>OX366536.1:8782500-10032500 GCA_947256265.1 Acronicta leporina
TATGAAGTATTTTTGTGGTACGGAGTGAATTTTTTAAACTGAAAATTTTAATAATTATGTATACACATATAATAAAATGGCTATGTGCCTTATTTATTCGATCATGAAAATGTGCCAAATCCATTTTTATCGCCTTATATGAATATTGCTATTTTTTCTGCTATAAAAAAAAGATAATTTATTGATATCTATTTATACGTGTTGAAATGAAATTATAATGTAATGTATGGGTATAATTTTGAGTAAATTCTAGTCATAAATGCTTGCTTATATTTTATCTTGAATGTTTATTTAGTATGGAAAAATATTTTTAAGTGATGTATTTTGTATGGAAATATACCTGTTATTCTGAATAAATTGTTGAAATGAATTTTATTTCTTCCGAAGAACTACTTCATAGTGGAATAAAACACATACGAAATATAATGGACATTCTGTGCCGACCCCAAATAAATTAAGATAAGAGTAGGAAGACAATTTTCCCCCCATCAACACCCTTTACAATAAAAAAACAACCGTAAGACACTGTTACAAGTTTAATAGGATAATTCTCTTGAAATTCTTTGTTTAATCAACATCATATGGATTATTATCCTCTTCATAATTATTATCTTCTTCGTCGACTACGGAATCTTGTTCAGCCATTACATATTCGTCAACATCATTTGGTGAATCTTCTGTCCCATCTAGCAAGTCTTCTTCATCATCCAAGTCATCCTCCGTTACATCATTTGCAAAATCTTCTGCGTATATTTCTCCGGTGTCAACGCTGGCAACTCCAGTATCTACTTTTATTATATGACATTTCAAAGCTTCTGAAAGGTCGTTATTGAAAGCTTTAGGAATTGTAGTGCTAATATTACTCGCTTTTGCTACAGTTTCTGGGCAATGGGCACGTATATTGTCATCCGTGGCATTATTAATAATAATACCATCAGTTTCTACAGGACGATTCATGGGCATGTCGGTGTTGACTGCATTCATAACTTCTTTAATCATTATCATATCATTATGAACCTTTTTAGTAATGTCTGTACTGACAGATCCTGAGGCATCTTCTTTGACTACAGTTTTTGAAGAATCTCTATTGACAATTTTGGGATCATTATCACTCACGATTTTAGGAATCATTTTCTTTACAGATTCAATAATTTCTTTAGATCTCTCATCCTCGATACTACTTGATTCAGACGTTGATGTTTCCGAATCGCTCTTATGGATAGTTTCAGGATCTTCCTTACTACTGGATTTTGGAGCCTCCTGATTTATAGCTGTAGCTAAGGTTACAGAATCAGTTTTGGGGACAGAAGTAATGTTACTTTCGTCTTTTACATTCTCATCCTTTGTGGATCTCTCTTTATTATCAGTTTTTGGGATGCCACTATCTGAGGTGGAAGATTCCCTAGTTTTCGACTTTGAATGATCTTTATGAGTATTTTTTGAACTATCTTTATGCCTAGATCTTGAACGTGTATCCTTATTAATGGATTTTGCGCTGTCTTTACCAACTATTTTACGTAATCTTTTATTGACAGATCTCATTATGCCACTATCCTTACTGTCACTCTTGGAAACAGTTTTAGTATTGTTAGATTTTTTAGAAGTCTCATTCTTTATGTCTTCAGACGTTTCGCTATCACTTGTTGTAAAATCCACCTTTTCCAGATTGCCCGTGCTAGGTAAGCTAGATGTAGAAGGTACTTTATTTATAATTTGTGGAGAGACATCTTTAGTCGTATCGGGAATATGTTCTGTTGTGTCATTTTCAGGTATTTTAGGAATAATCTCAGGAGTGTTGGTTTTGGTTGCCGTTGAAATTATTTCAAGAGAATCATTTTTGGTAACTTCAGAAATATCATTTTTTACAATTTCGGGACTTTCACTTTTAGAATTTGATTCTTGATTTGTAGTATTTGGAGCATCGGTTGTGACTGTTGGAGGGCTCTCTTCAACACTTTTGTTGTTGTCTGCAATTGTATTTAAATCTGCAGTGGAAATTTTCGGCACATTTGCATTGCTGTTTGTATTTTTAAGATTTTTAGAACTACTTTTTCTTAGTTTTTTTGAATTATCCTTGCCAGGTGTATTATTTATGTTCTTAATGGTAAAATTTACGGAATCGTTACTATGTGTTACAGCAGGAATTTGTGACATAACATTAATATCAGTAGAATCTTTATTCTCAGTTAAGCTATTTTCAGGTTCGTTATTAGGACTTTGAGAAATTTTGCTGCTTTCATTTATTGTGTTCTCAGTTAGTAGTACTTCAGTATTATCTATGGAATTAAATTTTCCATCTGCTTCTGTAGATATACTGTTTGCAAGCGTATAACCAGGTATTTGCAATGATTGTTCCAATGATACAGGTGGCTTGGTACTGATTATTGGTTTGTCATTTACTTCAGGTTCTCTAGTATCTGGTGTGTCATCCCATAGCATTGTAAAATTCTGTCTCACATTATTAAGAGCTTCTGTATTATCATGAGCATTCACCGAATTGGACACGTGTTCTGCGAACATTTTGGCTTGTTCTTCTAACATACCATCTTCTTTTAATATCACTGGAAAGATATGATTATGGCCTCCTTTCCTAATTTTAAAATCGCTTTTAGATTCTATTCCATCGTTATCACTAGGTAATACATGATCTTTCCCCTTATCGCTGTCACTACTATCTTCGTCAGAATTTCTAGGGAAATATTCCTTCAAAGGTTTGTTAGCAGTATCTGTCATTTCAACTATTTCAGCTTGTAATCTTTTAATTAGATTTTCAAGATCAGTTATTTCTTTATCAATATCATGAGCAGTTTCTCGACTGATGTCATGTCGGTTGGTTGTTGATTGGATGGTAAGTCTCCTGCTACTGATGAAGTCATCTTCCGACTCCTTCGAGATTTCTAACCTTAACTTCTCAATCAGCGAATCAACATTGGAGCTACGCGGACTTTTGTCTACGTACTTGTCGTCATCCATTATTCTAGGTATCTTTTCATCCTTTCTTTGCATTCGGCTTTTTTGTCTCTATATCTTTTTTCTTCACAAGGATCTCGTTTTGGTGGTGGGGGAGGAGGGGGAGGTGGGGGTTGATGTTCACAAGTTACTGGTTTTGATTGCTTGACAGCCTGGTTTCGTATTTTGTCACACCGAGACTCACCTGGCAATTGTGGCTTAACCAAGCAGGATAATCGTTCCTCTTCTTTTTGTTTTGATTTTGGAGGCAGTGGTGGATTTTTTACTTTTTCTATACAGAGACAAGCACGCAGGTTACAGGTACGCTTAGGTGGCTTTTCTTCTTCTACAACTACTGTTGCCACAACCACTTCGCATGAGGGTTCAGGTTTCTTTGGGCATATTTTTTTCCCTGTTTCCTTCTCCCTTTGCTTCCTTCGCTGCTCATCACACGGGTCTGGCGGTGACGGTGGTGGCTTGTCTTTTTCTGAGACGGTTCTATCTGAAAGAAAAAAAATAAATTCAAGTAACTTACGCAAATGAAGTCCACTAATATATTAATTGAGTTAAACTAGTGGTTCCCAAAGTTGTATGTACTGGGTACTTCAACTTTGGGTACAGTACTGGGTACACTGGATACACTGGGTCAACTTTGGGTACAGTACTGGGTACACTGGGTAAACTATAATGGGTACAGTAGTTACAAAGCTGGGTAGCTTTGCGGATCGAAAGTCAGGACGCAACTACTGTTGTCATGATGAAAAAGAGACATAACCATTATGAAAGAAGGTCCGTTTTGATCCATTTTTCAGGGCCCACCATATATTCGATTGCAACCCACCAGTGAGTTGCGACTTGTAGTTTGGGAAATACTGGGTTAAACGACTTTTTTGGGTTGGGATTTTTGGGTAATAGAGCATCCCTTTATATAGTCACATGGGATACTTATAAATAGGCGGCATAATATCCAATGACTCTTAGCAACCTTTGACTTTTCATTTACCCATCTCATTGGAGGCTGTCCTACTCTGTGTTTGATGTGATTTTTTTTATTTTACGCCCTATGCTATATGAAACAAGTTGAGATGACGTATAGCCGTTTAACCTATACCGGATATTTAACCCGAATGTGCGGTCGAATATTCGGACGGTGAACAGTCGACTCGGACCTTTGCATCGTCGTTCATGAGCGAAACGAGCGAATTAATGTGTGGTGAATTATGACCACTTTCACCTGTTCTTGTTATTTTGGAGTAAGAGATTACTAGTGACAATATTTTTTGTTTCAAAACGAACGAAATCATTTCATCAGTCTATAAAATAACAATGATAAGTTTTTGGCCGGTTATCAATCAACGAAAAACAAACTTTTCCGAAAAAGAACTATTACTATAGAATAATACTATAGTACCTATTGCCTTGTAAGATCTATTTACAGAAATTAACATTTATCATTTAAAAAATAATTACTTAGTAAAGTTATAAACCGAATATCCATAGCTACCGGATAAGGACAACCACAGTCTAAGACAATAATAGTAGTAGGTACCATGTTTTTAAGTCTTATATGCCGTTGCCATAAACATAATATAGTTACCGTATTTATTTAGCAGCCGAATATTTGGTAATATGGTGGTACAACCCCAGACAAACTCAGCAGCAGAATTCTAACACCTGAAATAAAATTCGTCACAATATGAGCTATTCACCTGTTCCCGATCCTTCTGCTATCTCTGCGGGGTCTGCGTAGCATTTCTTCATAAACATTATTCACAGTAAATTTTATTTGGTTTCCATTTTGATATTATTATGATAGGTTTGTGGGTTTTATTGACATTTGGAAAATATTATGAATACGCACGTGCCTGCCAGATTTGAGCTAAGAATTTTATAAAGAGGTCTTGTTACGAGGTTCAGTCTGGAAATTGGGACGTCCTTTAGGGCATCCCAAGGCGATGGTCAATACAAGGCCAACGTTGATAATATGAAGCATATATTTATGTACATACTTATGAAATATAATATACACAGAAAATAATAAAGTAATATGTAAACAATCTGTCTCAAAAGTTCCAATTTGTTTTGTTGCAGTTAAACGTATATTTCTGGGGTTAATGTGGGCTTTAATCAGTTTTTAAATTCGAGTGTTTAGCACCAGGTACCAGCTTTACCAAAGTCCGTTAATTATAATCTGTAATTACGTGTTTAGCCAGACGCATAGTTTAAATCCGCTGTCACTTTGGCTGATCTTAAACATGTATTGGTCCTGCTTTAGGTAAAATTTGGAAACCTTTCCCTTCTAGAACTTATAGCTAGAGATAGTCTTCGAGCAAACGGAATGTCAAAGTCAAAGTCAAAGTATTTATTGCTTCCATGTGTACATAATGGTCTTATAAAAATAGTTGGATTCAACATGAAATGAGAAGAGCAATAGAAAATAAATAATTAAAATCATAAACTAGGTTACCCCAGTATTCCTCTATGCGCAGGGTATTTTCTGGTGCGGCCATAAGGTCCTGATGTGTGCAGGTGTAGGGTCATGCTGTACATGATGGCTTAGGGGCCATAACTTCCATTGCACCACACATACAAAATAAGTAAATGCCATTGGAGAATCCCCGCCCGAAGACGTTTATCTTTACTCTGGCCTCCCTAAATACGACGTCTGTTGAGAGACCTCCAGGTTCTCGAAGTAAGACCATGTCCCGGGGGGAGCTCATCAGCCGGCTTTAAAAATAAAAAAGGTGGTTGAGGTGGGAGTTTTTCTCACACCATAAGGCATGTCTAGCTTGTGAGGCTGAGTGAGAGATAAAACTATTACAAAAGTGTAATAGTTTTATCTCTCGCTTATGGGCCATAGGGCCTACTATAAGTTTTCTCTCAAATATCACACACTTTTGAGATCTCTCGTGCATGTAAGTTTCCTAAAGATGTATTAATATTATTTTAACAAGCACATGGTTTTGAAAAGGAAGAGGTGAGGTGAGGTGGGCCGTTCATGATATTAATTATATAATAGCATATCTATACAAATAACATAACATACCATCACGCCTGTATTCCCCGAAGGGTTAGGCAGAGGTGTACTTATGTACACCCTAAGCCGGTATATTTAGGTCCCATGTAATAGGGGGCGAGCCTATTGCCATTACCTGGCTCAAATTCCTAACTCCGAGCTGCTACTGGGAATTTCATAGAAAAACCCAATAACACTGCTCGACCTGGGAATCGAACCCCAGACCTCTAGCGTAGCAGTGTCGCTCAGGACCACTTGGCTAATGAGGCAGTTTACAAATAACATGATAACTATTAAAACATCGGAAATATTAACGAAAAAGAAAATTATGAAGAAAATTGGTTTTCTCATCCGTTTTGTATCGGGAACGGATTCTGATTTCATAGAAATAATATATGGAAAAAAATAGCATGGCGTTGTATGCTGTTTTGGTTAGGCCAGTAGATGGCGTTGTGTGCATTGTCCAAAGTATTTTCTGATGTTCAAAGTTCAAAGCGGCTGATGTGATTTTGTTTCTTTTTTGTGTGTTTAAATGGATCTCTGAATATTTTAAATTTTAGCCGGTAGGATAAAAAACTAAATGAGAATATTATTGGATAAATAAGGCAAGGAACAGAAAAGGTTGTCATAATAGAATTCATTATTTTTACTAGCAGTGGGATATATAAATATATATAGTATAAATATTCTGGGACATTATTACACAGCACCATCTATTCCCAAACTAAGCAGAGCTTGTACTATGGGTACTAGACAATGGATATAATACTTATATACTTTTTTTTTTTTGTAAATACATACTTATAATACATAAGAAACACCCAGACGAACACAAACACTTATATTCATCACATAAATATTTGTGTTCTGTGGGAATCGAACCCACGACCTCATGGTCGGCAGTCCGGTACTTGAACAACCAAGGCTTACGATAGAGTACAATTTGACATCCTCCTCGAAAAACTATATGGAATAGGTATTCGTGGAACAGCACACCAATGGTTCGCGTCATATCTAAAAAATAGAGAGCAGTATGTTGAAGTTGAATACTACAATTATGATACCAAAGAAATTACTAATATGAGATCGGATAGGAAAATTATAAATACGTCTATTCCCCAAGGCAGTGTCATCGGATGCCTTTTATTCATAATTTATATTAATGACCTCCCTAAGATTATGAAGGAACCGTGTGTCTTATTTGCGGACGATATATCCCTACTCACTTCATGTCATAATAATATCAACTTAAATGAACAGCTTCACTCCATACTTGACGAAACAACTAAATGGATGAATGACCATAATTTAGAAATTAATTATAACAAAACCAAATTAATGACTTACTATCCCTATCAAAAATCCCCACTCTCTCTCAACTTCACCACTAATGGAAAGAAAATAGAAATTGTCAATGACTTCACATTATTAGGCCTTACAATAGATTCGCATATTAGCTGGAAAACTCATGTAAAACACATACGGTCAAAAATTTCAAAATTTTCATATGCTCTCCGCGAAATTAAAAAAACAACTAATCTACATACAGCATTATCTACCTACTATGCCTACGCACACGCATGGTTGTGTTACGGCATAATTATGTGGGGAAATAGCACTGACGCTCCTACACTATTTATCCTGCAAAAGAAATTAATCCGTATACTCACAAATATAGACCAAACCGATAGTTGCAAACCCTTCTTCATAAAACTTAATATACTTACTCTTCCTTGTATCTACATCTACGAAATTTGTAAATTTGTAAGAAAATACAAATCATTCTTTACGCGTCGCGAAGATAAACATACTGGCCGATCACTGAGACATAAGAATATGCTGATGCTTCCCTCTTCCCGCATGACATTACATTCCAACAGTCCATACGTAATGTGTATTAAAATATATAATAAAATTCCAGAATCTATAAAAACCGAAACGAGTGAGACAAAATTTATAAATAAAATAAAACAAATACTTATTAAAAAAGCTTATTACACAATAAATGAATATATAAACGATAAAGAATTAGGACAAATAAATTAATAAAACATATGAATAATACCATAAACAATACATACATACTTATTTACAAATAAATATAATGTAATAATTTTTACAAAATCATTAATTCAAAAATTAAAGCAAAATATGCACATATATCAACATATACCCACGTACAAAGACATATCATCAATAATAACTATTATACTAAGTATTATTCCCTAATTAATCTAATGCTATACATAAATACACAAAATCATAAATAATTATAGAAAATAATATAATAGTAAAAAATAAATAAATATAATAATAATATACTGCTTCCTCTCTCCTACATTGCGTGCCCGACGGGGTCCATAATGAACTATTTTATTGTAAATTTACCATCTGATTGTATGAACTACATTGTGGAATGCAATAAATATTGAGTATTGAGTATTGAGTATTGAACCACTAAACCACAGAGGTCGTCAGAGGGATGATAATATGATGTGAATGATGATCTTATTTGAAACAAAACTGCCACTAAAACTTATTTAATTGGATCGCAAAGAGAAGTAGTGGGTTCCTTTGGAGTTTCGAAGTTATTGATTCAGATGGAATCCTGGGACTGCATCTTTTTATATCCTTTTCGGAATCTGTAAGCTTTTTCAATTTTTTCACTATTTCTGTCATCTTAAACTTCACCATTTTTGCTTGCAGCCTTTCAACTGAATCCTTCAATTCATTATTCTTAATATGGCTAGGTTCTTCAGTACCATTATGACGGTCTAATAAATGTGAACGTTCTCCGGTGATTGGATCTCCGATTATTTGATCTGGATATTTGATTTTTTTGACTTCTCAATCAGCGAATCAACATTAGATCTACGCGGACGATTGAAAACGTATTTATAGTAAGACATTATTCCAAGTATCTCTTCATTCTCTCTTTGCACAGGGCTTGCTTCGCTCTCCTTGCCTGTTCTTCGCATGGATCACGTTTTGGAGCTGGTGGAGGCGGTGAAGGCTGTGGGCAGCCTGGCCATGGAAGATCAGCATGCATGGCCGCCCGATCACGTATTGCGTTACAACGGGCTAACCCTGGCAGCTGTCTTTCAACTACACAGATTATTGGCCGGTTCAATTCCTTCATATCTATTGGTGGGTTTTTAACTTTTTCTATGCAGAGACAAACTGCTGCACTGCAGGGCGTCGGAGGAGGAGGCTCAATCACTGGGCACTTCGGTTCACATTTCTTTAAACCTTTTCTCAATGCTTTTCTTTGTTGAATTCGTTGGAGGTCACAGGGCGTGAGTGGTGGTGGTTCTGGCTTTGGTTCAACGCGGCATTTTCTCATAAACATAGTGCCGAAATGGAGAGATGTATTTGAATTTTTTTAAACGGGTTTTACTATTGCTGCGACAGATGTTGGTGTGGCAATGTCATTTAAAGGTGTCATAGGGCAGAAAGAAGATTAGTTAAAATATACATGCCAGATTTATCAGAAAGAAGGTTTTAATGCGCTGATTAATATTGAGCACCGATGTATTTCTCTATGTTAAGTTTAGAGAGGATCGAGAGGATAGTATTATACTCAGAGGAATTACAGGAATTTAGTCATTCCTTTGAGGTATTAAAGAGGTCAATGATATTCCCTCAGAGTAATGACATAATCAACAAAAGCTCTACGCCCAACAAATAATAATTTAACTAACCTTGCTTATTATTAGCTCCCCCAAATCAAAATCCTGTATCCACCATTATAATATGTGCAAAAAACAAGGTGCAAACACGTCACGAAAATATGGATGCAGTTACACACAGTTAACAGTTGTATTGCTGGAGATCAACGTTTAAACCTGGCTATATTAAATACTAGCGACCCGCCCGCGGTTTCACCCGCGCTGCCCCGGTCCTAAGAGTCATAGCGTGATGTTAAATAGCTTAAAACCTTCCTCTTGAATCACTTTTCTATTAAAAAAACCGCATCAAAATCCGTTGCTTACTTTTAAAGATCTAAGCATACATAGGGACAGACAGCGGGAAGCGACTTTGTTTTATAATATGTAGTGATTAACACATCGCCTAGAAGTCAGCTTATTATAAGTAAATTTTATCCTTTTGAGACTGCAACCGCAGGCAAGATAATACAACATGGCAGAATAATATTTTGCTTGCGCCTACTTTCTTCCTGAGATGGATCTCAGTGACGTCACGGATTTCACGATCAGTGTTGTCGTTGATTGACAGTTTCGATATCAATACCATGATCTACAATAAAACAAACATTCACTCAAGCAACATGAATTGTTTTATTTACGGTAAAGTTGGATCGCAATCTGAAGTGATAGGCTTCCTGGGCCACTCAGGATTCTTGATCCTGTGATAGCAGAGCGTTGGTTCTAAGCACGGCCTCTTTTTCTTCATTATGCTGCATGGAGGTAGGGGGTCACAAGGGTGCTGGGGGTCTGGACGAGCGCACGACTTGGCATTCATAAATTCACCAGCCATACATCTAGCTGAAAAAATAAAGACGCAGGTCACAGAATTTTATGGATTGTGAAAACAATAATATTTTAGTACTCCCCAAGTCTACTATTTTATTGTATGACGTCATCCAATGACTTTAGAATTGCCTTCAAAAGAACTGACAGATTTTGAAGGCAATTCTGAAGTCATTGGAGTCTTAGAACAACTAGATGACGATTCTGATAAATTGAAATAATGGACTCTGGCCCTTGGGCCCTAACCAAGTGAAGATAAAACAAGACTCCCAACACAGACCTCAAGCAAGCTGGTTTATAGGTGAATTAAGTAGAGAAAAAGAGGTTCACAATTATTATGACTTCAACTCGCAGATTGGTACAACCTTTTTCTTTTTTCCAAAAAAGCCTTTTTCTTTAGCAACCTTTTTCTTTTTTCCACGAGGAATTTTCTGCACATCCATGTGTAGAAAATTCTTCGTGGATCGTTTGCCACCTCAAGAGTACCGGAGGAGGATCTTGACCTATAGTTACAGCCTGGAGATTTGCAAACCTTCCTATCATTCTGATTTCTGACATTTACGCGAATAATAGCAATTGAAATGAAACTACTTTTTACGGATTTTATCGCGTTGTATTGATATAAATAACACCTCAGTTTACCCGTGACCATGAATGCTGTAAAGGATCTGAAACATCAGGAATTAAATCAGGAAAAAAAGTAAAAAGTAGTTTCATTTCTACTTCTTGTCATTTTCAGGTAATTTTTAATAGACATGAGATGATAATATATTGGATGAAAACTTACTAGGTCCAGTGGCTGGATTTTTCAACCTTTCTAGACAAATATAAGGCAGAGGACAATCTCCCTCTTCGTCCTCAAACGGATTGCAAGGAGGGGGAGGATCACACGGATGGGGAGGATCTTTCCTCGTGCAATACTTTACTTGCACGTTCTGCGCCATTGTAACTAACTGTATTTATTTAACTAAAATGGGGAGAATATGTTCAAGTTTAGAAAATTATACTAATTCAGATCTTTTTTCGTATTTTAAGTCCTGACTTGAGTGCTGAGAAATATCTCACGGATCTTTTCACTGGGGGAAGCGGTAGGTTATGTCGGACTCGTAATGACTTAAACCACACTTGTCTTCCATTCTGGAGGTCGGAAGTCAGGAACTGGAGGTTTATTTACGACCACCGGCAGTATTGGGCGAGACGTTGATGCTTCTATACTGCTATCTACCTCGTTTGCAAGCTTAACTTGCAACCTTATCGGTAAGGTCCTTCAAAAAGGTCTGGTGCAATCGGGTAGTGTTGGGTAGGTCAGGTAGTGTTCGCAATTGCTGAGTATGTATAAAGCATAGCAAGCAGAGGTCTGTAGTTTCAGCCTATGAAAAACAGCGGAACAGTAGCTACGTGTGTTACTTACCCTCGTGAAAAATTAAACCAATTCTCCGAAAGTGAAGATCAGTCTTCAATTTTCATATTTATTTTTGTTATGTTTATTTTGGCTTCTGTGTGTGTATTGAGGTTCTGGAGTAGCGCAGCAGGGGTTCTCAGCGGTACATTGGCATGAAGGCATATTATCTGATCTCATGCTCTTGATCTGGTGCTTCTCCTCACTCAGCATCTCATTGGAATACGGTACAACGCATGGCAGACATTTATTCTTCCGTGATTTGCAATTCTTTGTGCAAGGCTCGTCAGACATATTTGATTAGTTTTTGTAAAACATTTTCGGGTTTATTGGATGGTGTTCTTGAGTGTCGGAAAATTTCTTGGTTTTATTGTCATCGTTGTGTGCGTCGTAGAAATGTAGCAGATGCATAGACATTATTTCAGCCAGTATAGTCATTTGCTGTCCCAAAAAGTTTGGATGGCAGAATATAGAGGATAGATATAGCAGCAGAAATTAAAAATACCAAGAGAACTATCTTTTTGTGATTTATTTGCATTTTTCATGCTAAGATTATAAAGTTTAAATTTTAGTGAAGGAAAAATTCGACTCGCAGGCAGGATTCTTTTTATTTTATTTTTATAAAAGCTTACTAGTAATGTGGGTCACACATTACTACTATTCTTGTTAACCCCTCGTGCTAAGCTAAATGCTTGTGTTACGAGTGGGTTTACGTCGGTAGTGCAATGGGTGGGGTTCGAACTGGCAACCACATGATCGCAAGTCCGACGCCCTAGCCATTAGGCTACCGCCGCTTTAAATTCGAACCTGCGTCTTCTGGTTTGATACACCAGACGCTTCACCACTATGCCACCGAGAGTCCCACCTGCCATGTCGAAATTTGCCTTCACATTCTGAACTTACGTGTTAAAGGTGACGTCAGTAACATCTATTGACACTTCCTTCACTAAAATAACACTACCAAGATAAGCTCAAGCCAACAGCTTGCAAGCGCGAAGGCGGACACGGTGGTGAGTAGTTATAGTTTCATTGTATTTGTAGTAAGGAGTTCACATTAACGCAGCGATCAGATTTACCCAATACTTTAATCATCTGCTGACCACGAGGTCGTGCGTTCGATTCCCACATGACACAAATATTTATGTGATGTATATAAGTGTTTGTGTTCGACTGGGTGTTTCTTATGTATTATAAGTATGTATTTACAAAAAAAATACCTATATAAGTATTATATCCATAGTCTAGTACGCATAGTACAAGCACTGCTTAGTTTGGGACTAGATGGTGCTGTGTAAAATGTCGCAGAATATTTATTTATTTTGATTTATTTTTTATATTACACTGACCTACATAATACTATCTTCTATCCTATTATTATTATAGATGCGAAAGTTTGTAAGGATGGATGGATGTTACTCTTTCACGCCAGAACTTCACGAGTCTGGAATAAACACATGGGCTATTTTTTATCTAGGTCCGACTAAATTCTGAAGCCCACGCTCACGAAGTCTTGAGCAGATGCTAGTAGAGAAATATGGAGATAAGTCATGTCAAAAAAATGTGAATGTTCGTTTGTTCAATTCACAAAGTCTCCGAAAGATTCACTGATTTATTTACGACTAGCTTCCGCCCCCGACTTCGTCCACGTGGAATAGTTACTTAGTCTTAGCGTGATGATATATAGCCTATAGGCTTCTTCAGTAAATGCTATCTAACACTGAAAGAATTTTTCAAATCGAACCAGTAGTTCCTGAGATTAGCGCGTTCAAGCAAACAAACTCTCCAGCTTTATATATTAGTATAGATAGATATTGCCAGTATAACCATGAAATATCACCTTGCGATAATAATAGTCTGTTTTGCGCCGTCCCTAAATTAAATTAGGTTAGGCACTGTGGGATGATGATATCTGTAGATGTTTTAGTATCTCGTGGTATCAAATACCTAATAAACTATAATAGGCTATAAATAAAAGTAATAGGCTGTAAGGCTTTGGTATCTTTGACTTTATTTAAGCGATCTTTCACTCATTGATCATCAGCTTGGTACATTTTTTTGTAGTATAGGGGGGCAAACGAGCAGACGGATCTCCTGATGGTAAGAGATTACCACCGCCCACCGACACCCGCAACACCATAGGAGTCGCAAAGTGCATTGCCCGCATTTTAAAAGGGATTTGGGTATCCTCCGGTATCCTCGCTCACACAACGTAAGTGCTGTTTCACGCCGGTTTTCTGTGAGGCGTGGTATCACTCCAGTCAAGCCGGTCCGTTCGTGCCGAAGCATGGCTCTCCAACGATGATACTAGGTAACATGATATTCTACCGTAATAAAAATTAATACATTTTGTGTGCTTATTAAAAAATCTCACTCGTCTCATTTGAATTCACCTACTCCGTTGATAGAATTGCCTTTTAGGTTCTAGTTATCCTACAAATAGTTCATCATACATAGGTATTGTGAGCAGGTAAGCCGTTTCTTAAATTATGTTGCTAATATTATAATAAAGTTTCTAAATTATAATCAAATGCTAATGCTTCTGCAAAATTAGGTTTAATAAACTGCATGTGATCCTACAATAATCAGTAGGCCAGCTGAGTTTAGCAATGAAAGAAATTGAGTACCCCAAACAAAAAATTGTTGTTTTTTTTTTTATAATTATAAATGTGTATGTATAAGTAAAAATGGAAGATCTAGGCGACCGTTCCGAAATCAGATTGAGGACGTTCTGAAAAATGGCTCGGTCAAGAGTACCCTAAACCGACGTTCATGTATGAAAAGATTGATGAGTGTGGATGAATCTAAAAAGGTAAGTCAGAATCGTAGCAAGTGAAAGTCTGTGGTCTCTGCCTACCCCTACGGGAAAGAGGCGTGACTTTATGTATGTATGTATAAATGTGTTGCTTGTGTTTGTTGGGCTGTTTCTTCTTCCAGCAAGAGCACTAGGAGGCGATCAAATGGTAAAAATGATGTTCAAAAGGTAGCAACTGGTAGCACCTACTTGAATTATTTGAACTTTGACTTGACTCTATAATCACACTAATACTATTATTATATATTTAACTAGCCTCTGCCCGCGGCTTCCTTCACTTGAAGCTCAAAAACCAACAGTGATGATCTCTTCTTTGTATGGGTCTCTATACATTAAAGAGGTCAAGCTGTATCTCAGGTTCCGTTTAATTATTTGAGATAAGAAGTTTACCAGTTTTTAATTTGGAGCACAAACTTTCCAACAGTGAAAACAAAATTAAAATCTAATCAGTAGTTTTTGCGCCATACCGTAACAAATAGACAAACAAGAATTTTAAAAATCACAGTTTTGGGTTTGGTGACGTTTATATACCATATCCCATTTGTTATTTTTTAAATATCTTCAATGTACAGACATAGCTTTTTACAATTTTATAATAGTAGAGAAGAGAAGAAGTTGACATTAATTTTCTCAAAAGATTACGTTAGTCATTTACAGAGAAAATGTAATATTTTAATAGATAACCAATTAGCGCAATTAGTAGGGTAAATGTAAAAAAATTGACGATATTGCGTGAGTAAACGACGCATACGCCGCTGCGAGAACATTGTTTAATATGATAAAATATGAATATTCCGATTGCGATAAAACCTAAGTAGTGAATTGTAGTGGAGGTATCCCAGAGCCTTTTTTTTAAGATAGAAAAAGGGGCATTGTTGTTAAAAAAAAATCTACATTAATAATCCGTTCATGAAGCTATTTTAATTTCAATAATTTAGGATGTTGTACAAAATTAATTTAAACAAATCATGAAATGATAAAAACAAAAGTAATATTTTGACTAAAACGAAAAAGTCTAATAGATCAACCTGTACAGTAAATCTTCATCGTCTTCCGAGGAAGAAGGGTTAATAAATAAAGGTTTCGATTTGGGACGTTTTTCAGCATTTTCATCATAGATAAACGTATAATGCAGCGTGTCTTTTATTGCAGTGAAGAGACTGGCAGCGAAGGAAGGGTTGGCTGCATTCTCACCAACTTTAGGCATCGTTCTTGATGTAATTGGTATGTCGTTTTTAGAACTAGTGTTATTAAAAGTTGAAGAGTTTACAGGCTTGAACATTACAAATACAAGGCTCACTTTTCCTCCTCCGCCTTCTTATATCGCTCATCGCTCATCGCTCACGGGAGAAAGACAACCAGATATTCACGATACAGCCGATACTAATTCTTCTCAATATTTTCTTGTCTTTTTATTGTCGTCTGTCATTTGCGTCGATACATTTCAGGATTTCAGGGATTTCATTGAATTTTTATATTTCTTTCAGGTGTATAGAGATATTCTTTCGGCCAGTAGCTCTTGTTACTTAGAAAAGAGGTAGATTTACAAGACCATAAACCATATAATATGAAGTTTTCCTTCACCGTTTAAGTGTTGTAATAATTTATTCTTGTGAGGTGATGATTAGATATTAATACACACATGATTCTGATTTTACACAGAAGATAGAGGTTCCTTCTCTAGGCTATCACACCTGTTATTTATAGAAACTACTTCAAAAAAGAGTAAATTCTCATGAACTGTCGCCTGCAGTATTTCCGGACCAATACGACCTTCAAACCTTCAAGAAAAGTGCGTACCTCCCTTTTAAAAGGCCGGCAGCGCACTTGTGACTCCTCTGGTGTTGCAGGTGTCCATGGGCGGCGGTGATCGCTTACCATCAGGCGATCCGTCTGCTCGTTTGCTGCTATCACATAAAAAAAAAATCTTTCGCTACTATTATTAATTTGTGTGCCTTCGCTGTTCTCTATTTTATCAGACAATATATTTTTTAATGTTTTGTTACATAATGTTTGTTAGTTTCCATTTAAGGTTCTGAAAATTCACCAAAAAACGCTTAAAAATTGTTTTTTGTAAATAAATGAAAAAAACTATAACAGTCAGTTTACCAAGCTATTATAATTCCAATAATTGTTTGTTGATCTGTAATGTAATTAATGTAGGATACTGTATAAAGATGATCTAAAAAAATGTTATAATAGAAAGATTTAATCGATCAACTTGTCTAGCAAGTCTTCATCGCTTTCAGATGATGCAGAGTTAACAGATGAACCTTTAGATATAGAACTCTTGTCAGAATTTTCATCATCGTAAAACATTGACCATAGCGTGTCTTTTATCGTAGAGAACATGCTAGAAGAAGCAGGTGGGATCACTACATTCTCAACATCTTTTGGCATAGGTCTTGACGACACTGGAATGTCATACTGAGAACTAGTATCATTAAAAGTTGACGGCTTTATAGGTTTAGGCATTTCAAACACGAGGGTATCGCTTATTATGGAAAGTGCAGAATCGACTTTTTTAACCAACTGGTCTATAAATCGGGAGGGACCATTGGAATCTTCATTTTTCACGGGCGGAACGCAGTCAGGGAGATCTTTGGAACTGCTATCGATATTAACGACACTAAATCTTCTCAAATTATCTGTGTTATTACGGGTGTCAGATACCTTCTTTGGCGGTGGACACTTCGTGTTGGAGCTAGATTTTCTTAACTTGTCTAATTGCTTGGCGCTCTCAGTTGTAATTAGTGTTACAGCATCTTGTGTCGACCTGAAAACTTTGCACATAAAATCTTCCATAGCACATTTAAGGGTGGCCATAGTTTCGTTATGAGCCTCCAAAGCTGTTTTAACAGGTTTTCCATCAATTGATTGACAGGTTTCCACTTTAGATGTTTTTGAAGGTATGGGACGAGCGGACGACTTTTGGTCATAGACTGGTTGGGTTTGTCCTGGCTGGGATTGCCCTGGTACGGGTTTACAATTCAATGGATCGTTGGGTTTTCCTGTTTGACCTTTAACTCCTTCTTTACCACAGTAACATCTCCCATCGTCTCGTACCGGTTCACCTTTTAGCCCATTTTCTTTTCCTGAGTTACCCTTTGATTCATTACCTATTCCCGATTGACCTTTCTTAATGTCACATTTTGAAGTCTTGGGCTTACAAAGTTTTCTGTCAGATCTAGATTCTTTTATACACCTATCGACAGGTAATCCAGCGACGGTAGGTGGAGTTGTAGGCCTAGGTACACATTTTTTATTTGGTGTGTTTTCCGCGGTTTCGTCCATTTTCTTAGGTATAGGCTTACGTATACAAGCTTCGTCGTTTTTCGATTTGACGTTTAAGGAATCTAGTAACTTTCCTAAGCAATCCTTCCTCTGAGGGAACGGAGGTAAGTCCTTCTTATTTGGACAGGGTTTACTTTCAGCATCCGAGGGCATGCCGGTTTTATCGGATTTAGGGGTGTCCTTTTTATTTGGACTAGGTTTACTTTCGGTATCCGATGGCCGACTGGTTTTATCTGATTGAGGTAAGTCCTTTTTATACGGACACGGTTTACTTTCAGTATCTGATGGCCGACTGGTTTTATCTGATTGAGGTAAGTCCTTTTTATACGGACACGGTTTACTTTCAGTATCTGATGGCCGACCGGTTTTATCTGATTGAGGTAAGTCCTTTTTATACGGACACGGTTTACTTTCGGTATCTGATGGCCGACCGGTTTTATCTGATTGAGGTAAGTCCTTTTTATGCGGACACGGTTTACTTTCAGTATCTGATGGCCGACTGGTTTTATCTGATTGAGGTAAGTCCTTTTTATACGGACACGGTTTACTTTCAGTATCTGATGGCCGACCGGTTTTATCTGATTGAGGTAAGTCCTTTTTATACGGACACGGTTTACTTTCGGTATCTGATGGCCGACCGGTTTTATCTGATTGAGGTAAGTCCTTTTTATGCGGACACGGTTTACTTTCAGTATCTGATGGCCGACTGGTTTTATCTGATTGAGGTAAGTCCTTTTTATACGGACACGGTTTACTTTCAGTATCTGATGGCCGACCGGTTTTATCTGATTGAGGTAAGTCCTTTTTATACGGACACGGTTTACTTTCGGTATCTGATGGCCGACCGGTTTTATCTGATTGAGGTAAGTCCTTTTTATATGGACACGGTTTACTTTCGGTATCTGAAGGCCAGCCGGTTTTATCGGATTTAGGGGTGTCTTTTTTATTTGGAAACGGTTTACTTTCAGTATCTGATGGCCGACCGGTTTTATCTGATTGAGGTAAGTCCTTTTTATACGGACACGGTTTACTGTCGGTATCCGATGGCCAGCCGGTTTTATCGGATTTAGGGATGTCCTTTTTATTTGGATACGGTTTACTTTCAGTACCCGATGGCGAACCGGTTTTATTTGATTTAGGTAAATCCTTTTTATTTGTTTTATCGGATTTAAATGGTTTTTTGTCTTGTTTAGGTAGAACAACAATTTCTTTTTCTGGTTTTTGTGGTTGGGTTTCGTCTTGTTCTACTCCGCACAAACAAGCGCAATCGTCGTCGTCGTCGTCAGGTGGGCAAATAACTGGTACGTACAAATCTTCTGGGCAATATTCCTTCTCTTTCTGCTTTGTTTGAAATTCCTCCTTTTCTGGTCGACAGACTTCTTCTTTTGGTTGTTTAGGTGCTAGGATGGGTGGATTTTCAGGGTGGGATGACTTCTGACTCTCTGTTGGTGGTTTTTCTTTATATCCAGGGTCTTCAGGCCGAGGTTTCTTATCAGATTTTCTAAGGCAAGGATGTTTCTTTGGTTTATCTGGACGACTATCTTCTGCTTCGCGTTTGTCGTCAGATCCTTTAGGACCGCCTGCCCCCGTAGGTGCGACTGATGTTTTATCTTCTTTTTCTTGTTGCTCTTTTTGTTTTTTCAATATTTCTTGACAAATTTGAGGATCTGTTATCTGTATGCAGATCTTAGGTATTTTTTCATTCGGACAAAGTACTAAATGTCTTCTTTCTCTTTTTTCTTCTACTTTTTTAGATTTTTCAGGGGATATTTCATCAGATGGTTTTTTTTCAGTTGGTGGTTTTTCTGGCTTCTTTGATTCAGGACGTGGGCCTTCTGGCTTTTTGTCAGGATGAGATTCTTCAGGCTTTTTTGATTCTGGAGTTGATGTTTCCGATTTTTTTGTTTCGTCTTGTGGTTTATCGGGTATTTTTGCTTCAGGATTAGGTATTTCGTAACAAGGTGGATACTCGGGAAATTCTTCGTTTGCAGTTATTATTGCATCCCTTAGAAGTAATTCTCCGGAATCAGGGCAATCAGGAGGGTAATCTCTCAAGTATGGCTTTATAACTTCTTTGCAATACCTATATCTGTTGGAAAAAGCTTCATCATCCGGGGTATTAGAGTGTGAATGAACCTCTTCGGTGACTGATTCTCTGACGATAGTAATCGATGTTGGGCATTCAGGATCCTGTATTATTTGACAAAAGGAAAATACCTTTATAATACCTTCCTCTGGTTTCTCTAACTCCCTTGGCAAAGGTAATTTATATGATTTTGATGTACTTTCAGAATTTTTTATAGTATTCGATACGTTTGTCTGCGTTTCTTTATCGATAACTTTGAAGATAGAATTTAGATCACAATCTTCAAATCCCAATTTTTCAGGATGCATAATATTTCCAAGTTCGAATTTATATAATTTGGTGTTCTTGTACTTATTTAATATGTTGCATTTTGATGGTATTTGATCATTTCTTATAATTTAAATTTTGTTACTTTTATGCCATTTTTTCAGGACATTGGTTATAATGACAGAAGGAAAATTGATGTATTTATTGTTCTTAAAAATCTTGACTAAAGAGGTTCCAAAATTAAAAGTAAATAGAAAGGGCACATAAGCAGCATAAGCATCTCATTTTTCATTATTAGTAGTAACGTGCATGTAAGCATGTATCCCCGATGGTTTGCAGAGCTATACTAATGTATACCAAAAATTCGCCATTGCTGGACTGTCAAATCCGAGTTCCTACTAAGATTGACTAAGAAAGACAAATCCATAATGCTTTGCTTGTCCTAGGAATCAAACCCAATACTTCTAGTTTAGCAGTCGTAACCACAAGATTACTGAGGCACTTTCAGGCAAAGCCAGACTGGTTTAATAGTTACCATGGGTGGGTATTTTTTGTGTCATACTTTCTAGCGGTGACATGACTTTATTTGAACTTAAGTACGAAATTGTCTTCTATATACTTCTTATATCAAGCAAGAAGATGACCAAGAGATTTATACTGAGATATATAAAAATATACTAAAAATAGATGAATGTTAAGCGAAAACAACGGTCAGGTCAGAGCGTCTGGCGTACCTAGCCAGAAGACGCGGGTTCGAATCCTGCCCTTGAGTCGAATTTATCCTTCACGAAAAAAACTTTATAATCTTAGCATGAAAAATGCAAAAAAATAACAAAAACAATGAGAAACATAAAAATACCATCACGCCTGTATTCCCCGAAGGGTTAGGCAGAGGTGTACTAAGGTACACCCACAGTTCGCCGGTATGTTTAGGTCCCATGTAATAGGGGGCGAGCCTATTGCCATTAACCGGGCACAAATTCCAAACTCCGAGGTGCTACTGGGATTTTCATAGAAAAACCCAATAACAATTTGCCCGACACTGGGAATCGAACCCAAGACCTCTAGCGTAGTGGTCGCACTTGAAACTACTAGACTAACGAGGCAGTTGAAAAACATAATGAAATATTAATTTAATATATTTCATCAAGACCTTTGAAGACACTGATATTTAAATTTGTGTTAGGAGAACTGATATAATCTTGTAACGTAGCCGGCAATGTTCGTTTTGACGACACGTTTTGCGTAGCGGCTGAGCAATCGGCTTCTGCGACACGTGTTGTGGGTTCGCTCCCCACACGGTGCAAATATTTGTATGATCTACAGGTAGTTGTTCCGGGTCTGGGCATTTGTGTATGTGAGAATTTGTGTTTGTAAACGCACCCACGATACAGGAGAAAATCCTAGTGAGGCTAGTAGTATCCTAGTAGCTAGAGATAGGCTAGTTTTTCTATCACAGTGATAGAAATGAATCTATACATAAAATAAACAAGCTCTGCATACAAAAAAAAGCTTAACGTTTAGTGGGAATGTCATTTATTTGATTTAAATATTTTGTGTGCTTTCACTAAATTGCGTGTAACGATGTTCCAATAAATATTGAAAGATTTGGTCAATTAGCACGGGTCTTTACGTTTCTTCGAAGCTGTTTGTTTGCACGTTGGTATTTTAGATCTTTGACATGCTTCTTGAGCTTTCTTTTTGAGAGCCTCTCTAGGATCTGGCTTATCTTTAACGTTTTGACAAGTCAAATTTGGATCTGGCCCACAGTCAGGATCATCAGGGGAAGCTTTCTTCTTTTTAGACGATTCTGTACCTACTGTGCAAGGGTTTATACTAGGAGGGCATTCGTGTTCATTCAACGGAGGGCATCTAGGATCCCGGACTTTCTTGCCTTCCATGCTGGATTCTTGTTCTGTATTTATATGATTTTACGCTACAATTCCTGGTTTCAAGTTTGATAATACTGATGTTTTCTGACCTTTTTTTCTCTACATTTTGAAGCTTTCCATTGAATTTTTGTCTAAACTATTGAAAAAATTGTTTTTTTGACACACATTGCTCGTCGATTTTCATGACAGGTAGATTTTTTTATTAAAATGTTTGTGGTTGAACCAAAGAGGTTTGTTACTTAATTTAATATTTTACCTATTATTTTTTTTACTGGTACAGATTATCCGAAAAAGGCAGGTGAAGGAGAGAGAAGCTTCTTACTATGATATAATTGTGTATATGTAAGCTTTTGTATAAATTACCTATGACCATAATCAGAATTCTTCGTGACCTATAATCATATGAGTCGCCAACATACAGATAACGTGCCAATGTATAGGGTTTTCATTCATTCACTCAGAGCTCAGCTTATACTGGAAACATAAATAATACATTGTCCAGCCGTATCAGGGTAAATCAAATTATGTTTTATCAACTTCAGGTTTGCTAGCAAAAATCCTCAATAAGTAGATTTAATGGAGCAATTTTTTGGCTACACATTGTAGAATGGTTTTGGAGTAGTAACAAACAATTCAGGCCAAAGCGACAGTTTTTTTTTTGAAAAGTCTTACTAGTAATTTGGGTCGTAGGTAATAGTATTCTTTTTAACCCCTCATGCTAAGCTAAATGCTTGTGTTACGAGTGAGTTCAGTAGGGCAAGGGGTGGGTTTCGAACCGGCAGCCACATGATCGCGAGTCCCACGCCTTAATTATAAGGCTACCGCCACTTCAGATACTTAGATATATTATTTCAAGTACTGGACAAGGCGTGATGTCTGGGTTACGTAGACACTGGTATAGCGGCACACGATGTTGGAATACTGCGGAGCAACGCCAGGGTATAACTTGGTTCCTAGCCTTCATAGTCCACGACTATAAGTTTCCTGGAGTATTGATCCAGTCCGCTGTTTTTCATATCGAGACGCGAGGTTTGGAAGAAATAAAAATAAATTATCGAATGGTCCTATGCATGCAGTTGTGGCTAATTGGCTAATCAGTCTGTGTCGAAAAAGGCACGGTTGGCTATCCACAATGGTGTGCTGGTACCTACACTTATGTATGGAAGTAAATGTTGGGTTAGGTTAGAAAAAGAGGCATGAAAGTAGAATAAATGCCATGGAAATGCGTTCCTTGCAAAGAATGTGAGGTGTAACTCGGAATTATAGATTGAGGAACAGCGTGATAAGACAACGTTACGGACTGAAAGATGATGTAGTGCCACATATTGAAAAGAATATGCTGAAATGGTTTGGACATGATGAGAGAATGAATGAAAGACGAATAACAAAAGTAATTTTTAAGGTGAATATCAGCGGCTGCGTCAGAAGAGGTCGTCCTAGAAGGACATACGCCGATCTTATTGGCGATGTCCTTCAAAATGCTCAGGTACGTAGTACTCGCAATCGGCGCGTATGTATGAATGTGGCAGAAGCAAAAGAAGTATGCAAGAATCGTAGCTAGTGGCGGTCTATAGTTTCTGCCTACACCTGTGGGAGAAAGGCATGAGTGTATATATTTATGTATGTAAAAACCAATTTTACGGTAGAAATTTATTTGTAGATGTTAATAAAATAGCAAACACCACACTAATCTATAGAACATGGTATTTATAGCTTAAAAACAGTCCAAATTTGAAGAATGATAAAATTGTAAGTATTAGTAGCTGGTAGAATATCGTTGAATTTGACACACCGAATCTTGATTCTTCATTTATGTTTTCTCGAAATGGATAAACGGAATCCGATTTTCTGATTCCACAAGCTTCGATGGTAGTTAGTGCTAGATACAGAAGTAAATGCCGAGTTATAGACATAGTTGATATCTTAAAATTATTCTCTATAGTAAATTGCTTGAAATTTTGACCTTCAATATTCTTTGGAATCATACAATTTTCTTATATATTTTGTTTTGATTTGCTTGGCTATACAAAATATTAAATTCAGTGTCCTCAACTCAATTTTTAAGTTCACTTTTATCAGAGGCAGCTCTTTTATCAGATAGTTAACATGGAGGAGGCTCGTCTTTCGGAGGTGGTGGTGGTTCCTTCTTCAGACAAAACTTCTTCATCGGCTGTTGTACTCTAGCAGCAAGTCTTCTTCGTTCAGCGCACATGGCGTTTTCAGCTGGTGTAAGATTGCCCTCTGTACAGATGTCAGGAGGTGGAGGACAAGGGGGCAAAGGTACGGGTATACATTCTCTTACCTTCTTCTTCTTCTTTGGAGACATTGCGGCAGAAAGATTGAGAAGGCTCAGAATAGAAGAGAAACGGATAGATGTTGTAGAGTATTTAGTTTCAATTTAGTTTTTTAGGTGTTTGGTTTACATTTTAGATTGAAATTTATTTGTTAAATTCTGTTTTGAATTTCATTGTAATTTTGACTGTATGACATTTTAAATTAAATTCTACAGATGGAAATAACCAAAGACTAAGAAACAAAATAAATACTCTTTGGATTATTTTATATTGAAACAAATATGGTACCTTCTTAAATAATACCTTGATTGATCCTATCTAAATAATATAAAAAAAACATACCATCACACTTCTATTTCCCAAGAGGAGAAGCAGAGGCACACCTACAGTTCGCCGGAATGTTTGGATTCACGTAATAGGGGGCAAGCCTATTTTCTTTAACCTGGCTAACTAACCTATACTCCGGTCTGCAATTTTATAGAATCCTGACTGGGTAAGGGAAATCAGGTAGAAAGCGAATGTGCCTTTTGGGTCAGGGTTATCCAAGACCAGAGGACTACAGACTCATACCCCCAGGTCTCATTATAAAACTCATGGAAGAGCTGTTTGTAGAACTGGGAGGGGATGAGTAATAGGTTATCTAGGGGAAGCACAAAAGATCCCATTGGGTCGAAGTGCACTGAAGCCTTGCTGCCTCGGCCCTACACAAGATAAGATAAGGGAACTCAAGACTTCTAGTTTAGCAATTGCGCTTAGACGCACTAAACGAATGATGAACTGAGTGAATGACTTTAATTATAATAATGAGGTACCTATGATATCGTTAGTCTAGTGGTCTCACGTGCGACTGCTACGCTAGAGGTGACCTGGGTTCTATTCCCAGGTCGAGCAAAGTGTTATTGGATTTTTCTATGAAATTCTCATTAGCAGCTCGCAGTTTGGCATTCGTGTCCGGTTAATGGCAATAGGCTCGCCCCCTATTACATGGGACCTAAACATACCGGCGAACTGTGGGTGTACCTTATTAGTACACCTCTGCCTAACCCTTCGGGGAATACAGGCGTGATGGTATGTTATGTTATGTATGAGGTATGATTTTGTTTTCATAATAATAAAAATATAATTTAGCAGTACTTTTGGACACGACCCGCATTGCCAGGAGGTTCTTCTCTCTGGGGTCCTGACCGCCGGTAGCTTGGACCCTGCTCCCGATACCAGTGAGCTACTACTTTTTATTATCTTTAAATGTTTTTTTCAATTATTTATAAAAGATCTCACGTGGGAGAGCCATGCTTCGGCACGAATGGGCCGGCTCGACCGGAGTGATACCACGGCCTCACAGAAAACCGGCGTGAAACAACGCTTGCGTTGTGTTTCGCCGAGTGAAGGAGGTTACCGGAGGCCCAAACCCTTTTAAAAGCCGGGCAACGCACTTGCGACTCCTCTGGTGTTGCGAGTGTTCATGGGCGGCGGTTATCGCTTACCATCAGTTGATCCGTTTGCTCGTTTGCCCCCCTAACACATTAAAAAAACTTAAGAAATGTAATTAATATGTCAGTTTAAATAATAAATGAGAAAATATAATTTTAATAAACTCATATGCTTTATTTCGTACTGGTGCGTTTGCCTTACAGATACTTATTAAAAATTAAACAGAAAATTCCATGTTTTTATCTATTATTATGACGTTATGACAATCACTTAACGATATGCTTCGAGAAATTAAAAGCAACACCAAATTATTTAATAAATAGAAAGATATTATGCAAAATATTATTTTTATACAAAAATGAGTAGAATACTTTTTACAGCTCAGACCTTTATCTAATAAATAAAAATATTTAAAAAATCTGCAGTTATAGATTGGATAAATCAGTTAAGTAGTTTAAAATGTGAATGAAAATGTACTTAATATTTTTTTATGTAAATAATTTTACAGAAATTATAATAATATTTTGTGTATTGTTTTATCAGAAAAAGGCCCGCTATTTGTATCTTTGGTGATAAGTTATTGCTTTTTTATATAAAATATAAACTATTATTATACTGCGCTGTATACTAAAGATGTTACAATATTTTTTTAAGTCTTTGGTGTTTCTCTAAACTGTATGACGTATGTTTTAAACAATATTAAAAGCATGCTTCATTGGGTTACAGAAAATATATTTACATTTACAAAAATCTCAATAATAAATTTGAGAAAATAATAATAATAATAAATGGACGGAAACGATAAGATTTGCAACTAATATTTCTTTACAATAAAACAATTATTTGAACTTATTACTTTTATAAAATTATGGCATACAGCGTGCTAATTTGAACATGCTATATACATAATTAAAAACTAACCATTTTGATATAAAAAGTACAAAAAAACACGAATAATCTCATAGTAATTTCAAATAATAATCTAAATAATGTACTAAGCAGTTGACTTGCATAGTTTGTTATAACGCTTCATTTTAAGAAGCACATTACATTTACATTTGATAACAATACAAAGAAAATAAATTAGATAACTTATATAAAATAAATGATAACGATTCTATATTTATAATAAATGTAAATCTTCATTCCATTGTGCACACAGGACAGCTTAAATAAAAGTAAATGGAAGTTGTAAAAAATAAATTTTACACAAAATTATTCACTACTTTGTAACTATGCTGAGGTAAAAAAAGAGAATAAACCTTATTTCTAGTATAGACATTAATTGAATTACATTAAAGGTTTCATTAAAATACATTATTTACATCTTAACGTAGTGAAGTAACTTTGGCTCTCTGAACTTTCATTTAATTAAATAATGAGTATAAATGAATTAATTATCGAATGTTCGAGAAAGCAAACGTCAAAGCGGTACTGACCTGAATAAAATTAAAAGTTAAGAAATAAAATATTTTAAAATAATTGTACAAATATATTAATTTATCTACAAAAGGAGATTAACTATAGTTAGGTATTAAAACTAAATGTCTCACATAATCAATCGATATACATAATAAATGTATTAGTGTCCTTTTTATCACTTATATTTGTTCGTTGTTATCCGCGCCGACAGCTACTACTCGCACGGCGTCCGTCGATATCTGTAAGAAATAAAAAAAGAGAGTTAGAGAGAGACAAAGAGAGAGCTTTCTGGAAGACCTTCCGTATTTGGGAACAAGGCGTGTCGCATAAGACTAACACATATAAAATTTAAGCGGCGGTAGCCTAATTTAATGGCTACTGCGCCAGACTTGCGATCATGTGGTTGCCGGTTCGAAATCTACACATTGCACTATCGACACGAACCCACTCGTAACACAAGCATTTAGCTTAGCACGAGGGGTTAACAAGAATACTAATAAACTTAAAAAAAAACTGACACAAAGTACCTATACCCAAACTCGAAACGAATACCCGTAGAACACACAAATATTTGCGTCGATTGAGAATGGAACCCACGACAATTGGTGCAATGGTAGTGGACAAGTATCCACTATTAACCGCTACGCCAATACTTTTCTTTGGTGCATTTCCAATTTCTTTCCACTTAACAATGGACCCAATCTTGACAATAAATACGTTTTATACACTCCATATTGAAATCGTTCTCTTTCATCCCCTATCGGAAAGTTTTTAAAAGTGTTCGCAGTGGAATCACTTAAATTTAATGCCCTGTAAGTTATCCAGGTCCTAAGGGACTGCGCCGTGCCCTTTAGCGGAGGCCCTTAGGGACAAATATAGGGACAGGACGACAAATGCGCAAGAGTGTAGCCCTATTGTGAACCTGATTTATTTTTCGCCGATTAATTTAGTTTTTATTTGGGTAATGACGTTTGTGATTTGTTTTGTTGCTGAAAGGGTTGATTTTTTACAGTGTATGGCAGTTTTTGGGCGTGATTTGTTAAATTATTACTTAGTAGGTAATATGAAATTACTAACAGTAGACTCAAGTTTTTTTTTTGCGTATTTGTGTGTTACGGTGAATAGTACGTAAATTTAGGGTTTAAAAATACCTACCTACATATTACTATATTCAATTTAAATATTGAATTTGCGTAACTGAGCCAATTTTATAAGTACTTCGTACTTATATAAGTATTTTAACTTACATAAAATTCGATTGAAAGAAAGCTTTGTTTTATCTTCATTGAAGTTGAAAAGAATGTATTCTATAACACTATTATTAGAATCTAAAGATACTAAGGGTTATATTGTTGACGAAAAACATGTAAACAATATTTAAGCCTATCGCAGGCCACCACTGGACAAGAGACTCAGACATTCTCCAGCATATGAAATAATTAAAACAATTATGTCTTTCATAAAAATATGATTTTTGAAATTACTCAGAATGAGTAAATGCACGTAAATATGAATAATAATTTCACTTGATCCGTTAATCAAAATAGTATATCTACAAACAAATATTAAAACTCTTAGTTTCATATTATCATCAAACAAAACAGTTCTTCTAGTAACAAACATATGAATCCTCGCCAAATTCGCAGGAAATCCGACCCCATACGAATGTAAAAACCAATAGCTATTGTTGCTACCAAAACTAATAACCAGCTTTACGATCTTCAATCTAGGGATGATTTTCGTATGATATTTTGGGTTATGGAAGCAGAAATAATTTTGTGGAATACAGTAGCTTTGATGTAGCACCTATGGGATTGGGGAATTTGTATCTAATTTGATGGTGGAATCAAAACAGTATATTGTGCCAGCGATTCTTTATATTTGAATCATAGGTTGGATTGTCGTTGAATTTTCCAAGGGATTTGAAGGGCAAAGGCGTTTTATTGTTGACGGTACCAGTATCTTTGGATATTGAAAGAATTTGTTTTAGATATTTTGTATTCATTCATCTTACCATTTTTATTTTTGATTATGTAATTGTGTGGAGCTCAAGAGATTTTTTGTCTGCTCTTCTGACCACCATTAACTTAATCTACACTGTTCAGTTGATTTATTCTGGTCAGATTTGAATATTGTCTTGATTTAAAAATTTGGAGGGACAGAAAACCCATAAAGATTATTTATTCCGAGCATTATTGATTAGCTCATTTCATTAACTATGGTTAAAATATTTCAATAATTAACTTACGTGGTACTAATATGGTTTCAAGATTTACAAAAATTCTGACTGTAAAATTTACGATTCAGCCACATGGGATTTCCAAAAGCCTTCGATACACCACACAACGTTAACGAGTCCACAAATTTTATTGCCTTTAAACCGTTGGTCGTTTAGCAGCCTCTGAATAACGAATGGCGATGTGATGTAAATAAATCTGAGCCGTTTATCACTTAGAGAGGTTCAATTGGTCAGTTTTTAGAGAGTACCTCAGGGAAGCATTTTAGCACCTGAGCTTGATTAAATTAATTTCAATTGTCTTTATGGTTTCTACTAACGAAATTCTAAATGAAATCTTCATTTAGTGGAGCTAGTTTTTGTATTGATATTATTAAAATTTACCTTAGATGCTGTAAAGAATCAAATAATATCAATATCACGCGATAAAATCCGTTAGTAGTATGTTGTTGTAGTTATCATTTTTTATGTTTTTCGGATATTTCATGCTAAGATTAAATATTTATTTTAATGAAGGAAATGTAGTTTCATTTCAGTTTAGATATAACATTCGAGTAGGTAAGTGTTATAAATCAGTAACTTTTGTAGATTTTTTAAATAAGTTTCTATGCTTATCTTTGTTTCTTAAAATTGATTTATGTTTGAATAATTTGTCTAGTGTTTTCGTAATCTTTTGCATTTGCATTTGATTACCATTTATAAGCCATTTATACTGTTTCTTTGTGCAAATGTTTCAAGAAGAAAAATAGTAGTGGCTCGTAGGTTCTAGGTATATTTATGTTATGTTCTATCATTAAAAATATATTTCCTATGTATGAGTATGCAACACAATGAGAATGCCCACTTCACTAAATCATTTTCAATATTTGTTTAATTTTTCAGAACATCTTGTGGAATACGTTTATCTATTATATATTTATATTCCCCGAAGATGAAGGTAATGTATACACCAGCCTAAGCTGCCATTGATAAAGTACAAAATTAAGCTCTAGATCACGTTTTCAAAAAGAATTGCCACAATAGTGATTGCTGGGCCAATAGCAATTATAGTCGATGCAGTCTGATTGCAATAAAATTGTAGAAAAACAATACTCACCACTTGGAGAGAAGGCCTGTGGCGGCGGAATGCGAGTATGGTCCTCCGTACGGCGAGTATTGTGAATACGGGGCCGCGTACGCGTATTCGCTGGCTAGTGTTGTCGTACCTGCAATATAGTTAAAAATACATAAAGAAAAAAGAAAATCAAAATTTTACCTAAAAAGTTTCATGTTCTTATACAGCCTAGGAATTTTTAGAGTACTTGAAGATATTTGGTCTGTCAACACGAAATAATTCTTTAGAATTAATATATCAGTTGCGTGTCGTTGGATGCAGGCATTATACATATAACCGATCCTTGTAAAAGTCTATGGGGGAACCGCTTTTGGCTGATATGATTTTAAACTTTACTAATTAATGTGAGTCCTTATAATACATACATAATATAGATATATTTTTCGGGTCTGAGTATTTATTTATGTACTTTTTGCCAATGGACTCCAGAAATTTTCTAGACAAATATTACTAGACAAGTTTAGGCTACACGGCTATGGAATGCCTCACCTACTACTGACGCGTTAGCCGACTGTGATTCCATACGTAATTTGATTATTGTCTATCACTGAACTTAGTAGATAATAAGCCCAATTATACAACATGGCTTGGTTATTTTTAGGCAACCATAAATATATTTTCTTAGCAGCAAAGCATTTAATTAAATTAACTACACGATTTCCTTTCCTAGAAAAATACGTCCTGCTATTCAAATTAAATAGGAAAAAATATTTAATAAACATGATAAAGGTTTTTATTTTAGTTTGCCCTTCAAATAGTGGTTTCCTCCTTCCTCCACGAGTTTGAGATGTACGTCATCTAATGATTTATGGTTCGAAGCCTATTGTTCTGTTTAATTCGTTTTATGAGATATTGGCAGAAACCAAGCTTCTTCAAAGTTGACAGGAGTTTCAGTTTAGATTAGTAAATAAATGCCCCAAATATCGTCTCATTTATGTAACTTCTCTGTCTGTTATATAATATTTTGATGATAAATTATATTTATCACTGTAAATATATCTTTTAAAGATACTTTTGCAAGTAAATATTTTTCTTTTTTTTACTAGATGGTGCCAACATTTTATTACTGAACAACATCTGAGAAGAAACGCTGAAACACTACTACACGCTGACCCAATATTAATTAGCATAAATTTAATGGCGAATAGGTTACACTGAGAAAATATTAATATATCAGGTATTAGATCCAAATTCTGGATTTTCTAAGCCTCAGGTAAAGTACTTTATGAAGTTTTGACTATCACATTAATTATTATACACAAAATCTGTGAAACCACAGATACAACCACAGCATTATTTATTAACATCATCCAATTTGATCACTCAAAACCGCCACTCAACATTAATAGGCTGTGCCCAAAGCGGCACGCCTCAAACAAATTTAACACTAACACGCCCCTGCACACTTACGCGTAACCACTTGCAACCCCCTCCCTCCCCTGGTTTAATATTTATAATCATGGGCCTAAACCCGTTTGTGCTAGTAGCACTTCTGTTCCGCAGACTCTTGTGCCGGTTCGTTAGCCCAGACAAAGCCCGTATGATCCCCCACCATCCCCCTTCTAAAATTATTTGCATAGAGCCCCGAATGAGCTATTAAAGATGTCTGCGTACCACCCTCGCCACCCTCTGCCAAGATAAGCAGATTGCGGCAGATTAAAGACCAAAAGCGTAAAGAGCAGCCCCCACACAGCACCCTGTGGCACTCCATTTTGGAATCTCTCTTTAATATGCATAAGTGCTAAAACTGTGGGCGCTGTATGAAATTTTATGATGTTATAACGCAGAGAGCATTGCGGGGTCCAAGGAGAAAATTAGATTTCCGACGGAGTGCCTCGGAGTGGCTCACTCGACTTTGTCGAAAGCTTTCCTGAGTTTTTTTCGCTTTTGTTTTCTCAACTGTGATTCTTGCTGTTTATCTGTTTGGCTACTTTTATTTTAGCTTTCATTGTTTTATTTCTGTACGTGGATCTTTATTGAGGGAAGTCGCAATTTAATTTGTCGTTTTTTACCTAAGCGGTATAAGAATGACAACATATTTTAAGTATACCGGTATTTTTGCTTTTGTGTTTTTGTAGAAGATTCAATGAAATATTACTGTGTATAAATATTTTTAAATAAAAACCATGCAATATGGGTACTCATAATATAGTTATATATGACTACTTACTTCACATATAATGTTTTATGATTACGACACCGATTAAAGTGAGTGCCTATTTCAGCCTTTATAGCTTTAGCGTATGTTCTTAAGCCAGTTTTCCAGAGAATAATTAAAAAAATATTTTAATTCTTTAGACTACACTTTCTTTGAATTGGGTGGATGACATTGTTACATAATGTTGCTTAGCAGCATTTGGTGAAACTGGAAGCTGACCTCAAGATGAAAAAGAACCCGATGAAGATTTAACTTACCATCATAATGAGCGTACGGTGGATACGGTGGTGCGGGAGGCTGTAGGACCACAAGCGCTGCAGCATCGGGACTTGCGGCAGCCGAAGGAGGTTCCCCACCAGCTCCCCCATTCGAACCCGTTGAGTCATTCGTTGCTGCAACAAAATAGAGATATAAAGATACTGCTTTATGAGTATTTAACAACAGTGAACTCAGACAAAAAGAAAGTTCGACTTAGCATCGCAGTGTGTGACATAATTATTCCAATGATGTAAATGGCACCACTTTTCATGATGATACTTGACGTAAAACGTAGCATATTTTTACACTCTGATCACGAAGCTATGTCTGCACTTAATTTTGGTCTGAGGTAGTTACTAATATGAGGTGGCTTACAGAGTGGTTGAAGAGATGTTTGCCCTATCGTAGGCAGGCGATTGTGCGCTGCCAAAAAGGAAACTACACGTTATTATATTATCATAATATCAATGACATCTAAATAAAGTAATATTGAAATGAAACTACTTTATAGCAGGGTAGACTGACATGGGTAGATATGGTCTACCAGTGACCATGGATGCTGTAAAGGATTCGAAACGTCGGGAATTAAATAATATCAATATAAGGCGATAAAATCCGTAAAAAGTAGTTTCATTTCAATGTCTAATATTAGCGTAAGTGTCAGAAATCAGTATGCAGTAATATTGTCCATTTTTGGAGAAAATTATCATACTCTATATTCTAAATGTTGTTCGAGAGGAAAGTAGACAATAATATAAATAAAATTTGTGATAGTGCTAAAAAAAACATCACAGCAAAAAGGACAAAAGATTGAAAGAGGTGTTTTATTGAAATCTGATAAGATTATATTTTTTTCAGAATTTGTCTATTACGAGAAGTAATGGCTACTGCCTCATTAGCTTAATGGTCCTGAGCGTAACTGCTACGCTAGAGGTCCTGGGTTCGATTCCCAGGTTCAGCAAAATGTTCTCTGAAATTCCCAACAGCAGCTCAGAGTTTGGGAATTGTGCACGGTTAATGGCAATATGCTCGCATATTACTTGAAACCTAAACATACAAACGAACTGTGGGTGTACAATAGTACGCCTCTGTCTAACCCTTAGAGGAATAGAGGCGTGATGGTATGAGTAGCAATGCTCTGTATTACGTATGTGCATTTGAAAATGTAAATTAAGAATTTAAAGTTTTTTTTTTATTAAAAATGAGGCTAAACTAATGCATAGCTGTTAGAAGACCACAACTGGTACAAGCCATATGTTTATGAATGAAATGGTCACAGTTACAATTAGCGCATATTAATTACTTAATTAGAGACTGGCAGATGTGATCAACTATAATTACGTATATTAACAGCGCATTAACATAAACTGCCTCGTTATTCTAGTGGTCTCAAGTGCGACCGCTACGCTAGAGGTCCTGGGTTCGATTCCCAGGTCGAGCAAAGTGTTATTGGGTTTTTCTATGAAATTCTCTGTAGCAGCTCGTTAGCTAGCCCCCTATTATATGGGACCTAAACATACCGGCGAACTGTGGGTGTACCTTAGTACACCTCTGCCTAACCCTTCGGGAATACAGGCGTGATGGTATGTTATGTTAACATTAACAGTGAAACGAAAGTGGTGTGCTAGGAGCGTAGCAAGTGTAGTCTCTGCCTACCCTAATGGGAGACAGATATAGAAATATGTAAACAGTATGTATGAGATTTGTAGCAGAAAAAAAACTCATTCGTTTACGATACGAAACGCAGGCTGTTATGTATTTAATTCGAGCTGACAAATTACAAATTGTATTTGCCTTTGTTATATCTTAGGATTACTTTTAGATTTAGATATTATTAAGTATTATTTAATCCGTTTTGTAAGGATTTTCTTTTGGAACTATGTACTAAATTTGTATCAATGAATAAATTGAATTGAATTGAATTGAATTCGATAGTTCTTCATACTTAAGCTACTGAACTGTACTACAAACAACAAATTCAATGATCTTATTCAATCAAGAACATCTATCAAAAGTAGAAAAGATTCACTCAATATGTATCAAGCAAAATAACGAGTTCCGGACCCAACAACAAAGCGGGCGATATTTTAAAATGAGCCTGAAATACTGCTCGCCCGAAATCGAATAGATTTCAACTGAATACTGAAAAAAGCTGACACTAGTGATTTACGTAAACATTGAAGGTAATCCACGACCGGCAACAATTTATGTATAGACAGTTTCATTAACGCTTTAAAAATTTTACATGGTCTATATTTTATAAGCACCTCATATCAGCAAAATTGATTAATGACTTTCTTCTGCGTGGACATCAGAATTGGGTCCATCCTAGATACAAATCCCTTAGCCCATGTGTCATTCCAGACTTTAATCCATCTCTGTGGCAAATTTTATCCAGATCCGTTAAACCGTTTTGGTGTGAAAGATCCATCCATCCATGTTTACACCCACAGTTTGCAGTTATGCGCAATGAACTCATGAACTTGGCTAAAGATTCCCTTATACCTAACTCGACGACGGCATAGCGACTGAGCGATCAGCTCCTGCACCACGTGTTGTGGCTTCGATCCCCACACGGAGCAAACATTTTTATGACCTACAGGTGTTTGTGTATGTTAGAATTTGTGTTTTTAAAAGGACTTACAATATAGGAAAAATTACCAGTGTGTGGTGACGTTTTTATTTTATTTTTTAAATTGGGCGACACATGTTCAAATCGTTCTTATAGTTAGATTTTTTTTAGAATCTTTCTTTCACTGAAACTTATCTAACCTTATATTATAATATACTTACCTAGTTTCCCATACCTAACTTGGGCTACGGAAATTCCTCAACAAACCAAATAGCAATACAACCAAGTTTAATCATCCAACAATGTCACCAACCCAAAGTCCCATTAACCTAGACATCACCCACAAAAAATCATGTCAAGCTGACAGTTATGGCATGCAGGGTTGCCACCGCAGACAATTTTCAGGGCGTGACAAATAATGGTGTAATGATGGGTCTTCTATGGAAATTATGGAGCTACGGAACGAAATGGCAAGTCTATGACCGTTCATATTATCAACGCAATTGTCTCTAACTGTTCTTGATTGAATGCTGTAAGCGTCAACTGGTAACTTGTTGAAGTATTAGAATAGAATAGAATATCCTTTATTGTACACCAAAAACTAATATCAAGTATAAGTTATCAATCATAAAATATGGTATAATAGGCGGTCTTATCGCTAAAAGCGATCTCTTACAGACAACTTTTGGATGGACTCAAGAGAAAGGAAAGGTAAAAAATAATAGTATTGTTTTTTTTTTGGATTTACAGAGTAATTGAGGGCTATGGAGGAGCAAGCTGTGCTAACCCCCCAACCAAAGGGATGTCGCTAGAAGTCAATTAAATATTTTGTAATTCAGGCTTCGGCTTCTGCGCCATGTATTGTGGGTTCGAAACCCACACGGAGCATATTGTATGACCAATAGCAGTTGTTCCAGGTCTGGGTGTTTATGTAGTACGTGAAAATATGTATTTCTAAAAAGCACTCACGACGCGGGAGAAACTCCTAGAATTGGGGCACCGTTTTTTTTTACAAAATACTCATTTACCCCTGAACACCGAGCATCAACAGTAAGTACCGCATCTACTAATAAGGATTAGATATCTAACTTAAATCACATAACTGAGTACACTCAACATCTAACAATAAAACCACAGACCTTTTATCCAAGGAAATCGGCCGTGCGCCTACAATAGAACTCTTGCGCATCGTATTACATACGTCATGATATGCGCAGGCGCTTCTTATGTTACTGAGAGGGATCTACGCGATGCATTCACACACAAGGATGTGGTCAGGTTAGACTATTTTTGTGGGAGAGAGTATTTTATTTGCGAAGCCGCGGGCAGAAGTCCCGTTCCCGTGGGATGTGATGATAGACCAAATTCCACGGGGGCGAAGCCGCGGGCAGAAGCTAGTAATATTATAAATGAAAAATACCACCAGATACCTAATGTAAGCTCAAGCAAAATTTTAATCTGTGTAAATAAAATTGGAGTGTCTGTTTGTTATATTAAAATAATCGCTTTTTATATAAGTACATACATAAATACCAAAACAACATGTTTTACAATTTTTGTCTGTCTGCCTGTTTGTTCCGGCGATTCTCTGAAATTCTCTACTTTCAGTGGCAGATAGCTGATGTAACAAGGAGTAACTTAGGCTATTAAATACCACGCGAACGAAGTCACATTAAACAGCTAGCATATTTATGTAGCTATAAGATTTCAACTCAAATAGAAGCCCACTACGATCATCATTGAACAAAGGATACCATACCATACCATTGCACCAATTTCGCGATACAAAATAATATTCCCATGTGATAATGAAGGTGTAAAATAATCAATACCATGATTGTGAGATGGGTTACCGCATAATCGGTTGCGGTTAGATGGAGATAATGCGATGGGAACTCGCTTCCTTCATTCATACATTCGTTCATTCATAGATTTTGTACTTATTGGTTTTGTTTAGCTCGATTGTGGTTTTGTAGATTCAAGTTGGAATAATTTATTGGAAACATGACCACTTTTTTTTAAGTATGTATTTTGTTAACATTAAGTAATATATATTTAATTAGTGTTAACTAACTAGGCTGAAGGCAACACTGGGCAAGTTGGGTAGCAACAAAGAGCTAAAATACTTTATCACGCTTACATATCCCTATCAATATCAACACAATATAACAGAGCAACTATTTCACACGAAATACGAAGTAAGAAAGAGGGTGAGCCGTGAGTGTCCAGCCCTTATCTTCTCGAACTGACAGTAGCTAGGTAAATCATCACTGTCATCCGGTAGGAGGCGCTGGGGTGGCTGCTACCGGTTGTTGAGTTGCCAACATTAGTTAGAAATCTTCTTCGAAATTATGTAAATTGAATATACTTTTAGATTAAGACACAATACCTATTGGGATTTTATCTTAATCAGTCAGCATTGTTAAAAAAAAGTAGGTGAAAGAAAATCATGAATGAACCATTACATCTATCTATACTAATATATAAAGCTGAAGAGTTTGTTTGTTTGCTTGGACGCGCTAATCTCAGGAACTACTGGTCCGATTTTAAAAATTCTTTCAGTGTTAGATAGCCTTTTTATTGAGGAAGGCTATAGGCTATATATCATCACGCTACGCGGACGAAATCGCGGGCAGAAGCTAGTTATTTAATAATTCCTAGTTATACTTAGTTAATATAATCGGTTCACTATACATTTGTTTCTCACATTTATTTCTTAGTTAGTTACTAATAGATTTTGCATTCCAGGAGCAGTTTCCAAATGAACCTATTTTAAGAGTATCAATCACGTTATAGTTTTATAGAAAGGGAATGAGCGACGAAAGTGTTTATAAAGATAATATTGATAGAATGAGAAAACTTATAAAATGAAAGTGTTTGGAAATCTAGGGGAATAAGCCCGTCCTAATAAAGGAAGATGCTATTAAAGTGATGTTTGAAGAAATAAAAACAATTGACAAAACATAAAGGAATGAATGAGACTTTTTCACCCCGATATAGAAGACAAGTTTGATGCTATAAAATATACAAAAAAACTAATAGTACTTACCTGAATGAGGTGTATAATGTGGATGCGCAGCATGCTCATAAGGTGTGTCGAACAGCTCCCCGTAGTACCCCGTAGCTCCCCCTGCAGCTCCCCCAAGCTCCGATAACAACTTGTACTCGTCTTTTAGACTCCATTTTGAGGAAGACCAGAGCTGAAAGAGAAAATATCTTTGTAATTTTTTTTATCTTAATATAGCATCACGCCTGTATTCCCCGAAGGGTTAGGCAGAGGAGTACTAATGTACACCCACAGTTCGCCGGTATGTTTAGGTCCCATGTAATAGGGGGCGAGCCTATTTTCATTAACCGGGCACAAATTCCTAACTTCGAGCTGCTACTGGGAATTTCATAGAAAAACCCAATAACACTGCTCGACCTAGGAATCGGACCCAGGACCTCTAGCGTAGCAGTCGCGCTCAGGACCGCTTGGCTAATGAGGTAGTTTTTAGCCTTACACTGTGTTTAAATTTAAACTAATTGTCGGGTGAATATCAAGTAGTAGGCTAGGTAGATAAAGTAGATAGCTAGTGCCGGTTCGAAACCCGTCCAATGAACTACCGAAGTGAACCCACTCGTAACACAAGTATTAAGCGTAATATAGGACTTCCCTCCATCATCTTCTAAAGCTTACTAGCAATGTGGGTCGCACATTACTAGTATTCTTGTTAACCCCTCGTGCTAAGCTAAAATGCTTGTGTTACGAGTGGGTTCACGTTGGTAGTGCAATGGGTGGGTTTCGAACCGGCAACCACAAGATCGCAAGTCCAACGCACTAGTCATTATGCTGCCGACGCTTATATTTATCGTTGCACATACAATCCTACCTCCCATTTAGCGGTAAACCGTTAAGATAATCACAAAGATACTCATAGATCACCGAACAAATTAACAATACATCTAACATAACATTAAATGCGGTGTGTTTGTAGCGTGGCGCGAATTGGCGCGTAAATTTCGTCGGCCATCTTGCTCAGAGACGAATGGCGGCGGTCGAGCGCTAATGACGTCACTTCCGCCCGCCATTACGTGCGTATAAAAGTACAATTAAATCGTGTGTGATTTTTGGATGTAGTGTCAGGATTTATTGGGCTACGGAGTTTCTGTATTTGCAATACAAGTTTTACCAGACATTTAAATTAAACTGAAGAGTATTTTTATTAAGCGGTCAAATTACAAATACAAAAAATACAAATACAAAATTGTTTATTTCTTTAAAAAGATTTGGTACAGCAAGTTTGTGATTGGAGCCTCCTGTTAAGCAAATAGTGCCTGTGTTAGGAGACTCCGCTCTTCCATAGCAAAATAATAGAAATAACATTATTAGCTAATCTGTATATAGTATATAAAATTATAATTCTAATATTAATATTAAAAGCTGAGGGCGTTGGTTGTATGTGTGTGTGTGTGTCAGGTGTGAGTGTGTGTTGTGTGTGAGTGTGTGTTATGTATGTGTTATGATGTGTGTTTTAATAGTGCTTCCGTTTCCTCATAAGTTAGTTTCTTTAACCATTCTATCATTGTTTTTTTGCAGTCGTAATAGGTTTTATTGTAAATAAATACTTCTTTATTTATCCGGTTATATAATTGTGCTGAGCGTCTATTAAATTGCATGCAGGCAGACCGGGACTTGTATTGAGGGATTTCTGCAACAATGTCTCTTCTTCTTTTATTATTTTTAGCTGCGTCATAAGTGAGAGTTTTGTGTTTTTTTAGTACAGCTTGCACAATATATAGTTTTCTTACAGACAATAGATTACTAATTTTATAAAGATTTTCCGTGGAGAATCTAATTTTTTTAAAATACATAATTTTTATTAGACCACGCTGCGCACGCTCCAACTCCAGTATCTTCGTTTTTGCTGCCCCTCCCCAAATAGATAAGCAGTATTGTAATACAGACTGCACCAGAGCAGCATATATCTCGTTCAGTGGATATCTGTTCGGTTTGTTTTTATTAGTACTAGTTAATTGTTTTGGTACAACATGCCGCAGTGTACAGAATATCCAGCTAAGTTTTCTCAACCTAGCAGTAACTTGCTCAAGATGTGGATACCAAGTTAGTCTCTGGTCTACTACCACACCTAAGTATTTAGTCTGACTCACTTGATCTATTGACGGGCAAGTTCTACAGTTTTGTTTGGTTAAGTCTTCACATTCGTGAATCTTAATTTTAATATTATCTTCAGGTTGTGTTCGACTGCTGATACTAAAACAAATATAGTTGGTTTTAGACGTATTAAGCGTGAGTAGATTGCAATTTAGCCATTTCGCTATTTTAGCCATTCCCACTTCAGCAATATTTACTAGTTGTTGCCATGATTTCCCAGAGAAGACGACAGCTGTATCATCAGCGTAAGAGAGTATTTTTGCGTTTTCAACGTTCAGATTGCAGAGGTCATTAATGTATATTAAAAATAGTGTGGGGCCTAATACGCTTCCTTGTGGTACGCCATATGAAACATCCGCGTCCTCACTGAGATATTCTCCTATCTTAACCCTCTGTTTCCTATCTCTAAGATAGCTTTTAAAGAGTTCGAGAGGCGTTCCTCTAATTCCGTTACATTCTAACTTATTCACCAGAGCTGGGATAGAGACGGTGTCAAACGCCTTTTTTAAATCTAGGAAGACAGTGAGACATTTCTTTCCGCTATCCATCTTATCAGTAACCAGTGAGGTTAAAGCAGTTACTGCATCCTCAGTGGATATTCCTTGTCTGAATCCAAATTGATTTTGTGAGAGCAGGTTGTATTTATTAAGAAATTTTAGCAGTCTGATATTGATTAGTTTTTCTAATACTTTTGATATAGCCGGTAATACTGAAATAGGCCTGTAGTTGTTGACATCGTCTCTATCCCCACCCTTGTGAACTGGTGTTATAATGGAGTGTTTTAGCGGATCCGGAAATACACCTTTTTCGAAGCACAGATTAGCAAGATGGGTTATAATTGGAACAGCTTCCTTGCTGATATATTTTAAAAATCTTGTTGATATATTATCCCACCCCGCGGCACTATCAGTGTTAAGACTATTTAATATTTTGTCTACTTCATTTGGGTCAGTATCGTATAGTGCAAAAGAACTAAGTGTGGTAGATTCTTTGTCTATTCGAGTTGAAGGGTCAGAGCGTAACTTGGATTGTATGTTTTGGGCTAGTTGTTTTCCAATATTGACAAAATAATTATTAATGGAGTTAAGTGATTCTATAGGTGTTGAGTTTTTGTTTAATAATTCAATGTTCTCGCTTTTAGATTTATTGGAGTAGGTAATATTTTTAATATTTTTCCACAATTGTTTGTTGTTTTTGATTGAGTTAGTTAGGTTTTCCTTTTGATATTGTCTTTTTATTTTTTTAATGAGATTGTTGCAGTAGTTCCTGTATCGAAAATACGTGATTTTTAAAATATCGTTGTGTGGTTCGTTTTTGAGGTTCCTTTGCATTTTATTTCGATTTTTTATACATCTTAGGATTCCAGGTGTAATCCACGGCTTAATAATACGTTTATTATTTGGTATTTTAACAGTAGTGGTGCTAATTGTTAATGAGTCAGAGAGTTTACTAATAAATAATTTTGTTAATTCAACTGGATCATTACAGAAAAGTAGATCGGCAATCCTATTTTCTTGTAAATACATTAGAGCTTGTTCGTAATTTATTGATGTTCTTGTTTTTGGTGCAATTTTTATGTTTTTTGTTTTAGCTAGAGACAAAAATATTGTACAGTGGTCTGTGATTGTCGCCGGTAATATGCCTATATAAGCTGACGTCTTCTTTTTGTTTATTTTCAGCATATAGTGGTCTAGGCAGTTCATTTCCCTAGTGGGCTGTGTATGTCCCGGCAGTATGCCGTATGCTGATAACATGTTAAGGTAACTTACTCTATTTTTACGTTCATGAGATGGTTCTGGGTCTTTAGGTTTAATATTTATATTTATGTCTCCAGTTATAATAATATTTTTTCGCGATGTTAGGTTATCAAGGTGTTTGCTAAGTGACTCTAAAAAGTTTTCAGTGTTTGTTTTCGACGGCGAGCGGTATATACATAAAACTATGTTATTAAGTACATCCAGTTGCAGGCAAGACGCCTCAATTAGCATTACTTCCTTGACTTGAGGCTTAAGCGTATTTTTAATGTAAACGACTACTCCATCATTTTGATTAGAATGACGTGTCGTGGTGTAGGAATTATAGTTAATAAGTTGGGGTATGTTTTTATAAATACTAAGCCTACACTCCGTTAAGATTATGATATCTGTATCAAATGTGAAGGTTGAGAGCGATGTTATAAAATTGTCGAAATTACAGTATATGCTCCTTATATTCTGAGCAATTATAGTCAGATCATTTTTTTTAACTTGTATGTGTTTATTAAGCTCAGATGAGTCACATGTGACAGTGTGGGCAATTTCAAGATTGTCTATTTCAGTGAGTGTTTGCAGATTGTCACCCATTAGTTTGTTTTATAAGTAGAATATTCGTCTTATCTAGTAATATATGATGTGCATTATAATAAATGTAATAATAATGGTACTTGAATATAATTGTCATCATGCTATTTAATACGTAGGTAGAAATAGTCCACTGAATTTTTGTAGATATTAAAAAAATGGTTAGACGGAAGTTGTATTTGGTTATTTGTGTACGTGTGAGTATTGTTGAGACGAGTGTTGTGTTGTTGTTGTTGGGTGTTCTAAGCCCATAGAATGTGTGTTTACCACAATAAAGTACTAATATAAGTATCATTATACCAATAAAAATTAAAAACATGCAATAAGAAAATAAATAAAATCTAAGCAAAAATTCACTGTTTCCTATGAGAGGCATCCACTTTACGTTTGCAATTAAGAGTCATTTTTTCAGAATAAGTTGATGTACCTGGTCTTCTGTCTTAATAGTTATAGTTGGCGACTGCTCATCCTTCTTAACGTAAACTTTCCCATACCCAGTCCAACAAAACTTATATGCCCCTGATTTCGAAAGTTCACGGGCCAAGAAATACAGCCGAGAAGCCTTGGGAGTCAAATGGTCAGCTAAGAAAATAGGAATATCTTCTTGAGTTTTGAATCCTAAGTGTTTACAGCAAATTAGTTTAGTATAAATTGGAAATAGTCGTTATATTTGAGGAGGGCTTGTAATGTCAACCCAAACTGTGCGTCTTGTTGCTGCCACAAGATGCAGCATTTCTGATGCTTAGAACAATACACAATTATGAATACTCTCGACTACATCCTGTATTTGCGGCTGGTAGCCAAGATGTAACTTATGTAAAAAAAAAACATAAAAATATTTCGATAAAACAACTTTTATTTGCTGCAATACTTACGTTAGAGTATATTTGGTCGCCATTATAATGACTTCTTTGTCTCTTCACATCGTCTTCTGAATGGCTGTTGAAGTCCCGGTTTTCATCTGAAACAATAATTTTATGGTTAACTTTAAAGCTATATAACATTTCCAGCAAGTATGAAGTAATTTAAGAGTCATAATATGACTCTTAAATTAATTAATTAATATTATGAATAGCTGTGTATTTTTAGTCGGTAGGAGTCCGATATAACCCACCGTCTTTCTCTTCGAGAGACGGAGAAAGAAGATTTTCCGACGAAAAAAGTATGAAGTAACTAATTTAGTTACAATAAATATTTAAGGTAAAAAATATTTTTTTACCAGCTAAATTCAGGTGGAATTCACATTGGTAAAAATGATCAAATTTTTATCATAAAAAAAATACATTTCTTAAAGGTATTTCACTCATGTCAAGACAAAGCCAAATTCAGTATAGAGTATATATTTCCGTTTCTTCATCTTATGACGCGCCATTTGGAACTATGCAACAATATTTCGATAATATGAAAATATTTGTGATAATCTTATATATATAAAAGAAATTCGTGTTAGTTACTCCATTTATAACTCAAGAACGGCTGAACCGATTTGCCTGAAAATTGGTGGAGAGGTAGCTTAGAACCAGGAAACGGATATAGGATACTTCTTATCCCCGAATTCCACGGGGGCGAAGCCGCGGGCAGAAGCTAGTAGTCCAATAAAAAAATAAAATATTTTACGATATTATAACAATAAATTCAATAATAATGAAGACGCAGCAACAAAAACCCTTTGGAGTCGATTAAAATCCAACTCATTTTTAGAGAGATAAAAGTTAGACAGTAGGTAGTTAAAATTAATCTCTACTTGAGAGTCTTTATCAAAACTGCTGCTCTACCATCCGACTCTATGTAGAGTACATAGGGAAAAGTTGTAAGTGATGTTAGTAGAGTATAGGCAGTAAAATACTCGCAGCCTCCCCCGGCGAGGCTCGTTTTAAACCCCCTAAAGTGACTAGAAAAGTGCTGTTATCGATAGCTTTTATCGATAAAAAATTTGTAAAATTATTTGTAAGTGTAATTGCTTTTCTTTCTTTGGTAGCTGCAGCTGTTGTGTGATTAATTAGATATTTTTTAAGAAATCTACGTTCCGTTCAATAATTAAATATAGTTTTTAAGCAAAAGTAAATAGGTATATAGGTTATATAGATATTTTTTGAGAAATCTAGGTATCGTTCAATAATTCATATTACAGACGAGTTATACCTACATATTATTTAAAGATGAATAATATGCAAGAAAAAGTGTTGCTGCGTTGACAATAAATAAATTGGGATAAGGCCAAAGTATGATGATACTAAGTCATGTATAAATGATAATTATGTCAATATCATTTATACTTGCCCTATTATTTTGGTATGATTAATCAATGATTATTAATTATAAAATACCAATGACGTCATATATATATGCCCTAATTATCGGTCGTTAAAATGAATGGTTATTATCGAGAAAATTTATTTATTTATTTAAGGACAACCAACAAAGCATACACTATAACATTGAGATTATACATTCATAAATACATTACTTAGTGCTGCCTTACTTATAGGCTGCCACGGCATGCATACACAATAATATTACAATATAGCAATGTACTCCTGTTTAAAACAAACACGCAATAAAATTAGGGTATTAATGTCGATATTTCTTTTAAAATGGCACATCACTAGCATCCTTTCAGCCGTAGTAGTGAGCATGAACCGCGACCGCCAAGATTTACTGAGCTATTAAGTTTACTGCACAAATTGTGACCCTATTATTATAACTTCTATTAAATTCAACTTTTGAGCTACCAACGTTGTTAGGGAAGGCAAAGTAACAGACGTTAATCATAAAATAATGAGTTTGAACGCGTTTATAAAGGGTTATTATTTAAAAAATAATGGACATTTTTGGCTTCTATTTCCTACTATCTTATACTTTAAATGCCAAGAAAAACAGTTCTCTTACAAATTCTATATATTTTGCATAAAAAATCGGAAATGTATTCATAAATGTTCATTTTATAGATATGTATGTGTCGCATGTAGGTATACATATATTTTTATGTATAATATCGAGTTTGTTTTATATATCTTTTTAGAAGATTTTTGTACATCAAACCATCATAGAAATATCGTATCTTCCTTTTATTATTTTATAATTCTAGATACCTAATTATCGCATGAATCTAGTCTAGCTTTAATATAGTTGAGCATGAACAAATCATACAAATATTATGAAAGTGAAAGTTTGGATATTTGTTACTCAATCACGCAAAAACGGCTAAGCGGAATTGAATGAAATTGCCGAAAACATTTTGCTCCTTAAATATGGACTTTATATTATAAATATAAGGTTCATATTTGAGAAGTAAAGTTATACCCCCTTATTCATAAAAACATAAAATGTCTTTAATACGAGTACAAAGATAGTTTATAGTTTTGGAATTGGATGAAATTGAGTAGGTACACAGATCGTATTTTTAACATTTTTTTTTAAATATACTTTGCCCCACTCTAGGGTGTTCTCCTGTATCGTGGGTGCGTGTACAAACACAAATTCTCACATACACAAACACCTAGACCCGGAACAACTACCTGTAGATCATACAAATATTTGCTCCGTATGGGGATCGAACAAAACACGTGGCGCAGAAGCAGATCTCGCAGCCACTACGCCAAATGTGTCGTCAATATTAGTCAAGCTATAGTCTGAATTAACGGTCGGAACATACTCTGAGGTCCACGAAGTCTAGTAAAAAACTGGAACGAAAAGATCTTGGAACTTAGAAAAACTGTCTATAATAAAAAAATCTTCTATGGTGGTATCCAACTCACCCTGGTCCTCATGCCTCTTTCTCTTCAACCCTGTCGCGTTCCCATTATGCAGACCTTCGACCTGCTCTATACCCAGGATCCCGTTGATGCTGTAGCTCCCCGTGTTGGTGACGTGCTGGTCCGTGGTGGGAGACAGCACCGCCGTCGTACCAGGCGCATTGCCTGCGTGGGTTATCACCTAAGAAAAGGAGATAGTTCGTTTTTTTACTAGACGAAGATGCAGTACCTAGGTATATTTTTGCAGCACTTTTTAGCTTATGACGTTCTTATCAACCCATTTTTTGAACAACGGGTGCCTTTTAGAATGGGAGAGGTTGTGTTATAGTCCACAACGTTGGTCTAATGCGGATTGGCAGACTCTACATGCCGCCAACTCTCTAGGCAAGTTTCCTCACGATATTTTACTTCAGCTTGTAATGAGAGTCGAGAGAAGCGAAAAGTCAGTCAGCCTTGGACTACTCAAAACCTATGACTTGGCAGTCCAGTGATGATGTATCACAGAATACTCAGCGTAGTTATCACTCAGTAACAAAATTGTTTTAACTGTCTAATAATAAAAATAACCATAAAAAAACAAAAACAACCGCTTTCAGCGTATCATATTATGATTCACGAACACATTACTTTACAATGTGCTACTTAATTATATATTATCAGTATATTATGCTTTCTTACTGTAAAAATGCATGTCCTCGGATGTCCTTAAAAATTACAAGAGAAAGAGCTACCTCCTCAAAAAATATAGGGAAATTACTATGATATGCGAATAAGTGACACTTAAGAAGGTTTACACCCAAACACAAACCATTTAAGTGTCTAAACTTAACATTCACAAGACGAAGAGAATTTTCGGTATTCTTATATCATGTGAATCGAGACGTTATGATACTGGTTTGGCACTTATGAGGATTTTCACTCGACATCGACAATGTGTAGCTATGATTGTATCTGTGAATCATATTATGATTCAAAAATGCCCATTTTAGCCCGTTATAAGTGAATGTGTGCTTACAGATACAACGCTGCCCTGAGCTGAGCTGATCTCCTGCTCCTGCTGCTGCTGCTGCTGCTGATTGTGGGCGTGTTTCGCCTTCTCCGCTGCTTTATTGCGAACGATCCTGGGGACAAACATACAGAAAATATTATTAAACACATTTTTTTTAATAATGTGGATATTTAACGCCGCCACCTTGCGTTTTCCCAACAAACATAGTCGAGGTTGGCTATTATAGGTATTTTAGGGGATATATTTCGGAGAGTGTGCATCAGATCTCCACGATCTTATTCCCCCTAGCCCTTTATACTATCGGACAACTAGAAGCACAAAAAAGCGACATCGATTCATAGTGGATAATCCGAAAACCCGAGCGAAACGCTATAAGTCCACTGAATTTATTGAATGCGCTTCCCGAGTGGGTCTTCCCTGATAGATATAAACTGGGTGTCTATAAGTCTATGCCTCAATAGCCAAGTGGTCCTGACCGCGACTGCTACGCTAGAGGTCCTGGGTTCGATTCCCAGGTCGAGCAGTGTTATTGGGTTTTTCTATGAAATTCCCAGTAGCAGCTCGGAGTTAGGAATTTGTGCCCGGTTAATGGCAATAGGCTCGCCCCCTATTACATGGGACCTAAACATACCGGCGAACTGTGGGTGTACATTAGTACGCCTCTGCCTAACCCTTCGGGGAATACAGGCGTGATGGTATGTTATGTCTATAAGTCACGAGTGAATCGGTTTCTTCTAGGCAAAGTGCGCTCCAACGTAGGTCGCAATGCCGCTTAACATCAGGCGAAATGATCAAGAAAAAAAATTAAACCCAATTTCAACTGAAAGAAAACCTCACGAGGAACATGTATTTAACTTATAAAGCACGCGAGTCGACCCTTCATGTCACCATAGACGCTGTAAAAAGTCCAAAACGTCACGATTGAGTAATCTATACTAATATATAAAGCTGAAGAGTTTGTTTGTTTTTTTGCTTGAACGCGCTAATCTCAGGAACTACTGGTCCGATTTCAAAAATTCTTTCAGTGTTAGATAGCCTGTTTATTGAGGAAGGCTATAGGCTATATATCATCACGCTAAGACTAAGTAACTATTCCACGCGGACGAAGTCGCGGGCGGAAGCTAGTATAATATATAAAGGTGAAGAGTTTTTTTGTTTCCTTGAACGCGCTAATCTCAGGAACTACTTTTCCGATTTGAAAAATTCTTTCAGTGTTAGATAGCCCATTTATTGAGGAAGGCTATAGGCTATATATCATCACGCTACGCGGACGAAGACGCGGGCAGAAGCTAGTGTAAATATAACGCGATAAAATCTGTAAGGTGGTTTTATTTTAAACATGTAAAGTGCCCACCCGCATGAGGTCAGTATGCAGAACTATAGCCTATCTAACCCCTCTCTTTCTGAGAGGAGACCCATACCATTCAAAATTGCTAGTGAATGGGTTAATGGTAATGGCCAGGGATGAGTAAGCGTGCTAATCAAAACGTTTTTAGATACCATGTAGGCATAACAACAACAAAAAAATATTTTTTAGTAATTTTTTGACGGTAAACCTAATCAAAAACCTGTATGCATGATTTCCATTATAATTTTAATATCTTTATATCCTGACAATTTGCCAATGGGTGCTTTTTTGCGATAATGCGTATCGGAAGCGCGACTAATCGCGGCGACCGCTCGCTATATTGCAAAAGGATGTTTGGCCGCGTGGCGCATAATTCATTGCGGCTTGTGGGACGCCACGGGAAAAATGTCGCAGCGACTTTTTAGTCGCAGTAAGTATTTTTTGAGGGGAGATTAATGGATTATTCATGTCATTGGCTGTAATTATAGAAGAGATGATTTTTTAAGTTCAGTTTGGAGTGGTTAAAGGTATAAAAATCTTATGAAAATTTATCACATAGAAAAGGATGTAACTTCTATTTTTCTGATGAATTCTATTGAGTTAATTATACTGGCTACCTGATTGTAAGCGGAATTTGTAGCATGCCAAATTCTAACGCGTTATTATCTTGAGACCTTAGTTGTTGTCCAACTTAAGATCTATGTAAATGTATCCTGCGTATTGAACCAATAATTATATCTTTACCCACAAAACATATTAAAATTTGTAACAACGGAATGACTACCATTTTATCTAGCCGCCATTTTCCCGCGCGTGACAGTTCATTCCACCATGATGGATGGCGCGCTCCCGTGAATTATTGTCAGCCTCCTTAGGGTTGACATATGCAAAAATTGTTTAGTGAAGTTATCAAAAAGGTGTTATTAGCTTCTGTAATAGAGTCATCAGTTTTGTGGGGATTTCGTTGATTGATGCCGTGTTTGTGATATTTTGGCGTGCCTTTTAGGTGATTTGTTTAGGTATTATCAAGATGAATATTTTGATAATGTTTGAAAATTTAACATTCCAACGAAGATATAAAAGATGATTAGAAGACTGATACTTTTTTTTTTATTTATCATTATTAAGGCACGTCAACAACATAAACACGAACATTAACAATAATAATATTAACAGTGATCTGGTCTAGTGGTTACATCAATTATAGACGAGCACTACATTCACAACTATAACTAAGTACATGTAGTTCACCTGTGTTTAAATAAATCACGTAATATTATGGTTAGTTACAAAATTTGAATTAAAATTATAGAACACTATTAATAACATATTTATGTCCAATTTGAATAAGAATTAAAATTACAAATTAAAAGTAAAATTAAGAATTAAAAATTAAAAGTAAAATTACAAAACAATATAAATTGAGCATGCCTATTTAGTCATCCTGGATCTGGATCCTGGATACAATATTAAAAATATTTTATTTCTAAAGATACAAGTTTCAGAAGAAAATATAATATTTCAAATGGGAAATGCGAAATAATACTTTGCTTAAAAAAACGACTGCCTCTATATTTTCCTAAAATACCTACTCAAAAAAAACAATGAACTTTTTTTCTTAACCTGCTCTTTGCAATGTACTAAAGTAATTCATACTAAACATTTAAAAAATGCGAAAGTTACTCTGTCTTTGGCTGTTACTATGTCAATTTGACAAATTTTGATATAGAGATACATACCGAGATACCTACCTTGAGGGGTTTAGGCGGTAAAATGAAAAGTGCACATTGTTGATTTTATATTATTTTTCAAAACTTGAATTTCTCCGAAGTTTAATGTGTAATTATGGTGGATATTTAACCATTATGTGTTCGTGAACGTGTGAAGTGAAAGACACGATTTTCAATTTTATATCATTTGCCTACACTCGCAAATGATATAAAATTGAAAATCGTGTCTTTTCTTTTTGGGTTCACTCCTAAACTCCATCGAAGCCTCAATAAAGTTTCTACCGTTTTATTGGGGCAACTGAACAACATTTAAACATTATACTTGACACTGGCGAACACAAAAAGTGTGGTGCCATAAAATCCCATGATGGGAAATATTACCTACTTGATTTCTCTAATACTTGACACTGGCAAATACACAAAAATCGTGTGGCGCCATAATTAAAAAAAAAAAAGAGATACCTTGAAGTTAAAGAAGCCTATGTCCGATTTTTGGGATGAAATCGCGAAAAGACTAGTAGTGATACAAAAGACTAAAAAACTCAGTGAACACAAACCCGGAAGGAAAGTATATAGGTATAACGGCAAAATTTCACAAAAACCACATCGCGGATATATTCGCGAAAAATGTAAAATGCAAACAATTGTGACCGCAAAAGCAAGGTTATGATATCCGCTTCCGTTAGGAAGGGTTACCAGTGCCGGCCATGTTTTACCCTTTAATATTTTATTACCCTCTCTTTTCATAATACGAGTGACTTGTTGGCGAATATTTTTGATTTATTTCTCCGTTTTCCTGTAATTTGCTTTACATAATGTGGATTTTGAGAATTAAGTGGACGAGTTATAGTGTTTTTTAAGGTTTTGTGTGCTGGTAACACTCGCTACGAAAATGTGTGAGATGATTAATAAGCCTAATTTTTTTTTACTTTAATTTAATCAACTTTCCTTAATTTATCTATGGAAAGTAGAAATTAAATTGAAACGGGCTCCTGGAATAATTTTACATTTTCAAAATACTTTCTCTTATCACATTACCTACTTATTACATATCTACAATACTTCTCTGTTGAGTCGGTTTTTAATATATGAAGTACATGACATAATATTGTAGTTTAAAGTTTTTACTTTGATGTCAGTTAATTAAAAAGTGCTTAATTTATCGCATATTATACTATTTATTTTCAAATATACATTTGCATCCCCCATGTGAGATATTTACCGATATTATGAATACCTTTATCAATCGTAGAAATAACTATAATACCATTGAATCTATAAATCCAAATCATAATGCGTCAATAAGCAACATATTATCAGTCATAAATTGACAATGTTCATAAACAATACTAATCCAATTTCACAGCACCATAATCTAAATAGAATTGCTTTAATTCACACTTTGACACCCCCTAACCCAAATTATTCCTACTCATTCAGTTTTCACGGCAAAAAAATCTAAATGTCAAACTGGGGTTGCCAGAGTTATGGCTTCAATTACCCGCCCGTCCCTCGGTTAAAATGTCTTAGTGTTGCCTAGTAAGCTTTTTATATATTTTTTTTATTTTAAAGGGCGATGGTTGCGTTTTTGCTGAGTTTTGAATTGCGAAATGATTGAGGTGATTGTGTTGGTTTAATTTATTGCTTTTTTTCTATGAGTAGGTAATGATATTGTATAATTTGCTTTCCTGCTAAAACAGTGGTCCGAGTTCAATGTCCGGGGCATGTAAGTACGCCTGAGTTTTAAAATCTAATATTTTTGACGCTTCGTTGGAGTAATGGTCGAGATAAAGGTTGCTGTACTAAGAGACGTTCGCGCGATAAGGGGTTCGATCTCCGCACGGAGCAAATATTTGCTCAAGAATTTTAAGGCCAACGTATGGCCTATGTATCCAGTTAGCCTTAGGATTCTTGTACAAATACTTTTTTAGTGCTCTAATTATTAGACCCTAAAGAGATGTTTTGAAAAGTCACAACAAATTTTGACTTTTCAAAACTCGGTAGGTAGCAAAAGTTTTAGCATTTTATTTTTCAAAATATCATCACCCCCAAGTTTCTCTTAAACGCTTTTCCCTAAAATTCTCACTTCCATTCAAATGGTCACCATTGGGTCACATGCGGTCTATCCCGAGTTCCGTCACTGCTACATTACGGTCACGTGCCGTATCCGTCCCGTTCTCGTGCCGGCCGCGTGCCGGAGCGTGCTAGGGGTGGAAATTACCCTCGTATTGCTATGGGATGGCTTTAAAATTGACTTCTGTGTTTTGGTATTCTTCATTTTTTATTCTATCTGATGCATTACGAAATTTAGGGATTTTAATTCGATTAATTTTATTTATTGTCCATGCGGAAGTACTTTATTGTTTTCTTATAAATCGTAGGAGACAAACACAAATTCACACATCACACAAAAATTAATGTGTATAATTATAATTTTTGTTTCGTTGAAGTTGAAGTTTGAAATGTTACCGATACATTGCAATGAAATTTACATTACTTCAAACTCAAAATTTAGTCGTTATTTAGATTCAATACGAGCCTCAAAAATTACTGTAAATAGTTGCAAAAAGGAAAAGTCACTATTTTTTCGTAGCCTATTTTTTTCAAGTACTGGTTAAGGACTCTTCCTTCTTTCCAAGTCGCTCTTAGCGACACAGCTTTTAGCGACAGAATATCTATCGCAAGAGATAATTGAAATGAATTCACAAATGACCAAAATGCCTCTAAAATGGTAAAAGAAACACAATTAAAAATGAATCATTGAATAAGTACATTTCGAATACTATAAATTAAAAAAAATATTCTAATAAATATAACGAATAAATTCGATAAGTGCAAAATTTTCCAAATAAATTCAAAGTAATGCGATTCAAGCCACCCTTCGTGAAGTTCATTGATACTCAATAAACCCGGCTTATTGTTCAATAATGGACCCCATTGCACCCCACTGGGTCTTGCTCTTAGAATACATTTTGATTGACTAGCCAGGAAGGGGTTATTATGAAGATTATGAGGAAATGGGGCCGTAAGTGATATATCTAAGTATTACTAGGTTTTTATTTATGCTAAAACAATTCTACTACTTCACGCAAGTTTCAAATCTGTGTCCTGTGTATTAGGTTTACTTTAGCAAAATGTGTACATTATCACGCCTGTATTCTGCCAGGGGTTATGCATAGGTGTATAAACACTCACAGTTTCACAATATATTTATATATTGATAGTGTCATTAACCGGGCAAAAGTTCAAACTTCGAGCTGCTACTGAGAATGTCGTAGGAAAACTCAATAACATTTTGCTTAATCGATCGGGACATCGAACCCAACAGCAGTCGTGCTTTGGACCACATGACTAATGAGGAAATGGCTTTAACGAAGAAAAGACTTTTAGAAATACTTAGCATCTGTAATAAAAATGTGGTTTTTATTTCTCGCACATTTTCTTTCATATTATAATGATTCTAGCCTTTTCAACTCGATTCCCAGTTTCCCTAGGCATTCTGAAAATATAATATGAAAAAGATATATCCGGTGAGTACTCAATCTCAAGTGTCGCAAGCTTAAATCCGCGGCTAATTGCGTGTTGCCAGATAAGATAAAACTCCCCATATCCTGGGGAGTTTTATCAATTTCCCAGTTATTAGCATGTCAACGGGTCTAATCTATTTATTTAATCTATGGCGCTACCGTTTATTAATTTTGGGGTAGATTATCTATAAGTGTTTATTTGTTGATTGGGGAAATTGTGCGATGGTGTGGTATTTTTATGGTTTATTAGTCGTCAAGTGTGAGGAGACATATTTTTGAGTAATACCGATATCCTAAGTATGAAGAGTTCCTGGCTATCTTATCTTATCTTATCTTGTGTAGGGCCGATGCAGCAAGGCCTCAGTGCACTTCGACCCAATGGGATCTTTTGTGCTTCCCCTAGATAATCTATTCCTCATCCCCTCCCAGCTCTATAAACAGCTCTTCCATGAGCTTTATAATGAGGCCTGGGGGTATGAGTCTGTAGTCCTCTGGTCTTGGATAACCCTGACCCAAAAGGCACATTCGCTTTCCAGCCATTGCATCGCATGTACACAGAAGGTGTTCCATGCTCTCAATTTCCCTTTTGCAGGCCCTGCAAGCTGATGTATCCGTCAGACCCATCTTTTGTAGGAGAGCGTTAGTCCCGAAGTGTCCGGTCAGCGCCCCCATCAAAAGACGGGCCTGCCGCCTGCTTGAGTTCCAAATGGCATTTTGCCATTTCGATGAGGAACCTATGAATTTCTTGGCTTCCTTGGCTTCTTCTTGGTTTTCCAAGTTCCTGGCTAAGTAATAAATCCGATAATAAACTGAACGGCAAGGTTATGCTGTCCTATCTGCCGCGGTCAGTCTGTGGATGGTTTCTTAACACATCGAGATAGTAGGAATCGAGACCAGAACCTCTGAATAGCAGTTGCACCTCCAAAAAGGATAAATGTTCACCAAATATTAGGGATAGGTTAGTTTAGAACTGCGACCACGACGAACTAAAGCTGAATTGCTATTATATTAAGTTGGTGAATTTATTTGGATTTTTTTGGATTAGACAATCAAAATTTGGAGATAGTTACTTTGTCTGTTAGTCTACTGCAAGTTGTAAAATTTTTTGTTCCAATTTCACGATAAAATCAGGGGATATATTTTATCTATCATTTACTTTTTTTGGCAATATAAGGTGATTTTTGGCCATCAGATTTTAGTAGATCTGGTGTTTAGTTAAACATAAGCCCTTCATCCATTAACTGAAACGTTAGATTAGAAAGCTAGACATAATAAGCGTACATTTTTTTTACGCAAAATGCAAACCGATATAGACACCCGCTGCAACACCAGAGGAGTTGCAAGTTCGTTGCCCGCCTTTTAAAAGTGTTTCAGCCTCCGGTATCCTCACTCACTCGGCGAAACACAACTTAAGCGTTGTTTCACGCCGGTTTTCTGTGAAGTCGTGATATCACTTCGGTTGAGCCGGCCCATGGCAAGCATGGCTCTCCCACGGGTGGACATACACAACACTAAATTCAATATTCAACAAACAATACTAATCGAATTCTCATGTACCGGATACAAATCCAATAACCGATCATAAGTAAGAAAACTCTACCAAAATATAGAGCCATATCTCTATATTCTCCCATGGAGCATCTCTACATTATTATATGTGAATAATAATTCAATGGGAGCAAGGATGTCCGGAGCGCGTGGAGCACGTGTCTCTACTTCCGGTAGCGCCATCTTTGCGCCCCCATCCTAGTCGTTTCCGGGTCTGATCACGCAACCCCTTGATGGGCTTTGAAAACTGCGAGTTGAGATATTATACATTTCACTATAAGTATATAAAATAATAATCTGTATCTATACTAATATATAAAGCTGAAGAGTTTGTTTGTTTGTTTGCTTGAACGCGCTAATCTCAGGAACTACTGCTCCTATTTGAAAAATTATTTCAGTTTTAGATAGCCCAGTTATTCAGGAAGGCTATAGGCTATATATCATCACGCTAAGACTAAGTTAGTAGTCCACGCGGACGAAGTCGCGGGCGGAAGCTAGTAATAAATATTCTGCGACATTTTACACTATGGTTATAGACAATGGATATAATACTTACTTATATACTTTTGTTGTAAATATATACCTACTTATGTACTACTTTTGTGCATAGAAGTATAAATAAATAATTGTCTGTATGTAGTTGACTGTATGTATAATATTTTATATGTAGTCTCATTTGTGGCCCACTGCTGGACAAAGGCTATTTATATTTTTTAAAGGTAAGCACATATCGTTCCTTAGGATGCAATCTATATGTTTGCATTTTTTATCAAAATCTGTGCGCAGAAAAGTAACACAAGAACAAAGTTACTTCTGGATTGATAATAATACTAGCTATTGACCATGTTTTCTCTCGTATCGCAAAGGATTTTTTGAAGCAAACGGTAGCTTATATTCTTCCAATTTATCTTTATACCAAAAATCATGAAATTCAGTCCAGCTGTAAAATATTTCTATCATTCGTGTTCGTCAATGTGATTTTCGACCTTGAGTCCAGTGAAGATAGATTTTATTTTAAATTTTATTTATGTATATTGTGGGCTTTTTTTATAAACAATCTTAAATTGAACGTGATAATACTTTTTCAAGTAGATGGCACCAGCCCGGCTAGCTCAGTCGGTAGAGCATGAGACTCTTAATCTCAGGGTCGTGGGTTCGAGCCCCACGTTGGGCGCAACTTTTTGTTATTTTTACTCTGATCAAACATATCAATAAAAGTGCACGAATGATTAAAAATCGATTTATTGTTACTTGCATTTATAATTTAAAGTTACCCAACAAAAATGAAGCTTTTTTCTTTCTTGGAAGCTAAAAAAAATTCAAAAAAGTATTAATGTAATTCACATAAAAAAGTTATAATTTTCGTGGCCCTACCCAACTCTTTTACCCTCGACTTCACTTTACAAACGAAACTACACCTTAACTTTTGCCATTTGGAGTTCAAACTACAATGCAAACAGAAAGTTTTTCGGAAAACTTTCTCAAGAAACGGATCGTTTTTCTTAGTGGTAACATTTTAACGTCATTGGTATTCTTACTACAAGTAAAATGTATATGAAACTATTGTTTTATGGTCCAGAGTCAATTCAGTATGTTTATATTGAGTAAAATTGCTCTAGGAATAAAAATGGAAAACCAACATTGATGATCTCTTCTTTGTATGGGTCTGCTTACATCAGAAAGGTCAAGCTGTATCTCAGGATTCGTTCGATTAATTGAGATAATAAGTCCACCAGTTTTTAAGTTGGAGCATATACTTTCTAACAGTGATAACAAAATAAAAATCTATTCAGTAGTTTTTGCGCCAACCCGTAACAAATAGACAAGAATTTAAAAAAATTTTTTTTTGGGTTCGTAGACGTTTATACTCCGCCGTCAGTGTGCGGATGGGTGACCATTCTTAACACATCGAGATCCCTCCGTGCCTCGGAGACCACGTAAAGCCGTCGGTCCCGGTTATCATACGGACATCTATGACAATTGTTAGTGGTAGTCAGAAACCCAAACAAGCTTGACAACCAGTCTATCTTTCAAATATTTTTTTATTGTTTTGTGTTATTTGTTGTTTAAATTTTATGAGTTGAAAGTTTCACCTACCGTGGCGACACCAAACCGGTCCTGTCGGAAGACCAGCGTCGATGCGATTTATCGTAATCGGCATTATGCTGAGACAGAACCGATTTGTGAAGTATACCTGGGTTCACACCTAGGCCCTAATATTAGTTACTGTTTATTTATTAGTTATTATTTTATTTTCTGTGTACTTGGGTGTTCTTTTACAAATAAATTTAGTTCTTTCTTTCTTTCTAAAAATCGGTATTACCCAGAATTTGGGGTGCGGAGGTCTGGTGGCAGTCGCTTCGATGTCAAATACTAATTCAGTCGCATCTGGGTGGAGTGGAAGCCGAGCCCAATATAGTTAGGACAAGGCTCGGAAGACATAACATAACATACATCTTATCTTATCTTGTGTAGGGCCGAGGCAGCAAGGCCTCAGTGCACTTCGACCCAATGGGATCTTTTGTGCTTAAACATACATACCATCACGCCTATATTCCCCGAAGGGTTAGGCAGAGGCGTACACCCACAGTTCGCCGGTATGTTTAGGTCCCATGTAATAGGGGGCGAGCCTATTACCATTAACCGGGCACAAATTCCTAACTCCGAGCTGCTACTGGGAATTTCATAGAAAAATCCTATAACACTTTGCTCGACCTGGGAATCGAACCCAGGACCTCTAGCGTAGCAGTCGCCCTCAGGACCACTTGGCTAATGAGGCACCGTATAATCATAGCTATGGGAGTCATAGAATCCTCACGACGATGATAGACTGTGGTCTTCTGTTCCCTGGACCCCTCCAAAAGGGTAAACGATTACACACAGCTATTGCTACTGACCGCCTCGTTAGTCTAGTGGTCCCAAGTGCGACTGCTACGCCAGAGGCCCTGGCATCTATTTCCGGGCAACGTGTTATTGGGTTTTTTCTATGAAATTCCCAGTAGCAGCTCGGAGCTTGGAATCTGAGCCTTTCTAATGGCAATAGGTTCGCCCCTAATCATGGCACCTAAACAAACCGCTGGCTTTCGCTGAAAATCAGTGCCATGACTCTGCCTCGTGCATAAGACACTGCATTATGCTTAGAGCCGTTCTTGCGTGAGTGAATGAGGATACCAGAGGCCCAAATCCTTTTAAAACGCGGGCAACTCTGGTGTTGCGGGTATCCATGGATGGCGGTAATCGCTTACCATCAGGTGATACGTTAGCTTGTTTGACCCTCTATCCCATAAAAAAAAGTATTATCTTTCGCTCCAACTGTGGGTGTACATTAGTACGTCTCTGCCTAACCCTTCGGGGTATACAGGCGTGATGGTATGTTTATGTATTTCTACTGGTCAATCCTTTATCTCTTACCTGTTTATACTGGATACAGAAGGCACATTATCCTGGCTGCAGATCCCTTCACTCAGGAGTCTGTCCCGGATCTCCCACGCAAACATCGTCGGGTTTTCTCTCTTGTATGCTGCTATGGCATCCACTACTGGTGGCGTCGCGACCTTCGGCTTGGAGCCTCCAATCACGCCAGCCTTGAAGCTGCCAGTCTCGTAATACCTGGTGAAGAAGAAAAATGGAGTCTTAGCAAGGACAATATTGGATAAAAGTTTTTGAGAAAATATCGGTAAATCTATAATGACAATAATCAGGAATGCGAAACATTGAAGGCTCTGAGTTTTTATATTTAAAACTAGCTTCTGAACTTCTCAATATTTTTTCAAATCGGACCAGTAGTTCCTGAGATTTGCGCGTTCAAGCAAACAAAAAAACTCTTCAGCTTTTTACCTATACTAATAATAAAGCTGAAGAGTTTGTTTGTTTGCTTGAACGCGCTAATCTCAGGAACTACTGGTCCGATTTAAAAAATATTTCAGTGTTAGATAGCCTATTTATTGAGGAAGGCTATAGGCTATATATCATCACGCTACGCGGACGAAGTCGCGGGCAGAAGCTACTATTACTATAGAAGTATAGATTTAGCAATGTAAAAGGAATATCGGACAATTTCAAACGCCCTGTGAATTCGGCCGTAATTACTGTAAGTGGTAACCGCAGCCCATAGATGCCACCAACACCAGTCGTCTAAGTTAATAGCACGTTGTCATCTTAGGACGTAAGAAATGGACGTTGTTGATTCAGGGAATCTTTACAGCTTAACCGAGCTGGCTGGCGAGGCACCGAATGCCTCCAGCCAGGAGCAACTTATAAAATAAGCAACAACAGCTAAGGGCGTCCCATAACGGGGAACGGACCTCAGCTTAGGGCGTTGCTGGGGGGACAGCTAAGGACGGCTGGATCTGGTTAAATTATTTTGGGACGAATTTAAAGCTACTGGCTCGGCACGGGCCAGCTCGAGCAAGGGTCGGGGGGGGGGGGAGCCAGTTCAGTCTCAAATGCACTATAATTTCACCTGCGACAGTAAAAGTCCACCCTCCACATGGCAAAACTTTAAATCGAATTGTCATAATACTATACCGTTTTTGTTGAACGAATTTAATTATCTTCTGCTAATGCCAAGTCCCAAAGGACAAGGGCGTGATAGAACGGGCAGAGGGATACTTGAATATCATTGTTTTGTTATGAACAAGCAATATGGCGTGATTTTTAGGTTCGCGATCTTGGCTAATGGAATGAATTGGGTTTTGGATAGATTTTGCAAGAAAATAATATAATTAAATTAAATGCCATAGTATTTGACAGAAACAAGACGAAACAAAAACAATATTTTTTCTTATAATTAAGGGGGTATATGTTGCAATTAGAGAAAAACTTTTAAATAAAAACGTTATAGAATCCATACAATGTTGTTGTCGGTTATACTTAATCAGCTTTTTTTGAGCAGATTTTTAAAACTTGGTTAGAAGAGATTGCACCTTGCTGATGAAGAAGAACATAGCTTACTATTTGTCTTAAAATAAATAGTAAATAGTTTCTAGATGCGAATGAAAGCGAAGGGGAAAACTAGTGAGACCTGAGTCAGACCTAAATAAATTAAAATATGACTTAATGTACTGATGAAACGTTTTGAATAAAAGCACAAAAAAAACACATTAAACATAAAACTATCCTCGCTTTACGCAGTCGGATAAAGAGAGCATATTTAAATACAAACAACTGGTTTTCTGTTACAGATACTGACAAGATTACTTGAAAAAAAAAATAAGATTATCGGCTACTACCGCACTTAAGCAATTTTATTGTAAGGGTACGTACACATAGCATTGTGGAGCATTACAATCGTCGTGATAAGTCAATTACGAGTGTGATCACACCCTAAGTGAGTGGTACTTTTAGGTACAGTGGGAGAGAAAAGTGTTTTGTGATTGATTTTTTAACAAAGTGGTAATTTATGAGGCCTGTGTCTGTGAAGTCATTTTATAATAAACCATTTTATAAAAATCCTTGAATCTACTAGTAGATTCAAGGATTCATTGTCATCATCAAGTCCATGCCTACTTTTTTCTTGCATGAATCAAACTGCATAAAACAGCTTACAATTTAAACGGAAACATAACATTTTTAAGTCCATTCAGCTAAAAAATGATATTGATATTTTTCAAAATTGATGTGTTTATTGTGATAAAATGTTGATTCCCTTATCAAACTTGATGTTTTAAACATTCATTTGATTGTTTGACCACGTCTATATCCACCAAGTCAACTCTAGACTGGGTAAACAAGTAGTAGACCTAGATATACAGCTTTGAGCTAAATAATAGTCCTAACGGAGAAATGAACTAATTAAGTAAAAATTCTATGCTTCGTTATTCAAAAAATGTTAATTTAATAGTACGAGCCAAGGTTACGAGGGAAAAAGTATTTAAAATAACTCACGATATTCATATGTAAAAGAATTTTCGAGATGATGATTATTTTAATCACGGTAAATTCTTTAAAAATAATGTTGTCCATTTATTTCTTAACTGTAAATAAAAATGATTAAAATCTTTCGATTACCGTTACACTTCTGCACGCGACTGTCCTAGGGTTGCCAAAAACAAGGGTGATTGTGATCCGTGGGGGATCGCTAACATTATCGTAACGCCACCCCTGGCTGGGGTTCGCAGGGTTGTAGGTAAATTTGACAAATAACTGTACTTAGAAGATTGTGCACTTGCAGGCATTTTATTGTGTAGTATTTAGTTAATTCAAGCCATAAAGTATGTAAAATCTACTTTTGATAAAGAAACATTATACAAAACACTGTGTAAATTAAAAAAAAATGTTTAATTTTATATTTTTTTATATCTCTGAATTTATTTATATTGCCATGACTAATAATTATATTTCAAACCATATATATTTTTAAATAAAACTCTTTTTTCAAAATTACAAACATAAAGTCGTAGCTAAAACTACAACGTTTACTAGAAGCAAAATAGACTTTAGTATCAATAAAATGTTAGTATTTTCAGATTTTTTTACATGTGCTGGATAACACTATACTACTAAGTAAGTATGGTGGTCCTATGTGCGACTGGTACACTAAAGGGCTGGATTCCCAGGTCCAGCAAAAAGTTAATAAGTTTTTCTATAAAATTCTGATTAGCAGCTCGAAGTTAGGATTTGTGCCTGGTTAGGCTCGGCCCCTATTATAAGAGACTGAAACATCAGCAAACTGTGTGTATTCATTAGTTCAAATCTGTCTAATCCTTTGAGAAATACAGGCGTGATGACATGTTATGTTATAAACAGCATACCATCCTTCTTTTCGACAGATGCATGTCAGAATGCAAATACTGTTTTCCACTTCACTATGCATTTACATCAAACTATCTTAAGTTGAAATCAATATTGGTACATTGTATCATCAATACCCAATTTGTAGCTGGTGCAATGTCGAACATATTGGCAATCAAGATAGGGCGAGAAGGCTAATAGGCTTATCGGGGCCTACAGCGGCTTACTCCGGCTTATGGGGAATTCGAGTGGCTCACGCGCATTATTGCGGTTAGTTTTAAGCATGTTATTCGTTAATGTGTAAATGATTTCTGACATTAAGTGTATCAAGTTAAGGATAATATTTCAATTTTGTAATAATGTTTTTGTTTATTTCCAAATCCTCCTCCTCCTTGAGTCGTTCTCCTCAATACTGAGGGTCGTGATCTGTATGCAACAGTTTTGTGTGTACTTCCAAATAGCTGGCTGTTTTTAATTAAAGCTATTGTAAATAATTACTGAAAGTTGGTTCCTAAAGTATAAAAAAAAACACATTTGTTTAAAGGATTTGATTTTAATATATAAAAACAGCTCCAAATCGTACGTATCGTCTACTCATTCATAACATTATAATCATTCAGGAATTAGTTACTTTTAGCTAAATTTTAGCTTCTATATATCCCCACATAAAACCAGTATGATATACAAGAAGAGCACTATGAAAGTGCTATACAGTCCTGTATCTGTTTAATAATTAGTCAGTTTTTACGTCGGTCTGCGCCGGCGCAGAAAGCGTGACGCCGCTTCCGTTTGTGTGAGCGTGTGCGTTGATTTATTTTATGAAATAATTGTAATTATGTTTGTTTGGACTTTGGGTCACTGGAGAGTGGGAGATTGAAGCTGGTCCTTTGATAATGTTGGTCCTTAGATACGGTTTCTTATATCCGAGGACCAATTTCAAAGCGAACGCATAAAAAATATTAAGCCGCTTGTGCCGAAGAGTGGGACAACAATCATTTGATTATTAACACATAAGTTCAAAAAAAAAAATAGCTTGAAAGGATGTACTCATGAAAATGTTGTTCCATAAATGTACATTAAAAATACTCAGAAATATTTTCGTTTCAAGAATGCTTTATTAGTTTATTGATAAAGTAATTTTGTATCACGCACTCAACAACGTCAGTCACAACATTTCCGTAAAGAACTTCCCCGATCCACTATAACTCACACGCATTATAGTGTGATACTCGTGCGCACGCGCCGCAGACCGTAGCGACCCAGTATACTGTGTTTTAACAAGACTGTTATACTTTATGCATTATTGCAGCCTACTTCATACGCCTCTTCTTCTTTTTTGATATATAAATCTCAAATATATCACCCTTATATAACTGAAAGATTAGACAGTAATAATGAACACCCATGTCATTCACCAGTATTTCATATTCAACTCCATATTTCATCAGTACAGGAAGTAGTTGTTGCAAGGTTTATCTGAGTCGATACCACTTCCTCGTCAAATATTTTTAAAATTCTCTCCCTATGCAATAATACGCTACCAGTATTATTTTTCGGTTTGAAGGACCAATGTAATCAGGTAAAATACTGTGTCTAAGGGACTTACATGATAACCGAGGTCTCAAGATGATAATGCACGCACCATCGGTGTACCTCATATAATTGTAAAAAAAAACAGAATGTCCCTTTCTATTTGATATTGAGGCTCGGTGTTGCCCAAGCCCCACAGTCCTAACGACAAAACACTAACCTAGATTTTCAAAAGCGACCATCATCGCCAATTCAACCCTAAAGTAACACACATTCTTTAAATCCCTGAACAGCAGCACGAATACAGAAACATTGTCATTAAGACAAAAATGAAGCCGCTGGGGGGTTGAAAACAAAACATAGGGTTGAAATGGCACGAGCGGGATAAATTGAAAAGCGAGTGTTCGGCGCGAGCCGATTGAGCGTCCCTCGGGATTAGGGATGGGCAGCCCGGGATATCGATTGATTCGTCGCGGAAAAAATGCTGATGTGTCTGTGTTACGATATATACCTACGATACATCCATTAAATAAATCCGTTGCAGTCGTAATTTAGTGTGAACTTAAAACATGTGAATTTATATTGTTTTAGGTTTAGAGAATCTTTATCCTCAAAAGAACATTACAGTTCACTTAAATGAGAATTACATTTGAGGAAAAATACATTTTGGCGATAGTGACAAAGCATGCAGATATATCCAAACAACATGAAAACATACAAAACAAGACGAAAGGAGATTCAAGATTTAAAATTAAAATAATGGTATCACAACTACAACTTGATACAGAATTGGCCTATTACATGTGTGGTAATTAGATTTATCAAGCTAGTTGTTTTGAGAAGTTTAAATGTTGAAATACCTACATTACAAATCATGATTGTATCAATCACCATTTAAATTGGTACATTTTTTACCTAAGATTCCTATTCTACTTACTCATATAGCATTATTTCAACGTTTTGAATAAACTGCTGTCTATAACCAGCGTCAACTCGTTTTTTTTATTCCATCTTCAGCCTTAAAAGTCCGGGAAAAATAGTCCCGTGTCCCGCAAAAAATCCACCACTTCCCATCACTGCTCGCAATTTTCAATTTAAATCGGACAATGGTCAGCTGGAATCCCAGCGCTCCATTCACGTCATTGTCCGTTATATCGTTATAATATCGTCAAAACGTACTTCAATCTGGTTATAAATGGAGAATACTACTGTTAGAAGCATCGCGAGATTTCAAACAAATTTTCTTTTTAAATTGATACTTAAACAACACTATTTTTAGTATATGAGAAACCTGAATACCTACGGTTTGTTCATACTAAGAAAGAAAGGAGGCTTGCTAACATTATAAATACTGCTTGAAAATTAATAATAATATCTAACACGTGCGCCAGCTGACAGTAGCAATGAATAAATTATTAAGTACCCCAAACAATTATTTGAAATCTTGTATAACGCCTTAGTAACTTAACAGACAGAAATGTGTTTGCTGGGGAGTTTGTTGCGCCGCTTCTTCTTCCCAGCGAAAACACTAGGAAGCGGTGAAAAGCGGGCGTTTTGGGGGCTGTCTTAATGTAAAAATGACGTTCAAAAAGTACTACCTAATAGTCTATATTGAATAAATGATTTTGACTTTGACTGAATCGATTTCAATATTTTTACACCCTGTTATATTTGGTCCTAAAAATATTTTAAAAAGTTACAAGTGGGACACCGAGCGTCGCTCGCTTTCCGCTATTATACGCGCACAACACAAGTCACGGCAGGTCATAGGAGCACTAGGCGCGGGCGCATAGCGGGGCAGGGGTAATATGACGTGGCAACGACGAACATATTTGTAACATAATAAGCTTATAACTTTGTGATTTTTCGTGATACACTTTTGAAATTTTGTACATAGATTCTTTATATAAAAACACTAGACACGTGTCTTGGGTTTCGCTTAATTAGGAATACTAAAACTAAGGGTAGATATAAAAATAACTCAGTTGTTTATTTAAGATATTGTTTATACATACATACATACATACACAAAAAGTCACGCCTCTTTCCCGTAGGGGTAGGCAGAGACCACAGACTTCCACTTGCTACGATTCTGACATACCTCTTTAGCTTCATCCACACTCATCAACCTTTTCATACATGAACGTCGGTTTAGGGTACTCTTGACCAAGCCATTTTTCAAAACGTCCTCAATCTGATTTCGGAACGTTCGCCTAGGCCTTCCCCTTCCTACATTCCCATTCACTTGACTCTTGTATATCTGTTTAGTCAGTCTCCTTTCATTCATTCTTTCAACATGGCCAAACCATCTCAACATACCTTTCTCGATTTTAGTCACTACATCTTCATTCTCATCACAACGTTCCCTTATCACACTATTTCTTATCCTGTCACTCAATTTCACTCCAATCATACTTCTCAAAGCTCTCATCTCAACTGCATTTATTCTACTTTTATGCTTCTTCTGCCACACCATATATATTGTTATTTCATATTGTATTCTTTTATGTGTTGTTTTTTGTATGATGTCTAGTTATTGGATGTTTATATTTGTGTCCGTTTTAGCAATAGAATCGCTAAATATTAAATGATAGCAAATAGTACGCTGTTAGTCCTCTGCCTAAGCCTTCGGGAAATACAGGCGTGATAATAATATGTTTTGATCAAGCCTGTTTCTAAACACTATTCTGCGAAAAACAGTCGTTAAATAAAGCCATTATATTTAACTAAGCGCAAATTAACTTGTACAGTTAACAGGCGGAGCTGTTTAACATCGGTTTACCGCAAATGATGAGCGTTTAACTCAGCTGTTAGGTTGTTAAGTTAAATTATTAGTTTTAACAAGTTCTCTTTGAATTGATGGTTCTACGATTACTTTTTCTACTTTCAGATTTGAGCTTTGATAATAGTTATTAAGCTAACTGCCTCATTAGCCTAGTGGTACTGAGCGCGACTGCTACGCTTGAGGTCTTGGGTTCGATTGCCAGGTCGAGCAGTGTTATTGGGGTTTTCTATGAAATTCCCAGTAGCAGCTCGGAGTTTGGAATTCGTGCTCGGTTAATGGCAATAGCCTCGCCCCCTATTACATGGGACCTAAACATACCGGCGAACTGAGGGTGTACATTAGTACGCCTCTGCCTAACCCTTCGGGGAAAACAGGCGTGATGGTATGTTATTAAGCTAACTGCCTCATTAGCCCTGAGCGCGACTGTTACGCTAGAGATCCTGGGTTCGATTCCCAGGTTGAGCAAAGTGTTATTGGGTTTTTCTATGAAATTCCCAGTAGCAGCTCGGAGTTAGGAATTTGTGCCCTGTTAATGGCAATAGGTTCGCCCCCTATTACACAGGACCTAAACTTAAATACCTTCCAATTCAAGAATTTACCGTAACCAGGAAAGGTTTCTAAGTAAGACAAAGAAAACTTCAGCTAATTTAAGTACATACTTAAAAGTAGTAATTAATCAAGACTCAAGTTCCGTATTATAAATCTAAATGGTTGTTTTTTTAACAAAGCAATCACATTGCTGAGGTACGGACGCTTCTTATAAATACGGCAATTAAACTTGGCTGGAAGGCACGAGCAGTATTACATGAAATACGCAAAGGTTCCGTATATAATTATTATGGGAATGGAAGATGTTCAGGGTCTCCTCGCAGAAGAAGACGCTTTAAGTTATAATCCACCTAGCTAGCTTCATGCGTGATGGCAGACTTCGCACGCCTTTGAGAAAATTTCTCGAGCGTACAGATTTCTTTATGATATTTTCCTTCAACTTTTTTTCATCTTACATATAATAAGAATGTAGGTCAGCCGTGTCTGTACATTGCTTATATTTACAAAAAAACTAATTTGGGGGACTCATAATCGGTAACACAATCCATTTCTATTATTTTTGGAACTTTTGTCTGTCTGTTTGTCTGTCGGTTTGTCTGTCGGTTTGTCTGTCGGTTTGTCTGTATGTTTGACCGCGCATCAAATGATAACTACTGAAGAGATTTGGAGGAAGTGGGCAGGAATTCATAGCCTGTTTCTTGGATTAACATTTAGGCTATTTTAAATTCAAAACGGTTCTTTCTATCAAAAGTTATTAACATTTTAATTATTGAAAACGTTGACTTTAAAAAATAACCATTGAAGTCAATTTCTTTCTCAAGTATTTCTGTACTAGACTAGCACGGATCAAAAATTATAACAGAATCAAGTAATAAAATTAAAAAATACACTTATAGGGACTAAATAAGATAAAACAAGAAAATAAAGCAGATCAATCAGAAACCATTATTGTGACCAGGAATTGATTATTAGTACAGTTATTCTAACTCTACTTACACAGGGAATCACGGGGCATACATAGGATTTATCCAGCGAGCACAAGCCGGTGTAAAAACTAAATATTTGAGTAGGTTATAGAAGTAAACAAAGAATGACAACTTATTTTCTAGCGGACTAACACGACATCGTTATTACCTCAATGAAATTTGATTCGATAACAGGTGTCATTTTGAGTTGACAGTTTTGACAATTATTGTTTTCTTCTTTAAAGCATCCAGCCATATAGTAACTTATTTTATAATTTGAAACCTCCATAGTGTAGATACAGTGCGCACACTTTATTTGAGCAAGTAACTAAAGAGTTTCTACATATTTATTCAAATAATTAAATAATATAGCCTAAGAATATACCACATAATTATGTATGTACAATAATTTTAAAAAAATGCAACGTGCGTTAATCTTAATTTACTGACGCAGAAACAGTTATTTGAGATTTTTGTCTATGTAGGTATGTCTGTTTATATTTCCATCTTCTATCTTCACGTCAATACCACGTGAATTTTTTTTTTAAATTAGATAGATAGATAGATAGATAGAGTATTCTTTATTGTACACAAAACAAAAGTCAGAAAGCAAAGGATAGACATTTTTAACAGTACAATTGGCGGTCTTATCGCTAAAAGCAATTTCTTCCAGACAACCATTGGATGGACAGAAATCGAGAAAAAAATATATAATGGGAGGTTGAAAGTGTACGCAATAAGTATAATAAGAATAAATTGATTTTACTAAATACAACATTTAAATAGAGCAGAATAAGTTAACATAATTATAAGAGTAACTAAATAAAATAAAGTAAAATAAATAACATCATAAATAAATAAATACATACATATCTATACTTATAAATTAATACATACTCTCTGACTTATAAATTAACTAATTTATAAGTCAGAAATACGGTATTCAGAGGTCCATGGCGCTAAGTCTATTACAAATATGGAAAACCAAATTTTTCGAGGTGGTTAGTTGAAACTTGGAGAGGACAACGTCTCTCAGGTCAGCTAGTATATAATAAGAAGATGGTTGATGAAAGAAAATGGTTGGCTAGTGATAATTAATTGTCACAACAATTCCGTGGAATAACAGACAAGACAAAATAAGAAATAAGTTCTTATTGGCAAAAAAATGTATGACACTCTTGAAGACATTCAGCTTCACTGTCATATTATTAAACAAAGTCGGTGCCACGTCTAAACGTGAAAAACTCAAAAACTGCCGTACGGATTTTGATGCGATTATCACCACAGATGGAGTGATTCATGAGGTAGGTTATAGGGTATTTAACATCACGCTACTACCTTTAGGAAAGGGGCAAAGCCGGTAAAACTGTGGGACATACTAAAGTTGCTAGTTCATACTAAAGGGACTTTTGTAAGCTTATTATCTTTAGCGTAGGTACACAGGCTGAGTGAGTATGAATATGATCTTGCTCACATAGTTTTAAGAGGCATTAGAATTTGAATATTGAGGAATATTTTTTATATCAATTCTCACATACCATCACGCCTGTATTCCCCGAAGGCTTACGCAGAGGTGTACTAATGTACACCCACAGTTCGCCGGTATGTTTAGGTCCCATGTAATAGGGGGCGAACCTATTGCCATTAACCGGACACAAATTCCTAACTCCGAGCTGCTACTGGGAATTTCATAGAAAAACCCAATAACACTTTGCACGACCTGGGAATCTAACCCAGGACCTATAGCGTAGCAGTCGCGCAGGACCACTTTGCTAATGAGGCAGTTTCAATGCATTATCAATTCTCCCTCAAAAATAATCAAAAATTTTCACTATTAGCATACGGTACCCTACAACTAGTTAAACAACAAATCGAAACAAAAGAAAATGACTTAAGCGTATTGTCTAGCGGCTTTAGAACCTGCGCACACGACGCGGTTACTGCGCGGAACGGGGGCACGCACACAGGCACAGTACATACGTGCTATATGGATGTGTGAGTGTGGGTGGGGTTAATACTTGCAGATAATTAATGCAGGATTCTAGAAGAGATTTATTAGCCTTTGGTGTTTCATCTTGGGATCTCTTGTATCATCTCTGGTTATGGAGAGTCCAGATTCGCAGAATACTCGCAGTAATATATATTTTTTAAGGGAGGCTAAAGACGAAATGTGGATCACCTGATGGAAAGCGAATACCGCCGACCATGGACACGCGCAACACCAGATGCATTGCAAGTTCGTTGCCCGCTCGTTGCCTTTTAAAAGGGTTTGGGCCTCCGGTAACCTCACTCACACGGCGAAACACAATGCAAGCGTTGTTTCACGCCGGTTTTCAGTGAGGCCGTGGTTTCACTCCGGTCGAGCCAGCCCATTTGTGCCGAAGCATGGATGGCTCTCCCACGACGAAAGTTCTTACTCGTATATTAACTACTTATAATGACATAGTTGTCTTAGCCATCTAATTCTAGGCGAGTTCCTCCAAGTTTATTTATCTTTCAAAACTAGACAAAAAACTTATATCCTGTCAAAGTTTTATTTAATAAGAAAAATCTTGCGACTTTTAATCGCACTTACCTGGACAGTATCTTGGAGACGCAGCCGTGCGACACGCGCAGCTGGCGGCTGATGTCGCACGGTCGTACCCCTGAGTGAGCCAGCTCGACTATTCTTTGTCGCACTACGTCCGGAAGCGGTCGCCCGTTTACAAAAACACCTCCGAGTTGATTTACTCCACCGTGACCTGCAGAAAAAAAAATATTTAAAGTGTTTCTCCTGTGGCATCAACATTTAGTAAGAGTGCAGCTGAAGTTTTAAAAATATCGTGGGAGAGCCCTACTTTAGCATCAATGGGCCGGCTCAACCGGAGTGATACCCCGGCCTCACAGAAAACCGGCGTGAAACAACACTTACGTTGTGTTTCGCCAAGTGAGTGAGGTTACCGGATGCCCAAACCCCTTTAAAAAGCTAGCAACGCAGCTACAACTCTTTTGTTGTTGCGAGTGTCCACGGGCGACAGTAATCGCTTACCATACCATATACCATAACATGAATATAATTTAAAAAAAAAAATGCCTATCACATAACAACTTATCAAGTAAGTATAATAAATACGATACAATTAAATGAATATAAATTTAATAAATATAATATTGTAGAATTACATATTTTTACATATTATATTTACATAATTATCGTAAAAATGCCTGAAAAAAGCACTTTTCCTCCTCTCTCTTACTATACTTTTGCTGTGCCCGACAGGGTCCATAATTGATTCTAGCACTAAGCCTTACCACCTGTATTAATAACATTATGGAATGCAATAAATTTGAATTTGAATTTGAATTTGAATTTGATGACCATCAGGCGATTTGTCTGCTAGTTTGCCGCCCTATGCCATAAAAAAAATTCTAAGAGTCATCCTTCAAGCCTTTTTGTAACGATGTTTCGGTCGGCTTCCAGTCAACAGATGCGGCTGAATATCAGTATTTTACACGAAGCGACTCCTAGCAGACCTACTCATGCCCATTTCTTAGCAATACGGGATATTTAGGTTTGTTTTTTTTTGTCAACCCTTTTTTGTTTAGTACATTATAATATATTTTAGACTTTTTTTTAAATTCCTGATAGGTTTACACTTGACCGCAAATTCTCCTGATGTTAAGCGACACTGCGTATCTATGATGGAGCGCGGTTACCTAGAAGAAACCGATTCACTCGTGATTTAAAGGCATCCAGATTATATCTATCAGGGAAGACCCACTCGGGAAGCGCGATCCACATTTCGGCGGGACGCTTGATAAGTGAGGATTGAAAGAGTTTCGTTCGGAATTTTGGAATGTCCACCATGAATCGATGTTGCTGTTTCGTGCTTTTGGTCGTCTGATGGTAAAAAAGTGAAATGGGAATCTTTTTTAAGCTTAAGTCATCTGGATGTAAATTGAACATTGGCAATGTTAATTTAATTTGAACTTGTAACATCATCTTGTTAACATACCGAAAAATCAAATCGCTGATACAAAAGTAGCATTATTGATGAAGACCCGTCGTGAACCGGGTATCGACGCGCTAGCCGGGCGTAGCCGGGTGTAACCGGGCGTGTACCGGATCGATGGCCGCGCCGCCGTGACGTGGTTCACGTTTCATGCTCAGTCGAATTGGAACGTATAGAAAACTAGACAGCCTATCGCACCTTCGGTAAGACAAGGTCATAATTGCAGTTTTGCAGTTACTGCAATCATGACCCTGTCCTCGGCGAGGCAAGGTCATAATTGCAGTTTTGCAGTTACTGCAGTTATGCCCTTGTCTTACCGAAGGTGCGCTATGTCAAATTGAATTCATACTAGAGATTACAATACGACAATAAATGAAAGACTATGGAGGTATAACTCTTTATGCGTGATATGTAATATTATGTTATTAGTCTTCAATATTACTTGTGCGTTTTCCGTTTTATTAATTACCTAGCTGCCCGACCCGGCTTCGCCCCTTTTCCCGGAGGAATGAACCATTTTCCCGCGGTAAAAAGTAAGAAAGAAAGAAAGCAAATTTATTGATTACAATTAGGAAAGTAGCCTATGTTCGTCAGGGATAATGTCGGCTTCTAATGGTAAAAGATTTTTTCAAATCAGTCCTATAGTTTGGGAGCCTATTCAATACAAACAAACAATCAAATATTTCCTCTTTATAATATTAGTGTAGATCATTCTCAGATTCTGTAGCAGAAAATGCCTACTACCTAAAACCGCCATTATACCAACGGTACCATGAAGTTTTATTATAAATAAACTAGCTTCTGCCCGCGACTTCGTCTGCGTGAACTTCAGATAAAAAGTAGCCCATGTATTATTCCAGACTATAATCTATCTCTGTGTCAAATTTCATCCAATCCGTTCAGCTGTTCTAGCGTGAAAGAGTAACAAACATCCATCCATCCATCCATCCATCCATCCTCACAAACTTTCGCATTTATAATATTAGTAGGATAGGAAGTAGGAAGTAGGATAAACTCTATTCTCTTAAGTTATTTTAGTGAAGGAAAAATTCGACTCGCAGGCAGGATTCGAACCCTCGTTTTCTGGTTAGGTACACCAGACGCTATCACCTCTAAGTAACTTGCCTTTCAATAGATGTTACTGACGTCACCTTTAAGACGTAAGTTCAGAATGTGAAGGCAAATTTCGACATGGTAGGTGGGACTCGCGGTCATAGCGTCTGGCGTACCTAGCCAGAAGACGCAGGTTCGAATCCTGCCTGCGAGTCGAATTTTTCCTTCACTAAAATAACTTTATTTTACATTGACCAATTTTTTTTTTAGTAACCATAACATTAACAATTTCTAAACACAAAATATAGTATACCCGGTTAGGGTACTATCAAAACAGAACTTAAACGTCCCATCTCATCTTACGTTACACTTTCACAGCGCTGCCCGGGCGGGGTGGCCACGAGGCGTGACGATCGATCCGACACGCCCCGCGGTCGATACCCGGGTATAACCGGGTATAACCAGCTATAACAGCTACTTGCTTGTTATCGGCTGATAAGGTTGGAGAAATAGTGATGGGAAAATTAATTTCAAAGATTGTGAGGGGGCTCTCGGCTCAGTAATATTTAAGCTGATCAACTGATCTGCAAAGTTAAGCTTATGTATGACTGCGTTGGTCTCATTCACCAATTCTCAAAATCTGATGATGATTCTTTTTATTATGGAATAGGTGGGCAAACGAGCAGACGGATCGCCTGGTAAGGGATTACTGTCGCCCATGGACACCCGCAACACCAGAAGAGTCGCAAGTGCGTTGTCCGCCATGTAAAAGGGTTTGGGCTTTCGGTATCCTCACTCACTCGACACTCCCACAACGTAAGATTTGATACACGGCGGTTTTATGTGAGGCCGGGGTATCACTCCGTTGAAGCCGGCCCATTCGTGCCGAAACACGGCTCTCCCACAGTCAAAACCTTAATATTTTAAAGGAACCTGCATGCAGGAATAACTACACTACATGCCACAAATTTTAATTTTAAAGTATGGTAGGTATAGTGTCTAATATTTTTTCGTAATTGAGTCAGTTATTTATAAACTTAGGTAGGTATATTTAATTTTTTCTGTTATTTTAGTAGGTATATAGAAATAATTAGTATAAATAAGAAGCATAAAATATATCACTGTCGACTAACATTATAACTGGGTTATTAATATTTTTTTTTGTAAACTATAAATAACGTTCAAACGTGAAACGTTGCCAGAAATGTGTTATTTATTATCATCCGTTGTGAATTATTCTGTTATTTAATCTACCTTACGATTTAATATTTTTGGGCAGTATTATATAAATATATATTAAGGACCAGTTTAAATTTTGCTGAGGTTGGTGGTTAGGTCCGCATTACAAAAAAATTGGTCCTTTTTCATTTTCGTAAGTAAAAGCGGCGGTAGCTTAATGGCTAGGGCGTCGGACTTACGATCATGTGGTTACCAGTTTGAAACCCACCCATTGCACTATCGATGTGGATACACTCGTAACACAAGTATTTAGCTTAGTACGAGAGGTTAACAAGAATACTAATATCGTGCTACCCACACTGCTAATACCTAAGCTTTTTGAAAATCAAAAAATGTCACAGCAAAGAAATTAAACTCTTCAGCCTATTTGATGACGTCATAGTAATAAACCTTTGAAGATTAAACAAACCTAGTTTACAACATACTGCTTAGAAAATAAAAAGTCAATAAATACCCCGATACTTATTCAAAAAAACACCAACAGGTACCGCAGAAATCTACCTTTTTAGAAAGCGAAGTACTTAGTATCCAGAACAACTATTTCCTGAATGTGTTTCTACCAAAATGATGTTGAACTTTAACAAGACGAAACAGAAATAAGGCTTTGTTTCAGGTAGTAATTAAGCGTAATAACAAGATGGCCGCCCGGAAGTTGGGGACTCTGAGATACCGACAGACTGTAAAGTTTGCGAAATTATCTTATTTTTGTTTTTTAATTTGGCTTTTTTGCACCAAATTCTTAAATGTGTTTAAATTGTATTTAAACACAAAATGTCTATGAAAATTCGTGTTTAAATACAATTTAAACATATTTAAAAAGTGGTGCAAGTGGGCCTTAGTGTCTTACTGCCTGAAGAAGATCTCATTTAAATTTAAATAAACATGAAGGGTACTTACATAAGGTACTTACGGTAGGTGTTCTTAATTAGCACAAATTAAAAATGTATGCATTAAGTAATTATAAGTAACTACCTATAGGTAATGTGCGAAAAAAGAGAGTGATTAAAAAACTTTTTAATTAATTTAATACCAACTTAAAAAAGTGTTACAAAATACTAAAGTATTAATTTTATTGTCTCAAAAATACCCAATGTTTTTTTTATTGTAGTAAAAAGGCAAATAATTCAATTAAATTATAGCCAGTCAGGCTATAAATTAATTAAATTATTGCCTTTTAAGAACTACATGAAAAATATATATTATCCGTTCAATATCTCAATTTACAAAGCATAAATTTTAATTTTAAATGTTCAACCTTATTTGAATGACTTTAGAGAAAAAAACAGTCACAATGTCAGTCACATTTAAAATGGCTCCGTCGATTTGTTTTGCGGACTGTACTTGTCACCAGGTGTCCAAATATTCAGTCCCCTAGTAGACATTTTACTCAGAAAATAGGAATCTGGGTCAACAGGGATTCCGCTATTTCGGGAACTTTCCCATAAAATTGGAGGAAAAAAATGTTTTTTTTTAATGGATTAACTCGGCAAATGAGCTGTCGATCTACTTGGTGGTAATTAATCATCACCCCCCATGGATACCTGCTACACCAGAGGAGTTGCTGATGGATTGCCGAGCTCCCTAAGTAATGGTTGAGCTACACGATGACTGGTGTATGCGTTCCGTCAGTTAGGACAGCTCAACTCAAGACTGCTATGGCTTTTTCTTCAAAAGGCCTGTTTACAATTTGCCCTACATCGTAACACACATATCTTAATACTACTACTACTGTCTGGACTTTAAAAGAGACCATGATTCTCTGAGTTTGTTTCGGCGTTTCTTCTGAGGTCGTCAGATAGGAAATGCCGGCGCTATCTAGTAAAAAAAAAGTAAAACGACTTGTAAAAGTGTCTTTTTAAGATCTATTTACTGAAATACAAGAATATCATTTATCTATACTAATATATAAAGCTGAAGAGTTTGTTTGCTTGAACGCGCTAATCTCAGGAAATACAGGTCCGATTTGAAAAATTATTTTAGTGTTAGATAGCCCATTTATAGAGGAAGGCTATAGGCTATATATCATCACGCTACGCGGACGAAGTCGCGGACAGAAGCTAGTCATTTATAAGAGCCGCTACGGACTGCAGATTTCCAGAGCCACAGCTTTCAATGGGGAACTGGCTCTTACGCGCAAAAGTCGGAACACACACCAAGATGCTTTACGTGAGATAAGGATGGTTGCCAGCCAGTCAAACCCCAAGAGGTTCAACCACCGAGCTAGTCGCATATTTTCTCGCTTCTTACCAAATACCTATCTGAAAGGCAATCTTGATTAATTGCATTCTGGCTTTTTAGATAACATTCTTAAAGCTATATTAGCCTGAATCGTTATTGGGGTCGTCAACTGTGATAAACAGACTTCAGACGGCAAGAAAATGTCTCAAGTAGAGTCAAGCATATAGATATCCTCGCGATATTAACTGTTAAGTAATTTTTATAGTAGTGGAAGTACGTGTGACTGCTACGCTAGAAGTCCGGTGTTTGAATCCCAGGGCGAGCAATATAAATTTCTATGATTTTTCAGTAGCTCAGAGTTTGCTGTTAGCTAGATCAGCAAAAGGGAGTTCGTGTAGGTAAGTACATCGAACATGCCTGGGCTCGCTGCCTGATACAAGGAACACAAATAAACTGTTTAACTGTGGGTGTACATAAGTACCTACACGCTCCGCTACCCAAGAATATAGTCGTGATGATATGATATGTTATAAAGTTATTTTAGTGAAGGAAAAATTCGACTCGCATTTTTCCTTCACTAAGATAAATTTATAACCTAACCATGAAAAATGAAAAAAAAAAACACAAAAAAGATAATGATATGTTATTTATGTATTTATATATATACTAGCTTCTGCCCGCGGCTCCGCCCCCGTGGAATTCGGTCTGTCATCACGGCCCACGGGAACGGGATAAAAAGTATCCTATGCCCGTCTCCTGGTTCTAAGCTACCTCTCCACCAATTTCCAGTCAAATCGGTTCAGCCGTTCTTAAGTTATAAATTGTGTAACTAACACGACTTTCTTTTATATATATATACTAGCTTCTGCCCGCGGCTTCGCCCCCGTGGAATAAAAAGTATCGGGAACGGGATAAAAAGTATCCTATGTCCGTTTCCTGGTTCTAAGCTACCTCTCCACCAATTTTCAGCCGAATCACTTCAGCCGTTCTTGAGTTATAAATGAAGTAACTAACACGACTTTCTTTTATATATATATACTAGCTTCTGCCCGCGGCTTCGCCCCCGTGGATTAAAAAGTATCGGGAACGGGATAAAAAGTATCATATGTCCGTTTCCTGGTTCTAAGCTATCTCTTCACCAATTTTCAGCCAAATCGGTTCAGCCGTTCTTGAGTTATAAATGGAGTAACTAACACGACTTTCTTTAATATATATAGACTAGCTTGTGCCCGCGGCTTCGCCCCCGTGGAACAAAAAGTATCGGGAACGGGATAAAAAGTATCCTATGTCCGTTTCCTGGTTCTAAGCTACCTCTCCACCAATTTTCAGCCAAATCGGTTCAGCCGTTCTTGAGTTATAAATGAAGTAACTAACACGACTTTCTTTTATATATATAGATAGATATATAGATAATATATTTAATATCTGACCAATTTTATGTCGAAAATACATACGAAAACAACACCACAGATTGGAATCGCTTTCCCATCAATTTGCACACACAACAAAAAAATCACACACTCACCATAACATATTAAATAGTATAAACGAGTCCCATGGTTTCATATACCCATAAAAGTCACCATAAACATGTACCCATACCATAAAACTGGACAGCGCATCCAATTTAGATGTGGGGGGAGCATTTCCGGTGGCACTTCCGTTGAGAGGGAATTCTGATTTCAAATAACTTTACTGACTACATATTCCGCATTTACTCTGAGGATTTTTTATTATACACCATCACGACTGTATCCACGAAGGGTTAGGCAGGTGTGTACTAATGTACACCGGCAGTTTTTTTTATACTTGACCGCTAGTTCGTCTCATGTTAAGCTACACTACTACTACAGACACACACATCTATACTAATATATAAAGCTGAAGAGTGTGTTTGTTTGTTTGTTTACTTGAACGCGCTAATCTCAGGAACTACTGGTCCGATTTGAAAAATTCTTTCATTGTTAGATAGCCCATTTAATGAGGAAGGCTATAGGCTATATATCATCACGCTACGCAGACGAAGTCGCGGGCAAAAGCTAGTTATATCTATATGGGGAAGACCCACGCAGGAAGTGCATTCTAGATTTCTTTCAATGTTTAAATTCCTAAGTAATAGGGGACGATCGTGTTATCGGCAGAAATCCAAACCGGGTCGCTACTGAAAATTCACAGAAAATCTCAATAACACTTTGCTCGGTCTAAGAATCGAACTCAGGACCTCTAACATAGCAGTCGCACTTAGAACCACTAGGCTAATGAGTTCATGCTTCCGGTCGACTTCCAGTCTAACCAGATGCGGCTGAATAACAGTATTTTACACGAAGCGACTGTCATCAGACCTCCGAAACCCAATTTCTGGGCAATACCGATATTCGGAGGATAGACTGGTTGTCAGGCTTTTTAGGGCTTCTGACTACCACTAACAAATATTGTCAAAGATGTTCGTATGACAACCGATACCGACGGCTATACGTGCTCTCCAAGGCACGGAGGGGTCTCGATGGTCACCCATACTTAGAATGATTGCAGCGCAGCTTAACCTTGCAGATCAGTCAATCAGCTTAGTTATTAATTAGCCATGAGCCCCTCAATCGAATAAAATTGCTGCTCATCTCACCAAAATCAAAGTCAAATGGAAAGGGTAAAAGGGTATAATCAACCCATTATATGTCCCACTGCTGGGCACGGGTCTACTCTCAGAATGAGAGGGATTAGGTTAAAGTGCACCACGCTTGCCTAATGCGAGTTAACAGACTTCACACGCCGTCGAGAAAATCTCCCAGACGTGCAGGTTTCCTCACGATGTTTTCCTTCACCGTTTAAGCGCGTGATAATTAATTATTAAATACGCATATAACTTCGAAAAGTCAGAGGTGCGTGCCTTGGATTTGAACTCGAGACCTTTGACTTGGCATTCCAATGGTCATATCACTAGGCAGGCTATCACTGTTTGGAATGGAAAGGGCCGTAGTGTCTAATTATCAAAGGGCACTCATTGTAATTCCAATACAGTAACATTACCAATAGCTACACAAGTGCAAGGACGAGCCCGTCATGCGCCGGCGCACCCCCTCCGAATGTCGGGTCACGTCACTAGTCGCATATAGTGCCCTTTACATTTATCATTCATTAATATCCTACCTATCGTTCTGAACGTCTATAAAATATTGTTCAAAAACTACTTTTTATGGATTTTATCGCATGGTATTGATATTGACAGCTTGGTGACATGACAACTAGACTTTTTTTTTATTTTTTATTATGGCGCCACAGTTTTTGTGTATTTGCCAGTGTCAAGTATAGAGTAATCAAGTAATATTTCCCATCATGGGATTGTATTATGGCACCACACTTTTTGTGTTCGCCAGTGTCAAGTTTATGTTGTTCAGTTGCCCCAATAAAACGGTAGAAACTTTATTGAGGCTATGATGGAGTTTAGGAGTGAACCCAAAAAGTCACGATTTTCAATTCTATATCATTTGCCTACACTCTCACACGTTCACGAACACTTAATGGTTAATTATCCACCATAATTACACATTAAACTTCGGAGAAATTCATGTTTTGAAAAATAATATAAAATCGACAATGTGAACTTTTCATTTTCCCGCCTAAACCCCCTTTTTTATTTTAATTAGACCTTAATATCTACAGTTAGGTACTTTTGAAATTTAAAAGAGAACTACATGCCCGGTTTCAAACAATAGGTCCTATATGTAGGTGTTATTGAGAAGAGCCGGCAAGAAACTTTACAGGTAACTGTACAGGCACTTTTCGACTGGTGTTGCAAAAAGAGTTATGGAGTTTCTTATATATATATATTTTAATTTTAATAGATAATAATTTTAATTTTTCTTATAATTTTTTTTCTTAGCTTTTAACGCCAGCGTCTGTAGGCTGCGGTTGTTGCGTACCTTGGCGGCTCTTGTTTGACCTTTTCTTATGTAAAGAAAAGGAACTCATATTCCTTACAAGCAACGCTAGTTATCGTGTTAAAGTCAGTCTTTTTGTTAAACGTTGAAACGTTAAACGTTGTAAAATACTTAGATTTTCTCCTCTATCGTGTGTGCGTTTAGAAACATTAATTCTCACATACACAAACGGCCAGACTTGGAACAACTACCTGTAGGTTATACAAATATTTGCTACATGTGGGGATCGAACCTTCACAACAAGCAAGTTGTGAAGTAAAAAAGTTAAAAAACTTAAAAGTAAAAATTATTTTTAGATGAAGTAGGTACGTTTGAATAGTCAAAACTAGTTGCACTCTAGTTGCCAGTGATGGGAAGCAGTCCCTATATGACCCCATGGGGTTGGATACAGGTGCAAGGACGCGCTTGTCACGCTCCAAAGCACCCCCTCGTAAGTACCTGTAAGTTTTTTTATGAGAATAAGTAATTAGAACTTTTTGTCGATTGCGTAAGATTTTTTTTGAACTTTGCTGGTAACATTCCCTTTTTGTTTGTAACATTATATAACGCTCGTATTTTTGACACTTGCGACTCCTCTAGTGTTGCGGTGTCCAAGGCGATGGTAATCCCTCACCATCAGGCGAACATTATGCTCGTTTGCCCGCCTATCTCTAAAAATAAGTATTTTGTTTGCATAACAAGCATTGTTATAAAGGGTCAAAAAAATTCACGTTCTTGACACGAATGCTTGATCGTTTAAAAGCCCTATTTTTTTGTAGTACCTATGTTCTTTCAATAATTCCATAACGATAAAAGAACAGCTAAAATTATATGATACCATCCTACAATCATAATTTCCAGCATTATCCTCATAAGATGCTCATAACTGCCTCATTAGCCAAGTGGTCCTAAGCGCGACTGCTACGCTAGAGGTCCTGGGTTCGATTCCCAGGTCGAGCAGTGTTATTGGGTTTTTCTATGAAATTCCCAGTAGCAGCTCGGAGTTAGGAATTTGTGCCCGGTTAATGGCAATAGGCTCGCCCCCTATTACATGGGACCTAAACATACCGGCGAACTGTGGGTGTACCTAAGTACACCTCTGCCTATCCCTTCGGGGAATACAGGCGTGATGGTATGTCATGTTATAATACATGGTAATATGATGGTGTGTTTAAGAAGGTTTTTTATAAGGAAAATTATTATGCTAATGTAATTTTTATAACATACTAAGTATTGCGCATATTTCTAAAGGGTTAGTACCTAGTGTGTTATGTATCTTGTATTAAGAGGCAATTTTTATATAATTTTGTATTTTTTTTAGCATTTGCCATGCTAAGATTATAAAGTTATTTAGTGAAGGAAATATTCGACTTGCGGGCAGGATTTGAACCTGCGTCTTCTGGTTAGATACACCAGACCCTATGACCACTAAGTCACCGCGAGACCCACCCGCCATTTTTTGTTATTAACCGCTATTAATAGCTTATAAGAGTTTTTTAACAAAAAACCGATAGCCCTTCGCTTATCCTGGGTATTTTTAAATATTTATTTTTAACTACGAACTGCCTAATTAGTTAAGTTGTCCTGAACGCGACTGTTACGTTAGAAGTCCTGGTTCCAATTCCCAGTCTAGCAAAGTGTTATTAGGTTTTTCTATGAAATTTCCAGTAGCTCGAAGTTTGGAATTTATGCCCAATAATTAAAGAAAACAGCCAGGAATGTAACAATACCATCTCAAATAATAATAAACATCAAAACGTGAGGCAAAATAGATTTGGAAATCTTTATCTACCTCACAGTTCTACCATATTTTCCTTGAAACACAGATGGTTTACCAAACCGTTTCAGTTCCCACAAAAACCAAATCTCTTACCCCAAAAACACACGGAAATATTAACCTTAAAAATGCAATAATAACGTTTCGGAGATAATAAACCGCAGACGTGCAGGGTCAGACCGGAAGTGAGATTACCATGCAGCGACCGGATGCGCGCCCGACGCCATTGTGTCAGCCATCTTGAATTAAACGTAAAGCTTTCAGCATTTTGTAACGTTTTTGTAATGACTATTGTGTTTTATGAATATTATATATATTGGTCTAGAAACGAAATCTGTTGTAATGTGAAATACTTTATCTGATTAACTTGAAATTCTCCGTCTCTCCATTGTAGAATGTTGGCAGCACGGAACTTAAATATGTATTCTTTGTTCTATTGTTGGCAGTACCTACCCCTAATTAAAAAAAAAATATCACTACCGTGTGTATGGATTACAATTTGGTTTCTGAAATCCTGTCTTTAATATTACTAAAACACTTTAATATTACTATTGATACAGTACCTAATTAATGGGCAAATACTCAAACGCTACTCAATTTTAAGACACCGTTGAGTCTCGTAATGTCCGTTTCCAATTCGGTCTTCCCATAAATGCCTAGGAAGGACCCCCGCCTTGTACCACCGCTATAAATATAATTATACACTGGCCCCTGGATGGCCTAAGACGGCCCTGTCTCTGACTGTGGGTGAAAAGACCTCAAAATTGAGTATGTAGGTATTTTGCCATTTGTACTTAATAAATACTCAATTATGAGATGCGTTTGATTCTCGTGCTGTTCTTGGTACTATTATTAGAGCTCATCAGTAGAGTTCTTCCAAGTCGAATGTGTAACTGTATGCAAATAACTACAATGTTGTTTAACACAGTTATAAAGCTTAAGCAACTTTACAAAATGAGTCTGAATTCTTATCTGAGATAGCCTTGGTGTCTTTCACAACCCCTACACTATTGCATTGTTTCATTTGATTATAAACGTTACTTCTCTCGACTGTGACTGCATTTTTTCCTTTGTGCCTTTCTGTTTTTTTATTAGGCCAAATATTAATTACATATGTGCAAACTTAATCAGCCCATTATAATGTCCTACTGCTGGACACGGGTCTCTAATCAGAGTGAGAGGAATAAGGCTAGACAGCATACCCCGTCGAGAAAATCTCTCAGGCATGCAGGTTTCCTTACGATGTTTTCCTTCACCATTTAACCACGAGATAATTAACTATTAATACACACATAGGTAGCTTCGAAAAAAGTTGCGTGTCTTGGATTTGAACTTTGACTTGGCAGTCTGATGGCCATATTATTATCACTAGGCTATCACTGCAACTCTAGTTGAAATTTGGTGTATATTGTCGAGGTACCGAGCTTCACTAAATAATTAAATACAGATAAGGTAGAAGTACGTATTTCCGGCAGCGTCCCAGTACCCGGTAACTAGATAGTTTTTTTTGTTTTCCACCTTTCTACCAAGCATAAATTAAAGTTTGTAAATTGTAACACATTCTTGGTAATATTTTGTACAATAATAATTGCAACACTGATCAAAAAGTTTTATGGTGTCAAAACTGTGTAACCATAAAAGTGTGCTCTCCAAAAATATTAAGAAAATTGGAGGTCCGGTCTCTAAACTGCGTGATCACCCCGTCGTACTATTCAGCTTGGCATGCTGCTACGGATGACCATACGGTAAGGGTGTTAATTTATTGAAATATTTGAGTGAACTATCTAACGATATAAACTATAAATTATGGTGAATCTAATTGAGAAGTATTTATTTTTGCATGTCACATTTATTGGTACGCACTAATCCCTAGTTGACCCAGCAACCGGCATATATTTTCCATTTTCTACCGGATATTGGTGCAAGCATCATACCGGTAATATCCATTGTACCGATACCCGTTATTGTATCCTTATTGCCTTGCAATAGGTCTCTTTTTCCTTTGAAACTGTGGTATAAAGATCTGCCGCGTACTAGGACGTATATTAACAGTTGCACCTAAATCCGTAATGATTCTTATTGCCTTAAGTAAGAGCTTATTTTCCTTTGACTTCAATTGAAATGACTGTGTACGTTCTTTTAAAACCACATGGATTGGATTCCTTTTTTCCCATTTTCTGTATTATTTCTAAATGATTACGCCTATAACTACACCCCTTATACCACGCACCTTTCATACAAGATAGTACTCAAAACAGACATTTTAAAATGCCTTATTGTAATAAAAACTCAGCTGAAGGTAGTTTTCGGTATACAACACATCATCTGCTCAAACATTGAGTCGTTGACTGGTATCAGTTTTTAATCAGCAAGAGCTGACCAGTGGGTCAGTTCTTACTTGCTGTGGCTATGGGTCTCTATACATTAGAGAGGTCAAGCCGTAGGTATCTCAGGTTCCGTTTAATTATTTGAGATAAGAACATATTATGGCCTGACACAACTGGTCACCACGCCCACGCGAATCCCAGATGTGGAGAACCAGAAGCCTTCAATGCTGGATCTTCTGCTGATTTCTCATCCGGATGGCTATCATGTATCCGTAGGCGCCCCGCTTGGTTCGTCGGATCATTGCCTTGTCCGGAGTACAGTGCCTCTCATGTGCTCGTCGCGTTCGCGAGTTGTACGAAGCCGCCGTGTGTGGCACTACAAGTCAGCAGAATGGGATGGGATGCGGTCCTTCTTTACGTCCTACCCTTGGAGACAGGTTTGCTTCTCGCCGAATGATCCCAACGCCGCTGCTGATTTTGTTGCCGATGTGGTGCTGCAGGGTATGGAACTTTTCATTCCATCCTCTGTAGTTCCCATTAGTGGCAAATTTCGACCTTGGTTCGGTTCGTCTTCCAAAAAGGCCTCTCGTCGGAAGCAGGAAGCCTATCGAGCCTGGGCTGATGCGGTGGCGGCAAGGGATGTAAATACCAGCGCATTAAAAAAGAAGTATAACTTTGCCTCTTCCTTGCCAGGTCCTTCAAAAGAGACATTGCAAGGGCGAAGTCGGTGCAAATCGGTAGAATTGGTGAGAGGCTTGAGGGCCTGCCTTCTTCTCTCGATCTTCTGGGCAAACTCTTTGCGTCCAACTCAACTTTGGATGACGGGGGAGAAGAGCCGCCTACCATACCGCGATTCGTTGGCTGTATACCGGATATCCGGTTCCACCAACGCGCAGTGCGTTTAGCACTTGTATCCCTCGATATCTAAGTCAAGTGGGCCTGATGGAATCCCTCCTATTGTGTTAAAGATGTGCGCTCCAGAGTTGGCACCAGTTTTAACACGTCTTTTTCGGCTCTCTTACTCTTCTGGCGTTGTCCCAACATCATGGAAGACAGCATTGGTCCACCCGATCCCTAAAAAAGGCGACCGCTCAAATCCATCCAACTACAGACCGATAGCCGTTACCCCCCTTTTCTCGAAGATAATGGAGTCCATTATCAACTGCCAGCTCCTTCGGTACTTAGAGGATCACCAGATGCTTTGTGACCAGCAGTACGGCTTTCGCAAGGGTAGGTCGGCTGGTGATCTTCTGGTATACCTGACACACCGTTGGGCACAGGCGATCGAGACTAAGGGGGAAGCCTATTAATATAATTTTATCATAATGATCTCATTGTATATCTCCAAATGTTTGTTGCAAAGATGTTTGTTAATTTTGTGTCATTTTAACAAATTATTCAAGCTGTATTTACAAAAACTACCAGATTTGTATTCTCATTCTAAGATTGTTAAGTTTTTAATGTTGGTGCAATTTTTTTTCGCAGGTAAACCTATTGAAATTGAGTCTTTAATGTTATTCAAGCATAAATTCAGAGTTTATCCATAAGTTAATTCATACCTTATTTTACCTATGTAGGTTATATACCTACCTGGTTCCAAGTTTCTAATTATAACATTGAAATTTATATAAGTAAAATTTTCTGAAAATAATATTGATAAAGACTGATTTTATTAAAAACTTTTATATTTTATAAAATATATATTTTCTTTGGATACGTATTATAATGTGAACTTTAATATCAAGCAATAGAGTTCATATTTGCGGTAAAAATACCGGATTCTGGGACAATATAACGATTACTAGTACAAATCTAACGGATACTGGTACAAAGGACCCTTTTTAATGATTTTGTTGTATTATTGTATATTAACGTTTATATTAATTTTGAAAATAGTAATCATAAAAAACAAGAATAAATTTACTATCTTTAAATGTAAAAATAATTATTGTAAGTCTTCTAGTTTTAGCATAGCAGACCTGCAAAGTCGGCGAAGTTCAAAACTTAACGGTTACTGGGCCGTTTACCTTATATAGTTTAACTGCCTCTTTAGCCAAGTGGTCCAGAGCGTAACTGCTACGCTAGAGGTCCTGGGTTCGAATCCCAGGTCAAGCAAAGTGTTATTGGGTTTTTCTATGAAATTCCCAGTAGCAGCTCGGAGTTAGGAATTTGTGCCCGGTTAATGGCAATAGGCTCGCCCCCTATTACATGGGACCTAAACATACCGGCGAACTGTGGGTGTACATTGGTACGCCATTGCCTAACCCTTCGGGGAAACAGGCGTGATGGTATATTATGTTATATATAGTTTAACTTTCGTATTTATTATTGGGCGAAGCCCTAGCTCATTACAAGTGAGTCTGTCAAGACTCGCAGACTAGACACTTCTACGTCAGATATAAAATATAAAAATTAAATTGATTGTTTATTCTTTAACCAGCCAGTCAACCCGTAATATTGTCGCCTTCTTGGAGCGGTCTCTACAATATTTTATATTAATAAGACTTAAACACTGAAGTCCCAAGATGATGAAAGATTCCATTGGTGTAACTGGCTTCTATAGACTGCGGTTGTCACTTACCATCTAGATAAAAGACATTCGTTTGATAGAACCATCCCATATTTTTATTTTTTATTGACATTAAGTACTTATACCTATTAGGACAGAGCGGCCGTATTTATTCTAATTGTATGGAATTTAGAAGGCCTGGTGGTGATAAATTTATGATATTGTTATTGCTTTTTATAGCACATAGCATTATTCAGTGCAAGTCCAACTGTTATTGGCTACTTAGGTATAAGTATTATGCATATCAACCAAATGCCTGCATAATATGTCTATGCAACGCAATAACTTGCAATAAATATTAACTTTTTACATAACCGACAATAAAAAATATATATGTATGTTAATAACAAATACTAGGGCGACGCAACCCAACCTGTTGGTTACAGCAACCAGCCGGACCGCCTTTCTAAAATCTCGACAATTACCCAGCAAAACGGGTTTCAAAACGCAAAAGATCTACACGATATATGCGTGAGCGCATCGCCGTCGACCAATCAGAGGCGGAGCTGCGCTGTGTGCGTTTACAATCACGTACGCGTGTACGATAGACATGTGTCATTATTTGAATGTGTGCGTAAGTCTCGTGTTACATACAAGTTTATATTTGCTGTTGTGTCGTATGAATTTGGCTTTTATGGTAACGTGGTAAAGTTGAGGTGTTTATTTATGGGTGTGTTGGTATGTTGGTAGTCCAATGTCGTTCACTCTATACTATATAAGTATAATTTCGTGATCTATGGTAGTTGAGTCACTTGGCGGAAGTATGAAATTTGGTGGTTTTTTTTTTTGTATGTGTGTCCTAATTTTATTGTTTGAATGCGACATTGTAATGGCTGCCGTGGTATATGATTTGAACATTTCCTGCCATTTTAAATTTATGATGACGATGTTTTAAGTGTGTATGTTATTATTCTTTTTATGTAAATGTATTCTAATTAGGATGTGTGTTCTTAGATATTAATTTTAAAACGCTACATACCTAGCAACATTTTCCTCACTTATAATTCTTAGTTGTAAGGTTTGACAAAGAATTTAAACCGGCGTGAAACAATACTTACATTGTGTTGAATCGCTGAGTGAGTGAGGATACCGGAGGCCCAAGCACTTTTAAAAGGCAGGTACTTAACGCACTTACGACTCCCTTAGTATTGCGGGTGTCCATGGACAGCGGTAATCGTTTGTCCCGCTATCCCTTACACTAAAAAGAGCCTACACTGACAGTTCGCTGATATGTTTAGGGCACAAGAACAAAATAGAGTAGGAACCTATTGCATAACCCGGGCAGAAATCGAATTTCCGAGTTGTTATTGAGAATTTCATAGAAAATTCCAATAACACTTTGCTCGACCTGGAAATCGGACCCACTAGAATAATGAGGCAGATACAACACCTATATGAAAATGACATTTATAAAAACCTGATTAAATCTGTAAAAATCTTTGCTGTTTACCTACCTCTCTGCATCATTTTTATTTTGTATTTCTTTGTCCATTCGAATGTTGCAACAAGTCTTCAGGCTCTGTTTACACCAAGTTTGTTTATAAAGCGTGAAGATACACTTGTAATATATAACTACTTACATAAATAATATTGTTTATGTATGTAGTGAAAGTTATATAGTAGGTAGGTACTTACTTACGGTCAAGATAACATCTATATCTAACTACCTAAGTATAACAATTTATTATACTTAATTAGTGGTCACAGTTATTAAAATAAGTAGTAACAATTAGGGTTATTTTTTTAATACAAGAATACTAGTAATGTGTGACCCACATCGCTAGTAAGCTTATTAAAAAAAAAAAAACTCTTTCAAAGACTGCATCACTGGAAAAGTGGTCGCAACCGTGGCAGCTAAATGTGAATTCTTGATCCTGAACTGATTTCGTTGTGTTTAGCTGACAGAATATTCTTCAAAGATAATTCCGTATAAATTTGGTTGGTCTCTAACCATTAGGGAGTATTATTTAATTGTGTCAAAAGGAGTATTATTTAATTGTGTCAAAACCGTCACAATGACTTTAGAATTGTTGATTTTTGACATTTTTGCCTAACGAAAGCCGTCTTAAAAAATTACTTAGATCCTTATAATTAGTTTGCTTTCGTTTAATTTAATGATGTATAAGATATTAAATAAATAGTGCTGCCTACATTGATAATGTCAACATCCGAAGCGACGTAGGTAGTATAACCATACGCCAATCTAATAAAAGGCTCGACGTTCAATTTGCTCGACGCATCCAACACATGTAGCGAACGCGCCCAAACGCGCAATTAACGTAAACCGAACGCACCTACTCACACAAACACAACGCCCCACCCACTGACACACCGACCAATCACGGCTCACGACTACCCAAAACGACCAATCAGATGCGTTCCCTCGCCCTCCATAGCGCTCCACGTCTTCCCATTGGCGGGTTTTGTAACGATCTTTTTCGGAGGGAAAAATTTCGGGTGTTTTATGAAATCTCGGGGCTTTGCAGATGGTTGTTAGGTATTTTATAGAGGGATTGAGTTTTTATGTGTTGTATTTATGATAATATTGTTATGGATGGTACAAGAGTTTTTGCATAATGACTGGATAACGTCGTTTGAGGGTTTCGGATAGCGGTTCGTTTGTTTTAGGGATGCTTTTTGAAATGAAATTTGATTCGGTTAAAAGGAGTTTCTATGAGGTTTCATGATTATGATTGGCATAAAGATCCTCTGAAGCACCTATTGCAAATAAAATTAAAAAGGGTTTCTCCTCCTACAGAGGTTCCTAATTTAATATACTTATGATTATAACGTTCTAGAATTAGGTATTATTAAAAACTGCATTTAGTAAGATTGAGAATACACAAAAAAATATAAAATCGTAAGCTAGTAAAAATAGATTCTATAACGATCAATATTTCAAATAAATTCTTTTTTTGACAAGATAATAAATTATATCTACAAATAAGTGTAGGTATTTAATCCATCAAAACCTTGTCAAAACGCTCAAATTATATAAAAAATATTTACATTTTATTTTTATAAAATATCTCTGCCGGAACCTTGATTTCATCTTACATTTGCTGATTTCCTTTAAAACTTGTAGCCGGAGATTTTTAATACTTTTTTATTCATAGTGATATGTAGTAGGTAGGCAACTAGGTAGATATTTTTATAAAACTTTAGTATAAATTCATAAGAGAATTGTAACCAACACGTTTGGCGTAGCGGCAGAGCAATCGGCTTCTGCGACACGTGTTGTGGGTTCGATCCCCACACGGAGCAAATATTTGTATGATCTACGGGTAGTTGTTCCGGGTCTGGGCGTTTGTGTATGTGAGAATTTGTGTTTGTAAACGCACCCACGGTACAGGAGAAAATCCTAGTGTGGGGCAACGTTTTTAAAAAAAAAAAAAAACCATCAATGCATGAATCATCAAATCAACCTCTTTCGTCAATTAAGAGATTTTTAGGTTAAAATAGGTAACGTAGTTTCCTTTGAGGAATAATCTAACAACTCTTCTTTATGACTTACATGTATAATATTCCATCATATTCTGGTTGTATCGGTAAGCGGCGGACAGGTCCACCCCGCCGCCGGCCCTCAGCCCGAAAAGGGCCGCGAAAGTGGCCTTACTCTGCCCCTCCAGTTTGAACACTTTTGGCACAACACTATTTTCAATACAATTTAAAAATTACACTTTTTTAATGTTAAAACGCACTTAGACAACCCTATGAATACTTCATGTTTGAAGTTCTAAATTTAAATTTTTGAATTCACACATCTTTTCGAGTTCATTCGGATTATTCATTAAGGTAAACGGCCCAGTAACCGTTAAGTTTTGAACTTCGCCGACTTTGCAGGTCTGCTATGCTAAAACTAGAAGACTTACAATAATTATTTTTACATTTAAAGATAGTAAATTTATTCTTGTTTTTTATGATTACTATTTTCAAAATTAATATAAACGTTAATATACAATAATACAACAAAATCATTAAAAAGGGTCATTTGTACCAGTATCCGTTAGATTTGTACTAGTAATCGTTATATTGTCCCAGAATCCGGTATTTTTTACTGCAAATATGAACTCTATTGCTTGATATTAAAGTTCACATTATAATAAGTATCCAAAGAAAATATATATTTTATAAAATATAAAAGTTTTTAATAAAATCAGTCTTTATCGGGGATAATTAGAAAATTGGAACCAGGTAGGTATATAACCTACATAGGTAAAATAAGGTATGAATTAACTAATGGATAAACTCTGAATTTATGCTTGAATAACATTAAAGCCTCAATTTCAATAGGTTTACCTGCGAAAAAAAATTGCACCAACATTAAAAACTTAACAATCTTAGAATGAGAATACAAATCTGGTAGTTTTTGTAAATACAGCTTGAATAATTTGTTAAAATGACACAAAATTAACAAACATCTTTGCAACAAACATTTGGAGATATACAATGAGATCATTGTGATAAAATTATAGGCTTCCCCTTAGTCTCGATCGCCTGTGCCCAATGGTGTGTCAGGTATACCAGAAGATCACCAGCCGACCTACCCTTGCGAAAGCCGTACTGCTGGTCACAAAGCATCTGGTGATCCTCTAAGTACCGAAGGAGCTGGCAGTTGATAATGGACTACATTATCTTCGAGAAAAGGGGGGTAACCGATATCGGTCTGTAGTTGGATGGATTTGAGCGGTCGCCTTTTTTAGGGATCGGGTGAACCAATGCTGTCTTCCATGATGTTGGGACAAAGCCAGAAGAGTAAGAGAGCCGAAAAAGACGTGTTAAAGCTGGTGCCAACTCTGGAGCGCACATCTTTAACACAATAGGAGGGATTCCATCAGGCCCACTTGACTTAGATATCGAGCGATACAAGTGCTAAACGCACTGCGCGTTGGTGGAACTGGATATCCGGCATACAGCCAACGAACCGCGGTATGGTAGGCGGCTCTTCTCCCCCGTCATCCAAAGTTGAGTTGGACGCAAAGAGTTTGCCCAGAAGATCGAGAGAAGAAGGCAGGCGCTCAAGCCTTTCACCAATTCTACCGATTTGCACCGACTTCGCCCTTGCAATGTCTCTTTTGAAGGACCTGGCAAGGAAGAGGCAAAGTTATACTTCTTTTTTAATGCGCTGGTATTTACATCCCGTGCCGCCACCGCATCAGCCCAGGCTAGATAGGCTTCCTGCTTCCGACGAGAGGCCTTTTTGGAAGACGAACCGAACCAAGGTCGAAATTTGCCACTAATGGGAACTACAGAGGATGGAATGAAAAGTTCCATACCCTGCAGCACCACATCAGCAACAAAATCAGCAGCGGCGTTGGGATCATTCGGCGAGAAGCAAACCTGTCTCCAAGGGTAGGACGTAAAGAAGGACCGCATCCCATCCCATTCTGCTGACTTGTAGTGCCACACACGGCGGCTACGTACAACTCGCGATCGCGACGAGCACATGAGACAATGGGACAATGGACACATGGGACAAGGCAATGATCCGACGAACCAAGCGGGGTGCCTACGGATACATGATAGCCGTCCGGATGAGAAGTCAGCAGAAGATCCAGCATTGAAGGCTTCTGGCTCTCCACATCTGGGATTCGCGTGGGCGTGGTGACCAGTTGTGTCAGGCCATAATATGTTCTTATCTCAAATAATTAAACGGAACCTGAGATACCTACGGTATTTCACCTACCTCTCTAATGTATAGAGACCCATAGCCACAGCAAGTAAGAGCTGACCCACTGGTCAGCTCTTGCTGATTAAAAACTGATACCAGTCAACGACTCAATGTTTGAGCACATGATGTGTTGTATACCCAAAACTACCTTCAGCTGAGTTTTTATTACAATAAGGCATTTTAAAATGTCTGTTTTGAGTACTATCTTGTATGAAAGGTGCGTGGTTTAAGGGGTATAGTTATAGGCGTAATCATTTAGAAATAATACAGAAAAAAGAAAAAAGGAATCCAATCCATGTGGTTTTAAAAGAACGTACACAGTCATTTCAATTGAAGTCAAAGGAAAATAAGCTCTTACTTAAGGCAATAAGAATCATTACGGATTTAGGTGCAACTGTTAATATACGTCCTAGTACGCGGCAGATCTTTATACCACAGTTTCAAAGGAAAAAGAGACCTATTGCAAGGCAATAAGGATACAATAACGGGTATCGGTACAATGGATATTACCGGTATGAAGCTTGCATCAATATCCGGTAGAAAATGGAAAATATATGCCGGTTACTGGGTCAACTAGGGATTAGTGCGTACCAATTAATGTGACATGCAAAAATAAATACTTCTCAATTAGATTCACCATAATTTATAGTTTATATCGTTAGATAGTTCACTCAAATATTTCAATAAATTAACACCCTTACCGTATGGTCATCCGTAGCAGCATGCCAAGCTGAATAGTACGACGGGGTGATCTCGCAGTTTAGAGACCGAACCTCCAATTTTCTTAATATTTTTGGAGAGCACACTTTTATGGTTACACAGTTTTGACACCATAAAACTTTTTGATCAGTGTTGCAATTATTATTGTACAAAATATTATCAAGAATGTCTTACAATTTACAAACTTTAATTTGTGCTTGGTAGAAAGGTGGAAAACAAAAAAAACTATCTAGTTACCGGGTACTGGGACGCTGCCGGAAATACGTACTTCTACCTTACGACTTTTTTACATTAACATTTTTTCAAATATCTTCCTATATTTTTTAAATTCACTTCACACAATGTATTTTAATAAGTTTGTCGTTAAAAATGTATAGAACAGACACTGAAATAAATTATTTTAATTAGCTTAATCTTGATTGCGCTTGTAATTAGACCATTACCATAGCTATCGCCAATCGACTAACTTAAAACAGAGATCGAAACGACTGATTGGTCTTCGCAGATTTAAAAATAAAAAACAAAAAAATACCGGAAAACGTAAAAAAAATACCTATTTATCGAAACTACTTGGTTAATTTCAATGCACTAATGGTTTTAAAAAAAAATTGAGTGGTCACCGTGAAAGCGGCATGAAAATCGGATCTATGATTGGTTCTTAGTAAGTACCGATTCGTTTGGAGCAATTTCGCCGGTTTTTCGACGATTTGTACGATTTTCCGGTGTTTGATCATTAGTTTTCCGGTTCAATTGAGGCAGGTGGAGTACCACGAGGTGGTTTTTCTCACGAGAAGTAAGATTTTTAATAATCAACCGATTATAATGAGGAAGTTTAAGATTAACGCGTACAGTTTGGTTATTGTCTGTGTCCATTAGCGAAAGTCCATTCTTTGGGTGATGTCAAGCCTGTGATTTTGTGATATTTTCATAAATAAACTGTGTTTTATTACTACCCAAATATCGAATAAACCTTAAGGTGAGTTCGTTTCACACTTTAAGTTAGGTTAATAAGTATTTGATTTATATTCAAATCCATGTCCCTACAGTGTAGAATTTTGCAAAATATATTTTCAACTATTGACACTTTATTTTGTGGTATCACTTCACAATAGCTTCAATGCCATTTAGTCACTGACTTTCACCATAATTATTTAAAAATGCACTAATCAATCCACATGTTATGTAGGTACCTAATCTTCTAGTTTGAGCACTAACTTGAAATGAACACTTGATTTACACTGCTGTCACTCAAGCACCTACCTAATCAGATAGTCTATACCAAAAACTAAATCTACGAAATAAAAAAAAACGTCAAATTCTCGATTAAAACACGTCTCAATCGATTGCCGGACAATCGAGCACAGATAACTTAGTCTCGATTTTGAGGTATATTTTACGGTTGACAGACATAATCGATCGATTGTGACAAGGGATCGGTTTTCTTGTTATGTTATTCCGTGGGATTGTTTCGTCGTTATTTTTTAATTACGTAATGATATGCGAATATATGCGTTCCAAAACAGTCGTAAATAGAAATGATCCAAATAAAAATAGGTACCTACATTGGTTACGTAGGTAACATGCTTATATATTTTCGGTTAGGTATCTATACAGCGATATTATAACACCAAGAGTTTCTTCTCTGACCTCCAAAATCTCGACGTACCTAATATTAGTTATTGATTAGAATCACTCAAATGATCATTTGGAATTCTGCTTTAAAGATTTTCACAATGCAGAGCAAAGTCTGCCAACCCTGAGACCTGGATCCAGAGCAACATTGATTATGTTAACTATTGCTAATTTACTATTTCCAATATGACTTTAACCTATCAAAGCACTAATAGAAGATTTGATATATTGCCTCCAGATTAGTAAGTTAGGTCATACATCATAATTACATTGGTCATACACCCGAAAACTGATGGAACCAGCAATTTCTGGAGTGGAGTTTACATCAAAACAAGCGTCTAATCGCCTAGGCAAGGTGGAAAGACTAGAAACCACTTGAAGGGTAGCGGATGAGGAACAGAAGCCAGGACTAGTGAGCGAGGTTTTAGAAGGCCAGTATTCAGTAGAGAACTACGACTCAGTTAATGATAATGAAAAACATAATAAAAAAATGCTTAAACTCCGATTAAAGAGTGTGAATTAAATAATAATAATGTGCCAATTATGTTAATATGCATCTCATTCATGGTACTCGACCCAGTTTCAAGTTTAAGACTTGTAATTAACTTCTCTAATGATAACAATCCGCCATTGATATTAATTAGCGATGACATTAATTAAAACACGTTGCTGAATTAATTTTAGAAGTAGGTAAGTGGCGCATCAAAATATGAATTAGAATTCAACTACCTACATCAAAACAAAGATTTGTTGAAAACAGTAGGTATATTTTTTATATTCGCTGCTGTTTTTTTTTGTATTATTGGATGGACACTCCTTAATCTTACCATTGTTTCAAGGATTAAACTAGTTTCAGCAAAAATTGTATAATGGTTTCCTGTCTCGTATTTCAACTGTAAAATAGCATAAAATTAATTTACCATTGGTCAACTATCCTACTTCCTACTTTAATATTATAAATGCGAAAGTTTGTGAGGATGGGTGGATGGATGGATGGATGTTTGTTACTCTTTAACGCCAGAACGGCTGAAGGGATCTGGATAAAATTTGGCACAGAGATAGATTATAGTCTGGAATCACACGTGGGCTACTTTTTATCCGAAGTCTACGCAGACGAAGTCGCGGGCAGAAGCTAGTATTTCTATAAAAATATGACCACGATGCTATGCTCAAAGCTCAGCAGAATAAATACTTTTTTTTTATAATAGATTTGTGTCTATCTAACATTCACACGGGGCGTGTATGGTCATCTGATAGCTAAGCTCCAGTTATACGGTGTCAGTATTACATGCTGTATTATTTTACATAACTTATATGTTATGTGCTGGTTTAAGGTTTTATATAAGCATACGTTCATAGCATATACATAATCAACCCATTATATGTCCCACTGCTGGGCACGGGTCTCCTCTCACAATGAGAGGGATTAGGCTATAGTCCACCACGCTAGCCTAATGCGGGTTGGCAGACTTCACACGCCGTCGAGAAAATCTCTCAGGCGTGTAGGTTTCCTCACGATGTTTCCTTCACCATTGTAAGCGAGTGATATTTAATTATTAATACGCACAAGATTACTAAAAGTAAACGATGCATGCCTTGGGTTCGAAGTCAAGACCTGCGAAATAGCAGGGATTTTATATTTATCGTCCTTCGCTATTTTTGCAATAATATAATTGCTTTTTTTTAAGTAGGTACGTTCTTATATTCTCTGGTAGTATTATTTTGGCAAATTTAATTTTAATTTTTTATAAAAATAAAATTATAAATGACCATTATCTTATTTATTCACACAATCCCAATAAATAGGACATAAAATATTTTTCAGGAAATGGCAATAAATATGTTTCTACCTAATTTAATGTTTTCGTCGTTTTACAAGCGCAACCAAATTTCGGAATAGTCCAAATCGAATTAAATTTTTCACTTCACAAACACATTCCAAATTTAAAACAAAACAACACACGACAGTATATTTCTCCAAAAATCACAATGAATTCAAAATTGGAATTTTTTTTCACAACAAGAACGATTATTACCTACTAGACTAAAAAATCGCGAGTCGCATTGTCGCGGGTCCGTTATTAACAGCGCGACAACGGACCGCGCGGCGTCCGCGGTTACACTGCCGGCACGTGGCGGGATAATCCGAAATATTCTACCCCGAGGGGTGAGATTTTAGCCACCATCTTTAATTTTTTGTGACTCGAAAATATTGTGGGGTGTTATTTTCTGATGATTTGGCCATCACATGCATTTATACAATTTAAACATTCGCAAATCAGGTTTTTGCACCTTTTCTATTTACGAAATGTTGCAACCATGAAAATTCACGATGAAACAAATAATGAATGAATCATTGCTATGTGTTGTGAGGTCCAACCATAATAGTATGTTAAGCGTGTTTGCGGATGCCCTAACCTAATGGTTAGGGCATCACTGTTGTAATAGTCTACAGCACTGGATACACTTGTAGACTTTAGGTACAGTAAGCAACGGAAACCTTCATCTATCGGCTAACTTCATCTAATTTTTGACATATCTACATAATTACTTATCCTCAGCTGATCATCGCAGATCGTTTGATTAGGGTATTTACGAGCCTCACAATAAACTTATTATTAAAAGCCTCTAGTCCTCCATTGCAGGGCAAAGGGCTCCCCATTCTTCGTACACTTATCTCTATCCATTGCTGTTAAGGACCAGTCTCTTTGGAAAGCGTCCTACTCATCCTGTCATCTCCGTCTGGGCCTGGTGTTGGTGTCTGCCATCTAGTTGGACCCCTTGGGTTGTCAGCTTAGCCCATTATTCTTTTGACATGCGACACATATGTTCACCAGTTGCCATTTCAGAGTGGAGACCGCGTTTGGGAAAGTGTAACGCCTTGCGACACGAGGGACCGACGATTTGAAGAAGGTGGCTGGCAGCGGATGGATTCGAGCTGCCCAAGACGAGGATGGTTGACGCTCTTTTGGGGACGTCTATGTTCAGCAGTAGACGGCAATAGGATGATATGACGTGGCAGACTTCCGAGTGACGTCTTCTATTTTTAAAAAATCAATAAAAAAACTCAAGAAAATCAGAAATGAATAAATTAAACTCCTTCGAGTGATCTTTAAATACTTATGTAGTTAATGAATCGATCTCCGTCGAGACAATGACCAGAAGCGTGTCAATTCTGCATCTTGACCATTAAATTACATTTATAGAAACTCGATTTGTGTGCACGTAATTAACAAATGATCTCATCTAGTCTTTACGATTCGGGATTTTCCCTCAACGAAATCTAGAGACCTCCGTTTTTTTAGAAACATTGCAGTTTTGTTTTATTTCAATTCTATTTGTATGTCAACTAGGTACACGTTTTCAAATTATGGCATTATGCATATTAGGCATTATGTCATTCATTAAATAAAAATAAATACAATTTCCTAGAATTTTGTTCCTAGGATGTTAGAATATGTAACTTTTTATAATAATTATGTTTAAAAATCAGAATAAATAAATAGAAATATAGAAAATATACAGTAACTAGTTATAATATCAGAATTAAAAAGGTTTATAACAAAATACCTATATGAAACCTTATATTTATAATTGAAAAAATATAAATTAAATATTCCGTAACACGGCATAAGATTTCGGAACGCGTCCCGTGACGTCACTTCTCCCCGCGGCCCTCCTGTCTCCCTCTCTCGATTATCTGTACGTTGAAATGATAAGGATGGGGATATTATTTTAATATCATTATAACTATGAAGTGTGTCATTACGGTCGAATATTTTATAACAAGCTTTATAAATTAAAAATATATTTTTTTGCTAGTGCTGTTTTCCACAAAATAATATAATTTAGTTTGCTTATCAATGGTTACCGCCAGAAAATGACAGGTCCGGGGTTCGATTCCCAGCTAAGGCAATGTGTTATATGACTTTTATATTCATATATGTATAGGTAAGTGCTTAATAGCAAACGTAGACCTAAAATAATAATTTTATCGTATTCAGAAAGACTTTCTACAATAAACAGCGTTTCAATATGCATGGGAAACTTCGCATCAAGCTTTGGTCTAGCGTAAAAGAAACGCCTACGCTCCGACTACGCGCTACATAGAAAAGGCGTAGCCTACCTAAAACCTACGCTGTGACTACGTGGATACGCTACGAATAAGCGTAGACATTATAACTACACTGCGTAGGCTTAGTGGCTACGCCAATGCACTACGAATAAGCGTACTACGGCGCGGCATAGGCGTAGTGGCTACGCATTGACTACGCCAATGCACTACGAATAAGCGTAGCACCGGATAGACTACATAAGTCTATGTGGATTCTACGGGAGGCAGAAGTCAATTTACAGCTTATCCCCTCGTAGAATAAAAGTATGGTGGTACGTTATGTAGGTACTCTAGTCTATAATTATACACACAAAAGCATCTTGATCTAAAATTAATTGATACATGCTATTAGCTCCACATAGGCCAATGAAAGCAGTATTATGTGTTTGACAAATTGATTTTACCTATAGTGTGCGATTTATAAAAGGTGCGACTAGTTAAACTGAGAACCTTGTCTTTTTATACGACTGGGCTTATATTTTTATTAGGTTTATAATATAATATAATTTTTCATGCTAAGATTATAAAGTTATTTTAGTGAAGGAAAAATTCGACTCGCAGGCAGGATTCGAACCTGCGTCTTCTGAGAGGCAAAGTTTTTTTACTTTTCTTTTTTTTTAAAAAAAAAAAGCTTACTAGTCATGTGGGTCACACATTACTAGTATTCTTGTTAACCCCTCGTGCTTAGCTAAATGCTTGTGTTACGAGTGGGTTCACGTCGGTAGTGCAATGGGTGGGGCTCGAACCGGCAACCACATGATCGCAAGTCCGACGCCCTCGCCATTAGGCTACCGCCGCTTCTTAAAGTAACTTAAAGTAACTTGCCTTTCAATAGATGTTACTGACGTCACCTTTAAGACGTAAGTTCAGAATGTGAAGGTCAATTTCGACATGGCAGGTGGGACTTGCGGTGGCTTAGAGGTCATAGCGTCTGGCGTACCTAGCCAGAAGACGCAGGTTCGAATCCTGACTGCGAGTCGAATTTTTCTTCACTAAAATAGGTTTATATTTTTCGAGGGTGCATTTTGATGGATTTTAGCTTGAGAGGCGTTTTGTAAGAAAGATACTAGGCTAGGATACTGTGTACGAGTACAAATGGTTTTATTTCAAACTAGCGACTCGTGCGCAGCTTCGCTTGCGTACATTTTACCGACTCTTCCAGTGGATTTAAAAAAATAATTTCTGCACCTTGTGTTATTCGAATTTTGCGCATAAGAGCCAGTTCCCCTTCGGTCGCTATGGCTCTGGCAGTTTGCAGTAAGCTATTAAGGATCGTAACGTTTCAGCAAATCCTCTGTTGTTGCAGGTGTCAATGGGCGAGGATGACTAGTTCCCACCCTGTGGCTCGTAAGCTCGTTTACCGACTCAATCCATTTCAAAAATGCAGATTAAATCCCATTGGGTGTAGAAATGGTCTCAAGTCTATAGTTTATGTAGTTTACCATACTTACGAGATCTATTTTAACTGAATTAGGGTGTCTCGTCTACAGCATCTCATGGTTCATTTGGTAAAATATCTTAATGGATTATAATAATAATATTAGTTATCATAAAACGTTATACGCACGACTGGTTTCCCTGTGGGGTAGGCAGACAATTGACATTTAGCATTTTTTTTTAAATCTCATTTTCCTGTACTTTTTTTAAGATACTTATCCTCCCGGATTAAGACACTTCCTACAATCAGCTAAGCTATTACTATTTACTACTAACTTTTAGATAAACATAATTGGTTAAGCGCCTATTCTAAACCAACCTTCATTCGTCCAAAACAATCTCTTCCTATTAATTAAAATCTAAAAAAAAATAACAAATAAATCCATACTCAACCCTAAAGATTTCGTTCGAAAGTTTATTTCTGCTTGCAGCGGATCACCTCCGAGATTCATTGATATCTTTATTGGATGAAGCTTAAGGTGAATTCAACTGTAAGCACTACGAAATAAAGTTGGTATTGCATTGAGTAAGTTGATTGAACAATCGAATCATCTTTAAATTGTTAAGTTAAGATTGAAAAGGACATAAGTCATAAAATGAAATAATTATGTAGTTGATATTATTAAATGGTTTTGCAACAATATTTTGGTCTTGCCTTTTTGGATAAGCTACTTACCGAAAGAAAGGTAAGTTAGTAAAAGTCGCATACTACATACCTACCACAACTTTGAAAATTATGAGACTTAACTAAAGTGATCAACCGTCATTTAATGTAGATACTACCTATATTTCTGCTTTCTTTATAACCTTATGAATTTATAAAATTCTCAATAGAAACTAGAAGATTTAACCCCCTCCCCCCTTCCCCCCACATAACGAGGGACTTGAAACATACCTATCGATGAACTGTGGGAGCACCTGTGTATCTCTGCCTAAGTTTTCGGACATAAGTACTGGCGTGTTGTTACTCACACAATTAATACTTCCGCGAACATCTAAAATTCCTGTGCATATTCAAAATACCTCATTCCACGAAAATCTCAATTCTATACTTGTCACCAGTTTCCCTTCACTGTTGACAATTGTGTAAAATAAAGAAATCTTGATGACAACACTTGAAACACGAACTTAAAGTAACTTATATAAAGTTGACATTGCAATAACATAAATAGGAACGTAGGCTTTTATGACTCCGTTCTATATTTTTTATTCTACAATACAAATTGAACTTTAGTGTCCAATAAAATAGGAACAAAATTTCAATGACGCTCTGTGGATTTATGATCTTTTGACTTTGAATTATCAATTAGTATGCGCAGACAAATTTATTCTGATTGGCCGCTGTCAAAATTCGAACAAGGCGGTTCTAATCGAGCGGAACACGGTCAATATGGTCGTCTCTTTCGCTCACGAGATTTTCGGGTTCTCTGTGTAAATGGTCAATATCTATGCGGTTCCGTAGATTATTTTTAATATTAATAGAAGTAAGTAAGTTAAGATAAGACTATTCATATATTAAATAAAACTGACACGTGTATTTTATAATTTTACTGGGCCGGAATACTTATTTATAAAATCTATAACAAAGGTACTTAGATCTAGCAAGTTGCCAGGCTACAAAATAATTATCAGTCCACTAAACAGAACATTTACCGAAAAAAACATTCCACAAAAAAATAAACGAATATACTTACTCGTAATTTAAGCAGTAGGTCTTGTACAAATTCATAGCTATAAACCTTTTTTTATACCACTATGTTGGCAAACAAGCCTACGGCCCTCCTGATGGTAAGCGGTTACCACAGCCTATGGGCGCTTACAACACCAGGGGTTACTCCCGCGTCAAAAACCGGTGGGATAAAGACTAAGGAGGCATAGTTGGGCTGTCAGCATAGGAAACAATACGTGTGAAGCTTAAGCACCACCGGTCTCCCCACTACTAACATAACGCTTGCTCGCGTAGCTCTGGGGACCTTGCTCACCGATAGATATACCTATTATATTTGGCTACGATATTCTGCAATGCGGGGATACTTACTTCCCCAGTCGGGCAGCTCCAATAATTGAGAGTGTAATTATTCAATTCCAATTATACTTTACCTCTCTTAAATTAATTATAATAATACCTTATTGAATTTCCGAATTTATAAAGTTTTGTCAAACACAAATTAAAATGTATAACGTAGGTATATCATCAAATTCCCACACAATTAAAACTATAAACTTTAAAAACGAAAGCCCGACAATTTATCTAAAAACATTAACTTCCGTCGACAACAGGTCGCGAGTTCGGTTCCTAGTGCGGAACTAATTGCGATGACTTGACATAACGACCGGTTTGTAAGGGGTATGGGTTGGATGGTGAGAAAGTAAGTTATAAACTTATGAGTTATGTTTCAAGTCTTATAGTAAAAAAAACTAGCTTTTGCCCATGGCTTCACTCACCTGAAGCAATATTAGGATTAGAAATGGATCCCAAAAATGATTTAATCAAAAACCAACAGTGATGATCTCTTCTATGTATGGGCCTCTATACATCACATAGGTAGCTGTCTCTTAGGATCCGTTTAATAAATGAGGGAAGAAGTTCACCATCTTTTAAGTTGGAGCATAAACTTTCGAACAGTCAATCAATCAAATCAATCAATCAATCAAATGTTTTTTATTTCAAATAAGCTTTTACGTAAGCGTTTATGAAACGTTGGTTATGATTCTAGTTGCACGGTTACAAAAGGTTGATCCTATGGAGAAGAATCCGGCAAGAAACTCCATCGACACTCTTTTAAAATAAAATAAGTTACAATCTTCATTGGTACAATATTGCGATAACAAGATGTGTGAACGTTGGAGGATGTCCAAGTTTGACCGAAGTCGGTACAGTGATAACAATTTTTTTTTTTTTTTATGGGATAGGGGGGCAAACGAGCAAACGGATCACCTGATGGTAAGAGATTACTTACCGCCGCCCATGGACACCCGCAACACCAGAGGAGTCGCAAGTGAGCTGCCCGCCTTTAAAAGGGTTTGGGCCTCCGGTAACCTCAACTCACTCGGCGAAACACAACGCAAGCGTTGTTTCACGCCGGTTTTCTGTGAGGCCGTGGTATCACTCCGGTCGAGCCGGCCCATTCGTGCCGAAGCATGGCTCTCCCACGTGAGAAATTACATTTATTACAATCTATCCTCCGAATATCGGTATTGCCCTGAAATTGGGTTGCGGAGGTTTGAGGGCAGTCACTTCGTATAAAATACTGATTGATATTCAGCAGCATCTGTGTAGACTGGAAGCCGACCCCAACATATGGGAAAAGGATGATTCAGACACAAATTCTGTATAGCATTGTAACTCACATCCAAATTCCAATCTTTTTTTTTTACTTTTTTAAAAAAAGCTTACTAGCAATGTGGGTCACACATTACTAGTATTCTTGTTAACCCCTCGTGCTAAGCTAAATGCTTGTGTTACGAGTGGGTTCACGTCGGTAGTGCAAGGGGTGGGGTTCGAACCGGCAACCACATGATCGCAAGTCCGACGCGCTAGCCATTAGGCTACCGCCGCTTTATAATATAATAATATAATATCTATATCTATACTAATATATAAAGCTGAAGAGTTTGTTTGTTTGTTTGTTTGTTTGTTTGCTTGAACGCGCTAATCTCAGGAACTACTGGTTCTATTTGAAAAATTCTTTCAGTGTTAGATAGCTCATTTATCGAGGAAGGCTATAGGCTATATATCATCACGCTAAGACCAATAGGAGCGGAGCACCAATGAAAAATGTTTCAAAATCGGGGTTTTTTTTCCTTTTGAGAGCTTCCGATGCATGCGTTGCGTAAACGATTAAAGTTTCGCAAAAATCATATATGACAGAATTGTTCCTCTTTAAAAGTTCTAAAAAAAAGTCCGCGACAGCATATGTCTATCTTTTAAGGTTGGCTCACTATAACCTTTTTTATGCTAACTTTGTTCTAAAATTCCAAATGCATTATTTGCGAAGGTGTTTTTATAAACATGATATTAATCCTTATCCAAATAAATACGTTATTCATCAGAAGTATTTAATTTAAAACAAAAGTGCCCTTTACATCATTGGATTTCAATGAATATCTTAGGAGATATCGCAGTTTTAAAATAACATCGCAGCAAAATAATGATCAAGTACCGTGCGCGCATTTATGATGTGCAAGGCAGTCATGAGGGGGAAGGCCGGTGACCCCAGTTAGAAAAGAAAAGAAAGAAAGATAGATATTGTTTTAATTTAGTTATTTTTGTTTATTTTCGTATCCAATGAAATACATTATTTGATTTTGTAGTATTTAATTTTCTTTAGGGTATTGTTTCTGAATTTTTAGTATTTAAAGGTAATTCTTTTACCGTGGGTAGGCGATATCTTACCGTATAATAATTAATACTTAATATATAAAGCTGAAGAGTTTGTTTGCTTGAACGCGCTTATCTCAGGAACTACTGGTCCGATTTGAGAAATTCTTTCAGTGTTAGATAGCCCATTTATTGAGGAAGGCTATAGGCTATCTATCATAAAGCTACGCGGACGAAGTCGCGGGCAGAAGCTAGTATGATATAATAATCTGCTACTAAGACCTCAAAGCAAAACCCAATAAAATTTTGCTTGACCCAGCGCAGTACTTGCATTTAGAATCACTATAAGGCCTTGACAAACCGCGCCTTTATTCTCTGAAGGATCCGGCAGAGGCAATACAAATTACACCCACATTTTACCACTATGTTTAGGTCCCTTGTAAAAGGCGGCGAGCTTATTACCTTTAACCGGTCAAAACTTCCAACGCCGAGCTGCTACTGAGAATTTCGTAAATAAAAAAATCCCAATGATAAGTACTGCTTGACCTAGAAATCAAACTCAGGACGTAGCAGTCGCGCTCAGGACCATGTTTGGCAAATTGGTTCTATTTAGATACCCTTGCTAGGAAAATTTCAAAATTTAAGACTATCCAACGTGGGAATCGAACCCAGAGATAGCAGCTCATTTAAAATAACACGATAACTACATAGCAATGATCATTAATAGAAACAAAATACTATTATTTCTGAACGGAAATGGGTCAGATACCGCATCTTGATTCCCCCTCCAATCACCTCAGACGTGCGCCTGCGCCGGTAACAGACACCTCTGCGACTGACCGCAGCCACTTCCTTGGGAACTTGCCACTATGACGGTCGTCTTTTTTTGCTTGGTCTGTTGTTCTGAATGAAATGAAGATATTTTTGTTCTAGTGAATGGGAATTTGTTTTTTAATAGATACTCAATATTATATCTTGTCGTATAATATTGACTACCTTTATAGTCTAGTGGTCCTAAGCGCGATTGCCACGCTAGAGGTCCTGTGTTCGATTCCCAGGTCTAGCAAACTTTTATTCGTTTTTTTGGAGTTAGTATTTATGCCCAGTTAGTACCACTCATTTGCCGTTTAACACACCGGCGAACTTTTGGTGCACATTAGCACACTTCTGCCTACCCCTTCAGGGAATACAGGCGTGAATGTGAATGGTATTTCGTGTTTATTTAAATAAAAACAAACAACCAAAATTCTTATAATACAACCTAATAAGTTAACGTAATTGATTTATTGATTGATCTTATTAACTGCTCATTGCAGTACAATTTTAGGCAATAAATTATCTTTGACTTTGATTTGACGTAGGAGTAAATATTTGTATGATCTACAGGTTCCGGCTCTAAACGCACCCACGATACAGGGGATAATCCTATTGTAAGGACACGTTTAAAAAAACTAATTGATTCATCCGATTGATATTCTTCAATCAAATCAATGTATAAGCTCCACAATCTGCGTAAGGCAATTCTGGTCGGCCATGTGATCAAGATTGCTTTTTTGGTCTGTTTTTTGTAACATTGTGGCTAGTTTCGCTTTCGTTTAGCTGCGCGTGAGCAAATGCTGGTGGGATTATTCACTTTAAATATAGAACTTTGTAGATATTCGTAAAAATATCCACAATTTCACCTGCGTCTCATAAGACCACTTACTTTTTTTTTTAGATGTAGGTACTTATGATTGTCTACATTTTTTCTGCCATTTTTTGCCAAATTTTATCGAAATCTGATCAGTATTTTAGGCATGAACACGAACAGATAGACTACCATGACGCTTATTCCTAAGGGTTAAGCAGAGGTTTAAGCCCCACATGTTTAGGTTATATAATAGGGGACTTCGCTTAACTATTATCTACTTATTTCGTTCAACATTCGATTCCCGTACAAAGCAATCGTTGTGTGGCCTACAGGTTTATCTGGGCTTAGGTAGGTATTTCTATATTCTATTTTCTATACAACTTTTTTCTTAGTATTTGGCTAAAAAAGTGAAACCAATTTTTATGGAGTCACATCTTCAATTCCGAATTTAAAAACTCATTTAAAATAGACGATCTTGTAGGAAAAATAGCATAAGGAAAACATTCAATGAAATGCACTGAAAGTATGACATTTTGTGGAAAGTGAAACTTCACACTCAATCAGTGAAAAATAAATTAAACTGTCAAATGAACCTAAGATTTATTTTATAATATTGTCAAGATCTATGTATGATAATTTGGCATCAAGTTTGACATTTCACTTATATACCAATTTTTCATGTACCTATTTGAAATGTTATTGAAGTAGGAATTTGATCAGTGAAAGAGATAAAGACGCTAGAGGTTAGAGCGTTAGATTCCCAGGTCGAGCAAAGTGTTATTGGGTTTTTCTATGAAATTCTCAGTAGCAGCTCGGAGTTTGGAATTTGTGCCCGGTAAATGGCCTCTATTACGTGGGACCTAAACATACCGGCAAACTGTAGGTGTACATTAGTACGCCTCTGCCTAACCCTTCGGGGAATACAGGCGTGATGGTATATATAAGCTGTCAGATCAAGAAAAATAGAATATTAAGGTTGAATTTACGAATGATTAAATGAATGCTATTTATTCAAAATAAAGGAGTAAGAGAGACCTAGACTGAGTGTAATATTATCTGCAACAAGGCAAGGCAAGGCAAAGTATTATTGAGATTTTCAGTTAAATTCTCACTAACGTAGAAAGGATACAGGCGATATTAGAATACGAACAAATTACACAAACATCCAAGAAAACTTCTGCTTAACCGTTTGTGTTATAGGCGTGACATTATTTTGAAAAAAAAAACATGAATTTAAGCTTAGTTCCTTACTGTCAAGGTCAAACTCAAAGGCATGTCCTACCGTCCAGCCCAATTCGATGAAATTCAAACTCATTCATTGAAATTTCACTGTCGGACCACGTCTGACGATCGCATCGGGACAGTGAATGGGACGTTTTTTGTTGGAGTACACTTGACTAAATCGGTGTGAAATTAGTTGGGCCAGCCGACCCGCGAGAATACGGGACGTGGTGCCAGTGTTAGCGGGTGTAAACTATGTCTTACTGATTGATACATTATTATGTATTTACTCGATACACATTTGACAGAGGTGTACTAATGTACACCCACATTTTGCCTTTATATTTAGGTATGTTATAGGTGGAGAGTTTTTTGGCATAAATCAAGCCAAAAAAAACAAAACTCCGAGCGGTTACTAACAAAATCATAAAAACCCGGTAGCACTTAAACTGATAATCGGGTCCCGGGCCTCTGGTAAAGCAGTCCCGCTTCTTTATATTTGTATTTTATCTCTTTATACAGATCTATTTATGATGCTTACTAGTACTATTTAGATGGCACCAATATTACATTTATTATGATATGATGATATGATATGAAACACGAATACTTGTAATTTAATATTCGAATCGACGAATCCATAAAAATTAAATGTATAGAAATGACATTACATGAGTGTTCGATGCATAAAAATAATTGATATTTGTAATTTGTCTCTATGCATAAGCATTCTCAGTCAAGTTATTAAGTATATTGAGATACCATTACAATAACTTAAAAATCAGCAGACCAATTAATAGTCTGTCAAGGGATGATCTATTGAGTATATATATATTTAGTTTAAATGTTATTATATAATTCAATAAAGGATTTATATAATATATAAAATAATTCAAGGAATAGATTTGTTCACCTATTCTACTGATGGAATTAATGGTGAGATATTTTTTTTATTCGATACCTTTTAATATTTATAAGTGACTAAATGATTATTTTGGGTTTAAGCCTGTAAAAATAATTTATCATTTATTAAATAATAAAATAAAATAATAAATCTTTCGCACAAAGTGATATCTTTGAAAATGTTGTTTACGTTACTGCCCAATACAATAAAAAAAAATAGTAAGAATAAACCTAGCACATAATAATTGTAAAGTTGCATGATGAATAAATTAACTAAGTATTATGCTTAATTATTATTCAAGATATAATATTGTATGAATTAAATAACAGTATATGTAATAAACCTACCGTGCGGTAGTATTTTTTTACTTTGAAAATAATTTCGTGAAAATAATTTGAAAAAAAAAAACTTATATATTTTGTCACACAAGATCAAAATTTTTCACTTGGGAGAGCCATGCTTCGGCACGAATGGGCCGGCTCGACCGGAGTGATACCACGCCCTCCCAGAAAACCGGCGTGAAACAACGCTTGTGTTGTGTTTCGCCGAGTGAGTGAGGTTACCGGAGGCCCAAACCCTTTTAAAAGGTGGGCAACGCACTTGTGACTCCTCTGGTGTTGCGGGTGTCCATGGGCGGTAGTTATCGCTTACCGTTACTGATCCGTTAGTGATCCGTGTACTCGTATGCGCCCCTATCCCATAAAAAATGCACTTTTGATCAGAACAATATCATCGTACTATAAAACTCGCTATGCTAATAAAAACGCTCCGCTTGCCAACACTCGCACCTCACCCCACCTGATATTTATACACACACACACAAATAAAACAATACTGTGTGAACACTTCCACTACTTCTGTGTGTGCCATTGAAAAAACTACCCGATCATCCACACTTTTTCCATATCTTTTGAAATGGAGACAGATGGACGTAGAAGTTTCTATTTTTTCCAAAAATACTATCTTTATTTACAAGTCTTACTAATAACTATTCAATCAATATTTAAGGTTAAGCTGCGCTTGCTGCGGTCAGTGTATGGATGGGTTACCATTTTAATCGAACCCCTATGTGACTTGTAGAACAAGTCCATAGACATAACAAGTACATAGACAACAGAGGCCCAAACCTGACAACTAGTTTTTATTTAATCTTGATAGGCTTGGCTTACGCTGGTGACATTAACATCAAAGCTTAACATCAGGTGAACTGGTGATCCACGCCAGTTCACCTGATGTTAAGCGACACTGCGACCTATGATGGTGCGCGCTTGCCTAGAAGAAACCGATTCACTCGTGATTTAAAGACACCCAGATTATCCATCAGGGAAGACCCACTCGGGAAACGCATTTCACATTTCGATGGTAGGTAGGTACGCATGATAAATTTGGATTTAAAGCGTTTCGTTCGGGTATCCTGAACGGGTATCCTAACACTTCATTGATTGATTTTGACATTACTTGTGGACCTTTAAAATCCAATCTCTCACCACGCCAGCCACATAATTATGTACTCAAACTAGAAATCAAACTGACATTGACTAAAAACTCTTTTTTTCAACGTTTCAGGTCCATCTTTTATTTAGCTTAGAATATGAGACGCAAAAAGTCAGACTGAAACTTGAAGCGAGACTAAGAAATTAAATGGAATTAGTTCTTTACGATGCTTTTGTTACGATCAGATGGTACTGAGGCAATGCAAATAGACAGCCACAGAGCTATGAATGCATAGAAAGTTAACATTAAATGATTACCTATGGCATTGTCAATAGTATTACCTTATAGAAAAAAAATAAAAAATAGATAATCAATTTATGTTTCTGGTCTTATTTAAATTTTGATTACATTTATTTGTTTTTTTTTTAATTGGATAGGGGGGCAAACGAGCAGATGGATCACCTGATGGCAAGCAATTACCGCATCACCAGAGGAGTCACGAGTGCGTTACCCGCCTTTTAAAAAGGTTTGGGCCTCCGGTATCCTCATTCACTCGGCGAAACACAACGTAAGTGTTGTTTCAAGGCGGTTTTCTGTGAGGCCGTGGAATCATTCCTGTTAAGCCGGCCCATTAGTGCCGAAGCATGGCTCTCCCACATTCTCATACTTCTTCTTCTTATCGTAATAATGGTCAATTTTCGAGTAGGTAATAAAGGTCACCTGAATGGTGTTAGGCCATGTTTTGCCAAAATTTGCTATTGGAATAAAAACAATGTTTTTTTATATATTTAAGGCATTTTTCTATTTATATGTAATGTGCAATTTAAATACTAAGTAACTCTGTAATATATTTAATGTCTAACTAGACCACCTCATTTAGTTTTTTTTTCTGTCTAGTAAAAACCATTCTTTCCTTCTGTTAAACTTCAAACTGTTACATATTCAAAGCAAGATCTAATTAAAAAATATTGTTAACAAGAATAAATAGCGCATTTACAAATTAAATTAATTATTATAATTATTTAATTATATATTTGACTCACCGTCTCCGCTCTGGTTGCTGCTGTGCGCGTGGTACTGCTCATCTGTAAAGTCGTACTCTACGTCAGATCAGACACATCTGCCCTCGATAATTTTTTACACAGGCTTTAATAAAAAAAAACAATAGTAGGTGAAGGAAAACATCGTTATTCATTTCACATGTTGTCGAGATTTTCTTCGACGTGTCGAACTTGCCAACCTGAACTAGGCCAGCGTGGTGGCCTATAACCTAGCCCCCCTCATTTTGAGAGGAGACCCGAGCCCAGCAGTGCAAAAGTAAATGAGTTGATGATAATCATGATAAATTTATGAAGTTCTTGTTGTGGATTGATTTTTAATACCATTATTATTTGAGACCACAGCTGAATAACTCACATCACATCTAGCTACCTGCCGTACCCACCATTATCTTGAGATTTTCACTCAATGGAACAAAAACTAAGAAAAAGATTTCAATAATAAAATAAACTTAAAAATAAGTAAAAAAGAAAATTTGTTTTTACCATAGCTCTGCTCACCTCCGTTCCGATGGTCACTGCTCATTAACTCTTGGCTCTGTAAGGTTGGAGCATGTATCAAGACTTTTTGTTGAGGGCTGTGAGGATCCAAGCCTTCGACCTCTAAGAGAGGAGCATGAGGTTCATATGAATGGATTACCAATGGAGGCGCGTGGAGATCCATCCTTAGCACATCACTTTTAAAGTTCAAAATCCGAATGTCTTCACTTTTTATTCCAATTTCAATTATTTCACAATCCAAATAAACTGCTCCGAATTGAAACTTATCACTTTTAAAATCTGAATTAAATTACACTAAGTAGGTTAAGTATTTGTTGAGTTTGAATTTAGAATGTTCGATACTGTCAATAGATAATGTGGCACTGTTTTTGTCGTTGCTTTTAAAAGTTCGATGTCACCTCTATTCATAGATAACTCTGTTGATTTTTCTTTCACTATTATTGGCACTAATTTTTGTGACTAAAATCTAGATTAGGAGAATTATTAAGGAGTATTTTAGTAGTTGTTAACTGTTTTTCACTATGGTCACATGGTAACGACGGCTATCTTTCGTCTCACCGGATTTTCTTGCGTATTTTTTGCCGCTTTATCATCTTTGGACCTGTAGACAAAAAAAATACAATTAACACATATTAACATACCATCACGCCTGTATTCCCCGAAGGGTTAGGCAGAGGCGTACTAATGTACACCCACAGTTCGCCGGTATGTTTAGGTCCCATGTAATAGGGGGCGAGCCTATTGCCATTAACCGGGCACAATTTCCTAACTCCGAGCTGCTACTGGGAATTTCATAGAAAAACCCAATAACACTTTGCTCGACCTGGGAATCGAACCCAGGACCTCTAGCGTAGCAGTCGCGCTCAGGACCACTTGGCTAAGGAGGCAGTAATATATATATATATAAATACAATTACAATAGATAATAAATAAAATAATACATTTCTCGAAACGTTAGACAGAGGTGTCCCAATATAAACCCTGAATTCACACCTCTAATTAACCCTTCGGGGAATACGGGCGTGACGATATGTATGACCATACTTTACTCGCCAAAACCACGTTGGAATATCAAGCAATTTTAAGACAGTGTCCGGTACCCTCCATCTTCCTTAAAAGTGACTAGTCATTAATTATTTCCAAAAAACGGTCATATTCTGAATAATATATATTTTTTTATTAAGTCGGCCAATCAGTCACCTCGTGGTAAGTAGTCATCATCGCCCATGGACACCTGCAACACCAGAGGAGTTGTTGTTGTGATGCCGACCCTTAAGAGCCCCTACGGACTACAGACAGCTAGAGCCTCAGCTACCGAGGGGGAACTGGCTCTTACGCGTAAAAGTAAAAAAAAAGAAACACTATGTGTGTGTTTTACGACAGATGCCGATGTAAGAGTGGTCGCCAGCCAGTCGGACGCCAAGAGGTCCTACCATCGAGCAGCGGCAGTGTTATTGCCATCATTTTACGATTAAAAGAGAGGGATGCCGCTCTACAGATTATCGCTATCGCTATAGCGCTATCCTATTCTCACAAACTAAAAATGGTGGCGATACAGCCCCAGGTCAGATATTTTCTCCCTCTTATGAGATGCCTATCTGAGAGGCAGAAAGAAATAGTACCTATTGTAACCCGGGATAATACCTGTTTAATAATTTTGACGTAAAACGTTTTGACGTGGGAGAGCCATGCTTCGGCACGAATGGGCCGGCTCAACCGGAGTAATGCCATGGCCTCACAGAAAACCAACAACACAACGCTTGCGTTGTGTTCCGCCGAGTGAATGAGGTTACCGGAGGCCCAAACCCTTTTTAAAGGCGGGCAACGCCCTGTGACTCCTCTGGTGTTGCGGGTGTCCATGGGCGGCGGTTATCGCTTACCATCAGGTGATCCATTTACTCGTTTGCTCCCCTATCCCTAAAAAAATGTCTCATCTTACAATTCGGTTGTAATGCCGTGCAAAAACATACCACATTCACATTCACTACCGATTAAGCGCACACGCAGATAAATCACGCGGCTTCCGTTTTGCAAATAAAATGTGTATCTATGTATTATTTAAAATGGCCGGGGTTCGTGCCCGGGTCGGCTATTGTTTTGTGTGAGTCATTGATGTAAGAATTAGAGCGAGTGGATGAGGCAACTTTTTGTAGACATTAAAACATTGATGCATGTGTGGTGTAGCGTTTAAAATGTGGTTATTCCATTTGATTCCCACTCGAGGGTAATGTTTGTGTGTTTTACGGATAAACAGCTAAATTAGGAAAGAAAGTGATTGAAGTGGTTTAAAGAGGGATGCAGGATCGAATCTTGTGAAAACTGAGATCGATTTTTTATTCCACGAGGATCAATATTGTAGCGACATAAGCTTATTAAGCTTTTTGTATACCGACTAAGGTTGGCGCTCTTTGGGGGAGGCACGGTCAGCAGTGGACGGCAATAGGCTGATATGATGATTACGACTAAGCCCCCTCAACTCAGTCGACTGCGTAACTCGCATCGAGTAAGCGAATAAAGGACAAATTATAATGCTATAGAAATAGGTTCCTCGGGAAAGAAGGAAAGAAATGTCATCATCATCATCATTATCAATTGATTTACTTTTCAACTGCTAGACTCAGGTACCGAAGTGAGAGGGGTTAGGGCTATAGTCTACCACCCTCCTCCTCAGGTTTCCTCACGATATTTTCCTTCGTCTTCAAGCGAGTGATAATAATAATAGAGAGTATCTATGGAGTTTCTTGCCGGCTCTTCTCCATAAGACCTACTTTTTGGAACCGTGCAACTAGTATTGACTTTTTTAAAGTAACTTCATTAATTAATTAAGTAATTTTGACTTTTTTGACTTTAATACGCACATGATTCCGAACAGTCAGAGGTTAATTTGGATTTGAACTCGTTTGGCAGTCAAACGATTATATAAATAGGTGATCACTGCTTTTTAATGTAATGCCATATCCATTTTAACGTGTTCCGTGTCCCCACATCGCGGCAGCGTTCCTCATTGCAGGCGCTCCAACAGGACGCCCTTTGTTGTAACACTAATATTTCCACCGCGTTTGTTTCAATTTTAGTATTCAGATGTTAAAATAACTTTAACTTCAGAAATTCTTCCATTTTAGTATCTCAGTACATTAGAGAGTATCCGCATTCTTGCTAAAGTCCTGTGACCTTGTAGGTAAAGAAGTTAACGCTCCAGCCCCAAGCTCAAACTATGTAATTTTTAACTGCTTCATTAGCCTAGTGGTCCTGAGCGCGACTGCTACGCTAGAGGATTGCTATTGGATTTTTCTATGAAATTCTCAGTAACAGCTCGGAACTCGGGACTTACATATAACATACTATCACACTGTATTCCCCGAAGGGTTAGGCAGAGGTGTACTAAGGTACACCCACAATTCGCCGGTATGTTTAGGTCCCATGTAATAGAGGGCGAGCCTATTGCCATTAACCGGGCACAAATTCCGAACTCCGAGCTCCTACTGAGAATTTCATAGAAAAACCCAATAACACTTTTGCTCGACCTGGGAATCGAACCCAGGACCTCTAGCGTAGCAGTCGCACTTGGGACCACTAGACTAACGAGGCAGTTATTTAGGGAATTTGGGATTTATGCCTGTTTAATGGCAATAGGCTCACCCCTAAGTATTACATGGAACCGAAACATACCGGTGAACTGTTGAGGCCAAAGGACACGGTAAGCTCATTTTGCGTGAATCGAATCGCTAACAATTAACAAAAATGTAAGGTAGCTGTTAGTAATTTTAACATCAAGACGACCAACACCTCAGTCTACCCGTGACCATGGATACCATAAAGGATCTGAATCGTGGAGAATTAAATAATTTTAATACAACGCGATAAAATCCGTAAAAAGTAGTTTATTATCTTTTTGTGATTTTTTTGCATTTTTCATGCTAAGATTTTAAAGTTATTTAAGTGAAGGAAAAATTCGACTCGCAGGCAGGATTCGAACCTGCGTCTTCTGGCTAGGTACGCCAGACGCTATGACCTCTAAGCCACCGCGAGTCCTACCTACTATGTCGAAATTTGCGGTGGCTTAGAGGTCATAGCGTCTGGCGTACCTAGCCAGAAGACGCAGGTTCGAATCCTGCCTGCGAGTCGAATTTTTCCTTCACTAAAATAACTTTAAAAGTAGTTTATTTTCAATAATTGCGTATGCTGTAACCAAACAATTGATGGAAATCGGGAATAATCGCGCAAAAGTATTACTTTGAAAACAAATACCGGAAGATTTGATATACCTAGGTATAATAAATAAGATTTATTTATTTTTCTAAAATAACCGGTTTCTTAATCTAGGTACAAAACGGGTTTGAAATCTAAATAACAGGTTTTAAACTTATTTGTGTATAACTGCCTCATTAGCCAAGTGGTCCTGAGCGCGACTGCTACGCTAGAGGTCCTGGGTTCGATTCCCAGGTCGAGCAAAGTGTTATTGGGTTTTTCTATGAAATTCCCAGTAGCAGCTCGGAGTTAGGAATTTGTGCCCGGTTAATGGCAATAGGCTCGCCGCCTATTACATGGGACCTAAGCATACCGGCGAACTGTGGGTGTACATTAGTACGCCTCTGCCTAACCCTTCGGGGAATACAGGCGTGATGGTATGTTATGTTATGTTGTGTATATTTAAGTATCCTTCTTTGGTTTCGGAGTTCGTGTGAAAATTGACTCATACAATTTCTTTGTTCATTGTGGTATCCATACCATCACGCCTGGATATCTAAAAGGGATAGGCTGAGTTGTACTATGATACTACACAGCAATTTTTATGTCCCATATATCAGTGCAAGCCAGTGATAGCCTAGTGATATGACCATTGGACTGCCAAGTCAAAGGTCTCGATGTCGAATCCAGGGTATCTCTTATTTTTCGAAGTTATGTCTGGTATTGTATTTGTTTGTTTCCCAAATAAAGTAAAATACAATAAAATAGGATGGGATTTGTATTGTATTACCTATACTATTATAACGCGATATAATCCGTAAAGTTGTTTTATTTCAATATGTCTAGTATTCGCGTAAACTTCAAAAATCAGTATACAATAAAAATTAAATTAAATGTCCAAACATGATTATGTACATAATAATGTTATTATGATTTAATTTAATTTTGTACTTAGGTGATAACGACTGAAAATGTCCTAATAGGAAAACCCAATATAATTTTACATGTTGAAATAAAACTATTTTTTACGGATTTTATCGCGTTGTATTAAATTTTATTTAATTCCTGACGTTTCGGATCCTTTACAGCATCCATGGTCACGGGTAGACTGAGGTGTTGGTCGTCTTAATGTTAAAATTACTAACAGGTACCTTACATTTTTTTTTAATAGTTTTATTTCAATGTCTAATATTCGCGTAAGTGTCAGAAACCAGTATAATTTTACATGATCTGGGATTCGAAAAAAGAGCTTACTTTAGTTAGGTAGGTACTAGTATTCTATTATCTGTTCTTTAGTGAAGTTCTCTGGGTTTCAGACCACTCGAATAGCAATAAAAATTAAAAAAAAAAATTGCCTCATTAGTCTAGTGGTACTGAGCGGGACTGCTATGCTAGAGGTCCTGGGTTCGATTCCCAGGTCGAGCAAAGTGTAAAAAATCCCAGTAGCAGCTCGGAGTTAGGAATTTGTGCCCGGTTAATGGCAATAGGGTCGCCCCCTATTACGTGGGACCTAAACATACCGGCGAACTGTGGGTGTACATTAGTACGCCTCTGCCTAACCCTTCGGGGAATACAGGCGTGATGGTATGTTATGTTATGTTTTTTTTTTTTAATAAAACCTTAATACTTACCTACTTAGCTGCTATTAATTATTCTGTGTTAAAAGTCTTAATCATAAATAATTATAATAATACTGTCTTCCCTAACTTGTTTAAACTTGAAGCTACACAAAGGTAGCGTCTATCCGCTTCTTCACAAAAAGGCGATGCGCGCGCGCAAGGCTGTGGGAAATAATTTGACAATACAATACTCTGCGATACATGTGTGGTTACGTGTTGTAGATATATCTGGAGACAGTCTTGCTTTCAGCCCTTCGAATAAAGTGCCTTTATAAAATACTAGCTGACCCGGCGAACTTCGTACCGCCTAACAGTCGATTCTAAAACTAACGTCACTCAATTGTTTTGCTCTCTCGGAACCCTTCCACTAAGACTTGAACTTTATGGTATGGTATTAAAGTTCAAATTGGCTTTTAGGTATTATTACGAATCTTTTGTAGGGGAATATAGAAAATTGTTGTTTTTAGACAATTTTTTATTTTTTTCTCTCCTTTCAAGGAATATTATAAAAAAAGAATTAGCGATATCGGTTCAGCTGCTCTCGAGATTTGCGCTTAGCAACATATTTGGCGATTCATTTTTATATTATAGTTTAGTCAAAGTCGAAATGGACTGCCAGGTAGTACTTTTGAACGTAATTCCTATATTATAGACAGCACAAGTCATGTGCGTATTAATTATCACGTGCTTGAACAGTGAAGAAAACCATTATGAGGAAACCTGCATGCCTCACAGGTTTTCTCGTCAGCGGCGTGTGAAGTCTGGCAACCCACAGTAGTCAGTCTGACAAACCATAGCCGAATCTCTCTCATTGTGAGAGGAGACCTGTGCCCAGCACTATGACCTGTTGTCCTATGTACCTACACATACATACATACCATCACGCCTGTATTCCCCGAAGGGTTAGGCAGAGGTGTACTAATGTACACCCACATTTCACCGGTATGTTTTAGGTCCCACGTAATAGGGGGCGAACCTATTGCCATTAACCGGGCACAAATTCCTAACTTCGAGCTGCTACTGGGAATTTCATAGAAAAACCCAATAACACTTTGCTCGACCTGGGAATCGAACTCAGGCCTTCTAGCGTTGCAGTCGCGCTCAGGATCAGTTGGCTAATGAGGCTAATGTACCTACACATACATAACATAACACATCAATATATTGTATTTATTTGTTCAGAAAACAGCGTTTAAAAAACTATCTTAAGACTTCTCTCAACATATCATGTATAGCAGAACATCCCACAATTTATTCACACGTATCCGACGATACTTATCTCATGTACAAAGTACATATTTATTTGCTTATGTTTTACCTAATGAATCATTGCGTGACGTCAGAGAGGCTGTCGAGGTGTGCAAAAGGACATTACAGTAGGCTATTATAATTTAAACACAGTTTTAAAATGTTTGAAGGGTTAAATTGTCGCCATATTGAAAAAAACACTACCTACCTACAGATTTTCTTAACAATTATAATGTCCTGTTGGGCTCGGGTCTTCTCTCAGAGTGTAACAGTTTAGACTATATCCATCACGCTAACCTAAAGCGGGTTGGTAGACTTCACAAGCCGTCGAGTATATCTCTAAGGCATGAAGTTTTATTCACAATGTATTTCTTCACCGTATAAGCGCGTAACAATTAACTATTAAAACGCACATAACTTCGAAAAGTCTGTGGTGCGTGCCTTGGATTTGAACTCGAAACCTTGGCGATCCAATGAATAATATATTACTAATATATGCTATGCTTAAATAGTGACCAACGTGTACGGTCGTGGGGTGATGCTAGAAGTCTTGGATTCGATACCCAGGGCGAAAGTTTTTCTATATTCTCAGCAGCAGCTCGGAGTTTAGGATTTGTATCGTTAATACTTAGATTCACTCCATTGGCGAACTGGAGTTGTACAAGATTACACATACCTACTACTCAACCCGTCGGATAATACAGGTATAAGTAATGATGTTTCATTTTTTTTTTTCAAAAATAGAATCCTCTTTGAAAAAGGCCTTTATCTGACTTTGAACTGAGTCGAACTCACTTGACCTTAGCATTGAGGATATAGCAACCCAGTTACAACGTTCAGATAATAAAAACCTTGGAATTTGTAAAAATATAACAAATGTTTTGTTTCTTACGTACATTTTAAATTAAAATGTTAAGTATTTAAGTATATTCAGCCACTATCTTGAAATTATACCAAAATTTCAATTAATGATCTGTAAATTGTAGAAATTGCACTACAAAGTAAGTCACAAACACTCGTCATAATATCTACAATAAATATTCAATCAAATAAATATGTATCCACAAAAATAACAAAAATATCGGTTATCGCATATTACATATCTTGTATTATTTATTATAAAAATTAAATTAAATCTTTTCACATTGATAATTATGTGCACTTCGCTTTTTCGTCGTTAGTACGCCTGAAAGTTAAACCCCAATGGATTGATTGTTAATTTGACATATTTGTTACACGTATTTTATCATAATTCATTTATAGAAACTAATACCTATATTTATTTAAGTTGCTTTTGTGTAATTATACGTACTTCAAACTGGTTAGTATATTTATGTCGTAGCCGTAGTATGGATTTCGCTTATATGGATTTTCAAAAAACATATCACTAGAATAATGTTTGTGACAGTTAAAAGAAAAATATAGTAAATCATGCAATTAGCATACTATTACGCCTGTATTCCCTGAAGTTAGGCAGAGGTGTACTAATTCACACCCACAGTTCGTCGGCATGTTTAAGTGCTATGTAATAGAGGGCGAGCCTATTGCCATTAACCGGTCACTAATCCAAATTTCGAGTTGCTAATGAGAACTTTATTGAATAATCATATAAAACTTTACTCAACCTGAGAATCGAACTCTGGATCTCTTCGCTTACAACTAGTAATGAGGCAATTATTTATTTGTCATTCATGTGAACCCAAAATTCAACGATAAAAAAAACAACTTTTTTATAATACTAGCGACCCGCCAGCGGTTTCACCCGCGCTGCCCCGTCCATAAGAGTCGTAGCGTGATGTTAAATAGCTTAAAACCTTCCTCTTGAATCAATCTATCTATTAAAAAAAACCGCATCAAAATCCGTTGCGTAGTTTTAAAGATCTAAGCATACATAGGGACAGACAGCGGGAAGCGACTTTGTTTTATAATATGTAGTGATTATGATATGATTATCGTACGGTAGGCAGCTAAGCGTGATCGGAGGAGTTGACAGTTTCTCACACTATAAGTGTCATTATTGACAGTTTTTTTTTTCTACAAACTCGCTAGTGACGGCCATTTGATTATAGGTTTCGTTTTAGATCTTTTTTAGGCTGGTAATCTTAGTGTTGTAATTTGTAATCGATTTGTGAATAAACAGCTGTAGTCTAACCAGCGAGTCTTCTTTGTTATTTTTTCTGGGAAAGGGGAGTAAACGATCACACGGATCACCTGATGGTAAGCGATAACCGCCGCCCATGAACACCCGCAACACCAGACGAGTCACAATGCGTTGCCCGCCTTTTAAAAGGGTTTGAGTCTCCGGTGTCCTCACTCACTCAGCGAAACACACCGTAAGCGTGGTTTCACGCTGGTTTTCTGTGAGGCTGTGGTATCTCCGGTAGACACGGCCCACTAGGGCCAAAGCATGGCTATCCTATGTGTAGGGTCCGCTTATAATATGTTTATTACACTGGCTCACCAATACACCAAGCACAGCCTTCGTCCCGTCCACAGACTACCGCTGGGTGTGTCTCCCGGAACATTATAAAGGCATGGTCTCACTGTCAAATTCGTAACTTACAGCTGTCAAGACAAGTTGTCCGCTAATGCTTGTGTATGTGAGATAGTGTCATTATAATTATCTATGAAATAGATATAGAAACACAAACACTACAGTATGTTAAATTGTCGTCTCATTATCTCGTCTTCAGCAATAGTATCTAGTAGTTTGAGAAAAGCTAGGTACAATAAAATTATTTCGTGGCGCACATAAGAATCAGACGTGCGAGCATGTTAGTGTCTCTCTGTATTGCAATTGGTAAACTACCTAATAAGTAATCTGCAAGGTTAAAATACGATGAACTTGATTCTCTAGGTACTCATAAATCCATAAATAAGAGTCAGTACAATTATATACTTCTACGAGTTCAAAGAAATCCTATTCCAAAAACAAAATGACTCATGAAATTCGCAAAAATCCAAGATGGCCGACAAATGGCGCCGAATATTAATGACGTACAAAAAAGGTGACATTGAACCGACAAAATAATTCACAATTCTAGACAAAGAGTAGCGTTTTAATTATGAATTGGGCGACAAATGATGAGGCTTTTAGTAAACCGGTTTAGACACACCTATACCTACCTACATAATATGTACGTACATGATGTGTTTTGCATTAAGCGTTGTTAGTCTGGTGTTACTAAACATAAAATGAATAACTACTAGTAGGATTTACGTTAAAAAAATTAAAGACTTATGACACTTATGCGTATATTTCATCATTGAAATAAAACTACTTTATATATAGGTATAATTTAAGTAATTTTCTCATCATCTTTCTAAGTGGATTTAAAAGTAAACTTACAAATCCTGACAATGCTCTTGACACTAGGTAGGTACCTGAAAATTTCTCAATATTTTGAGAATGTTCACCCATACATTGACTGACTGCCGTAAGCACACCTATCTTCTTTTCAAAAGTACCTAAGTATTGGACGTATTGAAATAAAACATTTTGACTTTGACTTCGACTTTGACTTCCCTTTCAAATTAGTTAGGTATCATTTAGACACGAGTTCGTCAATAAATCTAAAATGGATTCAAACTCACGGTCTTCCAATTGCCAATCGTTGAACTATCACCCGAACTATTTTCTGTAGCTAAACCATTACCTAAAAGCTTGGGAAACCGAAATTATAATTTTCCAAAAAAAGTACAGTTAACAAATTATATTTTTCGCAATAATATCTATCAAATTATCACTGAAGCGTGTCGCCTAAACGAAAAAAGTAAAAAAATAAAACAGTAAAATGACTTATTTTGTAAACAATAGTAATTTTACGGTACATTTGCGTCGAACCCCTGCGTAAGCGCACTCCAGTGAAAAAATGATTGTAATTGGTCTACCCTTTGCGGTACTAATGTTGGAAACTCATTTTTAGATTTATTTTTATCACGACAATACATTTTTCGACTTGAGAATGACTTTAGAACTTGGCGAGCGAGCTGACCCCGTAGATTTTGAGTTTATTCATTACATAATAAATGATAAATAAAATAAGCCTTTTTATTCATTATGATTAACAATAACTTTTTACGAATATGTGTTTAGCCTGCTCTATTATTTATATATTATTATAATATTGGACGACCTCTGTGGTTTAGTGGTTCGAGTAGTACCGGACTGCTGACCATGAGGTCGTGGGTTCGATTCAACGGGACACAAATAATATTCATGGGATGAATATAAATCTTTGTTCGTCTGGGTGTTTCTTATGTATTATAAGTATGTATTTACAAAAAAAAGTATATAAGTATTATATCCGTTGTCTAGTACCCATAGTACAAGCTCTGCTTAGTTTGGGACTAGATGGTGCTGTGTAAAATGTCCCAGAATATTTATAATTATATTTCATTCATTTATTAGTTAAACTTATTTAAATATATTTTAAAATATTTTTACAAAAGATATACAAAACATTTAAAAATATAAAAAATATCGGTCCACCGGTATCGGGAACAGGGTCCAAGCTACCGGCGGTCAGGGCCCCAGAGAAAGGAACCTCCTAACAATACGCGCCGTATCCAGGAGTACCGCTTTCTGTATCAGGCCCTTGACCCAGCTGCCTAACGAGAGCCTCCGCAGGTACGAGTCGAGGCTCTTGGCTATTAGACCATTGACGGTCACAACTATCGGTACAATGACTGCTGAGTCAATATCCCACATGTCAACAATCTCATGCGCCAAGTCTAGATATTTAATTTGTTTATCTTTCTCAGCTTTCACGAGATTCTCGTCATGCGGAACACTGACATCAACAATAACTGCACGGCGTTCTGATCGATCTATCACCACTATAACAGGTTTATTGGCAGTAACAGTCCTGTCAGTGATAATAGATCGATCCCAGTACAGAGTAACACAACCATTATCAAGAACTGGGTCGGGCACATACCTATAGTATGGTACCTCTGAGTCCACAAGAGTATATTTCAAAGCAAGTTGCTGATGAATAATCCTAGCTACTAGGTTATACAAAACTCACCCCAAAACGACAAATAGTAATAAATTCCCACTTATTTAAATGCTAATTGGTAATTTCCACCCCTATTATTTAAATAACACCATATTTACCCCATTAAATAGTTTAACCCTAAAATACCGATGCTCATACACGCTAAGCTTACATCGCGTGAGTGCAAACGATTGTAATTAATAGAGGGTAAGTTGAAGTGCGATTCCCGTGTCGGTATTCAAATTGTTATTTCCTGGTTTTTTGGGATAGGGGGGCAAATGAGCAAACGGATCACCTGATGGTATGCGATTACCGCCGCCCATGGACACCCGCGACAACAGAGGAGTCGCAAGTGAGTTGCCCGCCTTTTAAAAGGGTTTGAGACTCCGGTACCCTCACTCGATTAAAGTGTCCTAAAAAGATGTATTTACTGAAATCTTCTTCTTCCGAGGCTTTTTCCAACTAAATCGGGGTCGGCTTCTAGTCTACCCAGATGCGGCTGACTATCAGTATTTTACACGAAGCGACTGCCATCAGACCTCCGTAACCCAATTTCTGGGCAATACCGATATTCGGAGGATAGACTGGCTGTAAAGCTTTTTTGTATATACTGAAATAACATACCACCACGCCGGTATTCCCCGAAGGGTTAGGCAGACGCGTACTAATGTACACCCACAGTTCGCCGGTATGTTTAGGTCCCTTGTAATAGGGGGCGAGCCTATTGCCATTAACCGGGCACAAATTCCTAACTCCGAGCTGCTACTGGGAATTTCATAGAAAAACCCAATAACACTGCTCGAACTGGGAATCGAACCCAGGACCTCTAGCATAGCAGTCGCGGTCAGGACCACTTGGCTATTGAGGCAGTTATCTATACTTGGCTATATACTGAAATAAATATCATTTATCAGTATGGGGTGATGAAAAATTGTCTTTTTCCTAAGCTTTTTTTATGGATGAACTGCCTCATTAGCCAAGTGGTCCTGAGCGCGACTGCTATGCTAGAGGTCCTGGGTTTGGTCGAGTAAAGTGTTACTGGGGTTTTTCTATGAAATTCCCAGTAGCAGCTCGGAGTTAGGAATTTGTGCCCGGTTAATGGCAATAGGCTCGCCCCCTACATATTACATGGGACCTAAACCTACCGGCGAACTGTGGTTGTACCTTAGTACGCCTCTGCCTAACCCTTCGGGGAATACAGGCGTGATGGTATGTTATGTTTTTTTATAGCTATCCTCATCACGGAAACCATAACCAATAAAGTCAAAGTAAAAGCATTTTTCCTTTCGTGCTCATGACATAATATTACGTAATTGTAAGAGATGTTTCACACACGCGCCCTAGACATTGACGCGTGGGAACGCCCGTGTGAACTGGCACTTACATTGTCAGTTTCTAGGTTAGTCTCGTTTACAAGACCGCGGTTCAAAGTTGTTGGAAAAATGTGGTGTGTATGTATGTGTGTGTATCTGAGAACTGACCTTGAACTCTCCTTGAACTTTGTTTCTTTGTAAGTCAAGCGGATGAAGCAGAATTTTGATATAATCATTGGACTGCCCAGTCAATGTCCTGATTCGAAGTCATGGGCGTATTCATAGTGTTAATTAACACATGCATAAACAGTGAAGGAAAAAATCGCCTAAACCTTCTCATTATGATGAAATGATATTTATTTCTGTAAGTGGATCTTTAGAGACACTTTTACAAGTCAATGGCTTGTTTTTTTTTATAGCTAGAAGGCTTCAGCATTTTCTATCTGACGACCTCTGAGAAGAAACACCCGAAAAAAACTCAGAGAATCATTGTCTCTTTTAAAGTCCAGACATAAAATGATGCAGATAATGTGAGTGGGACACCGCAGGGCAATGTGTGAAATGGCCTTTTGAGCAAAGAACCATAGCAGCTTTGAATAGACCAGTCCTAACTGACGGTAAGCATGCATCAGTCATCGTGTAGCTCATTTTTTTTTAATAGCAGAGGGGGCAAAATAGCAGACGGATCGCCTGATGGTAAGTGATACCGCCGCCCATAGACATCCGCAACACCAGAGGAGTCACAAGTCCGTTACCTTTTAAAAGGGTTTGGGCCTCCGGTATCTTCACTCACTCGGCGAAACACAACGTAAGTGTTGTTTCATGCTGGTTTTCTGTGAGGCCATGGTATGCCTCCAGTGGAGCCGCCCCATTCGTGCCGAAGCATGGCTCTCCCACGGTTACCCCAGCATTTTCCACAATGCATGTAATACAAACTGTTGAGTTGTAAGACCTAAATGGCTACTTCAGAAAATGAGTTTAGGTAACTGATTATAAAAAAAACTTTCTTTTATTTTAGTTTATAACATACTATCACGCCTGTATTCCCCGAAGGGTTAGGCAGAGGCGTACTAATGTACACCCACAGTTCGCCGGTATGTTTAGATCCCATGTAATAGGGGGCGAGCCTATTGCCATTAACCGGGCACAAATTCCTAACTCCGAGCTGCTACTGAGAATTTCATAGAAATCCAGGACCTCTAGCGTAGCAGTCGCGCTCAGGACCACTTGGCTAATGAGGCAGTATATTTTAGTAAAAAAAACTCCTGTATAAAAGAGACATAACTTTGAAAACACGAACTTAATCGACAAAGGTCAAACAAATATTAATTTGAACTCGTAACTCGTAGCACAAAAAGCCTAACTAACACGTGATAATCAATTATTAACGACATACCACTTCTGCTAAGTCAGTTAGTACGTTACATCGTCCGATAAGACAGGAAACAGAGGGGAGACTCCTCGTGTTTGCAGTTAACTCATTTTAACCGTCTTGGGGTCGGTAAAATTCCCGCTCAAATTACCGATTCCATGAGCGTGTTTTAATCTTTGACATCGTGCGATAGAATGTGGAAACTGTTTTTCGATAGTTAAAATTGAGTAGAAAAAAATTGTTATTAAAACTCCTTTATTTAGCAAAAAACTAATTAGCAAAATTGGTCCAGTCGTTCACGTGTATTAATTTTGCAATCTATATAAAGCTGAAGAGATTGTTTGTTTGTTTGTTTACTTGAACGCGCTAATCTCAGGAACTAATGGCCCGATTTGAAAAATTCTTTCAGAGTAAGATAGCCCATTTATTGAGGAAGACTATAGGCTATAGCCATATATATCATCACACTAAGACCAAGTAACTATTCGGACGAAGTTGCGGGCGGAAGCTAGTAATTAATAAAAAAAACAGAGGGATTAGGCTATAGGCTAATTAGGCGCTAATTAGGCTAGCGCGGATTGACAGACTTCACACACCGTCGAGAAAATCTGTCAGGCATGCAGGTTTCCTCACCATGTTTTCACCGATACGCACATGCATGACTTTGAAAAGTGTGTGCCATAAGAAAATCGAGACATTTGACTTGGCAGTCCACTGGTCATATAACTACTTTCAATTCCAAAAGAAATTGCCTTTATCAGGCCTTTTAGCCATAGACAAAACAAACAATAATATTTTATTCTTACAGGTATAAAAAAAATCCTTAGGCATCCGTCATCATGATAAACTTGCAGGTTCATCAACCTCAATTAGCAGCATCATTAAAGAGACAATAGGACAAAAACTATCGCCGCTGATTAAATAATTACATAGTAATAGAAAATCTATGATTAATTACCTTCTACCATAAGGAAGTAGGCGTTGTTCTCCTTTACGAAGGATCTCTGCTGATTTATTTATTGGTAGGTATACCAACAGCAATAATATTAAGTTGTTATAAAAAAAACTGCCTCATTAGCCAAGTGGTCCTAAGCGCGACTGCTACGCTAGAGGTTCTGGATTCGATTCCCAGGTCGAGCAAAAGTGTTATTGGGTTTTTCTATGAAATTTCCAGTAGCAGCTCGGAGTTAGGAATTTGTGCCCGGTTAATGGCAATAGGCTCGCCCCCTATTACATGGGACCTAAACATACCGGCGAACTGTGGGTGTACATTAGTACGCCTCAGCCTAACCCTTCGGGGAATACAGGCGTGATGGTATGTTATGTTAAAAAAAACTAGTAATTATACAAGTATTGATACATATCTATGTATGCCTATTACAGGTACACACAGCATTCATAGTATACCTACGTTATAGTATCGTCATAGTATCTTAAGATATTCGTTACCTATATACCTAAAAGTTGAAAATACTTAAAATAAAAAGAAAATGCTTCAAAAGGCGAAAATACAAACAATCAGCGACACAATATTATGATTATGATATTATATTAGATTTCCTGAATCTATTCAGGTAAACACTGTGTACCTATACCAGTGTCGATCAATTTGCAGAGATTGTTGTACTCTCTGCATATTCTGATCATGGGAGCGTTAAGACCTACCAACGTTTGTGTTAAATCCAGGGGTGTAAAGCACTGATTAAGAGAATTATGTAGTACTAGCTTCTGCCCGCGACTTCGTCCGCGTAGCGTGATGATATATAGCCTATAGCCTTCCTCAATAAATGGGCTATGTAACACTGAAAGAATTTTTCAAATCGGACCAGTAGTTCCTGAGATTAGCGCGTTCAAGCAAACAAACAAACAAACAAACTCTTCAGCTTTATATATTAGTAAAATATAGATATGTATCCGAAATCATTCCCAAGTGTTTTTGCCGTGGTAAACATACCATCACGCCTGTATTCCCCAAAAGTTTAGGCAGAGGAGTACTAATGTACATCCACAGTTCGCCGGTATGTTTAGGTCCTATTCAATAGGGGGCGAGCCTATCGCCGTGGTAAATTTTAATTTAAAAACAGGATTGTAAAAGTTCGTGATTATTTTCCTTGCTGATTTCTAAAATTTTGCATAAGAATTTATACCGTGAATTTATATCGAAATCATATGAGAAGGAGGTTAATGAACGCTGAAGCTGAAGGAAAAGTGGTATACCAGAATTGTAGCAAGTGGAAATCTATCTAATCTCTGCCTACCCAATGAGAGACAGGCCTAAAAATATGTATGTCACAGAAAACCGGCGTGAAACAACGCGTGCGCGAGTGAGTGTGGTTACCGGAGGCCCAAACACTTTTAAAAGGCGGGCAACGCTCTTGTGACTCCTCTGATGTTGCGGGTGTCTATGGGCGGCGGTTAGCGCTTACCATCAGGTAATCCGTCTGCTCGTTTGCCCCCCTAACCCATAAAAAAATGTATGTATGAGATTTGTAGCAGAAAAAAACTCGATACGATTCGTTTACGATACGAATTCGATAGTGCTTCGTGCTTAGCGTTTACTATACAGTGTATAGCTCATTCAAGATAAATAAGGCGGCTTTATAACAAAGGGTCAACTCCACTGATAATAATCCATCCAAATTAAATTTTCTTTATCACACCATCTTTCCAACAGGTCCTTAACCTACAGAACAAAACGTTGGTTACTAAGCAATATCGTCTAAAAAACGCACAGAAATCGTAGGGGCGACTACCCTAAAGGTCGTTACACCCACCTGCGGCACACCTGACGTGTAACGGAACGTGCGCACGCGCCGCCTTCCCGCCAAAACGCGATAGATCTTGTGATTTATTAAGATAGTTGCTAGGTCTATTTTTCTAGCGATATTTAGGACAGAATTATAATTAATTATAACTTAGGCCCACTTGCACCGACTTCTTGAATGTGTTTAAAGTGTATTTAAACACAATTTTCTATTGTCATTTTGTGTTTAAATTAAATTTAAACACATTATTTCAGAAGTTGGTGCAAGTGGCCCTTAGTATTGCAGAGATCGCTGAAATAAGGCGACAGTAATATAGATTGTTTTTGCAAATTAAATAATAAATAACCATTTGAAAAAAAAACGTAATATAACGATTCCAAAAACCCGAACGAAGTTTTTAAATCTAAATTTAATTTTTTTTTTTAAATTCTATAAATTTGTTTCTTTATATACATTATTGTCATGCGTAGTACCTATTGCTGAAATGTAGAATGCGCTTCCTCGATAGGTAATCTTATCTATATATATAAAAGAAAGTCGTGTTAGTTACTTCATTTATAACTCAAGAACGGCTGAACCGATTTGGCTGAAAATCGTTGGAGAGGTAGCTTAGAACCAGGAAACGGACATAGGACATAGGAGATTTTTATCCCGTTCCCGATACTTTTTATTCCACGGGGGCGAAGCCGCGGGCAGAAGCTAGTAATAATATAATTCTAATAATTCCACTAATTATTACACAGACATTTACATCAGTTTTTAACTACATATTAGAATAATTTGTGTCTTAGGTCTAATCCGAGTGTCTTTTAAATCACAAATGAAACGGTTGCTCTTAGGCAAGCGCGTTCTATCATAAATGGCATTGTCGCTAACAACAGGCGAACTGGCAGCCAATCATTATAGACCTATGAGGAATAAAAAAATATATATTGACACAATTAATAAAAAATATGTTTATTCAAATACTTATAGGAAAAAAAAACAAAAAATTCATAGCATGTTACATTTTACAACATTAAAGCTAATAATTTCTACAAAATTTTATGAATATTGGCCCCGGTCAAGGCCAAGCCAAGGAAGGATTGCAGAACGTGGTAAGAAGTGTGGTATTGAACAGCGACCTCTTCATTAATTAATATAGGTAATTAATGGCATCACCTGATGTAACGGAATCTTGCGCACGCGCCACCCTTCGCACCGAAAGACGTTAGGGGTGTGTTGAAAGGTTTGTCTATCTATACTAATATATAAAGCTGAAGAGTTTGTTCGTTTGTTTGCTTGAACGTGCTAATCTCAGGAACTACTGGTCCGATTTGAAAAAAACTTTCAGTGTTAGATATCCCATTTATAAAGTAACTATTGCTAAGACTAAGTAACTATTCCACGCGGACGAAATCGCGGGCGGAAGCTAGTAATTTAAATAAAGTTGAATCTGAAATTGGAGTCATTTTGATATGTTCATTTTTGATGGTTTACGAAATGCAAGGTATAAGTTGGTCAAATATATAAATCAAATATATTTGAACTAGAAAAAAAGGCGTTTAAAGTGATTTTATTTATTTTTAGAAAATATGACGTTGGTTTTTATCTTAAATAACGGAATTAATAAAATGAATGTTTAATAATATTAAAAAAATGGGTTGAAAATTAATGCTGAATTAAACTTATAATAAATTAAAGATAATATTTTATAGACAAATTCACTTATCTAAGAAGATAAATATATTTTTTAAATCAAAATTTTGTCCAGTAATTAAATTGAAACTGAAATAAAATAAATGATATAAAAGTGACTGCATTGAGCCGCTTGTTTCTTCTATCAACATTTAAAAAAATGCTGTAAGTAACAAATTGGAATTACGAAATTCAATATTCGAAAAACAGCAAACAATTATTCATTTACAAATTAAGTAAGTACATTCAACCTACACATACCGGCAGTTAGAATTTACATCGCTATGCAAATTGCTTAGAATTCCCACATAAATTGAGCACCTGTTGCTAAAACATTGAATATTTTACATTTAAATAACGCACAGCCCTACCGTATTAGGGAGGGTATACAAAAATGTATAATAAGTTTTTATTTAAATTTAACACTTTCGATTAACGCTTTTTATGTCACAGGAAACTGCAATTTTTAATATAATTATGGTTATTTTATTAGATCGACATTGTTTAGAGAGTTTATCTTTAAGTATAATAAAATTTATACCAATGTAACAAATTTTATTTTTGAATATTTTGTGCACAAATATTAGTTTTTATACAAACATACCATCACGCCTGTATTTCCCGAAGGGTTAGGCAGAGGCGTACTAATGTACACCCAAAGTTCGCCGGTATGTTTAGGTCCCATGTTATAGGGGGCGAGCTTATTGCCACTAACCGGGCACAAATTCCTAACTCCGAGCTGCTACAGGGAATTTCATAGAAATACCCAATAACACTTTGCACGACCTGGAAATCGAACCTAGGACCTCTAGCGTAGCAGTCGCACTTAGGACCACTAGGCTAATGAGGCAGTTGTATTTATAAATTATAATTAAGGCCGTTTAAAGCTCTAAAGTACTTTACTTACAGGGTAAACCCTGCCGTGGGACGAATAAAAGCAAATATTTGGGATAAATATTATACAAAACCTATTTTATGAAAAACAATATTTAAAAAGACGGTAATTTGAAATTTTTTATCTATACCTAGACATCTAATGAACCTTCACGTAAAACCACAAAGACCACTGTAAGTACTAAATCTTATTTAACCCCATTCAATGCTGTCTGACCTTTAAAACCAGTAAGAAAAAAAACCGCAACCCTTACAATAATTGCACGCCATCATGATTATATTAGCCCAGGGCTGTCACGTGAATTGTTACTATTTAGTGTTTATTTTAATAGTATTCAAGAGTAAAATAACTGTAAGAATTCTATAAAAATAACGAATATTTTATAAATTGATTACAATAAATCTCGCCACACTTTTGCAAGTTAATCTTAAAAAATAATTATGGTTTAATCTGGGATTTCTTTTAATTCAATGCGAGATGCTGTCCGAAAAAAATATTTTATTAATAAAATTTATTTTGTTTTCTGAATAGAATATACAGCTGATCTCAGAAATTATTAACAAAAAATATATAGTGTGCTTTAAAATAATATAATTAAAAAAAGCATAAGAAATAAAAGAACATAATAGACTTTTGTAATAAAAGAAATTGAAAACTTGTCTATTTAATAACATGAGTATGGCAGCCCTACGTGACAAGCAGGTGGGTTGCCACGTGCGACTCGTGATTTTTTTGCGGCATTAAATGTCATCGCTGGTCAACAGGTTCGATGCTCGAGCGTGGGTTATTGTTACTAGATAGAAGGATGGGATCATAGACAACATATTTATTGCCTATAGATTAGAAACGATTGGAATTTTGTCCTTATCTGTGGCTTCTTCCAGTTTTTAACCTTTTTATAATAGATTTTTTTGTAACATATGTAAGTGGCCCAGTAGCTGAGCAATAGGCTTCTGTTAAGAGTTAATAGATTTGACTTTCGCACGAATATTGGTATAGCCTTTATACAGGTAGTTAATCCAGGTCTTGGTTTTAACTAATGAGTTCTTATGTATTTTGAGTACCTATATAATCACTACATAGTATAAAACAAAGTCGCTTCCCTCTGTCTGTCCCTATGTACGCTTAGATCTTTAAAACTACGCAACGGATTTTGATGCGGTTTTTTTTAATATATAGAGTGATTTAAGAGGAAGGTTTTAAGCTATTTAACATCACGCTATGACTCTTAGGGACGGGGCAGCGCGGGTGAAACCGCGGGCGAGTCGCTAGTTTATTATAAAAACAAAATTGAATCTTTTCACACTTATTACGTGCCCTTTGTTTTTTCGTCGTATGTGTGAGTACACCTGAACGTTATACCCCAATCGATTGATTGTTAATTTGATATAGGTATTTGTTACACGTAGAGTATTTTATCATAATTCATTTAAATAACTCAATGGTCGATTTTCTCCAGTGTGAATTTAGTTAAGCCACAGATAATAGAATACTAGTGTTAAGTCTAATTTATAAATATACTTTGGTTAGAGAATCAGCATTGCTATCCAATGTGGCAATGGCCAGCCTTTTGGGTTCTTTGACACCCTTTTTTAATTATATTTTTATCGTTTTAATTTAGTTTATTGTTTTAGTTAGTTATTTAGGCAGATAATTTCAGTTTTAGATACTAAGGGCCACTTGCACCAACTTCTAAAATAGTTTTTTTACAAAAGTAATTTTGTGTTTAAATTCAATTTAAACATATTTTAGAACTTGGTACAAGTGGCCCTTAGTATTAATAGTAAATTTTAATAATACTTGTATAAGGTCCACTTGCACCAACTTCTTAAATGTGTTTAAATTGTACTTAAACACAATTTTTCATAGAAATTTCGTGTTTAAATACAATTTAAACACCTTTAAGAAGTTGGTGCAAGTGGGCCTAAGTATTCGAAAATAATTGTATTTATATTAAAATTGATAAATAAATAGTATACTTATTTATGAATACAAAAAAAGTCATTATAATTTAACCATTTTTATTTTTTGATATCAGAACATCGGGACTGGAAATACCTACTTGACGTTTATATTTATATAAAAGTACTTAAATGATTATAATAAAATTATTAAATTCATTTTTTTATCTAGATGCTAGTAATTATACATTTAATTTAATGATTATTATTTTGCTAAAAATGTATCTTAATACTTTTAGCCATGAGAAATGATAGATGTATACTAATGTATAGTAACGTTAATAAATCTAATTTATTTATCCGACTAATATCATAATAGTAAAAGTTTATGATCATGTATGCTATAAATGTCTGTTTCTCTTTTACGTCAGAACGGCTGAAGGGATCTAGATAAAATTTGGCACAGAGACAGATTTCAATCTGGGATATTACATAGGCTGGACCCGATTCCACACAGACGAGCATACAAAGTCGCGGGCAAAACTAGTAATATTATACGTGAAACATTGTGAGGATGTAGGCATGTTTGTTACTCTTTCGCGCAAAAACTACTGTATAGATTTTAATGAAACTTTACAATGATATAGCCCATAGATCATAATAACACATAGGCTATAATTCAAATATTTATGCGGACGAAGTCGGGGGCAAAAGTAAGTTAAAAATATTCAAAACGAAACAACAGGTTGTTCTCTAATAACGATTTAAAAGCATTACAAACACATGCTCTAACGAACATTTTACTTTTTTTTCACTCTCTAGTCTATGGCACGTGGACTATTAAGGGTGAAGTCATTTCCGATGACAATGATATCGAAATGTAGCATCCTGTATAATTATGCAATGCAGCAGGGTGTTTGGTCATTGAATTGAAGTTTTTGTTGACTTTTATAACGAATCTATGATGGCATAAGGTTATGTAATATCTATGTTGATAACATACTATCACGCTTGTATTCCCTGAATGGATAAGTAGAAGTGTACTTAATATAGACTGCCTCATTAGCCTAGTGGTCCTGAGCGCGACTGCTACGCTAGAGGTTTTGGGTTCGATTCCCAGGTCGAGCAAAGTGTTATTGGGTTTTTCTATGAAATTCCCAGTAACAGCTTGGAGTTTGGAATTGTGCCCGGTAAATGGCAAAAGGCTCACCACCTATGACATGGGACCTAAACATACCGGTGAACTGTGGGTGTACATTAGTACGCCTCTGCCTAACCCTTCGGGAAAAACGGGCGTTATTATATGTTATGTTACGTACTTAATATACTCAGTATCAGGATAAGTTTCGGGCCAGGGGAGAAATTATTTTAGGTTATTACTGTAGAAAGCTAACATACTTACTTTTAGCTAACATACAGATATAATATAATGTAACAAAATATGGCCAATTACAAGACCATATTAAAATTTGCATTGCCAACCCAAAAATACTGCTCGACCTAGGAATCGAATCAAGAACCTCTAGCGTAGCAGTCAAGCTTAGTACCACTAGACTAATGAATCAATACTGAATGTCACTGTATATTTTTTACCTACGTTTTGACAGTATAACTAGTACAAAGACGATTTAAAAAACTAGGAACTAACCAATCTTCGGACTTCCTAGCCACAGAAATACAACATTACCGAAACACTCCAATTACTGAAACCACGAACGACTTTGAACCTTATTGTTCACAGAATAAAATACGTATAACAGTTTTATTGACCGCACATTCTATTGTGTTCTAATTTGCATCTGTCACAGTCATTTTGTAAGCCAAATTCGACCGTATACCACTAAATATAAGTTATAATATACCGTTTATTCAGCAGCAAGTAATAACGTTGTCTCTACCCAGCTGATTGGAATTGCATTCAAAGTATTTTTTTCTTTAACCAGCAGTGTTAGGGGTGTGTTTTTATAATTTGTAACGGAAAACTAGTGCAGTCACCTGTCGTCGCTTGCTTGGGGTTAAATAACCTCTTGAGGGGTCAGCAAAGGGCAGTGATAAGTACCAAGGTTCGTTTACGTCAGGGGAAAGCCAGGTTTTAAGTAACAAGGTTTAAAGATCACAAGTTATATGAAAAATACATTCACGTATCCCCATAGGGTAAGGCAGAGGTGTGCTAATATACCTACACTCATAACTCACCTGTATGTTTAGATCATGAACAGGACACAAATCTAAATTTCAAGCTGATAAATAAATGATTAATGATATTTATTTCTGTACATGTAATCAAGTAAGATCAATTTTATAGTTTTTCGACGTAATGGTTACATTTCTACATTTCCCACTTTTTTGAGACTCCTAGTTTTTGGGGGAGGAAATTTTCGAATAGCGACCCACTTTTTTTTTTTTTTCTTTTTTTTTTTTCTAAAAAGCTTACTAGCAATATGGGTCGCACATTACTAGTATTCTTGTTAACCCCTCGTGCTAAGCTAAATGCTTGTGTTACGAGTGGGTTCACGTCGGTAGTGCAATGGGTGGGGTTCGAACTGGCAACCACATGATCGCAAGTCCGACGCCCTAGCCATTAGGCTACCGCCGCTTTCAGGGATTTGACCGGGGAATGTGCGATTTTTAGCCACCAAAACCATCCCCGTTGGCTACCATCAACACATGAAGGCACTGCGACCTCATAAAAGACCACCCCAGAACCCCCTGTGCAACGCCAGTTTGAGCGTTCATCCCTGAGGAGATATTTTTTGCCCTACTTTTATTTAGGTGTGTATTGTGCTATGCATTATTTGACTAGCTAGAACTAAGACGGCCTATGTTCTAACTGTATTCTAAACTAGATTACAGTGATCGTCCTAGAATCTAGACAGTTCCCTATCTTTCTGACTAGACGCCTGAGCAAATACTTTAAGGGTAAGCCCTTTTGTGTTAAAGCAATAAATTACAATATTTATTATTGACTAGCTCTGCCCGCGACTTCGTCTGCGTGGACTTCAGATAAAAAGTAGCTTAAGTGTTATTCCAGACTATAATCTATCTCTGTGCCAAATTTTATCCAGATCCGTTGAGCCGTTCTGGCGTGAAAGAGTAACAAACATCCATCCATCCTCACAAACTTTCGCATTTATAATATTAGTAGGAAGTAGGATTTCTGACACTTACGCGAATATTAGACATTGAAATGAAACTACTTTTTATACGGATTTTATCGCGTCATATTGAAATTATTTATCGACGTTTCAGATCCTTTACAGCATCCAGTATACCCGTGACCTTGGATGCTGTAAATATACAACGCGACAAAATCCGTAAAAAGTAGTTTCATTTCAATATTTATTATTTTTCCTTTGGACTGTTTTATTAATTAATTGAACCAAAAAAACTTTAGGTTTTGCAGTCCCGCTTGCCGTTAAAGTTTCTATATGATAGTTAACATCTAACTGAATTCATTTATTTATTGGTATACCAACAGCAATACCTACATATTATGTTGTTAAAACTTTTAACTGTTAACTGCCTCATTAGCCAAGTGGTCCTAAGCGCGACTGCTACGCTAGAGGTCCTGGGTTCGATTCCCAGGTCGAGCAAAGTGTTATTGGGTTTTTTTATGAAATTCCCAGTAGCAGCTCGGAGTTAGGAATTTGTGCCCGGTTAATGGCAATAGGCTCGCCCCCTATTACATGGGACCTAAACATACCGGCGAACTGTGGGTGTACATTAGTAGTACGCCTCTGCCTAACCCTTCGGGGAATATAGGCGTGATGGTATGTATGTATGCTGTTAAAAAAAATAGTACTACTTAATGATACACACAGCATTCTCCATACTAACAAAGTTTACACCTATATAAAAAGTATATATACCTACCTATATAAAAAGTAGAAAATACATTAAAAAATAGGTACTGAATTCGGTTAGAATAGGGCGTCAAGAAGGCCGAGTTTAGTTAATAAATAATATGATTCACTACAGAAAAATTTAGTTAAACTGATGAAGAGGAATTGTTAAATATGTGTTCCGGACTAAGATGGCCACTTTCAGCAATCACACTTACATTCCCGCACAAAGGACTATTTATGATTATAGCTTAGGAAAGATTTATATATGCACCCTGTAAGGAGATATCATTCTGACATATTAGTAGACAAATGGTATCTTCATATATAAAACAGCTAAGTATATTAAGTATAACTCGACCACAAAAACATTTATATTATTATAACTTTCAAAGTTAAAACCATTGGAGCTTAACTTAGTAATAAGAAAAAGAAAGTAGCCTTAGGTATATTTGTACTAGGATGTAATTTAGGTAGGGGATCGAAAACATTTTGAATATCGCCAAAAAATCATTAAAATAGTAATTTCTAAAACATATTTTCAAATTGGTTGATGTACAATTTACTGCTCAACTGCCTCATTAGCCTAGTGGTCCTGAGCGCGACTGCTACGGTAGATGTCTTGGGTTTGATTCCCAGGACGAGCAAAGTGTCGCAGCTCGAAGTTTGGAATTTGTGCCCGGTTAATGGCAATAGGCCCGCCCCCTATTACATGGGACATACCGGTGAACTGTGGGTGTACATTAGTACGCATCTACCTAACCCTTCGGGGAATACAGGCGTGATGGTATGTTATGTTGTACAATGTAATAATTTATTTTTAAGCAACTGTTTCATTAGTCTAGTGGTGCTAAGTGCGACGGCTACGCTAGAAGTCTTGGGTTAGATTTCCAGGTCGAGCGCATCAATAAACTATTTCCTAGTTATTTTAGTGAAGGAAAAAATCGACTCGCAGGCAGGATTCGAACCTGCGTCTTCTGGCTAGGTAGGTATACCAGACGCTATGACCTCTAAGCCACCACGAGTTCCACCTGCCATGTCGAAATTTTGCCTTCACATTCTGAACTTACGTCTTAAAGGTGACATCACTAAAACTTCCTTCACTAAAATAACTTTATAATGTTAGCATGAAAAATGCAAAAAAAAACACAAAGAGATAACTATTCCTTACTTGAAATCAGTAAAAATATTAATATCTATTTGTGCCTCTCAACAAAATAAAAATAAATCTTTTTATAGACAGAACAAGTAACATGGGTTCCCCATCCCTGCTCTAGGACATAATGTAGGCTAACTGCATTGTGGTCTAGATTTAGCCTAAGGCCACCTGTCTGACGTCTTCTTTATAGCCTTATTGTGCACCAGTTTTGGCTCCCATCGTAAATAAGATAGTTTAATGCAAAATAAAAATTATCTTATCTTAAAATCAACAATGAAAATAATATGATTTGTTTCATTTGTAAATAGATTTATCAAACACAGTTTACAAATAAATGTTTTAATTTTTTTTAACTAGATGGCGCCGGCATATCCTGAGTGACGCCATCTGCGTAGAAACAAACTGAGAGAATCTTGGTCTCTTTTAAAGTCCAGACTTAATAGTAGCAATATCGTAGTAGAAAACGTTGCCCGATGGATTTTTCATGTATCGTGGGTGCGTTTACAAATACAAATCATCACACACACAAACGGCCAGACCCGGAACAACTACTTGTAGATCATACAAATATTTATTCCGTGTGGGGATCGAACTCACAACACGTGTCGCAGAAGCCGATCACACAGCCACTACGCCAAACCTGTCATCAATGTACAATGCACGGCAATGTCTGGCCTTTTTTATGGGAAACGGAGCAAACGAGCAGACGGATCACCTGATGTTAAGCGATAACCGCCGCCCATGGACACCCGCAGCACCAGAGGAGTCACAAGTGCGTTGCCCGCCTTTTAAAAGGGTTTGGGCCTCCGGTAACCTCACTCACTCGGCAAAACACAACGCAAGCGTTGTTTCACGCCGGTTTTCTGTGAGGCCATGGCATCACTTCGATCGACAACAGTTTTAAGTAGATAGAGCTCTCAAAAAGCCAACAAACCACGCAAACCGGAAACCAAAATACCCAATATTGGCGAATAAGTAGACAAATAGAAAACCATCACGACTAATAAGAAACGGTGATTGGCAGGTGTGACCGCAACCGCTTCCGTAGAACATCGGTATGACCTTTCCTAGTTCGCGGCATTACAAACTACAGTAGAAATTGATCACTACGTTTTGGTGGTTTAAAAAGGTTATTACAGTAGAGTGAATCAGTGAGAGATTACTTGAATGACAAAAATACTGATAGAACGGAGATCTCTACTATTATAAAATTGTAAAAAATCCGTGTCTGTACATTATAGTGGCAAACCCTTCTTCATAAAACTTAATATACTTACTCTTCCTTGTATCTATATCTTCGAAATTTGTAAATTTGTAAGAATATACAAATCATTCTTTACGCGTCGCGAAGATAAACATACTGGTCGATCACTGAGACATAAGAATATGCTGATGCTTCCCTCTTCCCGCATGACATTACATTCCAACAGTCCATACGTAATGTGTATTAAAATATATAAATAAATTCCAGAATCTATAAAAACCGAAACGAGTGAGACAAAATTTATAAATAAAATAAAACAAATACTTATTAAAAAAGCTTATTAGAATAATAAATGATAATATACTGTATCCAGGTGACATTTACAATTAAATATTATTATATATTATGTTCTTTCTTCTTTATATTTAAAATTCATAAGGTTTCCTGGTAGTCTTACAACCACAGCAAAGAAACGACATTTATATAATTTTGATAGTACCTATTTATATTTAGAAGTCGTCTTCCTTTCACGATAATTACAATTATTTACGTAACTAAAATACCTTCAGACGATTTCCTAAAAGTAATTTTGAATTTCGTTAGCACGCTACCATTCGACAGACGCAAAGTATTACACAAGTCAACTCGTCGTTATCAGCAAGTTCAATATAAAAGAGTACCTAAGGATCACCGACAACGTTACCCGCATTTTACTAATAGCACTCGTCTAGCAATAAATTCCTAACATGTGTAATATGTTAGCGATATTTAGCACGTCACACGTGTGTGAACTGTTTCTATAGTACGGAAAATCCTCTGCCATCCAGGGAAGCGGCGTTTTTTTTTATGTGATAGCAGGCAAACGAGTAGACTGATCGCTTGATGGTAAGCGATCACCGCCGCCCATGGACACCTGCAACACCAGAGGAGTCACAAGTGCGCTGCCGGCCTTTTAAAAGGGAGTAAGTACGCTCTTTTCTTGAAGGTTTGAAGGTCGTATTGGTCCGGAAATACTGCAGGCGACAGTTCATTCCACAGTTTTGTTGTGCGAGGCAGAAAGTTTCTAGAGAAACGCACAGTTGTGGACTGCCAGCCATCAAGAGGATGGGGATGGAACTGTTGTCGCGTAGAACGATGGCGAAATGAGGCTGCAGTGATCCGAATTCCTCGGATCACTCCCCATAGTATAGGCGATAGAGGATGCAAAGCGAGGCCACATCTCTACGCAGCGCCAAGGGGTCAAGCCGGTTTGGAATAACTTGGCAGTCGACGATTCGAATCGAATATCGGAATCTTGCCGACCAAAAATCGTACTGGTATTCCTTCGCCCCAGTCGTGACATTCACCACTAATATAACAGGCTGCTGTCCATCATCTGAACCCCCTCAAAGGATGGAACCTCCTACTGGGGCCACTGTCTGGACGGGCAAAGATGTGGGTAGAACCTGGAAGTTGCAATGTAGATTCATCGCATGCAATTTTCCAAAAAAATACAAACTATATTTATATTTCTGAAATATTAATAGTAGGTACCTACGAGTCGGAGATACCGTGCTATCTCTCCGGGTAGCAGATGATTCATTTATCATCATTCATTTCATCAAGATTTCCGTACCACAAAAAAGATCGAACAATGTTAACCATCCTATTGAATGGATCTAAAAATACCGGCGAACTATGGGTGTACATAAGTACCTACACCTCTGCCTAGACCTTTGGGGAATATAGTGTGTTGGTTTAGTCTAAAAAATATAAGAATTAAATAAGCAATGGCTATATTGGCTATTCGTCCAAACATTTAGTAGATAATTCCCAAACAACCTTAATGCGGAGTAAGAGCATTATCTGTTAAAAAAAGTAACATGAAATAAACATTATTCCAAGCTATGCTAACCTATATTTTTTGCTAATAGAATTATTAAGAAACGAAATATCGAAAACTAATATTGTATCGAGATGGTAGCGGTCACGGCTAGTGATGTGATTATGGGGATCGATAAATGAAGACCAGGTGAAATATTTTTGAATAGAATAGAATAGTAATAAAACAATAATTGTAGTGGGTACATAGTAATTTATGGTCTACATCGTCAAAGCTAGTAAGTCGAGAACTATTTATTTGATTTTAATATTGATAATAATATTAAATTTTATGGTATACCTCGTCAGGACTAGTAGGTCGAGAACTATGTATTTGTTTTTAAAGTAGATAATAACATAAATTTTATTTTTGATATACCTAGTTCAATAAGGTTTATATTTTCTTAGATGGTTGATTTTAACCATGTTATACAACAAAAACTCTCATTTACTGTCCTACTTAACTGGGCACGGGTTTCCTCTCAAAATGAAAGGAATAAGCAAAAGAATTAAAGAATAACACTGCTAGAAAAATAGTTAATAAAGCATAAATTGAAATAGTGTAACGTTAAAACAATAATATCGATAACACCTTCCCATCCCTAGCCGTAACCGCATAATTATCAGTCTGTTTACCATTTCCAACCATTACACTGAATCTTTATTACAAATAAATACACAACACACACAGTAGTCGAATGGCTTGGTTTTTGTATCATCTTCCGGGTTCGATTACTATCGTCGCTTTTTTCAACGTCACTTTGGAATTTTCCAAGTACGTGTGTGTGGTCCCAAAAATGGCTCTATATTAAAAAAAGGAGTATTTTTCTCTATTTTATCTCATCCAGCATTGTCTAGCGGAAAGCATAAATAGTGTCGAAGATAGAGCACGCTATGAGGTTATTCTTATTTTTTTTTTATTGGCGAGTTTGCCGATGACGACAATTCAGCCACATACGAAGTGAGATGGAAAAACGTGTGTGTGTCTAAACATCAATTTAAAAAAGAACTATAGTAAGAATAATTAACAGTGAACATTAAATCATAATAGAATGATATTAGAGCTCAGTGAGGGAAGATACTAAAGTTTAATGTTGTTGCTACGAATGAAGATCATCAAGGCCTCAAGTATTTTGGGGGAAGGATAGGTCAGAAGACATGAGAAGTTAATTGGGAGAGGGACCTTTAATTTCGGCTTAAGTTCGCCTGACGTTACGTGTCACTGCGATCTACGATGGAACGCGCATCCCTAAAAGTAATCGATTCACTCATGATTTAAGACATTTGAAATAAATAAATACCTACTCAGGAATTGTTAACCATAATATCTGTAATGGTGATGATGTAATCGAGAATGATTGGTACGAGGATTTATTGACCCCAGATGGATCATATAATCCTAGTCTGGGCTCACAAGACTAGACTAATAGTGAGACCCAAAGCTCTTGCTTACTGTGTTCTTTAGTTTCTACTATCGGACGCCCAGAAGCACCAAAAAGCGATATCAATTTTATTCATGGTGGACATTCCAAAACACGGAACGCTTTAAGTTAACTTTTGTCATGCGTACCACCGAAATGTGGAACGCGCTTCCCCGATAGATATAAACTGGGTGTCTTTAATTAAAATACTTACCTAATATATTTTTGAGTGTCTATAGTACCTATTCTGCTTTTCCACAAATTGATTTTATCTCAATGCTACATTTCACCATTATTTCAAAAATGACTTTTTTCTGTGCGTACCTACTTAGTATCACATGAGTCACACTCAGAGAAAGTGTCACATATTAACAATATATCAAAAATGTTATTTTTAATAACTTTTACGTCACTGAGCTCAACGATGATCAAGTTGCGCGTGTGTTTGTTAAATTATTAAAGACCCATCATATACATAGATAAACTCACTTATGCATGAATAGTATTCGTTTGAATAAAGCATTGATGTCCCCTTATTTTTAATTGCGTCATTATTCGTTCAATTCCAAATAATGGATATAGAGAGAAGACCTTATGGCATCAAAATATCGAAGGGAAAGGATATATTTAACCTTTAAAACAAATATAGATCATGATCGAAACAATAAAGATCAACAATCAATAGATCTACATAGAACATTTTTACCGTCGCACGCGCACTCATTGTAACGTCTTCGCGCGCCGGATGTTCCGCCATTGCTCGCTCGACCGTTCCAAATTCAAAACGGAGCCGTTTCCGGTGTGACGTCACCGCCGCCATGTTGCCGACGGCGTCTGCGCCTCTCTGGCTATTGTCGGCTTCATGGGAAATGGGGGCATGTAAAATTTAGTTTCCCGTAGGAGACTATACTATCAGATTGATTGAGTTTTTATGATAAGTAAACTTGTATTTCTTTTTTACTCGTTCTGATTAAGATAGTTTTATTTTAATTTATAAATAAAAAAATGATGTAAAATACATAAATACCATCACGTCTGTATTCCCCGAAGGGTTAGGCAGAGGCACACTAATGTACACCCACCATTTTCCGGTATGTTTAGGTCCCATGTAATAGGGGGCGAACCAATTGCCATTGACAGGGTAAATTTTTCAAACTACAAGCTGATTGGGAATTTCATAGAAAACCCAAATAACACTTTCTTCGACCTGAAAATCGAATCAAAGACCTCTAGCGTAGCAGTCGCGCTCAGGACCACTAGGTGAATGAGGAATGCGGTTATAAGTCGAGCAAAAGTGCCTTGAAAAAAAAAGCTTTAGTGGTTCGAGTACCGGACTGCTGACCATGAGGTCGTGGGTTCGATTCCCACAGAACACAAAAAATTATGTCATGAATATAAGTGTTTGTGTTCGTATATGTTTCTTATGTATTATAAGTATGTATTTACAAAAAAAAAGTATATAAGTATTATATCCATTATCTAGTACCCATAGTACAATCTCTGCTTAGTTTGGGACTAGATGGTGCTGTGTAACAATGTCCAAGAATATTTAAAGAAAAAAAGAAGTATGCAAGAGTACTAGCAAGTGGCTGTGTGTAGTTTCTGCCTACCCCTTGTGGGAGAAAGGCGTGAGTGTAAATACAATTGATACAGCAAATAATTTATTTTCTCTATAACTATTATACTGTTATATATTGTCGTAGTTGAATTCACAACGTTAACTTTCTATTCCGACAAAATCATTGACTTTTATAGCAGGTAATGCTAACTTTGATTTACAATACATACAATTATTTATCATTGACTGGATTCAACAGTGTCACATCTCAATATAATATCACTAGCTTCTGCCCGCGACTTCGACCACGTAGCGTGATGATATATAGCCTATAGCCTTCCTCAATAAATGGGCTATCTAACACTGAAATAATTTTTCAAATCCGACCAGTAGTTCCTGAGATTAGCGCGATCAAGCAAACAAACAAACTCTTCAGCTTTATATAATATATTAGTGTAGGTTATTGCAAGTTCAGTTTGATTATAAATTGAGTCGACTTACATTACAGGTATTTTGAAGTCGAAAGTAACTTGCTTTTCAATAGACGTCACCTTTAAATGTGAAGGTAAATTTCGACCTAAATAGGTGAGACTCGCGGTGGCTTAATGGTCATAGAGTCTGGTGTATATAAGACGAAGAATCGAATCCTGCACGCAGACGAATTTTTTCAGAGATATTATATTTTAATTTGTTCAGGCTTTTTCCGTTAGATAATAAAATACAACAAATGATATCAAATTTTTACACAATAATGACGTAATAAAAGTTATAAATAGTAAAATCTTCAATAAACCGTATCAAATCGTAACCTTCTAATGTTGAACTAAACTTGACCTCACCTTGACTTTAAGGTTGCAGGCGACCAAATTAAAGCGGTTATAGGTTGCTGATGAGCTGTAACTTATTAAAACATTCAAGGTACGTAATTTGGGCATTTCTTGAGCATGGAAGTAAATATCATATCAAGGCACCAGATTTGTTCATAACATACCATCACGCCTGTATTTCCCAGAGAATACTGTATACTAATAATACACTTTTACTAAATATACACCCACATTAGTGGATATATTTAGGTCCAATGTAATAGGGGGAGAGCTAAATGCCATGAACAGGGCATAAATACGAAACTCCGAGCTGCTACTTTCATAGAAAATCCCTAATTACACTTTGCTCGACCTAAGAATCGAACCCAGAACTAGACTAATTAGGTAGTTTCATACAGAGTCATACTGCAATCTCCACATATGAAATCCAGGATCTAGATTTTTACAGTGAGAGAGCTATGCTTCGGCACGAATGGGCCGGCTCGAGCGGATTGATACCACGGCCTTACAGAAAAACCGCGTGAAACATTGCTTACGTTGTGTTTCGTCGAATGAGTAAGGACACCAAAGTACCAAAACCTTTTAAAGGGCAACGCACTTGTGACTCATCTGGTGTTGCGGTTATCCATGGGTGGCGGTAATTGCTTACCATCAGGCAATCTGTCTACTCGTTTGTACCCTATGCAGTAAAAAAATAACACTATAAAAGATAGAAAAGGTTTCATTACAGAACAGAACAGTATGAATCCAACACAAGATTCAAACACTCAATTTCCTCCAACGGTCATCTAACAATTGATCACACAAATTAAGTAATTGATTGTCACATTGCACTTGGATTACATTATAAATCGTGATTAGAATGAACTAACAATTTTATGGTGGATCAGACAAATTCAACAACTAACCACTCTTATTTCAACATAGATAAAGGTTGTATTTGAATAGCAGTGGAAGGTTTTGTAATTATACTTGGCAGTTATTGTGGTGGTCATTTTGATTTAGATTTATTTGAGGTTATCGGGAATACAGTTTCTGTTTTCGCGGTTACAAATTCAAATGCTTACATTTCAGTTTTGTTGTTCACTATATCTGTCTTATCTTTGCTTATTCATTTATTTATACTTGAGTTACATGAATTTATAAGGCGATTTCTTGCTTATCGACCTTTGTGTGAATTGATCAAAGTAGATATAATAGCTTGCATAAAATTGCTCCTAAGGTAATGTTTTATTTTTGTTTTCAACCTTAATTTGTTTGATATTATTCTATTTTATATGTGAATATACATTAAAAATATACCTACATCATAATTTCCCTGTCATTATGAATCTGTTGACCGATTACTTTATTATTGTTTATCGTTATGTTCGCGGCAATACATAATTAATTATCTTCAACATCTCTCTAAAGATTTCTTTCAAATGCTATTAATTTGGATTCTGTTATAATTTTATTTATTAAATAAATAATAAATAATTATTAATATATATCAAGGTTAAATCATAATTAATTTATTGATTCAGAGTGGATTCTTGAAGTCTCAAACCAATAATGGCCATAGATTTACAACGTTACAAATCAATATACAATTTGATCGTACTACAAACAGTTTCAGGGCGGAGTTGCGCAAACAATAAGGTTGTAACCTTGTCGATATCGACAAAAAATCGTTAGTCAACCGACCTCCGAAGTTTTTGTTGATAAGCCAGGGATGTTCTGCGATGGTCATATTTTTTTTATTGATAGTATTAGGGTCAACAATTTATCTTCAAATTTAGAGTAGGCTGTGGCCATGACTTGATTGGTCTGGGCTTAGCCTAGATAATACTTTATTATTGTGTCATTATGGTCAAAGGTTTAATTTAAAACTTTTTTATCCATTGTTAGAGCAAAAAAGTTTGCATTCATAGTATTATAGATAAATTAACAAAAGGATTTATATCTGTATTGACGATAATAATTTAACCGAATTTATGTTGCGTTCATAGAGTAAAATTAAAAGGCATTTCATATTCTGTTCTAAATGGGTTATTATGTTCTTATTGTTGTTAATACGAATCGTTGGCCAAGAAATTGTTATTACAAGTTTGAAACATCAAGAAATAAATATATTTTTTTTATTTCTATTCGTCAAAGTATATTTGTCAATAAGGGCTATGCGTAAGCCTCTCCAAGATAAAAAAAAAACAAGTTAATAATGCCAACACACCGTCTCTTCAATGTTGTCTAGATCAACTAGTCACCAACAGTCCGTGGTCGACTGGACTCACGTGGTGAATGCTTCGGTGGGTTCGATGCACGGTGGATGTTTGTTTCGCACAATGACTGCTTCTGGCTTTGCTATCATCATCACCGTCATCAAAATTACCCATAGATACTACTACTGTTCGAAGCATCAATAGTACCTGATTCATGGTAGAATAGAAACTTTGCCTGGTGATTTGACTTGCAGCACTATGGGTCATCAGATGAATTCCAGAACAAGAATATTTTTTGGATAATTTACAGTTAGTGCTATATCTAGGAGTCATTGTTGTTGTAGGTACTATTAATATCTTATAACATCTCCTCAGTACCCTTCTATACTTTCAATACACTGTCCCTCTTCTCTGTATTGTCTTTACTATTTCTTGAAGAGCTTTCTTACTTACTCTTATATCAAATTCCGCTTCTTGTTAATTTGCTTCATAGTAAGAGTCTAGTGATCTATCTACCTGGATATCACATAATCTCATCATTGTGGAAGACCAATATGTTCTACTGAGTTCTATCGTGTACGTAAGACCCAAAACCCGAAAGGGTATTTAGTTGAATTGACTGCTCCATAGTAGATCCTCATCACTATCATCTCAGACTATGTATGGGTAAAAGCCACTATAAATTGGATCCCACATGAAGCAAATTGATGGTGTGGTCTACCTAGATGGAAGTAACGCGATGAACTCGACTCTTATCAGGGAGATTGAGTAGCAAAAACTAAAGACAGAGTGGAAGGAGAGAAGGGAGTTTAAATCAGCAGTTGTGAGATGGTGCATAAATTCGAAATTTTAGCAAAACTAGGATCAAATACATTTAAGTTTACACTTAAAGACACCATGTTCCAAAATGACGGGCTTCAGATGACTTGAAAACAACCTATTACTGGTCATCTTGGTCGAATGGCCGCACGTGGGCCATGCTCCACTGAAGCATACACACAGGATGGTTGCTTGATTCGCACGATGGCTGCTCATACCGTTTCTTCGACATTTTTAAGTATAAACACTTTTGTTCAAAATAACTGTCTTTTGGGATAAATTTGTGGTTAGGTTATAAAACAACTACAATAACTTGAGAACCATTAGCTACAGTGGTATCGGAAGATTAGTAGCTAAAACGTTGGGTGTAATTAACCGAGGGTAGGTTCGAATTCTGCCTGAGATCAATGTTTTGATCTTTGGGTCTCCTTTATTCACTAATGATGGTTTGTTAACTTTCTGACTACTTTCCCGTTATTAATCAACGTTATCTCTTTTTTAAATTGGGATTATCTAAAATATTTTAATTTATAAGAATGTATTCTGTCTCTAAAAATATTTTAATTTCACCCAGACTACGGATATCTACCAATTTTTTTATTCAGAGGTTGGTCGCAGATCTCTCTATTGAGTAATAATTTCTGCTTTCCAAATATCTTACATTCTTTTAGTTTTTCCCTGTCGTTTATGCTTCATTCTATGTCTTCGTCTTTTCTCTATTATTTCTCCTGTCTTACTACTCCTCCTTACTCCATTATCTTCTCTTTGGTATTATATCGTAGTTGTGGTTCTGTCTTCTCCTTGGTCTGATGCAGTCGTAACGTATCAGGTGGGTCAGTACGCAGCTAGTTTTTGGTCGAGTGGCCCCACGTGGGCTATGCTCCACTGAAGCACAGGATGCCTGTTGGTTTCGCACAGTGAGTGCTCACTGTTTTACAGTTCAAGTAAAAACGATTCTGAACGAAACACGAGTGAAATCTTTCAAAATCCCGTTCAGATAAAGCCCATTTACAACCAACATGTTCAACCGTAATACAGTAACATACTACTAACCATTCATGCAATACATAACTAGTAAGGGGAAGATGAACAGGCTTCAAATTTTATTTTTTTACGTTTGAAAATCCTCATGTATAACCAATATTGGTTATGTTGGACGCCTACCGACTAAAACCTCCATCCAGGGCTCGAAAATCACCGATATTTTAAAACTACCGGATTTTTTTTTAATGAATAAATCCAAAGTTTTTAACCTTATTAATTACACTTTTATAAGGTTGCAGTTCATATTTGGCCTCAGCTCTAAAAGCCAATTAAAGAAGCTATCATGGTTTACAATTTCAGCGGCTTCCGTGCCCCTTGGACTATATACAGTAATATGGAATTCACAGTAATGTCTTTAGCAGATTTTTCTCTTCCTCATAAATCCACTCATTGGAAACGTGCAATGAGATTTTGACCTTAAAAATTACTGTTATTACAATTATATTTGACTTTCACCCCATATTTCACTTTGATTTTGAAAAGATTCAAAGAGCTGTTATGCTGTTTGTTTACATCGACGTTTAGTTCAAAGTGTGAATGTTATTTTTTTCTTCTTTCAATGGTCTGCCGGCCATGTTTGGTCGAGTGGACTCACGTGGATCATGCTCCAGTGAAGCCACACAGGACTGTTTGTTTCGCCCGATGACTGCGCCTGGGCAAGCAGTGTGCCGTGGTCAGTAGAACCGCTAGTAAAAGTCAGTGGACGACTTTTATACGTGGATTCGTAAAGAGTAGTCGTTGATTTTTGTGTTGTGACAGTGTATTTTTGAGTCGTTTTTGTGGTAGGATTAATTCTAGCATCGTAATCACACGTCGTGTTAGAATCTTAACGCATGAAGCTGAGTTTCGAAGTTTTATCGATTAACCTATTGTAATCTTTTTCATTCTGAACTGGAATTCTAGCTTAGTGAGCTGTAGATAAATAAGATGTAGTCAAAATATTAATAAAAGATTTTAATAAGTCATCTCGAGTTTTTTGTATTAAACTTTCTATAGACTCTCTATAACTCCGAAATTTTAATAAATAAATAGAATATTCTAAACTTTGAAGTTAACGTTACTTGAATTGAAAACTCACGAACATTAACTTATATGTAAACAAACAACCGTCAATAATCTACTTAATTCGATCAGTAAAAACGTGATACATTTGACTGGATATCGTCAACCGGCGCGCGCGCATCGACGCCTCAGGATCACTGATGTGCACTCATCGAGACTCGTCATGATGTGATGACGTTATCATTATTGCATCAATGAGTGCAAGTGGAACAGTTTTTGAGATACCATCTAATTTAGGCAAGTGTTTTGAAGTTTTATTTTATGTAACGGTACTTTTTGTCTATTTCTGATTTTTGCATTTATGTAGGTATGCTAAGTAATTTCTAAAGCCAAGTATATTTTTTTGTTGAAAAGATTTGAAATTTTGCGGTCAGAGACCTCGGCAGCTTAATTGGCTAAAGCGTCTGGTTTAACAAACTAGTAGAAGTAAGTTCGAGTCTTGCACACGGTTTTATATTTCTTGATCTACAGTTTGAGTTAATAATTTGAGTCTAGATAAAGTTTCTAAAGATCCTATGATTATGAGATTTGTTCTATACTTTTTCACCTTAAATATGCTCTCCAATCAATCATTGGACACCGAGTTAATTTCTTTTTTATGCAGTAGGTACACTTTAAATTCTGTATTGTAGTTGCAGCTTTGGAGTAAATAAATGTGACTTGCCAATTTGGAATCCTCCCTATTTTAAAATCAGAAAAAGTTTTTTTTTAACCATTGATGATTAGTTATTGAGAAGACTTTCTCCAAAAGTGTAACCTTATCGTTATCGGATATCAGAAAGACACAGTATGAGGCATGTTAGTACGAGAGGCACACAAGCGAGAACTAGTATGGATGAGAATTAGATTAGAATAGGCGTCAATTATGTTGGCGGGATTGGTATATAAAAAAAAACCATATCGTTAAAAAAAATTATAAGTACCTATACAATTTATTGTGTCCTTCATTTAAAAAGTCCATTAATTTACATGTGATAAGTCCTGGATGAACAAGCTTGGTGGGGTGGGGTGTGCATCGCGCCGAATCACCGGTCACTGCTTCAGTGTAGCAATTGCTTTAAAACTATCAGTTGTAATTGTTATTTAAATAATTATTTTGGAAAGGATTTTTTTTTAATTAAAGAGGTAAATAGAAATAATACTCAGCAGGTGGAACTCGCGGTGACTTAGAGGTCATAGCGTCTGGCGTACCTAGCTAGGAAACGCAGGTTCGAATCCTGCCTGCGAGTCGAATTTTTCCTTCACGAAAAAACTTAGAAATGAAAATGCAAAAAATCACAAAAAGTTAGAAAGAATACTCCTAAAATAAGAGACTTTTTTTCTATTATACTTATATCTTAATTGAAATATAAATAAAAAAGTATGTAAAATATCTAAAAATAGTACACTTAAGCGTTTTTGCTATCTATCAGTAGAATTAATCTCTTCTTAATAACAAAAAAATAACGAAAATTATAAACGATACAAGAAGCTGCATCAAAACCAACAAAATGTCATAAAGTTTTTGGATGGAACAGGTACCTACTTTCTTTATTGATTTATTTTTTAAGTAACTATTGTTACTGGGTTTTTCTTTATCATCATTCTATATTTCATTGATTTTATCATCATCCTTCCAAACTGTGTTTATGGAGCTCCTTGACTGATCCAAATTGTGTATTTTTCTACTTCTTGACTGAGTCAAACTATTTTAATTTCTTTTCTCCTTGCTAACCCAAACTATTCAAATGTATTTCCTTTCTTATCGTTGTCTACGATTTTAAATTTCTTTTCTTTCTTATCCATGCTTTACCCAAACTAATTTATTATTATTTTTTATCCTTGACTGACCCAAACTATGTTAATTTCCTTTTCCTTATATACCTAACTGACCCAAACGGTATTTTTTTTTCTTCATTCTCCTTGACTGGTACAGTTAGTGTTATTTTGCACAGGATGAGCAGCTGTTTCTAAGTCAAGTTCAGCTCTGTCTGTTGGTAACGCATGGGTGGTGATGCCGAACTATTCAGTACGTGCCGGATGACGTAGCGGCGTGCTCACACAGCGATGCGCTGGCGCTGTTCAATATGTCATTGATATTTTACTTTTTTTTACCGTGAATTCTGTGATATATTGACGATACGGTTGGCGTAGCGGCTCAGTGCCTTCTATGCATGTTCAATCCCCGCACTAAGTAAATATTTGTATTACCCACAGGCCCTGTAGACAAGTTGCAATCTGAAGTTCGAATAGACTAACGAATAGCTAACTAATATAACTAATATATACAGAACATACATGTATAAATACTTATAATTATTGTAAGTTTTAGTATTAGTAATGATTAGCAAAAGTGATCCAACAGACAAACTAAGTTTTGTTAAGAATAGTTTTGTTGGACACCATTGTACTTCATATAAATTATTACCTTGTACCTTATTATCTATTAATAAATAATAATAAATAAATAATAATAATAGAAACAAAATGTATAGATATGACATTTGTGAGTGTTCGATTTGTCGAAAGCTTATGTCATTTGTATGTATTGAGAATTCTAATCTATTCGCGTTCATGCCTACACTTGTCTACACTTGTCCACCTGTTCTCGGTGTTGATATGTGAAAAATTATATTTGTAAACGCACTTGTAATTTGAAAGACAATGCTATTGTGTTGCAACACTTTCCTTAAATAAAAATCGTTATAAATATTTTGTCATCTTATATTAGAATTAAAAAATACCTTAATATGTAGAATTTTTGGGAATTATGGCTACCAATTATTTACTGTGTTGATGAGGATTAAAGTTAGTTACAATTAATAGCAATTAACTTCTTGTATCATCAAATTATTAAGATTGGTGCTCTAAAAGTCGGACATCTAAATGCAAATAAATTATTTGCATTAATTTCAGGGGCCAGACAAAAATAAACCTTTTTAACGAGACCGATGACTCAGGCAGCTCCAATTTAAATGATATTATCTCTGGTTTTCTTCTAATTAGTTCATTAATCAATTCTAATGTACCTTACTTTATTTAATTGTGGTTAGAAAAATACATTTAGATAATTATAACTAATTTAATTCTGAGTTTTGTATGATATTAAAGCTGTTTTTTGTGAATATATTTAATTAAAATTTTACTGTTTTTGCAAAGCTTTGATATATTAGAATATGGCAGTATCATATATGGGTCTAAGTAGATTGTTGCTATGTTGATTATATAATTAGAAAAAGAGTATTAAGTTTAAGATTTAATAAGAACTTGTTAATGAAATGTGAAACGAGCAAATTGGCAATTTAACCAATGTTATCACAAATAGTATCTAATCTTTACAAAGAACGCATGGAACAGAAAAAAAAACGACATTTCAATGTCATATCAGATTGAAAAATAAATGTTTGTTGGAATAATAGTTGTAGTATCAAAATAGCACCTTTATTAAAAACATTACCTACTGTATAGGATTCAGAATACCTATTAGAAGATAGAAAAATCGCTAACACATATTGTTTTAGTATAGACATAATTATGTACTAAAACTAATTAGGCAAATAATTTGCCTGTTAATTAAATCACACTTAATTCTACAGTTGCAAATAGATGATGGAAAATACGATGAATTATGAATTACCCTTGACCTGAGAATCGAAACCAAAACCTCACGTAGCAGCGCAAAGTGCAATATTTAAAAACAAAGAATTTTTATTGTAAAATTTATTAAAATCAATTTTACAAAAATAATTTTCAACAGTTTACAAAAAGGAATAAGTTTTTAAGATTTCAATTAACCCAGTACCAGTATCGATCTATCATTACAGATCTAAACCGCTGTTTACAATATTCGCTACCGGCCGTCGGCGCGCGCGCCGATCGCCGATCATTTTAGAAAGTGCTACCGTCTATTGTACTTTTTGCTGTCTTTTTTATCTTTTACTTGAAAAAAAAACTTGACGAAAGGTGCCACTGTCACTTGAAAAGCAATTGAAGAAATGCAAGATTATTTTTAAATACTTGTTAAAATCGCTTTATTGGTTAGTAAGGGAGCTATCAGCTTAAATATGAAAATGTATTTTAATGTTGATTTAGAAAATAATTTATATAAATGGAAAGTAATACATAAACCAGCCATTTATTAGCGTAAGCTGGGCGCAAGACTTTAAGTTCGAAGTGCTTAGGTTCACTAAGAAAGCAAAGAGATTTAAAGTCGCTAGTATAATTCAGATATCTTTTTGCGGATGTCAGATCTTAGTCGCTAGGTATAGGAGAAAAACAAAATGGATTTTGAATTCAATATGACCCTAAATTATCCAGTCGGAAGTGACGACGCTTGGTATTTCCAAGACGGTTCAAAAGGGGTAAACATGGACATATTGCATTGCCTTCATCATAATATTTTTCTAGAATAAGCTAAATTGACTTATAACCTAGCCGAAGTCGTCCTAACAAAAAATACACACAATGACATTACAATTGTCAGAGTTTCTTATCAAAAAACAGACAAACAAAATGCTCATAAAATATTCAGAAGTCTTCAGCAGTGTTTATTTTTCTAAAAAATATACCTTATTCAACACTGAGGAAAAGTTTCAATTTTATTAGGTATTTTGAGTTAAAGGTTATTGTGAAGTAAATATCTTTTGGCTGTTGTGAAAACTTTTCCTGATTCGTTTCGTTTACTGAGTAATACTTTACTTGGGAATGAAGATTTCCTTTTAAACGGCACATTGTATCACATAAATCTTTGGAGAAATTACTACTAATCATATTTTTTTCTAGATCAGCTCGATGAGCACTTGAAGCAAGTATACATTTTATTTATCATTTCGTGTAGTATTGTTATGGAATGAAGACTAGAAGAGGTAATGATTGCAATTAAACACCGATTTTAAATTTCCGATTGATCTTTCCAGTACAAATCAGTCTTAAGTTTCTATAAGTATAATTATTTCACAGTTTAGAGTATTTCATTTGATCTATTAGAAGAATATTATAAAGGTGTTTATAGGAACAACTTTTCAAGACGCAGTAACATAACATACCATCATGCCTGTTTTCTCCGAGGGGTTAGGCAGAGGTGTACTAATGTACACCCACAGTTCGCCGGTATGTTTAGGTCCCATGTAATAGGGGGCGAGCCTATTGCCATTAACCGGGTACAATTTCCAAACTCCGAGCTGCTACTGGGAATTTCATAGAAAAACCCAATAACACTTTGCTCGACCTGGGAATCGAACCCAGGACCTCTAGCGTAGCAGTCGCGCTCAAAACCACTTGGCTAATGAGGCCGCAAAACGCAGTAATGAACTGCTAATTCAGAAGAAGCCTTGCTTATAAACTAAATCAAATGAAATAATGTAGCATACAACACTGACTATTCAAACCTGTTTTATCAGTATAGATATAACTGACGCCTATGGGAGGCAACCTGTAACTTCTCTAAGTAATTGAATGTATGTGATGACTTGAAATCTCCATTTAACCAACCTATTGGTAGCTATCTTCAATAAACCACTCATTGACGATGTTGATATAATCCCACGTCTTTTACCAAGTTGATATCTAATGAGTAAGTAACTTTTAGATATCCGCAACACAATTACTAGGCTATACCGAGCATAAACTGCTTGTCAGGTTCTTGGACCTCGCTATGCGCTATGTGTACAAGCAAAATTGTCTAAAAAAAATTGCCTCATTAGCCTAGTGGTCCTCAGTGCCACTGCTACGCTAGAGCTCCTGAGTTCAACTATATGATGGTATGCTGTTGTATGTATAGTAAAACTCACTGATTATCAGATCCGGCAAAACTAACAAACAAAATTCCTCACTCGCTAATAAAAATTATCAAATTTCCGTAACTCCGTCAAATGTTTTTGCTTTTAATAAAACAATTATGAGTAAACAGCACACCAATAAGCTATGGGAATCTCACGTAACTTAAAACAATGACTTGTAACCTAGAACTGAACCCACAATGATTCCCACACTTGAAACATTAGATAAAATATGTTTTCACTTGCTGGCTTATGTAAGATTATTAGAATTTTGATGGTCAGTGAAGCTTAATATTATACTTGATAAAACGTAGATAGAATTTTAATTTTTTAATGAATTTTCTTTTAGAAATACACAAAATAATGTGTGAATAAAACAAGAAATATAAATCGTAATACATATAATACAAGACGTGACTCAGAAATTATTTGATGAAGAGGTAGTAGAGGCTCTATGTATTTTGAAAGCCAGACAGACAATAAAGATACGTAAAGTGCTTAAAATAATTGATTTTCTAAATTAAAGTATTCATGTGTGTATGGTTTTCTAATAAATGAATATTGAATGTTATTAGACTGAGGTGTTATCTTAGCATGAACTTACTATTTACATAATATTATCATTTCTTCATAAAAAGATAGGAAGAAGTTATGTTATCTATTATCTCCCTGTTTTAAACCCAAGGCAGTATTGAGCATGAAAATAAAAAAACGATTCTATCCAGAACATTCCACAACCGAGAACTACCAAACATTTTGTGTAACAAAACGTTGGCCGTCGGATAAAAAGTGTGATCGAAGTTTACGTAAACTATTGCACTGGCATTACCTAAGTTTTTGAAATAAACCTTACTGATGAATTAAATATTTTTCTTTATTGTTTTTTTGCTACGACGCTATTTACTAAGAATTCCTTGTCTGCGTTAGCAACCTTTAACTTGAAATAACACGAAAAACGAGTTTGTTAAATTTAAATTAATTCAAAATGTCACTTACTTCTACATTTATTTGAATTATTTCTCTATCTACACGTACCTATAGTGGTATTCTTCAGGAACCTGTATGTATGTATTAGAAATTTTAACATTTATTGTTTCGATATTACTGAGGGCTTTTATCAAATACCATTTAATTTTCTCTATTTAGATGATACAGTATAACATGTTTTGATATTTTTTAAGTATAACCGTGTCGATATTAGAATTTCCGACGGATCAACGATTTTTTTGTTAAACATCAAAGTGGTTTCTGGTAGCAGCAGGAGGCTTGGCTACAATAGAAGAAGTTGACAAAAATAAAAAAGTCTAACTGAGGAAGACAGTTTTATTTCTTTTTGCGTCAATTCATAGTTCTACAAAGACCACACTGTTTTTGTGGCTTCGTAACTAGAATGTAGCTAGAGTAACCCCGTACTTATTGATAAATATTGTAAGCAACTAATTAAATACAATTGATAATTGGCTATAATAGTAGACCGCCGGTGGCTACGAAACGCTTGAGAGATTTATTAAAAGGCATTACTCGTAACGTTTTATAAATAAATCCTTCTCAAATATGCAATTTAAATTCATGTTCACACAACAAGTAAATAAAAGATATTGTGGGATATTTGAATTTAAAAACTATTTTTTCTTTTCGTTCTAATTAGTAAAAGATTTTCTTTTTCTATATTTTATGAAATTTCTTCTTATTTGATTCTCATTGCTTATATATTTAGAAATCTTTGCATCTCTGTAAGACGAAGGGTATTTTCTTTTATAGTTTTTTTTCCCAAATAACGTTTCAGCTTTCGTAGTTGTTATACTACTGTTCACCCCAGTATAAGCAAAGAGTTTCATACAATGACTTTCAAGATTAGGAGCCTTGAATTATGTCGATGAGTCAGACAAGGCTTTAATGCTAACAAGAGTCCCATTACTCTGATTCAGTATTAAGTTACTGAGTTACTTAGACTATCCTTTAAGCTTTGATTGGCAAATTTGTTCAACGATTAGACGTTTAACTGTCCATTAAATTTGTGTAGGTTATTTTATAGAAATATTATTGTTTCGCGTATAATTTGAACGTCAAGTAAATTTCATAAATGAATATCAATCTCTGAAACCGTAACCGTTCATATCGCTAGGTTTTCAGTTATACACACTTTTAGGTAGATAATATTTACATATAATAGTCTGGAACATGAAAAAAACCTTTCATAACAAGTAAAAAACTAAGCGGAATTCAGTTACAACAAAAAACGTACCTGCACCGGAAAAACGGGCGAGCCAGATTCACGTAATGCAAACTTTTTCCAGATAAGAAATAAAATGTAAATTAAAATTTGTATTTGTATACAAAAAACTTTGTAAAACAGAACTTTCTAACACTCGTGTTCCACGGGCACTCACAAGCACTGTTTCTTATTGTTTTTTTTTTCAGCGTCCGCGCAACCGCTCGCGGCGACGGCCACGACTCAAATGCGATTGAGTGGAACAAACCCGACTCCCGCGCAGCGACTCGCGACTGGCCTGCGCACGCACACACATGTTAATACAGCCTTATGTAAGCCGTCCTTATGTAAAATGCTAGTATATTATTTGGAGGACGGAAAACTGTTATTACTGTGAATTTTCGTGGCTGTCTCATCGCCCATTACTCGTTGAATATCTTTTATTTTTAGGATGCGGCTTGTGTAGTTATCCTAGCGATGTTTTCCTGTGAACAGTATGTAATGATGTACTAATAATTATGGAGTATTATTGACTATAATTGGAGGTACGTAAAAGATATTGATACTTTGCAATAAATTCAATATTGAGGCAGGTTGCGGTATCATCTCTACTTTTATTTCTTTAGAATTTTCACAACAGTTTGGCCGAATCAGTCATGCTTGTACTTTTGCTTCTCTTACGACAAACTAACGTGGCTTTCATTCCTGGAACTGCTTTCTTGTTACTTTTTATTATTTAGCCGACTAACTACTCTTTTTACATAAACATAAACATACCATCACGCCTGTATTCCACGAAGGGTTAGGCAGAGGCGTACTAATGTACACCAACAGTTCGCCGGTATGTTTAGGTCCCATGTAATTAACCGGGCACAAATTCCTAACTTCGAGCTGCTACTGGGAATTTCATAGAAAATCCCAACAACACTTTGCTCGACCTGGGAATCGAACCCAGGACCTCTAGCGTAACAGTCGCGCTCAGGACCACTTGGCTAATGAGGCAGTCATTATTATATTTATTTACACGATATTTCTGTCTAATTCATTCATTCACTTCACTATACATAATCTGGGCAATCTGGTGAAACACAACGTAAGCGCTGTTTCACGCCGGTTTTCTGTGAGGCCGTGGTATCACTCCGGTCGAGCCAGCCCATTTGTGCCGAAGCATGTTTCTCCCACAATAAAAAGACTCCTCCGGAACCTTAATATTTAAAAAATAATCTATATTCCCTAATCAAGCAATAGGCTCGCCCCCTATTACATGGGACCTAAACATACTGGCGAACTGTGGGTAGTACATTAGTACGCCTCTGCCTAATCCTTCGGGGAATACAGGCGTGATGGTATGTTATGTTATGTTATTCCCTAATCAGTATAGAAAATAATATTAAAATCGTTATCATTATTATTTCCACCGTATCTTAATTAAAACTTGAGATAATTAAAACTAATGCTGGAAGGCTAATGGCATGCTTGAAGTAACATGAAACGGGGTTTTTTATGATTTCAGTTAAAATTTACCGAGAACTTGATTGTTGTAATAATTTATTCATAAAGCACAGGAATACAACATAACATACCTACATTTGTTGATATTTTTCATCGTGTATTAACTTGACTAAGTTTATCAGTGTTCCATAGGTTCAGTGATAGCTAGTGGCTTTTGAACGCAAGATTCTATTTATTGTTTTTTTTGTAGTAGTAGTTAGCAGTTTGGATTTGCTCCTAATTATATGACACTTAAAACATTAAAACTTAACTTAAACATATGTTATATTATGTGTTTATGTACCTACTACTATACTATATACTACTACTTACCACAGAATAAATAAAAGTTCATCGCAGCAATTAGGTATATCAAATTGAATGATATTCAATTAGATAAATTTTCAATTAAATTGAAAATTATATTCCAACAACGATAAAAGCATTTCCCTAACAAGAGATTTCAACGCGCAGCGCTTTCACTATGAAAGTTAAGGCGTCAAGTGAGAATTATTCTATACATTTTTTTAAACTTTAAAAATCATTATTTTAAAAACATTTATGCATAAGTAATAGTATTTATTACACTGCCTCATTAGTCTAGTGGTCCCGAGTTCGATTCCCAGGTCGAGCAAAGTGTTATTAGGTTTTTTTAATTAAATTCCCAGTAGAAGCTCGGAGTTTGAGATTTCAATATCATATTTTCTGCTCATGTAGATAAATTGCAAATATAAAATATAGGTTTTTTTAAACAACTGCTTAATTTAAAAAAAAATTTAAAGCTTCTTTAAAATCTAAGCTCATTAATTAATGCCTAGCTCATTTAAATATTTCTTCAAACTTTTTTTAGTCTACTTTGCTTACTGTATTTTTAATTAATATAAAGTTTTGCTTCAGAAAAGATAAATACGTACAATTATTTGATAATATAATTTATTCATTTTATGATTCTTAATAAATTTTTTGTTGAATAAAAATATATCGCAGTGGCAATAGCAATAAAGTTTACTTTTGTTTGCGGGTGAATTGAATGAATGAATTAGAGAGAAATATCGTGTAAAAAAATAACTAAATAAAAAAAAATTCGCCGTGCGAGAGACTTGCTTCATCAATGATAAAATTGGCATGAAACAACACTTACATTGTGTTTCACCGAGTGAGTGAGGATACCGGAGGCCCAAACCCGTTTAAAAGCCCGGCAATGCAATTGCGACTCCTCTGGTGTTGCGGGTGTCCATGGGCGGCGGTAATCGCTTACCATCAGGTGATACATCTGCTAATTTTCCCCCCTAACACATAAAAAAAATCGCAAATTCCATTGATCTAGTCTCGTCGTGCACCGGGCTATTGAGCTACCTAGATTATGGTGGAGCTACACAATGACTGATGCATGCATCTGTCAGCTAAGACTGGAGGAAACCGCTATGACTCTTTCTTCAAACATTGCCTGGTATTGTAACATTTACATACGAGTACTGTCTTATCTTATCTTATCTTGTGTAGGGCCGAGGCAGCAAGGCCTCAGTGCACTTCGACCCAATGGGATCTTTTGTGCTTCCCCTAGATAACTTATTCCTCATCCCCTCCCAGTTCTACAAACAGCTCTTCCATAAGCTTTATAATGAGGCCTGGGGGAATGAGTCTATAGTCCTCTGGTCTTGGATAACCCTGACCCAAGAGGCACATTCGCTTTCTAGCCTTTGCATCGCATGTACACAGAAGGTGTTCCATGCTCTCAATTTCCCTTTTACAAGCCCTGCAGGCTGATGTCTCCGCCAGACCCATCTTTTGTACGAGTACTGTCACTACTATGTCTAAATTTTAAAAGAGAGCAGGATTCTATGATTTTTTTTCAGCGTTTTTTTATTAAAACTATCTACTACCAATAGCTTCACTCTAATGATAAATGATATATGATATATTTTCTGTAAATATATTATTTAGAGACACTTCCTAACTGACGACCTCTGAGAAGAAACACCGAAACAAACTCAATAATCATACAATCTATAGTCACTGCCTGCCCAATGGGAGCCAGGCGTGAAAATATGTATGAGATTTGTAGCAAAAAAAACTCATTCGTTTACGATACGAATTCGATAGTGCTTCAGCTTAGGCTACTGTAGCCCATGCACGAATACTTTCGAAACCGTAATCGTATCGAAATCGAGAATAATTTGTATTTTAAGGAGCTGATTGAACGTAGATGAAGCGAAAGTGGTGTGCCCAGATCGTAGCAAGTGTAGTCTCTGCCTACCCCAATGAGAGACAGGCGTGAAAATATGTATGTATGTATGAGATTTGTAGCAGAAAAAAAATTCGATCCTTTTACGATACGAATTCGATAGTGCTTCGTGCTTTGATTGCAACTTGTCTACACTCCTGCTACTGAGTATTACTTTTCTATCAAAGGATAGCTCACTGTGCTAGTCGCGTGCCGGTTCAAAGATCACAATCGTATATAATTAGTGACAGGTGGCTACACTGGCTACCCCATCCCTCTACTCTACAACCCTCACTCGTACTCATCGTGTTGCGCGGGAGAGGGGTGTTTGACACCTGTAGACTTAAGTTCAAACTTCTTACAATCTTACAAGTCCAATTCTAATATTTTTTAAAAACTGAAGACATGTTTGGCGTAGCGGCTGAGCGATCGGCGTGTTGTGGGTTCGATCTCCAGACAGAGCAAATATTTGTATGAACTACCTACAGGTAAGTTGTTCCGGGTCTGGGCGTATGTGTATGTGAGATTTTGTGTTTGTAAATATACCACGATAGAGGAGTTAATCCTAGATAGATTTTTTTTAAAACAAAGACTTTTATACATAAATATTTCATACGGAGAAGTTTAATATATTTCTTTTAAATCCTTGATAGGCGTATGCTTGACCGCTAATTCGCCTAATGTTAAGGGACACTACGATTTGCAATAGCTCGCTTGCCTAGAAGAAAACAAATGTGTTTTTCGCCGACTACGCACCGATTTTCACTTAAAAAGAGAACAGTTTTTTACAGTTTATTTTCGCATTTTGATTTAGGTATTACTAGCGACCCGCCCGCGGTTTCACCCGCGCTGCCCCGTCCCTAAGAGTCGTAGCGTGATGTTAAATAGCTTAAAACCTTCCTCTTGAATCAATCTATCTATTAAAAAAAACACATCAAAATCCGTTGCGTAGTTTTAAAGATCTAACATACATAGGGACAGACAGCGGGAAGCGACTTTGTTTTATAATATGTAATGATTAAATCAACATTTCAAATTTTACTATTTTTTATCAGATAGAGCAACATGCTTCTAAGATTTATTTGTGTCTAACCAACGGATCTGAAGACAGAAAGCTTAGTCTTAAGAAGTTTATATTGTGCCAAAATTATCATCCAATTACTTTTGAATTGTTGATTGTGTTTGAGATTGTGATTTTTGTATATCAAATCTTACAGAATTCTACTGTAAGTTTAAGCAGAGGCGAAATATACCAGCAAACTGGAGAAAGGTCTTCTCCAGTTTGCTGGTATATTTCAGGCCCTAATTCCATACGGAGCGAACCTTTTAAATCCAATCTCCTAGTTGCTACTGAGAATTTCATAGAAAACCCCAATATAACTCTGCTAGGATATACATAAAAAAAAAATAACAAGTGGGTTAGGTTATATAAACGTCACCGGTAACAAAAGTTAGATTTTTTAAATTGTAGTCTGTTTATCTTTTTATTACGGGTTGGAGTAAAAACTACTGAATAGATTTTAATTTTCTTATCACTGTCAGAAAGTATATTTCAATTAATTAAACAGAACCTGAAATATAGTTTGACCTCTCTGATGACCTTTTTGATTCAATTATTTTTGAATCCATTTCTAATCCTAACATAGCTTCAGGTGAGCGAAGCCGCGGTCAAAAGCTGGTTTGTATATTATATACTTACATATCTCTACTGTGTTATATCAAGCCTTGGTTACAAAACACCAATATTGCACCATAACACCATCATTACTAATTAAAACATAAAAAGTTTCGAACAAAAAGAGTTGGAGACAGGTGGAAATGTCGTTGTCTCGCTCTAGCTTGGATCAAATCATATATTCCCGTCTCTCTCTAGCGGAAGACCGTGCTGATGGACAAACTGTAACGGACGATTGTCGTAACTGACTTTTGTTTTACTGTGGAGCTCAAAGTTGTCATGAAATAATTTTATCTCTATAATAGAGAGATAATAAACCACTTATCTTTTTATAACATAACCGACGTCAGCTGGGTAAAAAAATATACCATGAAGCCTGTATTCCCTGTAAGGGTCAGCAGATTATATACACCATATAAAATATTTTTTTTATGGGAAAGGGTGGCAAACTAGCAGACGGGTCACCTGATAGTAAGAAATTACCGCGAACAACCACACCACAAGAGGAGTCGCAAGAGCGTTGCCCGTTTTTAGGGTTTAGGCCTCCGGTATCCTCACTCACTCGGCGAAACACAACGTAAGTGTTGTTTCACGGCGGTTTTCTGTGAGGACGTGGGCTCACTCCGGTCGAGCCGGCCCTTTCGAGCCGAAGCATGGCTCTCCCACGGTAGGAACTATTTCGGTATAAATTAATATAATTTTTATTAAAAACAATTCCAAAAACTCCAATTGCCTTACTAGTATTTAAGTTTGAGCATCGCCCACTTATAACAAAGAGCTGCGCGGGCGCACGCGCGATAGTTTTACTAACTCCGTCCAAACATTAAGTGGAGCACAGTTTTTGTCTCAAATTCTATGAAACAACATTATATGTACATGCAACGGAACTACGTTATTTTCATTTCTAAGTAAATACTTACATAGTTTTTACTTAGGTTTTTTTTCCAGCATTTTGCCTAAATTTTTCCGATAATGATGTAAAAAAGTTAAAGCGAATTGAGTCGCGATAATGACTTTGTTAAGAAATAGACCTATTGGACTGACCGTTTTTTTTGTAATTTGGGCATTTTTTCTATAAATTCAAAAGTCCGGTATTAATTATAACTGTTATAACTTGAAAAGCAGTAAGTATTTCGGGATTTTTTCGGATCCTATATACGAAAACACATACTGTGCGAATTTGCAATTTCTTTTTTTGGATACGAGCAGATGGATCACCTGATGGTACCCTATTTTTCCATTACACCATTGGTTACTATTTTTAACTATTGGTTAAGTTAACTACGGATCATAAAACCGGCCCTTAGTAAGTTTCATACAAATGCTAGTTATAAAATAATAATATTATGAAAGTCAAGAACGAGTATTGTGAACTTTTTCGTCGAGACAGGCCAGTGAGGGGAAGACGCGCCACAATTATACTACTTCCGCCCCAGGACTGTAGGGATGGGACACGGGAATCGTGAATATCGATATGAATATGGCTATATTTAAATTATGATTATGTATACAACACAAAGTTCGTTAGAACGTGAAACTGAAGGAAAACGAGCAATGAAAAAATGTAGAGGTACCTCTGTACACCTCTGCCTGAAAATACAGGTGTATTGGTTCACGCCTTTATAACAATTGTATCAGCCAAAACCTTAATTGTATTTAAGGAAATAATAAAAAAATACGTAGATTAAATTTTAAATGTGTTTTAAAATAAAATAAGAACCAAAACCAATTAAAATCTAATAGCTATTGCTAAGTATTGACGTAAAAAAGTAACCCAAACGTCACGTACTTTATGATTAAATAAATTAATAATTAACACAGTAAAACACTTTATGAATACTGCCAAAAAATTAAGGTTAAAAAGATTTTAAAGTGTACGTAAATTGAATTATATTTGCATAATAATTATACTTATTCGTAAATACATATTGCATTTGATTTTATCTCCCTTTTTATATACAATTTGCTAGTTCTATCTTATTTTCTGATACAATTGACCGTGAGGCTAAGCAATTACTACTGCTACTACTGTTGATCAATCGGCTTGCAAGGTTAAGCTGCTTGCCGCGGTCTGCCTAATGATCGGTGATCATTTTTAGCAAACATGAGACGTCCGTGAAGCCGTCGGACCCAGTTACACGTACTTCTATGATAATAGAAGTCACAAGCCTCAAAAGACTAACAACGAGATTTTTATAAGGGATAGGGCGGCAAACAAGCCGACGGATCATCTGATGGTATGTGATTACTGTCGCCCATGGACACCCGCAACACCAGAGGAGTCGCAAGTGCGTTGCCCGCCCTTTAAAAGGGTCTGGGCCTCCGGTATCCTCACTCACTCGGCGAAACACAACGTAGGTAAGCGTTGATTTACGCCGGTTTTCTGTAAGGCCGTGGTATCACTCCGGTCGAGTCGGCCAAGGCCCATTCGTGCCGAAGCATGACTCTCCCACTGTAAATATTTCTGTATTTTTAAATGACCTATCTTTTTTCATGAAGCATTGATCAGGAAGAAATGGAATAACATACCATCACGCCTGTATTCCCCGAAGGGTTCGGCAGAGGCGTACTAATGTACACCCACAGTTCGCCGGTATGTTTAGGTCCCATGCAATAGGGGGCGAGCCTATTGCCATTAACCGGGCACAAATTCCAAACTCCGAGCTGCCACTGGGAATTTCATAGAAAAACCCAATAACACTTTGCTCGACCTGGGAATCGAACCCAGGACCTCTAGCGTAGCAGTCGCGCTCAGGACCACTTGGCTAATGAGGCAGTTAAGCTAATGCTAATGAGCAGAGGAAGAAATGGAATGCCTGTGCTTAACCAAGTCATAGGTATATATTTGTATAATATAATTAATATCATCATTATTTCTGTTATAACAACATTAACGACTAATCTAATCGACCGATTTTTATGAAATTTTATATGCATATTCAGTAAGTAGGTGTAAGAATCGGCTACTATCTATTTTTTTTAAGTGATAAGGTTTGTCCACCCCTAACAGATAGGCTACAGAATATTTTGAAAAAGTTAGGGATTCTCACCCGTGCGAAGCTGGGGCGTGCCGCTAGTGATATTATATAATTATAATTACGTATTACCTCGTGATGCAACGTAGTATCGATAACGGAACATCACTAGCCCAACCCCGGCCGCGCATGCGTTGGAGCGCGACGAAGAAAGTATAACCGTCGCACCGCGTAACGGCCAACACTAGCAAACGGAATTGTAAGTTGAAAAGCCCTTAATGGGGTAATCAGAGAGCTAAATAAAGTAACAATAATATGTTTAAAAAATATATATAATGGATAACAATTAATAGCTGTAAAGGGGAAAGGCATTAATTAACTACTGTTGTAATTAAATAAAGTTTCATTACTTAATTTTAAACTCCTTTTAAGGGGCTAAGTATTAAAATACATACTATCACGACTATATTCCCCGAGGGGTTAGATAAAGGTGTACGAATGTAGAACCACAGTTCGCCGGTATATTAATGTCCCATGTTAAAGGGGGCGTGCCTATTGCTAAATCCAAACTCCGTAATGTTATTAAGGTTATCAGTAAAACCTAATAACACTTTGTTCGACCAGAAAATCGAATTCAAAACCTCTAGCATACATACATACATACATACATAAAGTCACACTTCTTTCCCGTAGGGGCAGGCAGAGACCACAGACTTCCACTTGCTAAGATTCTGACATACCTCTTTAGCTTCATCCACAATCATCAATCTTTTCATACATGAGCATCGGTTTAGGGTACTCTTGACCGAGCCATTTTTCAGAATGTCCTCAATCTGATTTCTGAACGTTCGCCTAGGCCTTCCCCTTCCCCTCTAGCATAGCAATCTCATAGTCGCCTTATCAATTCCTTTTGCTAATGGTCTTTCATGAATTCTCTGAACATGTCCATCTACCACCTCAGCATATTCATCTTAATTCGTGTTACTACATCTTTCAATCCGCAATGTTGTTTTAACACACTGTTTCTCAATCTGAATGTGAAGGCGAATTTCAACATGGCTGGTGGGACTCGCGGTGGCTTAAAGGTCATAGCTTCTGGTGTATCTAACCAGAAGATGCAGTTTCGTATCCTGCCCGCAAGACGAATTTTTCCTTCACTAAAATTACTATCATGCTGAGTTACACTCCACATAATTTTAACGTGAGAGAGTCATGCTTCGGCACTAAAAGGCCGTTTCGACCGAAGTAATACCACGGCCTCACAGAAAACCGGCGTGAAACAATGCTTGCGTTGTGTTTGCCGAGTGAGTGAGGTTACCGGAGGCCCAAACCCTTTTAAAAGGCGGGCAACGCACTTGTGACTCCTCTGGTGTTGCCGATCTCCAGGGGCAGTGGTTATCGCTTACCATCAGGTGATCCGTCTGTTCGTTTGCTCCCTTATGCCATAAAACAAAAATCGCAATAAACGCATTTCCACAACCTGTATTTAAATTATATGCAGATTTATTGAGCTTACCACTATTTTTGGTAGAAGGTCTTGTATGATAATTTTGAAATAAAACTTGTAAGAAAGCTAAATAATTATTGGTCTCTGCCCCCATTGTAAATTTCAAACTAATTGTACATAATGATAAAATTTATAATAAGATACTTAAGACTTACCTACATAAGTGTCTTTTCCAAGCATTGCAACATAACATTTAATTTTAGAGTTTAGGAGTTAAAGATAGTCTTAAAAAGCGACAGAGTAGATAGATGGTAATACCCTGTAAGTATCATCTACGTGCCACTTGATTCTATAAGCGGTAGGGTTTGGTGTTGCACGAGCAGGTTAATTAAAGAAGATGGCTGAATCTTACTTACTACTTGGAACCCTATTATAGATTCCTTTAAATCTAGAAACAAGAACAAAACTGCAAGATCAAAGGACACATGTAGCTGATTCTGCGTGAAAATTAGCTAACATCATAACATACCATCACGCCTGTATTCCCCGAAGGGTTAGACAGAGGCGTACTAATGTAACACCCGCAGTTTGCCGGTATATTTAGGTTCCATGTAATAGGGGGCGAGCCTATTGCTATTAACCGGGCACAAATTCCTAACTCAAAGCTGCTACTGGGAAGTTCATAGAAAAACCCAGTAACACTTTGCTCGACATTCGTACGAACCCAGGACTTCAGCTTATAATACCTTTTAAGTTAATCCAATCCTGGTTATAATCGTGAGTTAAATGAGGATAGGTGATTTACTTGATAATCTGAGATAATATGCTAAAATATATCAACCGAGGTCGTTAATTATTTGGGTATAACAAAGGAGGTTGTATTTTTAATTATGACATTATTTAGCATAAATCTTAATAATAATTGACGTCATTGACGGTATTTTAAATGCAAACAATATGTTAATAACAATTTTAAAGTAATAAATTCTTCTGATTATATTTATAAGTCATACCTAGTTTGTTTTTTAACGTCTGTGGCTGTATTTATTATAAGCCATTAAAATTGTGTTTAGTTATCATGTATGTAATTTTTATTTTTATACACTTATGTTGTGTTTCGACGAGCGAATGAGGATACCGGAGGCACAAACCCTTTTAAAAGGCGGGCGACGCACTTGCGACTCCTCTGGTGTTGCGGGTGTCCATGTGCGGCGGTAATCGCTTACCATCAGGTGAACCGTAAGCTCGTTTGCCCCCTAGCCCATAAAAAATTCCGATGTTATTAAATTTCAGCTTATGTTTTAAGCTGAAATGACGCTGATAATGACCGCTGGAGAATGAGGTAAAAGATTTTGTATTGTGTCTTTAATACGGGACTGAATGGATTAATAGTATATTTTATTACTACTAGCCTAAAGGTACTGGGTTCAATTCCCATGTCGAGCAAAGTGTAATTAAAATTTTCTATGAAATTCTCAGTAGGAGCTCTGAATATGGAATTGTGACCGATTAATGAGAACTAAACATACCTGCAGACTGTGGGTGTACATTAGTACACCCCTGTTTAACCCCTCGGGGAATATAGGTGTGATGGAATGTCAATCTTAATACAACAAGACTCCAAAGTTTGGTACTCCGAAACATCAAAGCAGCGTATCTTACCAAAACCCACAACTTGTTCAACGAATGAATAACATAACTAATCAACCCATTATTCTACCTCACTGCTGGGCACGGATCTGCTCTCAGAAAGAAAGGGATAAGGTTATAGTCCACCACGCTGGCCTACTTCTGGGCGGTCGAGAAAATTTCTCAGGCATGCAACTTTCGTCTCGATGTTTTCTTTCACCGAGCGAGTATTATAGGACTATAAAAATGTCATTTTGGTTTTTGATGACAGCTAGAGGGCTTTTCATACAAAAAGGTTGCTACCGTCCAATTAGTTATTATAGGTAATTCAACCGTCTCAAAGTCAAAAAACAACTCCATTTATTATTTCAACAACCTCAAATCCAGTCGCAAACGAAACTATAAAATTGCTCATTATATTAAAAAGCGCCGAACAGAATCTGAGCAATAAAAAGCAATAATTTCCCGAGATTAAAAACGTACAAACGTACATATAACGTAGGTATCTACGACGATACAATCACTGTGGGTAGGTATATGAACGGAACCAGTAATGTTCCAACTATAATTACATACTTCATGCTAGAGCGAGACAGACATACTAAATGCTTGCGACAAAAAGAGACGGCGACAGTCATCTGTTATGTGTCGTAAGTGTGCGCACGCGCCGACTTTTTATTTCACTCACACATGCACGCACGTGTGGTCGGTTTTATGTGTGCGTGTGTGAGCTTGTGTGTGTTTATGAGTTTGTGTGCACATATGTGCTAACGGAATCTTCTAGAAATAATTCAGTTTGACAATGTGAAGGAGGATTGCAATCTGTTTAATTGCTTTTTAGACCTAACGGTAATTAGCTTTTGATGTTAAAATTGATATAAAAATGATAAGGTTTTTTGTAAGTAAGCAAGCAGTTTTGCAAGTTAATTGTAGGCATTTTGCAGAGTTAAATTATGGTTGCTTGCTAAATATTATAAGTAAATTGGCTAAGACATGAACCTTCAATGTCCTTCAATCCTGGTATCGCAATGTTGTACCAGACATTATCATACTTACCGCCGAAATGTGGAATGAGCTTCCCGAGTGGGTCTTCTGCGATAGATATATTTAAATCACGAGTGAATCGGTTTCTTCTAGGCAAGCGCGCTCTATCTTAGGTCGCAGTGTCGCTTACCATCAGGTGAACTGGCGCTCAAGCGTAAGCCTATCAAGAATTAGAAAAAAAGCACATTTGCAATAGAGTTTGCATTGAGGTTCTTATCGGATTCTTCTCCATAATATATGATGAACTTTTTGAAAGGAACTAGATTCTTAAGGTTTCTTAAATGCTTACTAACTGCCTCATTAGCCTAGTGGCCCTGAATGTTTCTGCTACGCTAGAGATCCCGGTTTCTATTACCAGGTTGAGCAAAGAATCAAACATAGTATGAACTTAAACGTAGAAACATTTTTGGGCGTTTATTTGTTTTGCCGTCATCCCGCTTGTGTTCCCCGAAGGGTTATAGAGAGGTGTCTTTATATCTACACTCACAGTTAGCCGGTTTGTTTCAGGTCACAAGTCCAAAAAGGTCAGCCCAACGAAAATTCCAAAGTCGTTTAAAAATAGAAGCCATGTTTCGGCACAAATGGGCCGAATTGCCACTTGTATTGCCATAAGCAATGACAGTAGCAATTTATAAATTACTAGCGACCCGCCCGCGGTTTCACCCGCGCTGCCCTGGTCCTAAGAGTCATAGCGTGATGTTAAATAGCTTAAAACCTTCCTCTTGAATCACTCTATCTATTAAAAAAAACCGCGTCAAAATTCGTCGAGTCGTTTAAAAGATCTAAGCATACATAGGGACAGACAGCGAGAAACGACTTTGTTTTATAATAAGTAGTGATGATTAAGTTCCCCAAACAATGATTTGAATTCTATTTTGTATAACGCCTTAGTAACTTAACAGACAGTAATGTTTTTGCTGGGGAGTTTGTGGCACCGCTTCTTCTTCCCAGCGAAAATACTAGAAAGCGGTGAAGGGCGGGCGTTTTGGGGGCTGTGTATAATGTATAAATGACGTTCAAAAAGTACTACCTAGTAGTCTATATTGAATAAATGATTTTGACTTTGACTAAGGGTTAGGTAGAGGTGTTTAAATGTATACCAACAATTCACTAGTATGTTTACGTTCCATGAAATAGGGAGCGAGTCTATTGCCATTAACCAGCCACTAGTAAAGACCTCGAGAATTTCACAGAAATACCCAAAAACATTTCGCTTGATGTGGGAATTGAAACCAGCTTTAGGATAATGGCTGCTCACCATTAGGACCGCTAGACCAATGGGACAATTTCAAGGGAAGACACTGAAAATAAAGATAAATGATAAATGATGTCCACCACTTTCCTCTCAGGGTCTATCTGGCTGGACTACCCTACGTCGGAGACTATCGTAAAGCACTTTGTGTGTTACGATTTTGCGCGTAAGAGCCAGTTCCCTCTCGGTTGTGGCTCTGCAATCCGTAGTTGCTAATAAGGATCGGCCACGCATCAATAATTCCTTTGGGGCAGGTGTCTATGGACGACGATGGTTACTTACCACCAGATGGCTTGTCAGATCGTTTGCCGACTTAATCATCTACATTCATACCTACATACAATCATCTATCTTTATAATACTAAAAATTGACAATGTAAATTATATAAGTATACTAGCTTCTGCCCGCGACTTCGTCCGCGTAGTGTGATGACATATAGCCTATAGCCCTCCTCAATAAATGGGCTATCTAACACTGAAAGAATTTTTCAAATCGGACAAGTAGTTCCTGAGATTAGCGCGTTCAAGTAAACAAACAAACAAACAAACAAACAAACAAACTCTTCAGCTTTATATATTAGTAATATATATAGATAGAGACAATGTAAATTATATAAGTATACTAGCTACTGCCCGACACTTCGTCCGCGTTGTGTGATGATATATAGCCTATAGCCTTCCTCAATAAATGGGCTATCTAAAACTGAAAGAATTTTTCAAATCAAACCAGTAGTTCCTGAGATTAGCGCGTTCAAGCAAACAAACAAACAAACTCTTCAGCTTTATATATTAAGTAGTATATAGATTTGTACGCCTCTGGGCAAAACATAGAGGATCTACCTATCTTTAACACCTCACACTCTGTTGTAATTTGACCTATGTTTACAAATAAAACCATTCTGATTCTGAACATCAATTCTACACTTAATATTATAAAGAGGAAAGATTTGATTATTTGTTTGTATTGAATAGGCTCCGAAACTACTGGACCGATTTGAAAAGTTCTTTTACCATTACAAGCCGACATTATCCCTGATGAACATAGGCTACTTTTTACCGCGGGAAAATGCTTCATTCCTACGGGAAAACGGGCAAAGCCGGGCCGGGCAGCTAGTAATCAATAAAAAAAACGCGCGAGTGATATCACTGGTGTTGGTAACGTTTATGCAGTTTCGACTTACTATCGGGCGGCCTGTATTATTTGTTATCTTAATAGATTAAAAATTAAGTAAGGAGCCAGAGATGGGAATCCAGCACAGTGGTAAGTCATCAGGTGTGTTGACCTGCACGTGCCGCGTTTATTTATCAATTACCGGCGCGGGAGATTTGAACTTCGCGCTCTGCCAGCCAACTGTGGCCAGACGGAACGGCCGCCCGCTATGCACACGCGAACTGCAAACTGGAGCGACGTACGAGGAAATAACGATCGTGGTATTGTTTTTTATCGTTGTATAGCTTCTGCCCGCAACTCCGCTTACGTCCACGTAGCGTGATGATATATATAGCCTATAGCCTTCCTCAATAAATGGGCTATCTAACACTGAAAGAATTTTTCAAATCGTGAGATTAGCGCGTTCAAGCAAACAAACAAACAAACTCTTCAGCTTTATATAATATATAGTATAGTATAGAGTATAGAAGTATAGATTTCGTTATTAGCAGTGAGAATAAGATACAAAGCAGTGATAACTTAGTGATATGAGCCTTAGTGCACTTCGACCCAATGGGATCTTTTGTGCTTCCCCTAGATACCTAATCCTCATCCTCCCCCAGTTCCTCAAACAGCTCTTCCATAAGCTTTATAATGAGGCCTGGGGGTATGAGTCTATGGTCCTCGGGTCCTAGATAGCCCTGTCCCAAGAGGCACATTCGCTTTCTAGCCAGTGCATCGCATGTACACAGAAGGTGTTCCATGCTCTCAATTTCCCTTTTACAGGCCCTACCGACTGATGTCTCCGTCAGACCCATCTTTTGAAGGAGAGCGTTAGTCCCGAAATGTCCGGTCAGCGCCCCCATCAAGTGACGGACCTGTCGCCTGCTTGAGTTCCAAATGGCATTTTGCCATCTTGATGAGGAACCTATGAATTTCTTGGAGTGAGCAAGTCCCGTGAGGCTCAACCACTCATCCATGTGCCTCGCCCTTGCGCACTCCCGAAATGCCGTTTTGACTGTGCTCGGGGCAAGTCCTACAAATGGTTCCGGTCCAATTAGTGAGGTTCCAGAACCTTCCCTATCCAGCTCGCCAGCATGCTCGTTACCCACAATACCCCTGTGACCAGGGACCCAGACAAGCCTGACGTTGTTTCGCTTTCCCAGCTCAGTAAGAGTTCGGGCAGCGTCCATGATCAGCCTTGAATTGATCCTGTAGGAGGTCAGGGCCATGAGTGCCGCTTGGCTGTCACTAAGAATGAAGACCACGCTGGCCTAGTGCGGGTTGGCAGATTCTTCACTACATTGAGAAAGTCTGAATCTTTTCTTTGAAAAAAACTCTACTTTCTGAGTTATGCAGGTTTCCTCGTGATGTTTTCCTTCATCGTTTAAGCGTGTGATCATTGAATGATTAATTTTTGAATTATTCAAAAAGTCAGAGGTGAATTCGATCTTTTTTTTATGGGCTAAGAAGGCTAACGAGCAGACGGATCACCTGATGGTAATCGATAACTGCCACCCATCAGAACACCCGACCCACAAGTGCGTTGCACGCCTTTTAAAAGGATTTGGGGCTCCAGTATCCTCACTCACTCGGCGAAACATAACGTAAGTGTTGTTCCACGCTGGTTTTCTGTGAGGTCGGAGTATCGCTCCGGTCGAACTGGCCCATTCGTGCCGCAGCATGGCTCTCCCACGTTAAAAAAACCTTCGATATGTAGTGCTTAACATAGTCCTAATTATTTTTGTAATTGTCAATATTGTGTATGTTTTCCTACTAAATTTAAAATCCTGGAATAAAATATATATTCTGTAACCAATACCGCGTTTACGTGTACCCGCCTCGGCGCGCACAAGTAAGGCACACTTAACGCAATTTTTTTATATTCTCTCCACAATTACTGTGCGCATGTGTGCGCGTGTGTGCATGCATCGTGAAAACTATGGACGTGTGTGTGTGTGTGTGTTTACTGTTAACATCGCAACATGTACCAACTTTCGTCTCGAGTTTACTTATGGTGTACATACTAATCCTTATAGAGGACTAGCTTCTACCCGCGACTTCGTCTGCGTGGACTTCAAATAAAAAGTAGCCCATGTGTTATTCCAGACTATAATCTATCTCTGTGCCAAATTTTATCCAGATCCGTTCAGCCGTTCTGGCGTGAAAGAGTAACAAACATCCATCCATCCATCCATCCTCACAAACTTTTGATAATATTAGTAGGATATTTTCACTCTGAAAACCCTAATTACATTTTTTTTTATTTGTTTTGAAGTGGCGGCGTCTGACTTGCGATCATGTGGTTGCCGGTTCGAAACCCACCCATTTCACTACCGACGTGAACCCACTCATAACACAAGCATTTAACTTAGCACGAGGGGTTAACAAGAATACTAGTAATATGCGACCCTCATTGGAAGTGAGCTTTGAAAAAAGTTGATGGATAAGACTCATAAGTGTAGTCCTGGGCGCGACTGCGACGATAGCGGTCCTATTTTCGATCCCCAAGTCGAACAAAGTGTTATTGGATTTTAATGTAGGTATGAAGTTTTCAGTAGCTGTTCGGATTTGTTCTCGGTTAATGGCAATAGAAACAATTGAAAGAAAACTGCCTCATTAGCCAAGTGGTTCTGAGCGTGACTGCTACGCTAGAGGTCCTGGGTTTGATTCCCAGGTCGAGCAAAGTGTTATTGGGATTTTCTATGAAATACCCAGTAGCAGCTCGGAGTAAGGAATTTGTGCCCGGTTAATGGCAATAGGCTCACCCCCTATTACATGGGACCTAAACACACCGGCGAACTGTGGGTGTACATTAGTACGCCTCTGCCTAACCCTTCGGGGAATACAGGCGTGATGGTATGTTTATGTTCAATGGCAATAGACTCATCAGACATGCACATAACAGTAGTATGTAGCTAACCAAGCAGACGATTAATTTTTTTTTTTTTGTGAAAATCATCATAAAACGTACAATGCGCAATGGTTTTGATCTTCTAGAAAACTTTGACGTCCGTAAATATAACTGAAATACGAAAAAAGGTTATCGATATCGTTTTTTTTTAATAGTATAGGGGAGCAAACGAGCAGACGGATCACGGTAAGCGATAACCGCCGCCCATGGACACCCGCAACACCAGAGGAGTCACAAGAGCGTTGCCCGCGTTTTAAAAGGGTTCGGGCCTCCGGTAACCTCATTCACTCGGCGAAACACAACGCAAGCGTTGTTTCACGCCGGTTTTCTGTGAGGCCGTGGTATCACTCCGGTCGAGCCGGCCCATTTGTGCCGAAGCATGGCTCTCCCACGTCAATGAATGAAAGATGAACAGTCTCAGACTACAAGATCTCTACGTCTAAATAACTTCACTAGTTGATTGTGCAAACTGCTCATAATGAATTATGTTTCTAAGTAATTATGCTAATAGAAGACAATAACCTCTTCTCCATCGATAAATAGATACGATCGGTCAATATATCATCCGGAGCGCATTGGGGCATCAAAACAGACTATTAATATGCGCCCACCTCGCGTTGTTTTTCCTGCCGGTTCCGAGTCGCAAAGAGTGTGAATTTGTAGACTAGTCACATCGAAACTTAACTTCATTTATTACGCTAGACAACTACCTACCGTTATTTCATTGTAGGCGCCTCTTACGCTAAGCGAATAAATTAATGAAATGAATGATTTACTAACAAATTTAACTCTAAAATGCAGTAATTTTGTCAATATAACCGTCTTTATTTTGCCAATAATTATGGAACGCGATAGTAAATAAAGATATTTATTTTATTTATTAATATGCAGTGCAAGTAATACTAATTTTCACTTATTGTTCGCCGATAAGTTTAAGTCCCATGCACTTAATAGGGGGCGAACGATAAATCTTGCAATTAACCGGGCACAAATCCAAAACCCGAACTGCTAGCAGCAGTCGCTCTCAACACCACCAGACTAATGAAACGTATTTTTATGGGATAGCGGCGCAAACAAGCAGACTGATCGCCTGATGGTAAGCAATACCGCCGCCCATGGACACCCGCAACACCAGAGGAGTCGCAAGTGCATTGCCGGCCTGTTAAAAGGGTTTGGGCTTCCAGTATCCTTAGTCACTCGGCGACACACAACGTAAGTAACATTGTTTCACGCCGGTTTTCTGTGGTAGCAGTCTGGTCGAGCCGGCTCATTCGTGCCGAAGCATGGCTCTCCCACAGTAGATTATACAAAATGATAAATTTTAAATCCTACCATTTAGAAAATGACAGGTGTAGGCACTATGATGACATTGACACAGATGGATTGAATACTTACCTAGTCTATGACTAATTTTCTTGTCGGAAATGATCAATAATTTATTTACTGTTTTATAATGTAGATACACTTTCTTGCAGGATGCATTCCTTATGCTGTGCTGTACTTTTTATTTGCTTATTGACTAGGAATATACCTAACTTACTTATGTTACCTTTCGTATTCCTAAACTAACTTTTCGCCCGCGGTTTAACCCGCATTGCCCAGTTCCTAAGAGTTGTAGCGTAGTGTTTAATAGTCTGAAATCTTTGTGAATTTCCTATTCTGTCTCATGCAGGTGACAACTGCATGAAAATCCGTTTAGAAGTTTTTGAGTTTATGGCGAACAAGCAGACAGACAGAGGCGTTGAGAGATTTTTTTATATAATAGGTAAGTACCTAAGGTCTTAGTTCAAAACCACTTGGTTTTGAACTAAGACTAAACTAAAATAAACTCATTATTCTAACAAAAGTCAAAACTGTAGTCCAAGCTCGACTGCAAGCAAAGTGTTGTTGGGTTTTTCTATGAAATTCCCAGTAGCAGCTCGGAGTTTAGAATTTGTGCCCGGTTAATGGCAATAGGCTCGTCCTTTGTTACAACATAGTACCTAAACATAGGTACCTACCGGCGAACGTACGAGTACCTACATTATCTTATTTAGTCTTAGTTCTTAATTAGGGAATCATTTCTTTGTCATTTTTTAAATATCTACATAAGAAGGATAATAAAATTGCTTCTTCATCATTATCCGCACCCCGATGCTATCCACTGCTGCACCAAAACCCCTTTATGCACCTTCCATTCCATCTTCACGATGTCGTCGCTCCATCCAGTCGGGGCTCGACCAACACTTCTCCAACCAGTCCTCGGTTGCCACTCGAGGATCTTGTGACTCTACCTTCCATCCTACCTAAGACATAGGAAATCCCACGACACAGGCCACTGGTTACCTGAAATTATTATGTTTTGAAAAGTCAAATAATCAACACAAATATGTAGGTCTTTTTACAGGATCAATTGTATTTACTCTGAATATTTCACAACACCTAATTTCTTAAATTTTAGAATTAAGTGCCATCTGTTGTGATTTTATCATAAGTTGCTACCATAGCATGTAGAAAGTGTACCTGAGTTGAGTTGAGTGATTAATTTATGTATAACTAGATGGCGCTATTTCAAAGTAATAAGTTAGAGAACTACAAAAAGTTCTTACTGCAGCATTTAATAATGATTGTATTTACTAGGTAGAGCTATTATTATTATTTATTATATTTGAGAACAGTTTTTGAGCTTTTACGCCTTGGAACACTCCATTTATTTATACCTATCTTTTATTTTTGGTACATTGCTACGATTCTTGCAGACTTCTTTTATTTCTTCCACATTCATACATCTTGTCATATTTTACACGTTGTGCCGCTTGCGAGTAGGTAGGTACTACGTTTTGAAGGACCCCACCAATTTATCACCGTTTTGTATCCGAGCCGATGCCGATCGGTGAATTTATTTATTCACCGATCGGCATCGGCGTATCCAGGGCGACCTCTCCCGACGCTGTCGCTGACATTCTTATAAATTTATTTTAATAATTGTGGTTTCATTCTGAACCGCTGAAACTTCTGATAACTTAAGAACGGCTAGACCGATTTTTATGATTGTCACATACCTGAATAGCAGAAAAGATATCAAAACATCGAAAAAATCACGAAAAAGAAAATTATGATGAAAAATTTTTGTCTGTTACATTTTGTATTGGGAATGGATTGACTGATTTCACAGAAATAAAACACGAACAAAAATGTAATGTTCATTTTTGTCCATGTTATATGTTGTTTCAGTTAGGCCAGTAGATGGCGTTGTGTGCATTGTCCGAACCTCAGAACCGAACGCCTCCTAAGCGGCTGTGTGGTCTGTTAAAATTATTTGTGTGTGTTGTGGGGATGCTATACATTTTAGCCGGTAGGTGGCACCACAAGCGGATTCTACAATTTTTTTTTTTTTAGGGCAGGACAATGTTTGTAGTTAATGAAGATTTACTACCTACTGGATTTTGGGCCCCGCACTACTTCTGTACCTACTAATATAAAATTGTAATAAAGCTGTCTCTACACAGAAGAAATAAAAAAAAATCCAGTGGGTTATGGTAAATCGTCTCCAAATCCAAAAATGTGACATTTAAAATTCTTGTCTGTTTGTCTGTTTTGTCTGTCGGTTGGCGCAAAAACTACTGAATAGATTTTAATTTTGTTATTCCTGATTAAAAGTATTATCTATGCTCCAACTTAAAAACTGGTGAACTTCTAATCTCAATTAATTGGACGGATCTTGAGATATTTTTGGGATCGATTCATGTGAGCGAAGTCGCGGGCAAAAGTTTATTATGATAAGAATCTTCTAGCGTCTTGACATGAGCTACATACAGCTACACAATAAGTTCATAAAAGACTTGGTTTGCATAAATCCGCAAACTAGACATGCTTTTGCCAGTAGATTCTATAATATGTTCTTAGGACCTTTTCTTTACAATAAGCTCAATAAGTTACTAAACTTATATAATGTATGCTCTAAAAAATGTAGTGTAGTTATTTAGCAGAATATTTAGGGACGCTCAATTATATGGACACGGAAAAAACCCTAGAAAATTTGGCATATTTTTATTGACCAACTGCATAGCTTAGTTTCATTTCATATATAATTATTAAGAAGTATATTGTTAATTTTAGTTTTTAAGGAAAATTTATAAATTGACCCAATGTAATCACCACTTAAAGTAATGGCCTGAAACACAGGTTTTTATAAACCTAGATCAGGCAGGTCGCTACATACCTCTGGACTTTGATACTGATGACTGATATTTTTTATCTGCACCTATTATAAATTTTAGATTTTAGATTATAAATAATGTACTTTAGTTTTAGTTATTATCTATTATGACACTAATTATATACTGTTAAATTGTAATATTGATAAAATGCACACCTCTTTTGTAAAAGAATACAAATAAAGATTTATTTATTTATTTATAGAGTTTCTTGCTGGATTCTTCTGGCTTCTCCATAGGATGAACTTTTTGTAAATCCAAACTAAGATTTTCATAGAAAAACCCAATAACACTGCTCGACCTGGGAATCGAAGCCAAGACGTCTAGTATAGAAGTCGCGGTTATAACACAAGACTAATGAGGTATATATCTAATAAAATATACAAATCATTATTTTAAACAATTATGTTTATTTTGTGTTCTCAAAATAACCTTTAGCTTATTCATTCTTTGAGGCTCTTGCCTCAAAAAATTTTTTGTTCGACGATCGATAGTTAGGTACAAATTAAAAAGTTAACCGACCTCTCATACCGACATAGAAATTACAAGCAAATAGCTGATGGTATGGCGTTTTTTTGGTATGGCGCTGATGGTATGGCATTGCGTGCCTTGTATTCGAACTCGAGACCTACGACATGGCAGTCCAGTGGTTATACCCGAAGGCTATCACTGCTCAATCAATATCAATAATTTTATAATAAGGATTAATTAATATTCCACAAGTTAATCTGTCCTTGTGTATAGGATTTAAACAATACCTATCTCCTTTTCTTATCTCTTTTAAAATTTCTATATAGCAAAGCGCAAACTAGAATTTTCTTGGGAATGTATATTGCATCTAGCACCTTGTCTTGAACGTTGCCGTAAGAAGACCGACCTCTAGATAAGTAGCATGAACGCTAATTAAATAGAATAGAATACAATTCGCAATGTATACAAATGACAGAAGCTTTTGACAAATCAAGCGCGCACAATAGCCATCTCGTAAGTATTCGCTTGTCTGTTTGTCCGTAGTTTTTGAGTTTATTCGTTACATACATACAACGTTAACTGCCTCGTTAGTCTAGTGGTCCCACACGACTGATACGCTAGAGGTCCTGGGTTCGATTCCCAGGTCGAGCAAAGTGTTATTGGGTTTTTCTATGAAATTCCTAGTAGCAGCTCGGAGTTCGGAAAATGTACCCGGTTAGTGGCAATAGGCTCGCCCCCTATTACATGGGACCTAAACATACCCGCGAACTGTGGGTGTACATTAGTACGCCTCTGCCTAACCCTTCGGGGAAAAAAAAAACATCTCGAATCAAATCGAAGAGCATTAATTTTCTGTTTTTTTTTAAACTACGATACGAATACGAATCAGCTCCTCGACTGCTGTATCACCCGCGTTGTAACAGTCGTAAAACCTTCCTCATGAATCACTCCGTCCATTAGTTAAAATCCGTTCAGTAGTTTTTGAGTTTATCACGAACTGATAGACAGACAAACGACGCGGGGGACTTTTTGTTTAATATGTATGGATTCAAAAAAAATTGGCCCCACGTTGGGCGCCATTGTGGAAAAATACAATCCTGCGTTATATCAAATAATTAAGTAATATGTCCATGACACAAGAAAAGCTCGGAGTTCGGAAAATGTACCCGGTTAGTGGCAATAGGCTCGCCCCCTATTACATGGGACCTAAACATACCCGCGAACTGTGGGTGTACATTAGTACGCCTCTGCCTAACCCTTCGGGGAAAAAAAAAACATCTCGAATCAAATCGAAGAGCATTAATTTTCTGTTTTTTTTTAAACTACGATACGAATACGAATCAGCTCCTCGACTGCTGTATCACCCGCGTTGTAACAGTCGTAAAACCTTCCTCATGAATCACTCCGTCCATTAGTTAAAATCCGTTCAGTAGTTTTTGAGTTTATCACGAACTGATAGACAGACAAACGACGCGGGGGACTTTTTGTTTAATATGTATGGATTCAAAAAAAATTGGCCCCACGTTGGGCGCCATTGTGGAAAAATACAATCCTGCGTTATATCAAATAATTAAGTAATATGTCCATGACACAAGAAAACAACTTTGTCGGCACATTGTCTCGTCTGAATCCATTGTATCGGCACGAGTTAGGCGACGACAAAATTATGTCACGGGACGCCTCTCAGGTCGCAGACATAACAACGCCATATCGTCTCTTTGCTTATAATTTCTAAGATCATTTACTACACTAGAACCTAAACACTCGAAGTTTCCCATTTTGGTCCAACGACACATTTTTTTTTCTTGAATTCACAACAGTTAGGATGGGTCGTGCTCGGATTTCAATAACGTCATTAGTTTTTGATATTTTAGTGCAAAGTCTCCTTCATACTTGTAGTTCCAGAAGTCATAAATGAGTAGAAACAACAACATATGGAAGTGAAACTAATTTTTACGGATTTTATCGCGGTACATTGATATTATTTAATTCCCGACGTTTCGGATCCTTTACAGCATCCATGGTCACGGGCAGATTGGGGTGTTGGACGTCTTAATGTTAAAATTACTAACAGCTCTATAATTCTCAATGTCTAATATTCGCGTAAGTGTCAGAAATCAGTTAAGTTGTCCTGTTTTGGTTTTTGGTTATAATGCATTTTTTCCAAATTTCGTTTGGTCTTTTACACGGTATAGAATCCTGCGTAGGTACTTACTCTCAAGATATCATTTTAAAAACTGACAATATCCAAAAACTAATTTGGTTCTTAGTCATAATTGGTACCTCTCGAATAATATTCCGCCATTTACGAATGTAGCATAAAATTGATCTAATATTAAAATATATTTCATTTCTGGGCATTTTTGTGCATTTGAATTTTTTTAGTTACGTAACTAAAATGTTTGAAAAATAATAATTAAAAAAAGAGTACTTAAATAATTATCTGAGCTTGCCCATCTTTTTAATTAGATTAAATTACTAAAACAACACAGTCTTGAAAACATACAGTAAAATTATCGTGAATTACGTTTAAAAAGGGACTATTTTTCGTAAAAGTGTCACTCTACTTCTGATTTTTAATTAAAATTTAGAATTGTTTTTTTTAGTTTTTAGAATTGTTTTTATGACTTTTCATCATTTTTAGTGACTTGTGAGTGACTAAAATTGAATATTGATTGATGTATATCCCGTAGAGAGTATTACCCCTCTTTGTAATGTCACAGTAAATGATGAGTTACGTTATTAAAAATTAATAAAGTAACACTTTTATTGAATTACAGTCAGTAACAGAGTAACTGTTTTATTACGAAATATAAAACAAAATAACAAAAGGACAACATATTTTAATTTATTAAAATATCATTTATCTGACTAGATAAACTTGTAAAGTATGACAAAACAATTAGGTACATTATAATTCTGTCAGAATAAAAATGTGAAATGATTTCCATGAAATCTTATTTTATGAGAGCATACTGGGTCCAATCTTGTCACATTCAAGTTATTCAATTCAATTATAGTACTGTATATTTTGAAACTATTCCACTTCATTTTTTAATTCAGCCAGATTCAACAATTTCCTATATTTTATAGAAATCATTCTCACTTTTACGAGATTCTAAAATGGAAACCAAAACAAATTAAATGGTAAAACAGCCATAGAATCACAGGGATGTGGACGAAAAATATATATATTATTCACGATTCCTGGGCTCACATTGCATTTTTTTGTATGTATGTGCTCACACCATCTTGTATGTGTTCTAAGTACATATAAATTATTTCTCAAATGGTTTAGTCGATAAGTTTTAACTTTGCATGATAGAAACTGTTTTCTAGTATATGTTTCCTTCAGAAAGTCGCTCACTGATCACTTTATTCTGTATCTTGCAACGCGAACCCTTCTTCTAATTATTCACCATACATTATCATCAGTTTTCACGTTATCAACGACGTTACAGAAAAAGAAACGATTATTTTTTTTACTCGATTCCTAAAAATACTTACGATATTACCAAAATTTATTGAATATTACACATTTTCTCATTATACTTTAGTAGAAATTGTGGCAATACTTTGGAAGAGACATTTTTTAACATCGAATTCGGTTTTATAAAGACTACGATAAATATTAAAAAATAAAAAAATGATTTATTTAAAAACCATGCTTTCTTCATGTGTTTTTGAGATATTTTGGATTCAATGGTCCACGTTCATTTGCAGGCACCATTTTAGAACCCATAGTTGTATAAGAATAATTTAAATAACGCTTATGTCTACTAGTAATTTAAAGTAGACTACATAGGAATTACTTTAAAGAAATTGGAAGAAACTGTCTTCCCGTTTTTTTATTATTAGACCATAAATCTGGCAAGCGATTTATACTTCAATAAATTGAAGTAGATTTTTATTAAAATTTAATTTGTAAGAAACAATTTACATAGTATACTGATTATTAAATTTAAAATTGAAGCGTTGTCCAACGCATAGTGTTGTGACTCCACGACACAATAATTTCAATGACTTTATCGATAACGTTAAAAAGACACATTTCGAAAGAAAGCATGGTGAAAAAAATACATTATCTACATTTAAAACCATGCATTCAATGCAATAAATTTTTACTTAAACACTATTCGTCTTAACACTATTATTAACATATTATTAAATAAATCTCTAATGTAACCACATAAATTCTCTATCTATTATTATAACATTATTTTCATACTAATGCATTCATAAGACTCAACTATGATAGGGGGTCTCTCTACTGATGACATCCGAGAATGTCTTTAAGTGTTTATTTAACGGATAATGAGATTATTGACACAAAATAAAATATAACAATGAAAATTAATAACATTATGAGTTTTAAGCAACTTTCTTCTGATTTGCTGTGATTCCATTCTAGGTCATTCTAGCTAGTAATGAGCTTGGTCAGTCAAGAGCTATCCGATTTACTAGTTTTTCCTAGTAAATTGGCATTTTAATTTTACTGCATTAATAACCATTACATTTTATTATGTAACAAAATCCATTTACACATGTCATAATCCACCGTTACATTACAGCGGCATAATAAATCTGTCAGTTACATTTTTTACATCACTAGGTCGCCGCCGCGTACCTTTACATTTACACAGCACTACACCTTAGTAACGTTACAATACGTAACAACACTAACATTTACGCCTCACTAACACAGAGCAACGATTTTATGAAAATAACTGATATTGAAGGCACTAGAGTTCTAGTGAATGAATAAAACAAACAAAAACACAGTTTTCACAATTTGGGACCACAAATTTATGTCCACAATCAAAGTCATCGGAAGGTCCTGTTTTGGTAACACCAGGAATATTTTTTTATTTATGACTAGGTAACTAAAATAATTGAAAAAAAATAAAAACTAAAAAAAATAATTGAAATTATTCTATTTTCTTTTGTTAGATGTGCAAATAAATTAGCATTCAGTCTGATCACATTTAATCCAACTGAACGTATAAGAAATCATTAATAAGGCCCACTTGCACCAACTTCCTAAATGTGTTTAAATTGTATTTAAACACAATTTTTCATAGAAATTTCGTGATTAAATACAATTTAAACACCTTTAAGAAGTTGGTGCAAGTGGGCCTAAGTCTTAATTCTACAATTAAATTAATATAAGTCCTTAAAAATAATAACATTCGATGTTACACAGTTGCCTTAAAACTTAAAATTTAAAAAATGCAAATGATTAAGTACAATATCGTTAATTTTAGTTCAATCACATTTACTTTTGACTAGAAACAGCATCTTTTGAAAATGCAAGGAAGCAGGCGATGTGAGAACTAATTAAAAAAAAATTGCGTTGCATAGTGTAACTAGTTTAGCGTTCGTGACTAGAAAACTCTTTTTTTATTTATCATGCTAAGATTATAAACTTATTTTAGTGAAGTAAAAATTCGACTTGCGTCCAGAATTCGATCCTGCGTCTTCTGGTTATATACACTAGACGCTATGACCACTAAGACAACGCAAGTCCCACCCATCATGTCGAAATTGACCTTCACATTCTGAATTTACGTCTTAAAGGTCACGTCAGTGACAGCTATTGAAAAACAAGTTACTTTACTTATCAACCGACATGACTTACTTTGCTGTTAGTTCGATGTAGTACGATGCGACCTTGCCTATTAACTATCTTTTTGTATTTTACAAATTTTGCCACATTTCGACATGGCGGATGGGACGCGCAGTGACTTAGTGGTCATAGTGTCTGGTGTATTAAACAGAAGATGCAGGTTAGAATCCTACCCGCAAGTCGAATTATTCCTTCACTAAAACAACTAGAAAACTCTTTAGAACTATTGTATTGTAGGTACTAGGTATTTATATACCCTAATATTAATTTAGGACCCCCAGAAATGACTTCAACTATGAACAAATATTATAACATACCGGTACATCTATATAACTGCCTAATATTGATATGACTCCAATAACTATTGACTATATTGAAATTTGAAACTAGTTGTCTTTTCTAAAACGCCTCTCAATACAAGAAAGTCCAAAGACGATACCATTTTTCACACAACTTTACCTCGTTGTTATAAGAAGCGAGATTTTTATCCGTTCACCATTAACATTTAAAATCTTACTTAATACTGTTTTATTACTAGTACGGATAAAAGAAACTACATGGAGAGGACGTGAAAGAACATTATGTTCTGACGAGACCAAGACCGCATTTCATAATCTTCCAAAAACACTTTCATGTCACAATCCAGAAATGCATTCCATTTCCAAACGTTTCTTCCATTCCACGAGCGCATTCCGTAAATCGAAACTTGGAATGGCACTACAGAAGTCTTTTAAAAATGGAATGGAACAAGAAATGGACTATTCCATTTTAAAAATCACAGTGTAAAACTCTGTGTCCATAACGCACAATCCAAAATCTTGCAAAATACAAATCTGATTTTTTTTAATGTTAGGCAGTATCGTGTTAGATTTAGAACATTAAAATTACACAGATTCATAATTCTAATAATTGTTGGTTAGGTACGACTTTTGCACCGTTTTCTGCTAGTGTCAACTAGACTTTCATGTCCGTGATAGTTTCACTTGCATGGTTTATACGTAGCTCTCCATGTGGCTGGTGGACGGGCCCTAGAATGACGCTTCCACTAAGTAAGTCCCATCCATTGCAACACCAGTCTGGTTGCCTTGCACTGTGCTCCCGGCGGGAATGTATTTGCCACACGCCTGCTGCAATCAGAAAATTGAAATTTGAGAAAAAAGAAGGTTGGAAGCACCTTGAACAAATTTTTAGATGCGCTGTGAAATGCTGTGCTTAGCATATAGCACATAAAATAATATTAAAAGGCGTTGGTATATTTATACATAAATTACAGAAAGAAATAATTTTCAATTTTTTTAGTGTCTCTGATTTAAGTGACGTATTTCTATAGTAAACTAAAATATCATGTATGAAAATTACTAATACATAAACTGTTACTTCATTAGCTATCTAAAATTCTATGGTACAGTCTTACCAACATCTCCCGGACGAGCAAAACTATAAATACCAAACATATATGTACGTACCAATTATAATACCTACATTCCTATCGAATAAATAAAATAAGATTACACAAAATACATCATAGGTATTTAAATTTAAAAATAAATACATAGAACTGTCAATTGTCTAAGCTACATGAACATATTACTTATCGTATAATTATAACATAAATTACCTACCTAAACTATCTACATTCACATTTATCAAAAAGATTTACGACAATAATAAGCAATATTCAATAACATATAAAACTGAAAACACGGACACATCAAAAGAATATAAATTAAAACATCAATATAAAATTAATTTGAAAAAATATAGAATTCGTGACAGTTTTGCTAGCATTAATGTGGTGTGAGTAAATGTGTGCCAATTCATGCCAATTAAAAAAAAATAGTTTTGTGACGTAGACCCAATGTGTAATGTAAAATGTATAATTTTCTGAGATTATTACAGAAAAATGACAATATAACGACTGAAAATGACAAAAAGTTTATTTGAGTATTAAAAAATAAAAAAATAAAAAATTTAAAAAGTTTGTTTGAGTATTGAATTCGATTTGTTTTTATAATGCTTGTCCCTTTTCTATAATTATTCATCAGAAAAATAATGTAAATGTTTATAAAATGATGTTTTATGTTCCACGTTTGTTTTCCATGGATGTCGATAGATGGCATTTGATTCCTGTAAGCCTTCGTTAAAAAGACTTGAGGCTATTTGTAGAAGAGAATGGACCTAATTTTTGAAATACGCAAAATGTGATTATTTTAAAAGTTATACTTAAAAATACTTCTGTGAAGTCGATTAAAAGGCTGACTTGCAAAAAAAAAGTCTTTTTAAAAACTGATCTTTATTGCCAATTAGAATACTTTCCAAAAATGTGTGCAGTGTGTTGGCATTTATTGAAATCGTATACTTTGTACAAGTACTACAGCTTACATACGACGACATCCTCGATAATATACATTTACAATACTTTTGGATCTACTACATACATATAATCGCTTTATTCTTTTCAAAAACTTGAAAGTATGAAGCGATCCTTTTACAAAATACAGGGACACAAAATATAGGTAGATACATACATATATTATATATAAAATAATTGACAACACGGTAGCACCATAGCGCAAGCCCATAATAACAAGGATACAACATTGATAAGATATAATATGAATTATAAAGCAACAGTATTTAGCAGCCAACACCCTGCAGACATTTAAAGCCTCATATTGATTTATCTTTTTGATTTTGCGGACGTTACCACACAGCGAATTGATAAAAACTTATAAAAAAAATGAAAAATAAAAAATATTTTTATAGATAAAATTCTGTTAAAATATATTTTAATTAAATATTCCAGCGCTTGCATTAAAATTATTAACTAATTAATAATGATTATACCTATCTTTTTTTTCGTTTAGCAGATTTTATTACGAAAAAAAAGAATATCTGAAAAAAATAAAAGCACAAATAAAGCTAGCTACTCGCGGCGCGACATCGCTGTATGTTAACGCCGCACACACGTACTGGTAATGGGTCTTCGCTGGGCGCAGCGGACACTGAAGTGTCGGAGGGTCGTGAGGTCGATGTGTAACGTCTGCCGCCTTTCCTTCCTTTCCTACTCGAGTCTAATAGCAGGACCTGTCAGAGCCAATTTGATACTGAGCCTTCGACACAAAGGTTAAAAAATCGTAAATTTTCAGAAAGAAAATGTAAATAAAAAAATATAAAAATTCAAAAATGTCAAAAGCAGGATCTTCTGTTTAAAAAAATGCTTTCAAGGAATTAAGTGTAAATTTTGTGTTCTTAAATCTTTAATTTGTATAAAGTCAAAATAAAAACGAGTTTGTGATAGTGTAAAGAGTAGAGAGTTAAAAAAAATTAAATCAACGAAGATAGACTAACAAAATATACTACTTCCATATTAAATAAACTTCACATAAAATTAGAAACCCAATATTTATATGTAGCACATAAAATAATATGCATCGGGCACATTTATATAGTTTTTTATGAATTATAAATATAATATTATACATTACTTATATACTTAGATTCATATATAAAATAAATATACAAAAAGTAGCATACATTCTAGCACGTTTTTTATTATAAATTATATTACATTTTACTGTCACACATCATAAAATATTTCTAGCTCATGTCATATCGACTAACAATCTAAAAAAACCTTACCACTTCACCTTTTAAAAAAAATCCTGACTTCAAAACACTGTTATATAATTTAATACACAAGTAGCCTTTATAAATCAATAAATACAATATTGCTCTTTAAAATTTCATATATCATATATTTTTGCATAAAGTTTTGCAAAGCTATTGTTGAATAAGTTGAAGTATTTCTGCCAAGCGCTTCTGGCTGACCACATCTAGCTTTTTCCACAAGATTCTAGCCACATTTTGCGAAGTAAGCCACAACACCATGATCCCTAAATTATTTCTATAGAATCCCATAAACACAGTTCAATGAGAAACTTTAGAAATAATTAAATAATCACTCTCGTTGGTAAGATAAATCAAGAGTCAATGACAAAGATTTAAATCAATAATGATATTCAAACATTTTAATTTAAACTAAAATGTTTGAATTTTTATTACTTCATTTTATTATTATTATTATAAAAATATCAATAACTATCGTAGTTAGTAACAGTAATTTCAAAATGATAAAAAGAGTTTAAGTATTTATAATTTTTGCTTTTAACTGTAGCTTTAAGATATTGTGTTAGCAAAAAAATATATATATTTTAATAAAACTATTGACTCCAAAACCCATCTACCATAGAGTACAGATGAACAATGACTTGTGCTGGTAGCCAGTAACTCAATAAGTACCTCTCTTCTATTTGGTGGGAACTGCCCTATAGGACTGATGCAGCGCACTGAGCGATGGCGCTTCTGTTACCAACAATACCCGTCATAATCGAAACATTATAATTAAAAAAGAACAACAACCTAACAAATGTTATAACAAAAGTCAGTTAATTTCATTTTTTTTCTATCGCATTGTTGTGTACTTTCATTTCAATATTACATTTCATTTAGATATATTAATTTATAATACCTGTAACTATTTTTTTATTTAATTATTGAAATGTATAATATGTCATACTATATTATATATTATGACTTAAGAAATATTTAAATAATTGTATCAACATTACAACCTAATTAATTTGCAATTACTTTGTGAACTTGAGTCGTTTCAAATATTTTACTGTTTAAAATTCAATATTTTTAGTACCTACTCATTTTGTTACGTCGTTGTATTTTACTCATATTGTAGGTTTAATTAAATTTTCACAAACCCAAACTAACATCTTACGAGTACATGAAAAACTAACAACATTTGAGAAATAAATTCAATTGGGAATTAAATTTAAAGTCATGAGAGGAGTGGCACACCAAGTAACCAGGCTGGTCAAAGTTCACTGCTATGTTTAGGCCCCATAGAATAGGGGGTGAGCTTAATACCATTGTCGATTTTTAATATTCACCGAGAGCTTTGACAGTTATTAAAAAATATTAAAAATACCCGATTTAATCGTGTCAGTCGCATGCCACCACACTTAATCAACCCATTACATTGGCCCACTGCTAGGCACTACACACCATCAACCAATAACAGTATTCTACTGCTGTAATATTGCCACTGCCAATGAGAAATTACAGCCTGGCTACTTAATTATGTCTCTACCAATTAGGACACTAACTAAATAAAATGTACTCACTAGGTCATGCTTTTAAAAACACTGTGTTTTTAAACAGTTTTTTTGTAATCACACTTGCAAGTCTAGAAATCATTAGAGTTAGCTAAAGACAGAAGACAGCAGACTCATGCAATGATAGCTCATGAATTATTAATTTAACAAAGTTCCCTGGCTGAAAATTCATTTTGTGAAACTAAGTTTCGAAAATTTTAGTAAATTACACTTATAAAATCTGTAACAGAATAAGCGCAAAACCTGAAAGTAGTTTGCTCAGAATCGATTACAGTGGTTTTTAATGTGTTAATTTTTCCCGAAACGATAATTACAATACATGAGACTCTGAGACTATCACTGGTTCATCAATGGCCCGAATTATGGAAAAGTGACACCTATTTATTTGTGGCAATAGATTATTGTGTGAGCCGAAATCGTAAGCCGAATCGTTTCGCCATATCAGTATCTAGTTTCTTGAAAAAAATATGGTTACGTTTCTCAAAATGACTTTAGGCTCTCGTTGTTATAACTATGATTCGATATTATAATTAAGGTGTTTGAGCCCTTGCGCTTATTCAGTTATACTTTTCATAAATATAATATTATAAAAAATAAATATGAAAAATAAAAATTATGAACTATTAATTGTTTTATAAGCATCACAAATTGCATTTATTAACAATTGTGTACGAGATTATCTTTATAACCTAAAATTCCGATGTTCGCATTATTTTTATATGTTTTAAAGGTATAAGTAGTCCAACTTTAAAATGTTGTAAACTTTAATTTAATTAATTATTTTTTTATTTTATTAATCAGATTAATATCCAAAACAAAGTTCAGTCAATGTATTTTTATTGTTACAGTTATAACACATACAGCGTAGCCAATCAAAACACAGGTACCTGGTACTTCTGGGGGCAGCACCCGCATCGCGCGCAGCACGCGAGCAGCGCCGGCGCACGGCCCGAGTGCGCGGGCGACGCGAGCGGGGACGGCGACCCGGCGCGCTTGGCCGCCCCATTAAACGGATTCTCCATTTCGATGAATTCTCGATCCTGGAGGTAGGGTTATGTGTTAGGGCCCTATTATGGGAAGAAGTACATATTAAAATACAAATAACAAGTCTTTCTATGGCAGTTGTTAGAGAATTGTGCTTTGTAGAGCAGAAAAGAACCGTTTGCCTAGGTAATCATAATTTACGAAACTATGTCCATTGCTCGTTTAATGGTGAAATCAAACAACGCGAAGAAACTATGTAACCACAAAAAATCGCGTGCCATCTAGAAATAACACTTCCCCTTACCCCAGAGTTGGAACCATGGAACTATAATAATGTTCACCATGACCCTACCAGACTGTGACACCAAGTCTCATGAAAGATGAGTCCTTGCCTCGCATCCTACTTAGAGGAACGCGTGCATTGCCTTATTTTAAAAGCTCAGCCCCAAAAACTACAGTAAAATAATAGAAATTAAAGAAGAAATTGTTTATAGTTCTTTCCGGTGACCAAATTGGCTATTGCGTGTTTTATACACATAAACACAACTACCTACTTTTTTAAAATACCTCAACCCTTTTCCTGTTAAAGGACTAAAAAAATCTACATAAAGACTTTTATAGTAGAGAACTTATACTATTCATAAAATAGTTCAAAAATTACTTTAAAATACTCACAGGTTGTCCCGGTAAGCTTATAATAGAAGTCAGGACAATATTATGACGTCATAAAAAAATAAAACTACTACAACACGAGACAACACCACACTCACATGACCTTAAAGTCGAAACAGCATGCCTTTAAAACAACACAACTTTAGCAAGATAAAATAGATCACAAACTATAACTTTCAGGAAATCGAAAGACAGAATGTAAACAAAAAAATGGAATCAGAGATTTACAAAAACCCCAAATTATATAAACAAAGAATAAACAAGAATCTCTGAGATTTTATTGAATATTTCAGTATTTTATTACTACCATCTCTTTGACTAGGTTTAAAGGCCTGTATCCACTACACTGTAACATAAAATGATTGTAACACAGATTTAAAAAATCTACAATTATTTCAATGTAGTGTTTGTTTGTGACGGAACTTTTTTAGAAGCATATGAATGCTTATGTAATGTAGTTGTATTTAATAGGCCTACGTGTAGCGGATCGCTGTCTGCTCATGGACAGTGCACCAAAAATCAGTATATCATCGAGTGAACAGTCGATTGTTACAAAGCCATCTGAACATCACAGATTATTTTTCTGTAATCAGCTGCAAACTTTATACAAAACCCGTAGCGCAAATGCTCTAATCAAATTCAAAATAGTATTAGGCATTAAATGACGCCTCACAATGACACGCAAACTCTAAATCTATGTAGATACAGCCGTACAGTCATCATGATATGTTACGGTGTAATGGACAGGGGCCTATAGCTTATATTTTGAGGGAAAATTACTAGATTACCGCTACTTTCTCTCGTTGTTTCAGTAGGGAGATGTTTATTTAAATTCTGTCTTTTGCGTTCCTGGCTAAGGTATCCCACTCACCGTTGTGCGTTCCAGACATCTTAATAGATGGTGGTGCTGCAACTCGAAAATGTCTTCGTCTCGTCCAGCATCATCCAGCTCTACGCCCGACTCCTGCGCAGCCAGGCGGGCTTCTGCCGCTTTCTTTTTGGACACGAAGGCTGCCCCTGACGAGGCTTTGGCAATACGGATGCGGGCGAGACGGGCTTTCTGAAATTATAATATTCGTTTATGAAATTCAGATTTCTTAGTGAAAAATATTTCTTGTTCTCTTTCATATTTTTGGTGTGAGAAGACCGAGGCAGTGTGTTGGACTTTATCTTTGATCACTCTCGTTGTGATATTTATTGTTATGAGATGGTAAGCGACAACCACAGCGTATAGACCAGTGATGCTAAAAGTGATCTATAGCGACCCTCAGGGGTCATCAACGATCTACAAGGGATCTCTGTCAGCGGTACGAAAAATTAGGATCCATCTAAATGGGTATGGTACAATAAATTTGCAAGAGGCCTTAAAACCCTTCAAATATGTAATTGTAGCGATCTACGCAAAATACAGGAGACAGAAGACATTCAAGCACAAATAACCATATGATTGACAAGAAGGGGGCTCGTGGCTAACTAAAACTCGTAAAACTAGCCATGAAACCCTCAAGCATACTGAGCAGATCTAAGTTCTAGGACAACAAAGAACCTGATCAATGTAGTTATGAAGACTGGACTCGAAAAGTGGAGCGTCGGCTGTGGGGCCCGTGGGCTGTGGTAAAAAGTTTTTTTTTAATGTCATCCCTATTGTGATCTTCCATCCATGGTGCATTTACAAACAAAACTTAGATAGCGTGGCAGTCCTCATGGATTTTATCGTCCGGTCAATGTCCATCTATCCTAGAAAACCTAAAACCACACAGATATTCACCACGGGAGTGATAATATCAGTCTGTAGTTACCCAGCAGAGGTAGACTACCATTACGATCCCCGACACTATAAATAGAAGTTTTTTCATCCCCTACCTGCTTATCCTCATAAATCATTTTCACGTGGGAGGGCCCTGCTTTGGCACGAATGGGCCGGCTCGACCGGAGTGATACCACGGCCTCACAGAAAACCGGCGTGAAACAACGCTTGCGTTGTGTTTCGCCGAGTGAAGGAGGTTACCGGAGGCCCAAACCCTTGCTCGTTTGCCCCCCTATCTCATAAAAAAAAAAAATGGGTCATGGCAAATCCAATTATTACTGATGGGTGTGATATAAAATAAAAAAAAGATATAGAGAGCAGAAAACTATAATATAACGGATCGAGCTAGCCGACAGGACTAATACATCGGAATAATAGAGAAAAATTGCAATAGATTTTTTTATGGGATAGCAGGCAAACGAGCCGACGGATCACCTGATGGTAAAGCGATCACCACCCCCCATGGGCACCCGCAACACCAGAGGAGTCACAAGTGCGCTGCCGGCCTTTTAAAAGGGATTACGCTCTTTTCTTGAAGGTTTGAAGATCGTATTGGATTAAGATACAGAAAAAGGTCGTATACCATTTTACTATATTTTTAGATATTTTGAAACTACGGGATATGATAGCATGCGTCGTCTACCAACTCTGCCACGCTTTATCCTATTTAGACCTGGAACAACTATCGTATCGTATGTAGGCGCCACAATAGATTCATTGCCATAAGCAGGTCGAAGACTAGGAGACGAGACAAGAAGACTAGCATCAGTTGATTACGCCAATTGAGAGGCCAAAGATTGGATAAAATATAATAAACAGTAACCAAATATCGTTGATCAACAATGCTAGGGTTTTCTTAACCCTCTCCTGCCCCGTCTCGTAACCCTCTGTCATTATCAAAGACCTTGTTGATGTCATGTCTTCTTATTATTTTTTTGGAAGCGGCGTTCGCCTAATGTCTAGTGCGTCGGACTTGCGATCATATTGTAATTGTTGACTCTATTATTTTGATGTTATCTCTATCTCTACTATTATAAAATTGTAAAAAAGCTGTGTCTGTACATTGATATATAAACGTCTCCGAACCCAAAAATGTGATTTAAAAATTCTTGTCTGTTTGTTACGGGTTGGCACAAAAATTACTGAATAGATTTTAATTTTGCTATCACTGTTAGAAAGTATGTGCTCCAACTTAAAAACTGGTATACTTTTTATCTCAAGTAATTAAATGGAACCGGAGATATAGCTTGACCTCTCTAATATATAGAGACCCATACAAAAAAGAGATCATCACTGTTGGTTTTGAGCTTCAAGTGGGCGAAGCCGCGGGTAGAGGCTAGTAATTTATAAATTTTGATCTAACTTTAGTGTTACTTATTATGTTTTGAGCATTCTGTGCACTAACGGGGTTGTCTATTTCTTGGCTTATGGTGAATCTTTCCCGGAAATAGATGGGGCATTCGAAGAGAGGGTGGGGTACAGTTTCCAGTACGCCAGACTTACAGACGCACGATGTCTTCCTTAAGTTTTAACCTATAAAGGTATTCCGAAAACTCACCGTGCTCAGACAGTGCTAATGTTAAATTACACCGGTCAAAGGAAGATGGCTGGTATGTTCCTACATCTTGTATAGAGGATAAAAGACTGAGATCCAGTACTGAATCTGGCAGTAGAAGGTGGCCCAGAATCTCCCGTATAAAACACATAGGCCTCTATACAGCCCAATTCTCTTTGATCTTCTCCAGGCCTTCAAGAACCTTTCAGGCCACACTCCTAGGAGTTGGAACAAAAATTAGCTGATCTAACAAGGTTAGTGGCATTCAAATTCATGTAAAACCGACATAACTTCAAAAAACATAGAAAATAAATGTACAGCCCAATATAAAAGTGAGCCACGGACTAATTAACAGTCATATTTGAGTATTAAGGTAGGTCCACATTAATAAAAAATGTTTTTTGCATTTCAACCAGTAATTACATAAAACTATTGTATTTGTGCCCGGTTAATGGCAATAGGCTCGCCCCTATTACATGGGACCTAAACATACCGGCGAACTGTGGGTGTACATAAGTAGTACGCCTCTGCCTAACCCTTCGGGGAATACAGGCGTGATGGTATGTATGTATTACATAAAAATATTATATAATTTACAAATAAATACATGTTCTTTCTTTCTTTTAAATAAATAAGTGTCTATACATAAATGTTCGTGAATGGACATTATATGCGACAGACAAATTCAATTATTATTTATTATTAAATATAATTATGCAAATCTATGAAATCATGATTGTGTTCGAAGACTTGATAGTGTTATGGGAATTAGTCATATGTTTTTGAGGGCATAGATTTGCGTCGAATCAAAACTCATTTTTGGACTCTGAAACGCTGAATATACTACATCTCTTGTCACCCTGTGTTATTCACAGTTACACCGTTTGCGGTGTTGAAGACCCTCAGGTACAGCAGAGAAGATATTTGGCAAGCCGGGGTAGGTGTACTGATGAAATAACATAGAGTAATAAGAGATGTTGTATATTCAGCGGTTCAGAGCCCAAAGAGACTTATGTTACGGTTACAAGTTATGTTATAGGAAACTAGAAATCAGTGTAGCCAGCTGAATATTAAATACCCAGTTAAGAGGACTTATGACATTATTGTTTCTGTATGAAAAGATTAATGAGTGTGGATGAAGCTAAAGAGGTATGTCAGAATCGTAGCAAGTGGAAGTCTGTGGTCTCTACCTACCCCTACGGGAAAGAGGCGTAACTTTATGTATGTATTTATGTATGTTGTTTCTGGTAACACATCAAAGTCAAATATTTTATTTTTATCTCAAGACAAGCACTTTTGAATTGTTAAAACGTAGGTACACGATTCCAAATATTGGGTTTATTTATTTTTATTTATTTTATTTATTTATTTATTTGACAACAAACACAGGTACATTAAAGGTGTTATAAAATTAATTATGGCCCACTATGTTTTGCTCTTACGAGCGTACAAATATTTTTATGAAGCTAAGAACATAATATTATTCAAAAGCACAATCTAACTATATAATGTCAATTTATAATTTAAATTCAAAGAAATCATGAATGCTATAAAAACATTTTTCAGAAAGCCACCGCGTTAATTCTTTTTTAAATTTATAAAACGTCATTGATTTGAAATTATTAGGAATTTTATTGAATATTTTAATACACATTATATAACTATTATTAGATGTCAAAGTCAGTCTAGTAAATGGTCTGTATAATTTATGCTGATGTCGCGCCCGTCTACTATAAGAACTAGAAGCTTCCTGAAATAGGTTCTTATGTTTAAATACAAATAAACATGCATCCAAAATATACAAGCATGGGACAGTCAAAATTTTATATTGCCTGTAGAATGGCCGGCAAGAGTCTATTTGTTGCAGCCCAAATATGGCTCTTAGGCATTTCTTTTGCATTATAAACACATCGTCTATGTCTACACTTCTGCCCCAAATGATTATACCGTAACGTAGTATGGAACAGACATACCCATGATATGCCGTTATTGCGGCTTCTTTAGAAACTATTTGACTTATTCGTCTCAACGGATAAACAAAACTATTTAATCTTGAACAGATATCTGCTGTGTGAGTCTTCCAATTACAAAACCGATCGATTGAGATGCCGAGGAACTTATACAAATCTGTTTCCGACACTGTCACCCCATCGTATGAAATATTTAGCTTTAGTGGTTTAGATTTGTATGTATGAAATTGCATGAATTGAGTTTTTTGTATATTAACCCTCAGCTTATTCACTGAGAGCCATTCAATCGCAGTGGTAAGAGCCTTATTTATATCGGATTCATAGTCACATCTGTTAGTACCCTTTACCACAATCGATGTGTCATCAGCAAATAGCACGCATTTATGATTTAAAGCATTGGGCAGGTCATTGATGTACAATAGAAATAAAAGTGGACCCAGTATACTACCCTGGGGTACACCATGATTGTTTTCCAGGTAATTTGAAAGTGAAGATTCCAGTACTTTAGAACGCTCATTATATTTAGAAACTCTAACGCACTGTCTCCTTTTTTCTAGATATGATTCCAACCAGTTATGTGCTAATCCGCGGATTCCGTAAGCAAAAAGTTTGTCGAGCAAGCGTTTATGACATACAAAATCGAAAGCCCTACTCATGTCCATGAAAATAACTGAAACTGGTATGCTTTCCTCAATACAATCAGTTATGGTCTTTATAAGTTGAAAAGCTGCTAAGGAGGTGCTGTGATTTTTGCGAAATCCATTTTGCTCGTCTTGGATGATATTATTTTTTTCACAATAATTAATTAACCTGGTGTAGAATACCTTTTCAAAAACCTTTGATAATATGGAGATCAAGGTCACCGGCCTATAATTGTCCATTAGAGTTCTGTCTCCTTTTTTGAAAAGCGGTTTAACAATAGACAATTTCAATGGTTCTGGAAATACACCCTGTTCCAATGACAAATTGATTATATGTGTGAGTGGAAAGACAATCAAATCAATACTCTTTTTCAACATATCAGTACATACTCCATCATAACCAACTGCTTTAGAATTTTTGAGTGATTTTACAATTTTAATTACTTCATCAGTACTCACTGGATAAATAAACATACTATTTTGGCTAGATTCAACATTTATTTATTAAAAGGTTATTAAAATTTTGATTATTTTTAATTATGTCAATGAAAAAATTATTAAAACAATCTGCTATTTGCTCAGGATTAGTTAAAACATTATTATCAATAGATATTTTTGGAATAGAATTTGTGTTGACCTCGGATGTTGTATGGTTTTTAATGATATTCCACGTTGCCTTACATTTATTACTCGAGCGATTTATGTACTTAGTGCAATTATTTCTTTTGGAAGTGATAAAACATTTCTTTAGTATCTGACAATAGACTTTATATTTACGTGAATTCAATTCATTCTTAGTTTTAGCCCTATTTCTATAGTACATATCTCGCTTAGTTTTACAACATATTTTTAAACCCTTAGTTAGCCATTTCGACTTACGTCTATCTTTATTCGTTACTCTGACACGTATTTGGGGAAAACACAAATCATAGAACAGTACAAATAATTCATGAAATTCTGAAAAAGCTTCGTAAGTGGAAGTGCTACTAAAAACATTATGAAAAGACAGATTTGTGAGGCATTCCCTGAATTTCATGACATTTTCATCGCTATAGTCGTGCTTAAATTCGTACCACCATTTTAATGGAGGAAGTCTGGGTTGCTTGACTGGCCAGTAGTAGGTTTGGGCGGTGTGATCAGAGAGCCCAAGATCATGAATGTCAGCAGTTCCTCCCACAATATTCGTCAAAATATGGTCAATGCAAGTGCTCGACTTGCTCGTAATCCGCGTTGGTGTAGTAATCACTGGTGCAATGTTGTAATTCTGTAATAATCTTCTGTAATCTGTTGACTCCTTTGAAGTTTTCAGAAGGTCTATGTTTATGTCGCCACATATTATAATTTTCTTGCGGGAGTTACGACATAGCGTTTCCAATAGAGTTTCCAACTTATGAAGAAATATTGCAGTACTAGACGATGGTGTTCTATATAGACATATGACTAATACCTTGTATTTTACAAGCTCAATCCCACAACTTTCAAAAACACAAATTTCATTTATGTTGTTATTATTATACTGTATTTTTTTGTATTCTAAGTCGCTTCTAATTAGAATTGCAACTCCGCCTCTTTTTGAATTTTTTCTAGAATAGAATGATGCATTTAGAAATCCTTTCAATCGCAAATTCCTTTCAGTTCCTTCCAATAGAAATGTTTCAGTAAGACACAATATGTCTACTTTATGCAACAATTTTAGGGCACTGCAGTACAACTCATCTTGTTTATTAAGTACACCTGCAATATTTTGATGCATTACTCTTAACACATTCTCAGATTGAATTACGAAAAAAATCCTCTTCATATGTTTGGGTCCCTGTGCTTTCGTATTTTTTAAATGTGTTAGTTTTTGATGTTATTGTATTATTGTAGATATGATTGTTCTCCAATTCTAAGACTAGCTGCTCCAAATCTGACATGATAATAATTAACCCTTTGTTATTCAGTGACATATGTTGTTTACTATATGTATCATAAGTATATGGCAGATTGAGATTAGAGTCTAATATAAAAGCGTAATGATGTGCTTCTATATCCATGTAGAGCAAGTTATTAAATGCCTCTATTCGGCTGTTATACATAATATTACATTTCTCCATGTATTTAAAGGTTGGTAAACAGATAATAATATTAGTGTGATGAAGTGGCATTATTTTTTCACGGATAAACGTTACTAATTCTGAGTAGTTATGCGTTGTTCGAAAGTCATCCTCACCAATATAAATGATGCAATAGTCATATTCGGTAAACTCTCGAACTTTTACCTCAATATTATCAAATATAAGTTTTATTCCACATTTCGGTTTGCGATAATGACAGATTTCATAATTATTTAAATTTGTTCTTTCAGCCATATTATACATTCTATTAGATGTTTCACTACTGATTAAACATATTTTGTGTTTAGTCAACGGCAGCGCTTCCGTGAGCAGAGTTGGTGATGGTGGCGATGGCTTACTGTCACATGTAATGTGTGATGTCTGTGAAACATCTCCATTGCCTGGGGTGATTGAGCTTGAGATATTAAAAGTTGGAAGCTTTTCGACAAAGGCCTTATTTATAGATTGCGTTTGTTTTGACGTTATTTTACTATTTAAGTTCTTAGTGGGTGTCGTTAATTTTTGTTTTAGCGGACTACTAACTATTCTCTTAAACGTGTTATTTTTCTTAATTAATTCTTCATTTTGTAATTTCAAATTATTATTTTCCAATGATAATGTTTCTATTTCGTAATGCGCACTATTTAATTGGAGTTTTAAACTATCGATCTCCTCTTTTAATAATTTTATTTGATTGTCATCTTCGTCTTCTGAAATATCCGGCATACTGTTGCTGGTAGCACAATCCAATGTTTGTGATAAGACATCATTATCATCGTTGTTTGATTCTGACCGTGTGCGAGTGCGGCGTAAAGTAATATTCTCGAAGAAGTTCATGACTTAAACAGTTTTAAAAACACAAAAACTTATTCTGCTCTCCTGTCGCGGTTCGAACTTACACCTTTTATAACACAAGGCAGATAGGTAAGCCGCTACGCCAACTAGTAATTACTTGATGGATGCGAATTAAGCAATCGTATTGAGTTATACCATGTAGATTACTATACGTGTTACTAGATGTCGCTGTTTTGAATAATTAATCAGTATTTAGAACTGTCAACACCGGTCGATTTATGGTATCATTCGTACTTGCTATTTCATATGTGATGTAATAGGTGGCGCTACTGCAGTTACATACTTCACCAATATTCAAATAAAAAACGACACATAAAATTAATAAAACTTGAATAATGTGTAGCCGTCCAATATTTTTGGAAAAATGTTTATTTAATTGTTTATAGGTGTACTGAATAGTCACAGTTTATGCACAAATATCACTTTTAGTCATTAATTTTAATGCAATAAGATAAAGTATACGTAGGACAACTATCACTATTTTTATATGAATTATTAAACACAGTTTGGAGATAACACTTTCACAGTTAGCTTGTCTCTTATAGTTCACTTATAAACGGTTTACACTGTCCAAAACTTAATTTTACTATTATTTAAATAATTTAATACGGGAGCCCAATGAAATCCAATGTTTACTTGACAGCGCCAAAGAAGAACCGACAAGAAACTCCATAGAACTAAACAATATTCCTACCAACAATATTATTATACACTAGCTTTTGGCTGCGGCTTCGCTCACCTGACTTCCAAAAATAATTAAATCGTTTACCAACTGTGATGATCTCTTCTTCGTACGGGTCTCTATACATCAGAGAGGTCAAGCTGTATCTCAGCACTCGTTTAATTATTTGAGATAAGATGTATACCAGTTTTATAGTTGGAGCATATACTTTCTAGCAGTTATAACAAAATTAAAATGTATTGAGTAGTTTTTGCGCCAAACCGTAACAAACAGACAAAAAGGCAAGAATTTTAAAAATCACATTTATGGGTTCGGTGACGTTTACATACCCTAACCCACTTGTTTTTTTCTCTCATCTTGTTTTCATCTTCAATATACAGACGTAGCTTTTTTTCAATTTTATAATAACTATAAATGTGGACCTAGCTTTACAGTTCACGTCGAGATTGTATAGGTAAGTAATGCGATGGCGGCGTCGCGTGTGGCGACCCATGATTAACTAAATAACTAAAAGTAGTTAAATGATTGTTTGTTTTGTTTGGTGGCTCAGTTTACTTGTTTTAACTGGAGGGTGGAATTCGACCTCTTTTTTTCCAAGTTATTCCTTATACTTCCGTCCATGATATTTCTATTGAGGTTTCGTATACTTGGCTAAGTTAAATATCTGCCTCGTTAGATTAATAGTCCTGAGCGTGACAGCTATACTAGAGGTCCTGGGTTTGATTACCAGGTCGAGCGGAGTGATATGATATGATAGGAGCAGCTCGGAGTTTAGGATTTTAGTCCGGTTCATGACAACAGCGTTACCTCCTATTACATGGGACCTAAACGTGATGAATGAGCTGTGGGTGGTTCCATTACTATCATCTTAGGATAATTTGTAAAGTATTTACTACTGAATCTTTAAAAAAAAGACGTAGGAGCCCAGAACTGCTATTTCAGTATTTGGATGATCTTTCAATGACTCTAACACAAGAGAGAGATTCCCTAGATAAATCTGTCAGAAATCAACAATTAGAAAGTCACTAATTTGATGATTTTTAATTTATTAAATGATTTTGAAAAATTTGCCATAGTAGAGTTAGGCCCATAAAAGTAAGTAAAACCGGTTTTATGTATATTTTCTATGCATTTTCCATGTGATTTCTTACACTTACACGATTACAACTTTTAAGACGTAAATTCTACTACAACTTCTCTTCAGGTTTAATTCTAATTTTTTTTTTATCAGATAGGGGGGCAAACGAGCAGACGGCCACCTGATGGTAAGCGATAACCACCGCCCATGGACACCCACAACACCGAAGGAGTCGCAAGTGCGTGTCCCACCTATTAAAAGGGTTTGAGCCTCCGGTATCCTCACTCACTCGGCGAAACACAACGTAAGTATTGTTTCACGCCGGGTTTCTGTGAGGCCATGTCGCTCGAGCCAGCCCATTCGTGCCGAAGCTCGCCGATATAAAAAACTTACAGAGTAAAACCTTTATAGTTTTATTTTCGTTTTCGCTTTTTATAGAAAAACTTATATAAAAAAAGCAGCCACGTCACTTCCGACGCCACGTATTCTCCTTATCGAGTGTCACGACATCGCCACCGGAACAGAGAGACGTAATCTTGACACGCTCGCGCATAAACACGTCGCAGCCGTAAAATTACAACCCTTTTTGATGGATGGTGTTATGCAATATGTAGTCAAATGAATACCATTACTTCTGTATTCCTTTTAGAGAATATACGTTTTATTAAAAAAACCCTGTCTGTTCCGAAAGGTCATATAGGTGTACCAATCATATCAACAGATGACCAGAAGGGCGGAAAAGCGACATCGATTCAAAATTCAAATTCAAAATTTCTTTATTGACATTAATTATGAGTGTATATTTGATGAATTCCCTGACTATTGATTACTGATTTATGGTAGCCATTCCAAAAACCCGAACGAAACGCTTCCTTCCACGAAATGTGAAATGCGCTGCTTGAGTGGGTCTTCCCCGATAGATATAATCTGGGTGCCTTTAAATACGAGTGAATCGGTTTCTTCTAGGCAAGCGCGCTACATTGTAGATCGCAGTGTCGCTTAACATCCGGCGAACGTAATCAATCAAGCGTAAACCTTTCATGAATACAAAAAAAGAAGTACCTAACACCATCACATTCGTCATAGGGAATATACGCTATGTTATAAGAACCCTGTCCGATCCAAAAGGGGCATATCGGTATTCAAATCACTGATGAAATAAGAAACATAAAAAAAATCATGAAAGTACCTACCTAAACGTCAGTTCACATTAATTATATTTACTTATTAGATATATTTTTTTATATTTTCATAAAAAAAGACAATTAAAAATATAAATATATTAGCCCACCGGAATCGGGAGCAGAGTCCCATCTACCGGTGGTCAGGCCCCAGAGAGAGGAACTTCCTGACAATGTGGGCCATGTCCGGGAGTACTGTTTTCTGGATCAAGCTGGTATTATTATCAGCCGTCCCTCTGCAGGGCAAAGGCCTCCCTTTCCATCTTCCACTCTTCCCGGTTGAGAGGTTTCAGCATCCAACCCCGTACGAGTCCAGAACCACTATAATATTTCCAAAAATAGTAGGTACTGCTGCTCTTACCCTCTGAGCCTTCCTCTTGTCAGCCCGCTGGTTCTGGTGGTAGATTCTGGAGAAGTTGGAGACGATGACGGGCACAGGGAGGGCGATCACGAGCACTCCGGAGAGAGAGCACACTCCTCCCACAATCTTGCCGGCTATTGTACCGGGCACCATATCACCGTAACTGGGGAAGAAGAGAGATTCTTGTTATTGTCTTGTAGTTTTAAAAACATACAAAAAAGAGAGGTAGTATTTCAAGAAAATTAAAAATCACTGTAATGGATTCTGAAGTCGATTCTGAACAAACCACTTTCAAGTAACAGCTGACTCTGTTCCAGGTTGTTTAAGAAACATATGTGGAGAGTTCGCCTCCGAGTAATATGACGCACCTAAATAGGCAGGTAATTTTTAAATAAAACAACAAGAGAAACAATTTATATTATTATAATAATAATAGCACAAATATATCCAGCTATTAGCACCCATAATCAATCCATTATACTGTCCCTCCACTTCTGGCCACGGGGCTCCTCTCAGAATGAGATGGCTATAGATGGCTATAAATGGCTATAGATGGCTATAGATGGCTATAGATTAGGCTATAGTCCACCACGGTAGCTGAGGAATGGCAAACTTCACACGCCGTCGAAAATATCTCTCAAGCATACAGGTATCCTCACGATGTTTCCCTTTGCTGTTTAAGCGCGTGATGATTAGGTAACTATTAATACGCATATGACTTCGAAAAGTTAGGGGTGCGTGCACTGGATTTGAACTCGAGGCTTTTGACTTGGCAGTTCAATAGTCAAATCACTGCACCCCTATCATAAAAAAAAACAGGAAAATGGCATCAATAAAAGACATGGCATCCAGTTTTTATAAATATATAGCGTAAAATTCGACAGCAGATAGGTTATCTGCCAGACACCTCAATAAAAAAAACCACAAATCGTACAAAAACTTTAAAACCACATTAAAACCGTCAATAAATCCTAAAAAATAGTTTCCTTGACACTATGGCACAGAAAAATAACAGAAACACTCATATTTTCATCACAAAACACATGAAGAATCCCATCATAAGCTTGAGTGTAAACTGAGTTATGTGTGCTGCTGCATGATATTGAAATACTTAAAGAAGAAATTTGTAAAGGCAATATTTGTATGTTATCATGTTTAGGATATATCACGTCTCATTTAATATGTCATATTTAAAAATTATGAGGTCGTCACATTGGGAAATGTTACATTGAATGTTGACATTTAGATACGCGGTGGCGTGTGCAGCCAAGTTCAAAGAAAAAGGAACTAGCGACGCAGCACCATGTGTTACACGAACCAGTCTGAGCTACTTTTGACCATGTATTTGAACTATTTGACCTTCATACCTGGAATTTGTGTAGATAATTCTGCTAAATATTTGACTAGTTTTAATTTTGGCTAGTTTTCACATACAAGTTCTAATATATTTGGTTAATCAATTCAAATATTCTTTTCTTTATATTACATAACAACTTTTCACAACTTTTCTTTATGTTATACACAAGTTACCTATTGTTTTTATAGTGTTAAATTTGGCTTATTGATAACAACCAGCCAAATCAAATCTTGAGCAGGATTATTTACAAAATGTGTTATGTATTTAAATTTCAATTGTTTTGTCAACGTAGTTGACAACTACGCCTATTCTTAAGATTGAACTTGGCTCCCATTTTAAAATATTTGTTTTTGATAGGATATAAAAGCTCACCAAACTTATAATTTAGGTCACTGTGGTCCATCAGTTAGCGTCAGTTATATTTCGATTAGATTATCATCCTCAGCAAACTCATCACAGTCAAATTGCGAACAAAAACGCCAGGTTAAAGGCACCTTAAACCTAGGATCATGGAGTAAACGGAACGTACATGAAGCGAAATGGCGTGCTAAGCAAGTCGAAATACCTGTAAGTATAGCAGTAGTCTCTGCCTACCCCAATAGTTAAAGGCGTGAAAATATGTCAGTATAAACAAGCAATAATAATAAATAGGTATTTTGACAACACGTTTGGCGTTGTGGCTGAGCGATCGAATTCTACGTCGAATTCTACGTCACGTGATGAGGGTTCGATTCCCGCACGGAACAAATATTGTTCGTGTATACAAACCCGGAACAATTACCTACCAATAATTATACGTATTTTTACGGGTTTGTCTATGTGAGCGTTTGTTTGTAAAAGCACCCACGATAATTCAAGTTCAAATGTTCTTATTTCAATAAGCTTTTAGAAGCGTTTATAAAACGTCATTGATTCTCGTTGCACAGTTCCAAAACGTTGATCTTATGCAGAAAAATCCGGCAAAAAACTCCATGAACACTCTTTTAAAATACCTAAGTGTTGCATAAAGAAGAAAATTCAAGTGTCACCACACTAGGATTTTAAACATCAATGTAAAAAAAAGAAAATAATGTTTCGAGTATTCATAGGAGAGGCAATAAGGCAATCAATTTGTGGCTAACGTCTAACCAGCCTTCAGTTACTGATTAGCGGGCCTTTTACTTACTTTACTTTGTAGTGGTTTACCAATAATGAATTTAATTCTCTTCTGAAGCTGAAAAATCAATTTAACGAGGGCAGGAAACCGTGCTCTCCTGTTATCTCAATAACGAATTGGAAAACATCGCTGTGGTAAAAAGATGTTTTCTTTCATTTTTAGCCGTCTTTGCTCAATGTTTTTTTTTTGTTTCGTGCTTAAGTTAAGGCTTGTTGCTCGCGGCCAGTTATATATTAGTTTAACTTTCCCCGTAAATGCGTTCCTTGCGAAGTATGTCTGGTGTAACTCGGAATGATAGATTGAGAAATAGTGTGATAAGACAACGTTGCGGACTGAAAGATGATGTAGTGACACGCATTGAAAGGAATATGCTGAGATGGTTTGGACATGTTGAGAGGATGAATAAAAGACGATTAACGAAAGGAATTTATAAGGCGCATATCAGCGGCAACGTCAGAAGAGGTCGACCTAGAAGGACCTATACCGATCTTATTGGCGAAGTCCTTCAAAAAGGTCAGGTGCGTAGTACTCGCAACCGGCGCGTATGTATGAGAAGATGTATGAATGTCACAGAAGCAAAAGAGGCATACAAGAATCGTAGCAAGTGGCAGTGTATAGTTTCTGCCTACCCCTGTGGGAGAAGGGCGTGAGTGTATGTAACTTTCCCCGTATTAGAATTTTCTCCTGTAGGTCATAAATCTTATTTTTTCCATGCGGAGATCGAATACAACCTATTGCGCAGAAGTCGATTCCACAGCCGCTACGCCAAATGTGTCGTCAACTCTATTCTATTATTCCATAGGGAGGATTATAGGGGTCACTGAGAATCCACAACAGGTGCAAATGAATGGTGCAGGTGAATTCCATTTTTAAATTATTCAATACCTACCTTGCAAATACTCTAACTGCCTCGTTAGTCTAGTGGTCACAAGTGCGACTTCTACGCTAGAGGTCCTGGGTTCGATTCCCAGGTCGAGCAAAGTGTTGTTGGGTTTTTCTATGAAATTCTCAGTGGCAGCTCGGAGTTTGGAATTTGTGCCCGGTTAATGGCAATAGGCTCGCCCCCTATTACATGGGACCTAAAACATACCGGCGAACTGTGGGTGTACCTAAGTACACCTCTGCCCTACCCTTCGGGGAATACAGGCGTGATGGTATGTTATGTTATGTTACCCTGCAAATGGAAGTTGTAATCATAATTTAAAAAAAGTATCTACATTTTCATAATTAGTGTTCGAAATATGACTAATTATTCCTTTGCAAAAAAATTATTTGTGTTTGATTTTCCAAAATGTACTAATAGGAATTTCTCCCTCATCGTATGTGCACAAAACAACACGGAACCTGTAGCCCATATCTTCAAATATTTAAAATAATTATATTCCGGAGATTATTTATTAAATTATTACGAATTAAATGAACAAAATTTATTATCTGTGCAACGTTTAGCAAATTGAAACTTTTGCCATAAGGCACAAAACCGTCTGTAGACATTACAAAAAAAAAACTATGGCAGCAAACAGCAAGGGACGCGCACGGCATTTCAAATTCAGAATTTCGAACGCCAGTCGATAATAGAAATGGCGGCCAGTATCAGTTATAATTTTTATTTACCAATAATATCTGGTTTAGTTTAGTTAGTGTTTCATTAATCATTTACCAATTTATTAAAACTGTGTTATATTTTGCAGCGCATTAGCGCATAGCTGTGGAGATTTCATCAGGTAAGCAGATCTACTATAATTATTTACATCTCATTGCTACTGAGATTTCTTGTAGTTATGCATCCAATTACTTTTTTGTTAATTATTATCACTGGGTCCAGTATAAAAGAAAGTTGCTATCGACCTCTGTCAGAGCGCTTACTTCTTCTAAACTACTCGATAGAAATTGATACGGTTTTTACCATCGTTTAGAGAATTTCTTCCGGTATGTTTATACGTATAATGATAAATCGTTACTTTATGAAATGGAGCATATAAGCTGAAGGGCATAAAATCCCATAGGTCGCCGGTATTTTTATGTAGGTCTCATGTAATTGGGGGCCAGCCTGTTGCCATTAACCGGGCACAAAACTCAAACTCTGATCCCGAGACGAAAAACCCGATAACACATTTACTCGACCCGGGATTGAACCCAGGACCTCTAGTAGCAGTAGCGTAGCAGTCGCGCTTGGGACCGCAAGACTAAGTCACATTCATGAAACAAATATCTATGGAATACACATTTTTGTATCAAATCTAGGTACTTTGTTGTAAGCTAGATATAAATCCGAACACATTTGGACAGTTTACGATCTAGATTTAGTGCGGCCACACCCCCTGTCTGCATATAAAGACTAATTATGTGCCTAGACGGTGAATAACCTAGAGAATTGTTAGCTAGAATCTATTTTATGAATAACTAGCGGCCCGCCCCGGTGTTCTGGTGTTGCCATCCATGGGCGGCAGTATCGCTTACCATCAGGTGAACCGTCTGAACCACTTGCCCCCCTATACCATAAAAAAAAATTTGCCGCTCAAGCTATGAAGCTTGTTTGCATTTGCAAACATGCTTGACCTGAGTATCAATCCCGGGACCTATAGCGTACTTAGGACCACTGATGAGGCAGATAGAGATAGTCAACTAAGATTTCACATCCTAGCTTTGAGAATTTAACATTTAGGTAATGTCTACACTGTCCTTTTGAAGAAAGAGTCATAAAAGCTTTGAGCTGAGCTTTTGTAAACAACACATGAAACAGAAACATTGTAACAGTGTAAATACTTCTGAAGTCCCGAGCCCGAGAAACATATTTATGGCATCGTCAAAGCGAAAATGTCCTTTGAAAACTTAGTACTGCAGTATATGACAATTCCACTCTTTGCGAGTCTGTTTAAGGTTGCTTGGACATTGAAGTGAAGCGAGGAAGAGGAATGGAGCGGGGGAACCGTGCGACAGACTGAATGCAAGACAAGCTGGCTATCATAGTCTTAGCTAGCTTATTCCAAAATAGACTGTATAAATACACTGGGGATCACGACGAAGTTACCACTGTGCAGGGAAGAGGTGTGTTGCCCCTTCAACCTAACTGAGGATCAGCCCGACGGTTGATGTCGGGCGTTTGCATATATTCAAGAAGCTTTGCAAACTTCACTTGCGATTCAGGATTAGTCCGTCGTAGTTTGTATGTAGCGCGGTAGATGTCGCTACATGTATGGGTCGGTTTGCAGTCAAACCGTTTTGCAGTTGTCTCGCCAGATGAAAAAGCGTCTATTGTCAGACCTCCACAAACCAATTTCTGGACAATATGAGGATAGACTAACCAGTCTATCCTAGTTCACATCCTAGTACCTATACCTATCATACCATCCTAGTATCCTAGTACAGAAGCCCAAAAAGCCTGCCAACCGGCAGGCTTTTTGGGCTTCTGTCCTAGAGATTGATGGCTTTACGTGTTCCGTGAGGCAAAGATGTGGTCACCCATCTGACCGCGGCAAGTACAACTTTACAGATTGGTTCATCAGCTTAGTTATTACTTAGCGTCCCTAATTATGTATTTCTCTTCGGCTTCATTCGTCTAACCTTCTTAAAAATGCGACTGTTAAGCCTAAAAATACTGGGATTGTATTCAAGGTAATCTCTCAATACCAGCTCAAAATTCGGATTTGTGCCCGATAATGACTATAAGCTCGCCCCTTATCCAATGTAGTATACAATACATTAGATAAGTATCTACACTTGTGCCTTTCAGGGAATATATACCTACATAACAATGATATTTTTATAGTCTTAAATTTTAGCCACTCCGCCTCGGTGGATAGGAAGCTTTATGCACATTAAACTCACAACATTCTTCGACTTAATTGCCGGGGACAGGCGGGCCAGGAATTTGAAAATGGCGTAAAACTAGAAACTTTCTGCCTCGCACAACAAAACTGTGGAATGAACTGTCGCCTGCAGTATTTCTGGACCAATACGACCTTCAAACCTTCAAGAAAAGAGCGTACTCCCTTTTAAAAGGCCGGCGGCGCACTTGTGGCTTCTCTGGTGTTGCAGGTGTCCATGGGCGGCGGTGATCGCTTACCATCAGGCGATCCGTCTGCTCGTTTGCCTGCTATCACATAAAAAAAAAACATACGGGTGAGGGAGAAAGAACAATTATTAATACAGAAGACACGCCTATTGTGTTGGATTATCTTTTCCAGTACTGCCTTACGGCCCGTTTGATGGTAAGCGGATACCGTAGCCTATGGACGTTTGCAATACTCGCGCGTTGCCGACCCACTAAAAATCTTTTCATTGCCTTTTTTAAAGGGTATGATATAGTAGTCTGACAGTATAGGAGACAATAAGTGTGATGCTTACACTCCACCGTTCTACCCCATCCACAACCCTTCCTCACGGAGCTCTGGCGACCTTCTTCACCGTTATGAACATAACATAGCACGGAGCTATGTTTAGCAAAAGGTAACAAGAGGTGTCCATAGTTTGCCGGTATGTTCAGGTGCCATGGTAAAGGGAGCGAGCCTATTGCCGATAACCGGGCACAGATCCAAACTCTGAGCTGCTAGCTCTGGTGTAGAGTAGTCGCTCTTAGAACCACTAGACTAATGAGGTCATCTATCATGTTAGGATATTCCATGGAAGGGGAGGGGGGGCAGAACCCTGGCCGGTCCATGTTAGGAAAACAAGAAATATCTGTGGATGTCTATGTCTTTGTGGACGGGTACGAAAAATCCTCATTCTCCTCCCACCTGACACCTAGGGAGGCGACAGGGTCGGACTCGTGACGACCGCCCTCGGTGTCCTTTGCCCTATGGTCATAGGCATAGGACTCACGACAGGATCTGGTCCAGGTTTTGCTAGATCCCTTCAAAGGGCGGACCTTGTTTCTCATCTCATCACACGGCTCTCCATGAAAAGAAGGTAGGTAGCAGATAGATCAATAAACTGATCCGATGATTCATACAATATGTAAAAAATTGTTCATAAGCATAATAAAACACAAGTATTTTTTCACAACTGACACTTCACGTGGGTAGGCGCACGTTACCACGGATGCAATAACTTTATCTCGCCCATAAATTGATGCGCGGGAGTATTTCGGAATTAGGTATTATTTATTTTCTTTTATTATAATAGATGGATACTCGAAGATTGATGAATTGGTGTTAATTCAATCTTTTTGGAATGTTGCGCGTTTTTTTTATATAAACATTGTGTTATTTTATTAGTGTGTTACCTTGGCTTGTAGTTCGCAGTTATATTTAGGTCCCATTTAATAGGAGGGGAGCATTAAGCCATCTAGGCACCGCAACGAGAGGCCACGTTTCTGTATGGGCAACACTGCTGCTAAAAGTTGAAAGTTTACGAGTGCCTGCGGTTCGCCGCTCTCCCTGCCTTGCGCGGCCAAGTCACAGCCGCAAGACGGCGGACACAGGGGGCCGAGGTGTAGATGGGGGCGGGGCCATATGTGTTCCGCCGCAAAGAGGACCTCAGGTGAGGAGAGACGGGTTAGTTAGTCGCCCATTGCACTTGGCCCTCGGGGAGGGTCCAACATCAGACATCCACAGTAGGATCGCGGATAGAAAGAAAGAAAGAAAGAAAGAAATATGATTTATTCAGCACAATCAGGATCATGCGAGAGCGATTCCCGTGATCCCAATTTACGGAAGGTGTTAGGGTTAATGGTTTTGAACCACCTGGCCGGAGAGCCTCATCCCCAAACGTGGCTTGAATATGGCACATTTCTCAATGCGGAAAAACAGTAGACACTTCTAGCGTAGTTCAGTCGAGCCACGGGCCACTAGGCAGTTATAGATCGTACTAGCTTCTGCCCTTCGTCTGCGTGTACTTCAGAATTGGATCCAACTTTGATACTAAGTAGCCCATGTATTATTCCAGACTATAATGTATCTCTGTATCAAAATTTTATCCAGATCCGTTGAGTCGTTCTGGCGTGAATGAGTAACAAACATCCATCTATCCATCCTCACAAACTTTCGCATTTATAATGTAAATAGGACTAACATAATTGACCGACGAGCCACGTGATGGTAAGTTGTCATCGTCGCCCATGTACACCTGCAACACTAGAGGAGTTGGTGATGCGTTGCCGAGCCTTAAGAGCCCCTACGGACTGCAGACTGCCAGGAGCCGCAGCAACCGAGGGGGAACTGGCTCTTACGCGCAACAGTCAAAACACACACCAAGGTGCTTTACGACAGACTCCGACGTAAGGGTGGTCGCCAGCTAGTCAGACCCTGAGATCTCTCCTCTTACGAGATGCCTATCTGAACGGCAGTGAGGAATAGTATTATAACCGTCCCCAAACGAGGAAAATTATATTGAACTTGTATATCTATGTAGATATGCGTTGTATAATCAAATCTCTTCACCTTACAAACCTTAATGTGTATAAACCGCATTCATTCGAAATTAATGGCAAATAATTTGTACAATTATCGACGATAGAAATTCTTATACGATTCTATATATATATATAAATAAAAATGCACGCACGTCTGTGGTTGAATATAAACACTTATATCCGATTCTACTTTATTGTAAACAGTTGATCTTTTAAAGAAGCAAATACTTTTAATTAAACAAATGTTTTTAATTCTGTCTAGATTGGAAATTTTATGGATAAGTTCTTAGAATTGTGTTATGGGAAACGTGGCTTAGAGTGTAGTGAATTGAATATTTGTTTTTATTTAACTGCCTATTTTTATGGTATAGGAGTGGAGGAACAAGCAACGGATCATCTGATGGTAAGCGATTACCGCCGCCCATGGACACCCGCAACAACAGAGCAGTCCACCAGAGACAATTTTCGATCTGGCGGGTGGGACTCGCGGTGGCTTAGTGATCATAACATGTGGGTGTATCGAACCAGAAGACGTCAGTTTCGAATCCTGCTCGCAGTTTTTTTTCACAAGAATAACTTAATAATCTTAGCATTCAAAATGCAAAAAGGGAAACTACAAAAAGATTTAACCTTGATACTCGTATTGTAAACCAATTTAAAATATATAAGTAGGTAAAGATATATGCTATCGATGTTATTAATAGTTTTTTTCTTTCACGACTATCCCACGCTATAGTAAAACCGCATTAACGGAAATGTTGTTTTAAATAAGTTGTTGAGAAAAGCTTTAAAAGTATCAACGTATACGCTCGCCTGTACTGAATCACTCGGCAGATTGTAACTGGCTCAATACTTTTCAATTCTTTTTCGAAGAACTAAACTGTGATAATTTCTTTACAACCTTTTATATAATTACTAGCTTCTGCCCGCGACTTCGTCCGCGTAGCGTGATGATATATAGCCTATAGTATTCCTCAATAAATGGGCTATCTAACACTGAAAGAATTTTTCAAATCGGACCAGTAGTTCCTGAGATTAGCGCGTTCAAGCAAACAAACAAACAAACTCTTCAGCTTTATATATTAGTATATAGATTATTATATTAACTAGCTTTTGCCCGCGGCTTTGCTCACATGAAGCTATATCAGTAGCCCAAGCTCGAACACCTTCGAAAACGTATTCGTATTGAAATCGAGAATAATTTGTATGAGAAGGAGGTTAATGAACGTAGATGAAGCGAAAGTGGTGTGCCAGGATCGTAGCAAGTGTAGTCTCTGCCTACCCCATTGGGAGACAGATGTGAAAATATTATGTATGTATGAGATTTGTAGCAGACAAAAACTCATTCGTTTACGATTCGAATTCGAAAGTTGTTCGTGCGATAAGAATTAAAAAAATACATTTTGGGTTTCGGAGATGTTTTACCCTAACCCACTTGTTTTTTTTAACATCTTCAATGCACAGACACAGCTTTTTTACAATGTTTTAATAACATACCATCACGCCTGTATTCCCCGAAGGGTTAGGCAGAGTACTAATGTACACCCACAGTTCGCCGGTATGTTTAGGTCCCATGTAACAGGGGGCGAGCCTATTGCCATTAACCGGGCACAAATTCTTAACTCCGAGCTGCTACTGGGAATTTCATAGAAAAACCCAATAATACTGCTCGACCTGGGAATCGAACCCAGGACCTCTAGCTTAGCAGTCGCGCTCAGGACCACTTAGCTAATGAGGCAGTTGTAACAATGTTTTAATAGTAGACAAGATACGCACATGATTGCAACTTGCCTACCTTCTATTCGGTTTACTTATCTTTTTACGACTTACATAATAAAGGACAATAAATATCTCAATTGCCTCGTTAGTCTAGTGGTCACAAGTGCGACTTCTACGCTAGAGGTCCTGGGTTCGATTCCCAGGTCGAGCAAAGTGAAAGTGAAATTCTCAGTAGCAGCTCGGAGTTTGGAATTTGTGCCCGGTTAATGGCAATAGGCTCGCCCCCTATTACATGGGACCTAAAACATACCGGCGAACTGTGGGTGTACCTAAGTATACCTCTGCCTAACCCTTCGGGGAATACAGGCGTGATGGTATGTAATATCTCAACATGTCTCACAGTGTCCCGGATATCGAATATTCGCTTCAGCAGAGCCCCGAGCAGGAACCAGAAACTAATTAATAATTTCTCCATCATAATGCTCCAAGTATAGCAATTTTAGGCGGGAAACTGACGCCGCCATTTTGTTGAAATACTGTCCCGATTGTAGGACTATGAACATTAATAATGATCATGAACTACAAGAACAAGAAACGCGCGCAATACAAAGCCATATGTTTTCCACAACCCACTTCCCACAAGGCCAAGGCAGCCCTTCCCCAACCGAAACTAAAACCAACTTTGAAATCAACATGTAAAAGTTGAAATTCGCGTAACCTAAAAATCATTTACGTCATTTCACAGTAATGTTTCTCGAGTTTATTTACAAAAGGAATCATTTCCTCGTATGAAGAATTTTTATTACGTAAACTATAGTAATCGCCATGTGCTAGTGTTTACGGTTGGTGACTGGTGATTGGTGATTACTGTCAGTGGCAATTGCCAATGTTTGACATGCCCGGAGTGGCCGGAAATGGGTTAAGATCGGACGATAAGGCTATTTTCATATTGTCGCTCACTGTGGCGTCTGACACTGTTCAGGAGAGAGTCTTTAAAAAATATATATACAGTCTCTGTGTTTTAGTGTCTAGTAGCTGTGCTTATCTTATCTTATCTTGTGTGGGGCCGAGGCAGCAAGGCCTCAGAGCACTTCGACCCAATGGGATCTTTTGTGCTTCCCCTAGATACCTAATCCTCATCCTCCCCCAGTTCTTCAAACAGCTCTTCCATAAGCTTTATAATGAGGCCTGGGGGTATGAGTCTGTAGTCCTCTGGTCCTGGATAACCCTGCCCCAAGAGGCACATTCGCTTTCTAGCCAGTGCATCGCATGTACACAGAAGGTGTTCCATGCTCTCAATTTCCCTTTTACAGCTTTAGCTTTAGCTCTGCTTAGTTTGGGACTAGATGGTGCTGTGTAAAAAAAACATCGCAGAATATTTATTTATTTACTTACACCTGTATTCCCCGAAGGGTTAGGCAGAGGCGTACCATGTACAACCACAGTTGGCCAGTATAATTATATTTAGGTTCCGTGTAAGCAGAAAAAAAGCTCTTTTTTTCATTTGGCACGAATGGGTCGGCTCGACCAGAGTGATACCACGGCCTCACAGAAAACCGGCAGCAACACTTACGTTGTTTTTTGCCGAGTGAATGAGGATACCGGAGGCTGAAACCTTTTAAAAGGCGGGCAGCGCACTTGGTATTCCTCTGGTGTTTACGGGTGTCCATGGGCGGTGGTAATCGCTTACCATCAGGCGATACGTCTGCTCGACTGCCCCATAAATATATAGAATCATCGGCATAGCCATTACTTAACCATTAGAACCTCTTGATCTCTTTATATGGATGTAAATTATTAATTCCATAATTTACATTTATTTATAAGGTGCTCGCTAAAACTTCAAAGGTGAATCAAGATAAAAGAATATTCTTGTAAGACAACACATTATGTCTTGAAACTAAATGTATTAATAATTCGCAGAATAGGAAGCCATGTTTTGCGTCTTCCGAATGCTTCGCCATCTTAGGGTTCGGTGGGAAAACAAATAAAAGAAATCAAGCGTACCTATGTTTTTGTAGACGCTCGGTACCTTTTTTCCACAACAATTTACACAGCTCAGTTTCTCTTTGATATAAAGCAAGCTAATAATTGATATGGAAACATGGACCGAGCTGCCAACTCACTCAAAATACTCTATAGCTCATATGTTAATCTGGAATAATGTAGCATTCAAATGGTGGATTTTTTTTGAAATCGGCCCAGTAGTTTACACATACATACAATTCTTTCCTCTTTATAATATTACTATCTTCCGCCCGCGACTTCGTCCGCGTGGAACAGTTACACAGTCTTAGCGTGATGATATTATAGCCTATAGCCTTCCTCAATAAATGGGCTATCTAACACTGAAAGAATTTTTCAAATCGGACTAGCGGTTCCTGCGATTAGCGCGTTCAAGTAAGCAAACAAACAAACTCTTCCGCTAAATATTAGTATAGATGTACTTAGTAAAGAAAAAATATACGGCATCCATCTTTCTCAGCTCGGTACGCACTTGACTAGTTTTCCTTCTATACTTTGAAACACCTACGTAAAGCTGCACAGCACGATTTAGTAGCGTAGGTATACACAGGGCAGATCAGCTGTTTATGATCTGAAGTGAGTCACAATGCAAGTTATTTTATTCAACATCTATCTAGATGAATCTTATCTATATTTACTAATATATAAAGCTGAAGAGTTTGTTTGTTTGTTTGTTTGTTTGCTTGAACGCGCTAATCTCAGGAACTACTGGTTCGATTTGAAAAATTATTTCCGTGTTAGATAGCTCATTTATCGAGGAAGGCTATAGGCTATATATCATCACGCTAAGACCAATAGGAGCGGAGCATCAATGAAGAATGTTTCAAAATCGGGGGTTTTCCTTTTGAGAGCTTCCGATGCATGCGCAGCGTAGACGATTAAAGTTTCGCAAAAATCATATATGACAGAATTGTTCCTCTTTAAAAGTTCTAAAAAAAAGTCCGCGACATCATATGTCTATCTTTTAAGGTTGGCTCACTATTAACGTTTTTATGTTAACTTTGTTCTAAAATTAGTTTTTTTTTCCTTTTGAGATCTTCCGATGCGTGCGCTGCGTAAATGGTTAAAGTTTCGCAAAAATCATATAGGACATAATTGTTCCTCTTTAAAAGTTCTAAAAAAAAGTCCACAACAGCATATGTCTATCTTTTCAGGTTGGCTCACTATAACCTTTTTTATGCTAACTTGGTTCTAAAATTCCAAATGCATTATTTGCGTAGGTGTTTTTATAAACATGATATTATTAATCCTTATCCAAATAAATACGTTATTCATCAGCCTTTAGAGCGTTTGTTTTGTATCCGCTCGGACCCAACAAACGCTCTAAAGGACATATCCTCATTTAGCGTTCTTTTATTATTCCTGTTCCCGTGACATATTTTACTAAAGTTCCGCTCGGATACTCAATACTCAATTATCAACTAACAATATTGGCTATATCTTGAAGTGAGCTTCAATCAAAACATACTACAAGCCGCTGAAGGGGATCATCATCTTCTTACCACCTGTAAGGAGATGATGATCCCCTTCAGCTTCCTGCCACCTGCCAAGTTTGCTTGAACGCGATAATCTCAGGAACTATTGGTCCGATTAGAAAAAATCTTTCGGTGTTAGATAGTCCATTTATTGAGGAAGGCTATAGGCTATCATCCCGCTAAGACTAAGTAACTATTCCACGCGGACGAAGTCGCGGGCGGAAGCTAGTTATATATATTTTAACATGGGAGAGCCATGCTTCGGCAGGAATGGGCCGGCTGACCGGAGTGATACTGCAGTCTCACAGAAAACCGGCGTGAAACAACGCTAGCGTTGTGTTTCGCCGAGTGAATGAGGTTACCCTCTTAAAAGGCGGGCAATGCACTTGCGACTCCTCTGGTGTTGCGTGTGTCCATGGGCGGCGGTTATTGCTGACCATCAGGTGATCCACCTGCTCGTTTGCTCCCCTATCTCATAAAAAAAATATGAATCTGGGTGTCTTTAAATCACGAGTGAATCGGCTTCTTCTAGGTAAGCGCGCTCCATCTTAGGTCGCAGTGTAGCTTAACATCAGGCGAACTGGCGATCAAACGTAAGTTTATAAAGAACAAAAAAAAAATTATACTTCTTTTTTATAGGATTAAGTCGACAAGGAAGCTGACGACCCACTTGGTGGTATGTAGTTATCTTTGCCCATAGACAATTGCAACATTAGAGAAGTTGCTGATGCGTTACCGACCCTTAAGAGCCCCTACGGATTGCTGACTGCCAGAGCCGCAGTAACCGAGAGGGAACTGGCGCTTACGCGCAAAAGTCGAAACACATACCAAGGTGCTATACGACAAACTTCCACATAAGGTGGTCACCAGCCAGTCAGATCCCAAAAGGTTCTACCACCAAGCAAGTCAGATATTTTCTCGCCCCTTACGAGATGCCTATCTGAAAGGCAGTAAGGAATAAAACTCTAATGCGTTCCCATACAGGGAAGGATGTTTTTCCATCTAAGTCTAGGTAAACTAACCCAGGGCAGATGCCCAGGTTTGGCTTCGGCTTCGGCATCGGGAACTAAATTATATTATCATATCTTACCCCTCAGGGAATACAGGCGTGCTAGTATTTTAGTTATATTTATATACTAGCTTCTGCCCGCGGCTTCGCTCACTTGAAGCTCTGATCTTTGTATGGGTCTCTATACATTAGATAGGTCAAGCTGTATCTCAGGTTCCGTTTAATTATTTGAGATAAGAAGGATACCAGTTTTTAATTTGGAGCACATACTTTCTAACAGTGATAACAAAATTAAAATCTATTCAGTAGTTTTTGCGCCAACCCGTAACAAACAGACAAGAATTTTTAAATTCACATTTTTGGGTTCATGGACGTTTATATACCTAATCGATTTGTATTTGTTTTAATATCTTCAATGTACAGACAAAGCTTTTTTACTATTTTATAATAGTAGAGAAGAAGTATCTTTTTAAACCGATAACGATGTTGGAGGCGGCTATAGAGATTGCAGTAAAACAAACTCTCCCTATATAAGTGCTTCGATATTTCACTCCACCCACGTTTCATGCAAGTCTATTCATAACGAGATAACAGAACACCACTCATACAATTATTTACATTGTATGATTCAGTGTTCTAACGTCATATTAACTTTATAATGCACCGCTTTTAGAGTCTCTCTCTTTAACTGACTTCAAAAAGGTGGAGGTTCTATTTTAGTCTGTATTTATTGGTTGTTTTGTCTGTGTATTTATTATCTATATATATAAAAGAAAGTCGTGTTAGTTACACCATTTATAACTCAAGAACGGCTGAACCGATTTTGCTGAAAATTGTTGGAGAGGTTGCTTAGAACCAGGACACGGACATAGGATACTTTTATCCCGTTCCCGTGGGATGTGATGACAGACCGAATTCCACGGGGGCGAAGCCGCGGGTAGAAGCTAGTTTTTATATAAGTTAGTTAAGCCTAGTGATATGACCACTCCCACATGCGAACTGGTCTCGAGTTCGCCTCCAAACGACTTCGTCGTCTTTTCGAAATCATGCGCGTATTAATAGTTAATTATCACGCGCATAAACGATGAACAAAAACATCGTAAGGAAACCTACATGCCTGAAAGATTTTCTCGAAGGCGTGTAAAGTCTGCCAACCCGCATTAGGCTAGCGTGGTGGACTATAGCCTAATCCATCTCATTCTGAGAGGAGACAAGGTGGAAAAGGAAAGAGAGTCGCACAGAATTAAAGCGGCGGTAGCCTAATGGCTAGGGCGCCGGTTGCCGGTTTGAAACCCACCCATTGCACTACCGACGTAAACCCACTCGTAACACAAGCATTTTAGCTTAACACGAGGGGTTAACAAGAATACTAGTAATGTGGGATCCACATTGCTAGCAAGCTTTTATAAAAAAAAAATTATGCGTTGATTACTATGTTATATTATGTACTAGCGACCCGCCCGCGGTTTCACTCGCGCTGCCCCGTCCCTAAGAGTCGTAGCGTGATATTAAATAGCTTAAAACCTTCCTCTTGAATCAATCTATCTATTAAAAAAACCGCATCAAAATCCGTTGCGTAGTTTTAAAGATCTAAGCATATATAGGGACAGACAGCTGGAAGCGACTTTGTAGTATGTAGTGATGTTCACCGATACATTCTTGAATTATGGACCGATTTCCACAATTATTTTAAAATTATTTGTAAGAATAAACTCCTGAGATGGTGCGATTCTAATTTGGTGAAGTACTGATAAAAAAAAGTAATACAAACAATAAAACTTGCCATTATCAATAAAACTCATGTAACATTCAAAGGTACAGACTGAAACTGTTTTGCACAAGTCTTTATAGGTATTTATATTTTATACTAGCTTCTGCCCGCGACTTCGTCCGCGTAGCGTGATGATATATAGCCTATAGCCTTCCTCAATAAATGGGCTATCTAACACTGAAATATTTTTTCAAATCGGACCAGTAGTTCCTGAGATTAGCGCGTTCAAGTAAACAAACAAATAAACAAACTCTTTAGCTTTATATATTAGTATATAGATTAAAAACTTTTTCGACTTTTTGTATACCACTGTAGTGGCAAACAGGTTTACGGCCCGCCTGATGGTAAGCAGTTACCATAACCTATGGACGTCTGCAAAACCCTTTGACCATCTTAGTCAAAGGCAAAACCACCCTTTAAGCCACCGAGCTTATATTTATTTTTATATCCCGCCGAGTTCGATGTATGTAGGTAAGTATTATTCTATTAGACTGTGGAATTTCTTAAGCACTGCCAATTAATAAAAATTCAATAGTACTGAAGTTCACTGTAAGTATATTAATAACTATAATAACTGCCTCATTAGCCAAGTGGTCCTGAGCGCGACTGCTACGCTAGAGGTCCTGGGTTCGATTCCCAGGTCGAGTGAAGTGTCATTGGGTTTTTCTATGCAATTCCCAGAAGCAGCTCGGAGTTAGGAATTTGTGCCCGGTTAATGGCAATAGGCTCACCCCCTATTACATGGGACCTATGCATACCGGCGAACTGTGGGTGTACATTAGTACGCCTCTGCCTAACCCTTCGGGGAATACAGGCGTGATGGTATGTTAATAACTATTATAACTGCCTCATTAGCCAAGTGGTCCTGAGCGCTGCGCTAGAGGTCCTGGGTTCGATTCCCAGGTCGAGCAAAGTGTTATTGGGTTTTTCTATGAAATTCCCAGTAGCAGCTCGGAGTTAAGAATTTGTGCCCGGTTAATGGCAACAGGCTCGCCCCCTATTACATGGGACCTATGCATACCGGCGAACTGTGGGTGTACATTAGTACGCCTCTGCCTAACCCTTCGGGGAATACAGGCGTGATGGTATGATGGTATATTAATAAATGTACCATAGCACTATGACTTTAAGGGTATGTTCATATATCAGCCACTGTATTCTGCGCTAGCGCATTTAACATGTTTACCAATGCACATCTTCGATCCGCTTTGTTTTGAGTTGCATTTAGAAACACAACAATACCTGTCAGTTCTGCTGTCTGTACTCTGTAAACGAGTGCATCGAGTATACACCAGCGTAACTTGACCCGTGGCGGAACACGTAACTAAGTTTAAATGTACGCAATCTGACAGTTGTTTGGCCTTTTGGCCTTTGTTAGCGGCGCCATTGTGAAGTGTCAAGTTATAGTGGTGAGTTTGTATATCATATAGGTTAGTTTACGTTAAGGCCAGGTTAACGAACGAACGTGAATAGTTACGATCAGTTGATTATGTTTGTTAGTGGCAAAATTTTGCGTAAGCTCATACGTTCTTACCCCTTTCGTGCCTCGGAGAGGAAGAAGGAAAGAAAAAAAAAATATAAATACATTTATATTACACATATATATATTTATATCTATACTAATTACCAATTTAGTAATATTTACTAATTACTAATCTATATTAGGTACTTAATATATAAAGCTGAAGTTTGTTTGTTTGTTTTCTTGAACGCGCTAATCACAGAAACTACTGGTCCGATTTGAAAAATTCTTTCAGTGTTAGATAGCCCATTTACTGAGGAAGGCTATAGGCTATATATCATCACGCTACGCGGACGAAGTCGCGGGCAGAAGCTAGTACTACATATTTAGGTAAACAAATATTTTATCCCAATTTCTGATACTGACCAATTAAAAAAATAAACCTATTTAAAATTAAATAATCAAAATCTTTGTTCATCAAAGGTGTTTCGATAAACATTAATTTCCTTTCGGCCAGTGCGGCTCAAACTTTTTATGAACTAGTAAAACATATTGGCTTTTATTTATTTTTATTCTGTGCCAAGGAAAACATGATAAACCGACAAACGGTTTTGTCTTGTTAGTCTGTTTGTTTTGATAAAGACACTATAAAAACGAAATATATCTATAAAGAAAATCTATCAGCAATATTAACATTTATGTATTTCTTTGTAGTTTAAATAAAATTCGAGATTAAACTATTTTTTTGGCTATTTTAAACTGACATTAATTTGGAAACCCTTTTTTTTATGTGATAGCAGGCAAACGAGCAGACGGATCGTCTGATGATAAGCGATAACCGCCGCCCAACGACACTCGCAACACCAGAGGAGCCACAAGTGCGCTGCCGGCCATTTAAAAGGGAGTACGCTCTTTTCTTGAAGGTTTGAAGGTCGTATTATGGCCTTTACATCATGCTTGATCTGTAGCCCAAGCACAAACACTGTCGACAATGTATTCGTACCAAAATCGAAAATAATTTGTATGACAAGGAGGTTTAATGAACGTAGATGAAGCGAAAGTTGTGTGCCAGGATCGTAGCAAGTGTAGTCTCTGCCTACCCCAATGGAAGACAGGCGTGAAAATATGAATGTATGTATGAGATTTGTAGTCGAAAAAAACTCATTGCTTTACGATACGAATTTGATAGTTCTTCGGGCTTAGCCTACTTACTTGTCATGAATTTATTTTTATTAAAGCGTTCCATCACACCAGAATTTTCTACTGTACTGTGGGAGCGTTAACATACAGTTAGGTTTCTTGTCGATAATGACTTTTATACAGTTACTAGCTTCTGCCCGCGGCTTCGCCCCCGTGGAATTCGGTCTGTCATCACATCCCACGGGTACGGGATAAAAGTATCCTATGACCGTCTCCTGGTTCTAAGCTACCTCTCCACCGATTTTCAGCGAAATCGGTTCAGCCGTTCTTGAGTTATAAATGTTGTAACTAACACGACTTTCTTTTATATATATAGATACTAGCTTCTGCCCGCGGCTTCGCCCCCGTGGAATAAAAAGTATCGGGAACGGGATAAAAAGTATCCTATGTCCGTTTCCTGGTTCTAAGCTACATCTCCACCAATTTTCAGCCAAATCGGTTCAGCCGTTCTTGAGTTATAAATGGAGTAACTAACACGACTTTCTTTTATATATTATATAGATATAGATATGTAGGTAAAAAACTGCGCGACTGCTACGCTAGAGGTCCTGGGTTCGATTCCCAGGTCGAGCAAAGTGTTATTGGGTTTTTCTATGAAATTCCCAGTAGCAGCTCGGAGTTAGGAATTTGTGCCCGGTTAGGCTGGCCCCCTATTATATGGGACTTAAGCATACCGGCGAACTGTGGGTATACATTAGTATGCCTCTGCCTAACCCTTAGGGGAATACAGGCGTGATGGTATGTTATGTAGGTATAAAAATATTGGTAGAGAAATTATTCAGTATATTTTTTTTATATTATTTATTGATTAAGGCTTCTGCCAAGAAATAAACCAAGGAGGCGCTAACCTACAATATCACATGTTGTAAGAAAAAATATATTAGCTTCAGAATATATTGATAGAATTTTATTCATGCATAAGATTTCACGAAAGATTGGATCCTCGAGCTTGGCAAAAAAAAGTAAGTATAAAAACGAAAAAAACCTATTCCTAAAAGAACCTATTCTTGGTGGAGAAAGCGTAAAAATAAAAATATCTACCTACGAATATCTCTAGAAGAAAACTACAAAAAATTAAATTGTATCTTCTTTCTATATCGCCTCTCTCGTTGGTCTAGACATCAGGAGTGCGGATGCTCGACTTGAGTTTCTGGGTATACCTAATTGTCAGGTAGAAAAAAAATTATGTTCTGTTTGTCTATAAAATACTTAGTAGCAATTCGCATTTTAGGTTAAAGGTATTTAACCAAGCACAAATCTTGTTATGTATGGTATGTCTATTACCATAGACATAACATAACAACATAACATACCATCATGCCTATATTATAGGTTAGGCAGCGGTGTACTAAGGTTCACCCACAGTTCGCCGGTATTCTTAAGTCCCATATAATAGGGGGCGAGCCTAACCGGGCACAAATTCCTAACTCCGAGCTGCTACTGGGAATTTCATAGAAAAACCCAATAACACTTTGATCGACCCGGGAATCGAACCCAGGACCTCTAGCGTAGCAGTCGCGCTCAGGACCACATGGCTAATGAGGCAGTTCTAAAGTTAAATTTTAAGCTAATAGACAAAACTCTAATTAACTCCGGCTTGACCGGAGTGATACCACAGCCTCACAGAAAACCGGCGTAAAACAATGCTTACGTTGTGTTTTGCCGAAGTAAAGCACCTATAATTTTTAAATTACGTGCGTATCCATAGTTGAACTAGTTAAAAGTTTAATAGGAAAACGTTATGAGGAAACATGCATGCTTGAGAGATTTTCTCGACATCGTTTAGACTAGCGTAGTGGACTATAGACTATAGGATCCGTTCAATTAGTTGAGATAAAAAGTTCAGCAGTTTTTAAGTTGAAGCACATGCTTTAGTGATAACAAAATTTAAATCTATTCAGTAGTTTTTGCGCCAACCCGTAACAAACAGACAAAATCACATTTTTGGATTCGGAGACGTTTATATACCCTAACCCACTTGTTTTTTTTAAATATCTTCAATGTACAGACACAGCTTTTTTACAATTTTATAATAGTAGAGAAGATACGTCTCTGCCAACTCTTCGGGGAATACAAGCGCGATAGTATGTTAGTTATAAAATCAAGTTTACTGTAACAGAGGTATATTCAAACTAGAAATCAAAGTTACTAGTGAAGTGGCAATGTTTTATAATCAATTGTAAAACACAATGTTTATTATTTCGTACGCTCGTATTCACGAGCGCGGCGTTTTGGGGTCGAGTTTAATTTTATTCACGGTGCTAACCGATACCATCTGACACGCGATTTAAATCGATATCACAGTTGTAAACTGTATCGATTACATTTGTTCGTTATTTGTAAGCAATACTATTTATCCTTCTTCTTCTTCGTCGTATCCTCATGACTGAGGGACGTGACGGCTGTAGGCTCTCTTCACCATCGCACGCCAGGCTGCACGATCTTGGGCTTGGTGTACACTTTGCTAGTTGTTGCTGTTACTGTATCCACCTATTGCATAGGCATACGACCTACTCCTCTATATTACTATTTATTAGAGGTCTCATAAAGTGTCTGTCTCATTAACGCGAATTCTAGAGATACTGGATTCGGTTCCAATGTCGAGTGAAGTGTAATTGGATTTTTCTGTGAATTTATATTTTAATTTTTATTTAGGTACCGGTTAACTGTGGGTTAATTTAGTATATACATCTCTGCCTAACCCTTTGGGGAAACCATGCGTGATGGTAGTTTATCTCTACTATTATAAAATTATAAAAACTTATAAACTACTTTGAAGATATTTAAAAAAACAAGTGGGTTAGCGTATATAAACGTCTCCGAATCCAAAAATGTGTTTTTTTTAATTCTTGTCTGTTTGTTTTGGCGCAAAAACTACTGAATAGATTTTAATTTTGTTATCACTGTTAGAAAGTACTATATGCTTCTTAAAAACCGATGAACATTTCATATCCTATAGGGCCAGGTTTAAAATAATAAAAAATAATAATAGGCAGATACCGGTTAAGTTTAACGTTTCTCCATAAACCACAGTAGTAGCTTGGATTTGTGACAAGAGACCTTTATTAACATGAAACTAAAAAGCAGACCTACCAACCTAAAACCTTCGCAGAATACGAGCGAGATGGTATGTTAAGATATAAAAATAAACTAAATGTCAAACTACACAAGAAAATTACACACTCCAAATTTAAAATTAAAATGACACCTGTCATCCCAACATTTGAATTTCTAACGTCAGCAACGTTTTGACGTCATAGGCTTGTGCAACGACAACGTGATAGATGGCGGTACAGATGCATTTTAATTATAGATGGCGATTAGATAGCTCACATATTTGGCAGAGGGGCGCCACAGAAATAGAATGGATATTAATTTCTTTATATCTAGCATTTAATTGCCTTTTCGACTGATCTAAACAAAAGAGGTTCCAATTGTTTTTTTTAATGTAGGATCTTAGCACGCAACTCTGTTGTCTATGATTCAATTTTGAATGTTTTATCTGATAAAGGGTTAATTAATTCAAGCAAGATTTAAAGGATATATTAGACGAATTTAAGTGACACTGGCCACTTTAAGTATTGTAAATTTAACCGAACATACTGGGGGAATACAGGAGTGTGAAATTTTGCCACAAGGTGTCAGGATCATTTAGCATCGTGATACATCCATACGTACTACAACCTAGCGGGTAGCTATATTATATATCACATATAATATCACTTTTTTGGCCTCTGTAACTGTATTCATCTTATAAATATGGAACAGATACAGGTCAATAGCTTGTATAATTACGTGATATCAATAAAAATAAATAACACATACTACTTTGATGTTTAATTAGTTTTTAAATTCACTTCTATAGTAACAATTTTTTTAAAAGAAGTTTGTGACATTTAGAGCTATAAAAATATGTCATATAAACTATAAAAAAAATATTTATTTGTTTGTTCATCCTTAATGCGTTCGTAAATTAAGAATAATCACGACTTTGGTGAGTTGCTTTGCAGTGCTTACCGCAAAGGTTTAAAAAAAGATTACAAGAAAAAAAATACATTTTCCTTTGAAGTTTAGTTAGTTTTGAAATTCAATAACACCTATTTTTTAATAAACTCGATGACATAAGTACTATGACATAAGGTGCTACATCTCTTCTTCTTCTTCTTCTCTACTATTATAAAATTGTAAAAAAGCTGTGTCTGTACATTGAAGATATTTAAATAAAAACAAGTGGGTTAGGGTATATAAACGTCTCCGAATCCAAAAATGTCATTTTTAAAATTCTTGTCTGTTTGTCTGTTTGTCTGTTTGTTACGGGTTGGAGCAAAAACTACTGAATAGATTTTCATTTTATTATCACTGTTAGAAATTATATGCTCCAACTTAAAAACTGGTGAACTTCTTATCTCAATTTATTAAACGAATCCTGAGATACAGCTTGACCTCCCTGATGTATAGAGGCCCATACAAAGAAGAGATCATAACTATTGGTTAATTATTTAATAACTTTTATTTGATAGACTTTAATTCAACTAAATAATTGAGGTATGTCTCATTTTATTCGGTTGAGGAGATCCCGAGATACAGCTTGACCTCTCTATCGTATACATTCTGATAGTAAGGAGGGATCATTATTGTTGGTTATCTAAATTATGTTATCAAATGCAATTCTTATCTTGATTCACGTAAGTCAGTAGGTACTTGATAAGTTTTTGTCGTATAAAATTACTTAAACTCAAACATATTATAATCTGTAACGCTGTTACAGTATTTTAAAAGTGTTACGGTTTGAATTATTTGCGTTTATATTGGAACTGAAGATAATTATAGTAGTATACATAAGTTCTTATTAGCCTCATAACTGCCTCATTAGCCAAGTGATCCTGAGTGCAACTGCTACGGCAGAGGTCCTGGGTTCGATTCTCAGGTCGAGCAAAGTGTTATTGGGTTTTGCTATGAAATTCCCAGTAGCAGCTCGGAGTTAGGAATTTGTGCCCGGTTAATGGCAATAGGCTCGCCCCCTATTACATGGGACCTAAACATACCGGCGAACTGCGGGTGTACATTAGTACGCCTCTGCCTATCCCTTCGGGGAATACAGGCGTGATGGTATGTTATGTTATATACATAAGTTTACGTAATAATCATGAAAATGACTGGCGTGGTTTTTAAAGGTTTTGAATGGTTTAATAGTTTTGTTTTGAGTCACAATACTCTTTAGCTTGATAGATGGCGATGTTGAGGTTCTCCGAATACACAGCATTTACTAAATGATAGGTTGAATGTATAATGATCAAATGTCCGCAGTAAACATTTGATTTATTAATATACAAATGTTGCCATGATTCTTTAGTAAAAAAAAAAGATTTATGTTCTTGAGGCATCAAAGATAAATTGGAACACCAATCCAAATTTCCTATTTTTTTTTATACAAAGTCGTGTGCTGAATAGCTAACGTTCTTTAGTATGACATAATGACAGGAATTTGTCAAAGTATAAAAAACTAGCATATGTACCGTTTCTATAAGGAAGTTGGTAATTAAGTTTCAGTTGAATACTCAAACATGCCATTTAGGAAAAGACCTGGTCTCTCATCTATTTCAAGAAACGCAAAAACAATGCGTTTACATAGGAGTAACGAAAGTCAATACCAAAACCAGGACCGCCTTGTAATACAAAAATCGTCGAGCATTGACCAGATCTTTAGAAACAAGAAGTGAGTATGAATCGCGGTTGGCGAGAGATCGTGTGCGACAAGATAATTTCAGGACCGCGGAAAACTCACAAGCGCGTGAGATGAGGCTCATTTCTCAACGAAATCGTCAACGTGCAGAGAGAGCCGCAGAGAGTAGTGAAGAGCGCGCTGCCCGTTTGACTGCAGATCGTAACAACCACGCGAGTTTCAGGTCAATGAAAAATTCACCAGAGCGTCAGACCCGCCTCAACTCTCAGAGAGATCGTCAAGCTGCTACTAGAACTACGGAGTCTGATAGCGTCCATGATATAAGTTTAGCCTTGGATCACACACGGACGCACACCTCACGCACATAACCGTTCTCTAGAATCTGATGAGCAGCGTGAATCCCGACTCGAAAGTGCCAGAGAACATTACGTGAGAATGCGCGAACAGGTATTGGATAATGCACGTACTGAACGCGACAGAATCAATGAGGTGCGCCGTGAAGAAAGTGCTGAGCAACGAGCTGAAAGACTGACTGGAGATCTACTTAGACATGCGCTGACAAGAATGACAACATCAGAAACAGAAATAGATGCGTCTCCGGTTTACGATAGCGTTGACTGAAAAATGTATTGTGGCTATCAATATAAATTACGAGGAATACGCTTCAATAGGTCGTATGACAGATATATGTATGTATTGTAGAGCATTAAAATGGAGAGAAGAGCCTAAAGGTTTATGTTGCTCAGCGGAAAAAGTTAAGTTTGAACCTCTGCAGGAGCCCCCTGAACCACTCAAATCCCTTATAACTAGACAACATCCCATGTCTAGACAATTTTTAAATGCAATACGTGCATATAAGGGGTTTTTGAAATGACCTCTTTCGGTGGCAAGGAAATAAGAGAAGGTAATTTTATGCCCTGTTTTAAAATACAAGGAAAATATACCACCGCATTGGATCACTCCTGAAATTTAATTTTTGCATCAACAATCTCAATTAAAACCTGCTCAATAAAATAATGTAGCGTGCATGCTGATTTCTGACACTTACGCGAATATTACACATTGAAATGAAACTACTTTTTACGGATTTTATCGCGTTGTATTGAAAATATTTAATTCCCGACGTTTCGAACCTTTCAAAAGTTTCGAATTAGCGTACATGGTTCGTGGCCAAGATTGATATAGAGTAGGTTTCTTTCTTTCTTTCTTATTGGTCCGATTTGAAAAGTTCTTTCAGTGTTAGATAGCCCATTTATTGAGGAAGGCTATAGGCTCTATATCATAACGCTACGCGGACGAAGTCGCGGGCAGAAGCTAGTGTAATTATATTTTTGAAGATCTGTCAAGATGGAAACACAAATTATTGTAGGTACCCGACTGGAGAAGTACCTCCACCTTGAGTAAAATCTAAGCCATTCAACCAAAGAGTAGATATAATAATATAGTTGTACCATTCAACATAGCTGTACTAAGTTGTATTAACTACTATTTTTTGCATGGGTCCTAATATATTTAATAAAATACCAACAGAACTCAAAACTTTAAATATAATGATGTTCAAAAAAATATTAAAAAATATTCTAATTAATAAATGTTATTATAATCGAATGACTTTATGAATGACTCACTTTAGACTATGCATGATTTATCTTATTCTTGACATTTTAATTTTTTGGTTTATAATTTTTTGTTTTTACGATTTTACCATCTTATGATTTAATGATTGTATGATTTTGTGATTTTATTATTTCATGATTCTATGATTTTATTATTTTAATTTTCAATGGAGATTACTCATTTGTACACCTTTAACGCATAACATGTTGGACTATACTTGCTCTTCAACATCAAAAATACTATGTATCTGACATTGTATTATCACCCATGTTTGACACAAATCAAATTATTTGATTTGATTTGATTTGTGTTCCTAACTGTGATCAAGTTCGCCAGAGTTCAGAGAGAGATTTGTGTTAGCATCACACTTATTGTCTCCTATACTGCCAGCCCAACTATTCCTCATTAATATATTTACCCCATTCTCACAAAAAGGGTGTGAGAAGTTTTAAAGGGTTGGCAACGCGCGAGTGATGCCCCTGGTGCTGCAAGCGTCCATAGGCTACATCAGGCGGGCCGTATGCTTATTCGCCGCCTTAGTGATATAAAAAGTGGAAAAAATAAGGTGCACTGTATTTGAATATCTATATATATAAAAGAAAGTCGTGTTAGTTACACCATTTATAACTAAAGAACGGCTGAACCGATTTGGCTGAAAATTGGTGGAGAGGTAGCTTAGAACCAGGAGACGGACATAGGATACTTTTTGTCCCGTTCCCGGGGGATGTGATGACAGACTGAATTCCACGGGGGCGAAGCCGCGGGCAGAAGCTAGTCTTATATATATAAAAGAAAGTCGTGTTAGTTACACTATTTATAACTAAAGAACGGCTGAACCGATTTGGCTTAAAATTGGTGGAGAGGTAGCTTAGAACCAGGAGACGGACATAGGATACTTTTTATCCCGTTCCCGTGGGATGTGATGACAGACCGAATTCCACGGGGGTGAAGCCGCGGGCAGCAGCTATATTTGAATAAATGGTAATTTTCTCGAAACTATTAAGCATGTTGAAATAAAACTATTTTGACCGATTTTATCGCGTTGTATTAATTTTATTTAATTCCTGACGTTTCGGATCCTTTACAGCATCCATGGTCACGGGTAGACTGAGGTGTTGGACGTCTTAATGTTAAGATTACTAACAGCTACCTTACATTTTTGTTAATTATTAGTGATCCGATTCACGCAGAACGAGCTCACCGTATCCTTTGGTCTTGTCTAACCATTCTTCCAAAATACTTCACGGGATATAATATATGTAAGTGTGCTGTAGTATGCCAGGCATAACACCGCCCAGTCGGAGGATCCTTCCTTTGGTTGGAGGGGCAACACACCTCGCTCCTACACACGTTAGTATAAATATATATATAAATAAATAAATATATATATAATAAATATATATATATAAAAAAATAAATAAATAAGAATTTAAAAACAATAAATAAAATAATAATAATTAATATATAATAAAACATAAAATAACAAATATATTTACAATAATAGAAGTGCAATTATTCAAGTACATAAATAATAATATAAAATAATATAAAATAACAATAAAAAATAACATTACATTAAAAATTAATGCAATAAATATCATAAAGGTACATATTTACATAACAACTATAAGATCATAATATATAATTATAAATATAAACTTATAATATTTAAATACATAATTATTTAGACATAAAATAAAAAGTGCAATAAATAATGAAGGCTAAATATAGTTAGAAAAATGTAATTAAAATATCATTATTAAATTATTAATGTATGTATAGGTACATCTCCCTCTCTCGTACTTAGCGTTGCTGTGCCCAACAGGGTCCATAATTGGTTCTTAGTTTTAAGCTTACCATCTGTTAAATTTTATATGTACATTATGGAACGCAATAAAGAATTGAATTGAATTGAATTAAATACGATAAACCTCTATAGCCAAGTGCCTCAATAAACTGCCTCAATAGCCAAATGGTCCTGACCACGACTGCTACGCTAGAGGTCCTGGGTTCGATTCCCAGGTCGAGCAAAGTGTTATTGGGTTTTTCTATGATATTCCCAGTAGCAGCTCGGAGTTAGGAATTTGTGCCCGGTTAATGGCAATAGGCTCGCCCCCTATTACATGAGACCTAAACATACCGGCGAACTGTGGGTGTCCATTAGTACGCCTCTGCCTAACCCTTCGGGGAATACAGGCGTGATGGTATGTTAATACGATAAACCAACTGGCAACTCACCACTTTTTCCCTATTATTATGGTTTCATTGTCATCCCTGCCCAACCATCAAACCCCACCCCCTACAGTCACACCCATAAATTGTGCTGTTTCACGTGTATCACTAATGTACACGTGGTGGTATTTTCAGAACAATGAAACCTTTGTGTGGAAGTTACTATGTAGACGACATTGGGCCGTATAGAGCTTATGTTTTTATATCTCACTAGCGACCCGCCCGCGGTTTCACCCGCGCTGCCCCGTCCCTAAGAGTCGTAGCGTGATGTTAAATAGCTTAAAACCTTCCTCTTAAATAACTCTTTCTATTTAAAAAAACCGCATCAAAATCCGTTGCGTAGTTTAAAAGATCTAAGCATACATAGGGACAGACAGCGGGAAACGACTTTGTTTTATAATAAGTAGTGATTAGCCACACAATGCCATGCGTGCCGTCAGCTGGGACTGGTCGACTCAAAGCCGCTATGACTCTTTCTTTAAAGAAGACTCCTTCGCCACCTCATTCGTCCTGTTTTTTTTTACACAAAACCATTTTTTATGGGATAGGGGGGCAAACGAGCAGACAGATCACCTGATGGTAAGCGATTACCGCCACTCATGGACATCTGTAACACCAGAGGAGTCCTATGGGCGTTCCCAGCCTTTAAAAGGGTTTGGGCCTCCGGTATCCTGACTCACTCGGCGAATCACAACGTAAGCGTTGTTTGTTCCATTTCAGAGTATAATCTATCTCTGTGCCATTTTTGTTCCTGATCCGTTTAGGCGTTCTGGCGTGAAAGAGAAACAACACATTTGATTTCGTACTCAGTATCGAATTTCAAACAATAGTCAGACTCAATTGTATCTAAAGCATACATAGATAATCATTAATCAAAGCTAACTGATCCAACATTATCTGGACCCTTATCAAACCCTTCCGCCGACAGGGCGGTTAATTACCTTGATTTTACACCTCCTTTGCCAAGAAATTACTAATGGATAAATTTAGAACCGTGGTAAGCCTGACTCTGAGAGGCACCAACATAATCCTTAGTAGAACGGTTCTTTATTGTTTAGTAATTTAACACTTAAGTAACACTTATCTACTAAAATTCCGAAGCGATATCTTTCGTACGATTGTAAACTTTACAATAATTCTTAGCATTAAAGCATTGTTTTTAAAATAGTTGCCATTGCCGAGCCTTAAAAGCCCCTATCACCCAGCTTCGTCTCCTCTTGCTGCTGGAGCCGCAGCAAGAAGAGAAGAAGCTGGCTCTCACTCGTAAAAGTCGAAATACAAGCCAAGGTGCTTCACTATAGATTCCAATATAGGAGTGGTCGCCTGCCAGTCAGAACCCAAGACGATTTCCGAAGAAACCTCACACACTCAGCAAAACACAACGCAATCATTGTTTCACGCTGATTTTCTGTGAGGCCGTGGTATCACTCCGGTTGAGCCGGCCCATTCGTCCCGAAGCATGGCTCTCCCACGTTATATTCGTGTTGTAGTTTCTGCCTACCTTTTTGAGAAAAAGGAATAAATAAATAAATAAATATTCTGGGACATTTTTACACAGTACCATCTAGTCCCAAACTAAGCAGAGCTTGTACTATGGGTACTAGACAGTGGATATAATACTTATATATTTTTTTTGTAAATACATACTTATAATACATAATAAACACCCAGACGAACACAAACACTTATATTCATCACATAAATTTTTGTGTCCTGTGGGAATCGAACCCTCATGGACAGCAGTCCGGTACTCGAACCACTAAACCACAGAGGAATGAGTGTTTGTAATAGGTAGGAGGCTTGCTTGAGTATTACTCTGTGCCATTTCTATCTAATAATATAGGCGTGATGATATGTGTACAATTACTTATGAAATCTTTCACTCCCTGTGTTAAAAAAAAACAGCTTACTAGCAATGTGGGTCGCACATTACTAGTATTCCCTCGAGCTTAGCTAAATGCTTGTGTTACGAGTGGGTTCAGTAGTGCAATGGGTGGGTTTCGAACTGGCGACCACATGATCACAAGTCCTGCGGCCCTAGCCATATGTACCTACCGCGCACAAATAGAAATCAATACCTAATGAATTAAACCACACATCCTTGTCCAAACAAAAGAGCTATAAAATAATTGATTTGCGATTTCCTAAATCAATTATTTTACTGTATGGCTAATGTATGGTATTATAAATCAATTAAATATGTTTGATGTCGCTTTGTTATTGTACCTTGTCTAAATACTTTGGTTTTACGTAAACTAGCATATTAAGCCATCAGTCTTGGTGTACATACGAACACCTACCGTTGTTAGTGGTAGTGAACAATGCGTGCTATCTACTAGTTGTGACCTTTGGGTTCGAAATTAGTACATTCACGAAGAGTCGTAGTATGTTGTAAATCTAACAATCATAATATATCATCACGCCTGTAATCCTCGAAGGGTTTGGCAGAGGCTTACCGTGGGTGTACCACAGTTCGCCGGTATGTTTAGGTCCCATGTAATAGGGGTGAGCCTATTGCCATTAACCGGGCACAAATCACAAACTCCGAGCTGCTACTGAGAATTTCATGGAAAAACTCGTGCTCGACCTGGGAATCGAAGCAGTCACCCTGTTCAGTCACCCAGTCAAGCTGTGTTTGTACTTGAAAGATATTTAAAAAAAAACAAGTGGGTTATGGTATATAAACGTCTGCGAATCCAAAAATGTGATGTTTGTCTCTTTGTTACGATTTGGCGCAAAAACTACTGAATAGATTTCAATTTTGTTATCACTGTTAGAAAGTATAATTATGCTCTTATTTAAAAACTGGTGGTCTTCTTAACTCAATTAATTGAACGGATCCTGAGATACAGCTTGACCTCTCTAATGTATAGAAACCTATACTAGGAAGAAATCATCACTGTTGGTTTTTGATAAAATTATTTTTGGGATCCATTTCTAATCCCAATCTAGCTTTAGGTGAGCGAAGCCGCGGGCAAATGCTAGTATAGGTACCATAAAAATGTATTAGTAACTATGTCGTTGGGGTGCCTTATAAATTAAATAAATACCTAGATAAATCTGGTTCACAAGTTTAAAGTCTCACAGCGAGATATGGTGTTATGCAACGAGAATAAAAATCAAGAATAAAAAATATCTTACATCCATAACATAATGAATCAATAGATACTAATATATAAAGCTGAAGAGTTTGTTTGTTTGTTTGTTTTCTTGAACGCGCTAATCTCAGGAACTACTGGACCGATTTGAAAAATTCTTTCAGTGTTAGTTAGCCCATTTATTGAGGAAGGCTATAGGCTATATATCATCACGCTACGCGGACGAAGTCGCGGGCAGAAGCTAGTTATTAATACGCACACGATTATGAAAAGTCAGAGGTGCGTGCCTTGGGTTCGAACTCGAGACCTACGACATGGCACAACCCAAGGCTATCACTGCTTTTTAAAAAAAATCTTGAACCAGAGTAATTATTACTTAACCACGATCCCCTTCTAACATAATAACAGCTGAAAACCTTACATTTTCCACCTGTCACTACGCACAGAATGGTTTATACGCCTCTCAAAAACGACACTGTTTACGATTTGTTTTTCCTACAGCCGTGCTCAATGCTTATTTTGTTAGTACCATCGATAAACTATAGAGTTGGCAAAAGAATAATGTTGCCATGTGATTTGGATATAAAAAAATATCGCTTGTTTATACCGCCCAAGTTGTTGAACTGTTGGCAATATTTATGTGATAGTTTTGGTTTATTAGTCTGTGGCAGTAAGAGGGCTTGTGGCTGAATAAAAATCAAGTGGATGATTTTTTATGCTGTGCCTGTTATGGTCAGTCTTTATCTAAAGACTAACCCCGTCTTCCATAAAAATATATAACGTATTAAAATATAATTATATAATAATATATTAAAATGTATTTTTTTTACGTGGGAGAGCCATGCTTCGGCACGAATGGGCCGGCTCGACCGGAGTGATACCACGGCCTCACAGAAAACCGGCGTGAAACAACTCTTGCGTTGTGTTTCGCCGAGTGAAGGAGGTTACCGGAGGCCCAAACCCTTTTAAAAGGCGGGCAACGCACTTGCAACTCCTTTGGTGTTGCGGGTGCCCATGGGCGGCGGTTATCGCTTACCATCAGGTGATCCGTTTGCTCGTTTGCCCCCCTATCTCATAAAAAAAAAAACATCAAAGCTAAGCCTCTAAAATTTAAGTGAGGTAGGGAATTGTGGAATTGAATAATTCCACTCATAATTGGAGCTGCCCTACTGGGGGAGTACCTCCACCTTGCAGAAAATCGTAGCCAAATAACATAGCTCCGTGCTATGTTGTGTTCGTAAAGGTAAGGAAGGTTGCCAGAGGGGTCACAGTAGGGAGGCCCACTGCCAACACAATGATTCCTCGGGGAGCTAAGGTATTGTTTAAGCAGCACTATGCTACCAGCCCAAATATTCCTCCTTAATCCTTACCCCACCCTCTCAAAAAGGGTATGAAAAGATTTGTACAGGGTCGCCAACGCGCGAGTGATACCCCTGGTGTTGCAAGCGTCCATAGGCTGCGGTAACCGCTTACCATCAGGCCGTATACTTGTTTGTCACCTTAGTGGTATAAAAAACCTTCCATTTCTGCAGAGTCAGCCGTTTTTTTGACACTTCATAGTACCTAGTAAGAGTAGGTATCTATTTTATTCGTTTAATCTCTCATGCTCCTGTATTTTAAGTCATCAAAGAATTTTTAAATCCCTAAAATTGAGTCCCTTGTACTCTCAAGCCGAGGGTCACAAAATATTAAATTGAAGACGTTTTTCGTGAAAATAATTTCAGCTCTCTTCTCTCATCCTTTGCATCACTCTGAATTATCCGTCTATTATTCAATATTATTCCAAATTCAAAACCAATAAAACAACTACCTACCTCTACAAATCGGAAACATGCCACAGTACAAAATCAATTACGTAAATTAATTCTGTCAAGTCATTCAAATTGGGCTATAAAGCCAAGCCGCAATGCACCAAGCGGGTTGGCATTTTGGCAAGCAATATTAATAATATACCTGCTTTCAGTGTCTTCCTACAATTTACTGACCTGAAATGCTCTCGATTTGAAACTGAAAATTGGTTTTTCTTTCAAATAAAGACGATTTAGATAACATTTATTGAATTGAAACAAAAGATATTGGCAATGGCTGGCACTGTGTCAATAAAGTATGTGTAAGTACCTACTTCTGTTATTTTTCTTTCCGTCTCTTATTAAATCGAATTTTATAAATAGCCTGGCATTTTGACTTTAAAAACAAGATCCTATCCTGTCTGAGCTTTCAAGTAAACAGCGCTAAAGGAGATGAATGATGTGGTTTCTTTGGCTAAAGAGAAAAGTACTAATTACCAGTAGTAATGTAAATATGTAGATAGATTTTCAATATAACGCACCTTCGGTAAGACAAGGGCATAACTGCAATAACTGCAAAACTGCAATTATGACCTTGTCTTATCGAAGCGAAGGTGCGATTATTAATATCCAATCAATAGACTTTATTATTCACTGGGGAAATTTACACATACCATCACACCTGTATTCCCCGAAGGGTTAGGCAGAGGCGTACTACTAAAGTACACCCACAGTTCGCCGGTATGTTTAGGTCCCATGTAATAGGGGGCGAGCCTATTGCCATTAACCGGGCACAAATTCCTAACTCCGAGCTGCTACTGGGAATTTCATAGAAAAAGCGGCGGTAGCCTAATGGCTAGGGCGTCGGACTTGCGATCATGTGGTTGACCGTTCGAACCCCACCCATTGCACTACCGACGTGAAACCACTCGTAACACAAGCATTTTAGCTTAGCACGAGGGGTTAACAAGAATACTAGTAATGTGTGACTCACATTGAACGAAAAGACATCACTTCTTGCTCTGTTGATCGCTTATGTGAGGTAGCATGTGCTGAAGTAGAAAATTTGATTATTCTATGTGTGTATAGGCCACCTTCTGCAAGTTTTCAAAAATTCTTAACAGTAATGGAAGACATTCTTAGGAAAGTTTTTAAGTGCAAGAAATACATCTTTGTTTGTGGTGATTTAAACATTGATATTTTAATAGAATCGCCAGAAAAACGTAAACTTTTAGCTTTGTTTAAGTCTTTCAATTTAGAACATATCTTTAATCAACCTACTAGGATTACTACTACTTCCATTACTTGTATTGATAATATATTTTCAAATTGTCCAGTTCAAGGCTCTTCCCTAGTGAGCGGTGTCAGATCAGATCATATGGGACAACTGATCTCCATAGAGACTAACAAAAGGAAACTTATTAATAATAACTACTCGGTTAGATCTCTAACGGAAATTAAATTACGTTCTATGCAGGAGTTAATTAAAATGCAATTATGTAGCACAAATTTTACTTCAAAAGATCCCAATATAAACTATACCAATCTATTCAATATTATATGTAAATCATTTAACAAGGCATGCCCTCTTAGAAGAGCTTCACAACGTAAAAATAGTAAATTTAACGACTGGGCCACAAGCGGCATTAGAAAAAGTAGAGATGTGCTTTATAAGCTGTATTACGAAAAATCGTTAACCTCTGACGTTGGTTTCCATGACTATGTTCGGAAATATTCTAAGTGTTTTAAAAAAGTGTGTATTGAAGCTAAATCAAAATTGATTAGTAGACAAATAATCAAATCTGATAATAAAATTAAAACGGTTTGGAAGATAATTAATTCGGAAACGGGAAAAAAACAAAAACAGGACACAGAATTTAATTTGGAAATAAACAACAAAGTAATTTCAGACAAAGCAGAAGTTGCTAACGCTTTTGAACAATACTTCACTAATATTTCGATCGAGGTCACGAAATCTTTACATTCGTCCTCGTTAGTAGCTGAGTCTTTAACAAAGACTTTCTTCAACAGAGACATTCCAAATTTTGAATTTAGTAAAGTATCTCCTCTTTTGGTTATAAAAGCGTTTAAAAGTTTAAATATGAAAAACACAGAAGATTTATGGGGCATATCTGTTAAAGTACTGAATTCAATAATTAACAATATCGCCCCGATCCTTGCTAATATATTTAATCTTTGCATTAAGACAGGAACCTTTCCAGAGTTAATGAAACAAAGTAAAATCATACCAATTTTCAAATCGGGCTGTAAAGCGAATCCCTCTAATTATAGGCCCATTTCTATTCTTCCCGCTTTAAGCAAAATATTTGAAAAACTGATGCTTAATCAAATGATAACACATTTTAATGTAAACAAGATCTTGCATGATCAACAGTTTGGCTTCACGAAAGGTAGGTCAACGTCTGATGCTGGTACGAAGCTAGTGTCGCATATTTTAGAAGCTTGGGAGGGGTCACAGGATGCCATAGGCATCTTCTGTGATCTTTCGAAAGCTTTCGATTGCGTTGATCACAACACGCTTATCCGTAAATTAAACCATTACGGTATAAGGGGGCTATCTTTGGAGCTCATATGTTCCTATCTTTCCGAAAGGCGACAAAAAGTGGGCATAAATGGAGTTACATCTCTCGGGTCTGTTGTCAAAATGGGTGTTCCACAGGGCTCTATTTTAGGCCCTTTTCTTTTCCTAGCGTACATAAACGACCTTCCCTATATGATGTCCGAGTTATCGAATATAGTATTATTTGCTGACGATACCTCACTTATATTTAAAATCAATAGAAATGATAGCGATCTAGCTAATGTAAATGAGAGCCTAAAATCACTGTCTAAATGGTTTGCTGCTAATAACTTACTACTTAATGCTAGCAAAACAAAATGTCTAAAATTCTCATTACCAAATGTACCCCAAGCTGAAACTAATTTAATTCTTGAAGGCAGCAAACTTGACATAATCAATGAAACTGTTTTCTTAGGTATTACTGTTGATTGTAAGTTGCAGTGGGGCGCACACATTTCAGTACTGTCTAGCAGGTTAAGTTCCGCTGCATATGCAGTGAGAAAAATTCGACAGATTACTGATATAGCTACGGCCAGACTAGTGTACTTCGCTTACTTTCACAGCATTATGTCATACGGTATTCTGCTGTGGGGATCAGCTGCAGAAGTAGATTCAATCTTCATCTTACAGAAAAGGGCCATCCGCGCAATCTATGATATGGGCCCTCGCGATTCCGATAATTAAAACTTCTCTTATCGATTCGATAAGAGAAGTTTTCAAGAACATCAATATACTTACACTGCCGTCACTCTACATTTTTGAAAACATTATGCACGTCCGTAAAAACCTGCAAAAATTCAGCATCAATAGTGACTTTCACAACATTAATACCAGGAATAAACACAAAATAGTGGTACCTAAACACATACTGTCTAAAACACATAAATCATTTCTGGGAAATTGTGTACGTTTTTACAATAAACTACCAAAATCTGTCACCGATCTCACTGGTAAGAAATTTAAAAATTACGTCAAATCTGTCCTTGTTAAGAAAGCCTATTATAAAATCAATGACTACGTTGATGATAAGAATGTGTGGTGTTTTAATACGAATGCACATGTGGCCTCCCTGGCAACCTGAGGTTATTCGTGAATACTTTTTCTTTTTTACAAAAATTTCGTTGTGTCATCATTTAGTTATTTATTGTTGTCCCCAACTATTTATAAACAGGACTTGTAAATGTGTGTACATTGTAGCATGTCTAAGTGGACACCTAGTTTTATATACTTCGACGATGTGTGTGTTTTCCACATAGTTTATTTTTTATTTTTTTTACATCGACCTCTCCCACTTAGACATAAGCCTTCAATGTTCACACAAGCTGCTATCGCAGTATTGTACCTGCGTGAAGATTGTAACTTTATTTATTTTAAAAGAGTGTCCATGGAGTTTCTTGCCGGATTCTTCTCCATAGGATCAACCTTTTGGAACCGTGCAACTAGAAGCATAACGTTTCATAAATACTTGTAAAAGCTTATTTGAAATAAAAACATTTGAACTTGAACTTGAATTGCTAGTAAGCTTTTTATAAAAAAAAAAAAAAAAACCCAATAACACTTTGCTCGACCTGGAAATCGAACCCAGGACCTCTAGCGTAGCAGTCGCGCTTAGGACCACTTGGCTAATGAGGCAGTTGAGCTGGGGAAATTTGACACATCCTATCCATATTTCTTATAATATAGATTTCTATTTTTATAATACTGATATATGTTGTATACAAGCTTATGGCAAGCCTGATGTTAAGCAGTTACCGTAGCCTATGGACGTTTGCAACACCAAAGGTGTCACTCGCCCCCGTTTTCATTCCATTTTTGAAGCACCCCATGCTGTAGTCTTTTGAGAAAAGCTCGGCAGGTAGCTCATTTCAAAGCGTAATTGTGCGAGGGATTTTTGTATGTTGTTCGTAATAGAGTTGTAGCTACCTTAAGATGAGGCCGTCGTCGCATTTCATATCAATGACATCTCACAGCATTACGATATTATACATAATCGTGGATTTTTACAGTGCGGCAACACAGCGCAGTGATGTGTCTTCGCCTTAACAGAATTTAAAATGGAAATAGAACACCAATTTTACCACAAGCGCAGTGCTTAGAATCTAATAGAGCTGGCGCTGAGAATCTGCTATTCCAATTTTGAATTCAATCAATATTTTCATCTACCGTTCCTGGCAAAGTATACGTATAAACAGAAAATTACTTATTCAAAACCAAACTAGTCGAACAAAAGCATTGGATTCTATGCATACATACTATGTACGATCACATTATCATATACGAAACTTCGCTTCAAACTGCGATCTCATTTGAATCTGCATTCCATTCAGACTATTGAAAGGGTATCTGTGACGTCATGAACTACGTCACTCATGAGCTTTTTAGGTCACGACTCTGTTCCGATTCTAAGCAATCCTGTTAATCTCGTTTGTGAAAAGAGTGGTTGTAATAAATTTAGTAACTATAACGGGGTTATTCCGAAGTTGCATACTGAATTCGAAATTCAAAAATCAAATATTTATTTCTGTTAATATTTAATGTTTTACTGCTCTGCCTCATTAGCCAAGTGGTCCTGAGCGCAACTGCTACGCTAGAGGTCCTGGGTTCGATTCCCAGGTCGAGCAAAGTGTTATTGGGTTTTTCTATGAAATTCCCAGTAGCAGCTCGGAGTTAGGAATTTGTGCCCGGTTAATGGCAATAGGCTCGCCCCCTATTACATGGGACCTAAACATACCGGCGAACTGTGGGTGTACATTAGTACACCTCTGCCTAACCCTTCGGGGAATACAGGCGTGATGGTATGTTAAAAATATTTAATGTTTTAGATTATACGCACTTGATGGCCCCGGAGGTTTCTCCATAATGTATGAGACAAATACCTCTATAAGCTAGAAGTGCTTCTGAAGGTTGACTAGGCCTCGACCCATCGCATCAATACTTCAAAATTTGCGAATTTCCTATTGTTGTTATAAAGAAAAAAAAAACTTTAAAAATGAAGGACTGTTTAAATGAACTTTTCAAGACCCTTATTGGTCCTCCCATATCTGAGATGAGAGTAAAACAATAAAAAGTAACCAATAATTTGAACTAGAAAATGCTGTGAAGCATTGCTACCCAAAGTGGTCGATATCGACCCTAAGGGTCTATGTCAGTGGAAAGAAAATTTAGGGTCCATAAGATCTAAAATTATCAAAAATTAAAGTTATGTTAGAAGGGGCTTAGACCCCCTTTTAACGAAACCCGAAAAGTATTGTAACTAGTCGACAAAATAAAAATATCTCTGATAAAAAGGATTCGAAACGTCGGTAATTAAATAATATAAAAATAAAAAAATACGTGTAGAGACATTTTATTTTGACAATTTGTTTTCGTAAATGGCGTCTATCCAATTCACAAGGCTATGTATGCTCTGAATCAGAGCAGAGGTAACGTCAACAGAAACACGGCTATAAAATTTGGATATCTAGGTTAAAGTTGTTGTTCCTAAGTTTAACGCTGAAATAGGGTTGAAAACATGCAATGTACAAGTTTCTTCCTATTCTAAAAACTTTAAAAAATACAAGTTATTTTGATTCTCATTCGCATTGGTCGAGATATTTTTACGCTAATGTGTTGTTTTTGATAAAGTCTCGGAAATTGTAAACATCACAATTACATTGACGTCATCTTAAGACTGAAAATTTGAAGAAAAATTCGAAATTACAAAGTCTTGGTAGCTTAGTAAGCTAAAACATCTGTTGTACTTAACCCGTACCCGGTTGGAATCCTGCCGAGGTTGAATTTATCTACTCGCCTCATAAACTTAGTGGTCCTAAGCGCGACTTCTATGCTAGATTGCTAGACGTCCTTGGTTCATTTCCCAGGTCGAGCAAAATGTTACTGGGTTTTTATATGAAATTCTCTGTAGCATTTAGGAGTTTGGATTCGTGCCCGGTTAATGGCAATAGGGTCGCCAGGTATTATTACATGGGACCTTAAAATACCGGTGGACTGTGGGTGTACATTAACACACTCTGTCTAACCTTTCAGGGAATAAAGGCGTGATGATACGTTATGTTTTACATTAAAAAAACGTTGCTGGATTTTCCTCCTATACTGCGGGTGCATTTACAAACACAAATTCTCACAAACAAACACCCAGACCCGTAACAACTATCTGTAGATCGTACAAAATATTTGCTCCGTGTGGAGATCGAACCCTCAACACGTGTCGCAGAAGCCGATCGCTTAGCCGCTACGCCAAACGTGTCGTCGCGTATTAGCAATACAGAAACAACAATAAAAATATTGTATAATCTAGAATTACATTAAAAATCTGGGTCATTGTATGTCGTGAACGGTTTATAGTTGTACATTTTTATTTTGTTTATTTGTTTTCTCGTAGTTAACGTTAGGTTAACTGTAAACAAGTTATAGAATCTATACTATTATAAAATTGTAAAAAAGTTGTGTCTCTACATTGAAGATATTTAAAAAAAACAAGTAGGTATATAAACATCTCCGAATGCAAAATTATGAATTTTAAAATTCTTGTCTGTTTGTCAACTTACGAGTACATTGGAAAATTGAACTTAATATGTAGCCTTAAGTACAGTGAACACATGGAATACCATTTGAGTGTCATAATTAATCACCACTTTTTTTTCAAATCCCCATTTTTACCGCATACAAATTGTCTCCGAGACACAACAAAAATAAATATCTACAAAAATCTTAACTTGAATTGCGGGTTAACGTGTCACATAAATCTAAAGTAGCTTTAATTTAGTCCCCGTTTTTACTTTTTTAGTATATTAAGGCGAAGGAATAATGGCTTGACTTAGTGTTTATTAATTTATTGCTTCAGAAAATGGAAGGAGGATAAACTTTTTTTGTTATCTCTACTGGTGGTTTTGAATTGGATTCTCAGCTCGGGAAATTAATTTATTTTACATTACAAGTTTTTCGAAGGGAAAAGGTTTGATTTAAGTACCTATTTAGAAAAATGTTAAAAAGGTCTAATGTCTTAAATGGGACTGCTACGTTAAAAGGGTCCTGAGTTCGATTCCCAGGTCGAAAGTGTTATGGTTTTCCATGAAATTCTCAGTACAAGCTCGGAGTTTAAATTTTGTCGGGTAAATGGCAATTTATAGACTTGCTATCAGGTACATGGGAACTAAACATACCGGCGAACTGTGGGTGTACCTACATTAGTAGTGGGTACACCTCTGATTAACCCTCCGGGAAATACAGGCGTGATGGTATGTTATATTATTGTGTTAACCCCGAAATGCTAAAATCTTTACTTGATTTTTTACGGATTTTATCGCGTTGTATTGATATTATTTAATTCCGTAATTTTAAAATCCGTAAAAAGAAATAGTTTTATTTCAATGTCTAATATTCGCGTGTCAGAAATCTGTATCTTTACTTCAAATTCTTTATCTGAAATCCAGTGAAATTCGCTCCCCAACCAAACAATTATACGAAACAATATTGTGTACACAAACGTCGCGTTACGAGCATAACTTTAATCAGGAGCCGTACAAACACGAATTTTGTACAATTTATTCGAGACTTTATTGCTTAATACGCGCTTGGTAAGAATGTAATGCCTGTATCACGGAAACATACGAGCGGGCATTGTGTGCGGGCTCGCGCATATATTTTGTTGATCCATGGAAATGTATTTACGCTGTTTGCGATGCAAATAAATTAAAGTTGATCTTTTAATCTTTTTAATAATTTCTGTTAAGTATTTTATTTTTATATTTAAACTAGCGGGTCCGGAAAAAGTTGTACTGCCCTTAGACTTAAAAAAACAACTGTCAAAATACTGCCATTACCGAAACCTATATTCTATTTAATTGTCTTTTTTTTATATTTTCCATGTTTTAATAGTTATTCAGCGAGACATATCCAACAAGTCAAAAATCATAAAAATCGGTCCAGCCGTTCTTGAGTTATAAATGGTTAAGCTAACACGACTTTGTTTTATTTATAGAAAATTGTTGGTTCACGGCTTGTAAAAGAGTGAAACAATTGAAAAGAGTTAAAATGTGACAGCTGTCACACAACAGTGTAACTGAAAGATTAATTTATATAAATAAATATCAAATCAAAATCAATAGACAATAGAAACTTTGCGGTTACTTTCCACCAACGGTAATTTTGCAACAATTGGCATATACTTATCACATTTTTATTTCATTTTATTTTCATGAATTATGAAATTTTGAATGCAAAAGAAAAGAAAAAAAAAGATACTGAAAACTTTATTAAAAGTAGTAAAAGCGCAAACTGACATGACATACATAATTACGTAAAGTACTTCAAAATTTTCAACTTTCAAGAATCACATAAATAATTATTCGCTACAAGCAGATCCCTACCAAGTATACATGCGTTTATTTCTACCAGGGAATAGGTAATAACAATTTTGGATAGCCCTATCTCGAAGTTCGCCCGCATCGGCGCCCGAAGTTTGGCGAACTTTTCCGAAAGTTTCCAAAGTGGAGCGCATCAATATTGAATAGAATGGCGAATGAATAAAAAAGAGTTTTTGGAACTCTTATAAATACTTATTTATTTACGGCAATATTACGGTTATTTGTGCTTAAAAACTCAATGCTTAAATAGTTTTAAGGTGTCGCTCATGCGTTGCAAACCGCTCTTTTATTAAGCCCCCATTGGCCAAATCTGGCACATACAAAGAAGAAACCCACCGGTGTCCCCCACAAGACAGTTATCAACCCTACTAACACAGACTATCTCTTCATAACTCACTTACCCTGAATAAAATATAAGCTTATCCTCATAACAGTGTGGCCCCCCGCGTCCATCAGGGGTCAAAAGAGGGTAATTAATGACTCTGCTAATGACAAAAATTATTAATTAACGCAGATTTGTTGGTGATATTAAGTTCTGCGGGATTATTTTGTATGAAAGGTGTGTAATGTAGGGTTGCGCCTTAATTATTTTACCCCACTGACTTAAAGGGAAGCACTGTTTTAAATACTATTATTTAAAACAGTACATCCCTTTTCTTCTTTCTCTAGGCAGTATAAAATAGGAAACAACGAATAATTGTTATTTTTAGCACATAAAATACCATCACGCCTGTACTTCTCGAAGGGTTAGGCAGAGGCGTACTAATGTACACCCAAAGTTCGCCGGTATGTTTAGGTCCCATGTAATAGACGGTGAGCCTATTGCCATTAACCGGGCACAAATTCCAAACTCCGAGCTGCTACTGGTAAATTCATAGAAAAACCCAATAACACTTTGCTCGACCAGGAACCCAGGATCTCTAGCAGCAAGAATAAATTACAAGTTCAATTTAAAAAGTCATCTGATAGTACCTTGGCAACCTAATCAAGATAAGTGATCACAGATAACGTTTGTTAAAAGGTACAATAATTAACTCTCAATTAATTCAGAATAACAATATCATTAACAGTTGGAACACGCTCGCTTTCGCACGTGTGTTCCTCCCTAACGAGATAACGACAGCAGTGTGGTATTACTGCTAAAATGAAAAGCTTATGTGACCGGACTATACAGCTGTAACTATACTATACCTACGGCGAACTGTGGGTGTACATTAATACGCCTGTGCCTAACCCTTCGGGGAATACAGGCGTGATGGTATGCTATAAGCTTAGTTTTACCTCCTATTGAGTGGAACATGTTGACGCAAGAAATTGGGAGAGGATAAAGACATTGTGAGGATCAGGAAAAAAGAGTCTTCCTTTCGTGACTTTTTGTGTTTTAAACACAATTTTATGCTTTCACATTTATTCAAATCAATAAAACTAAACTCATTCCTGCTCATCAATGGCACTAAACAGGCTCATAAATAATCGAATTATATTTTTTTTTACTTAGAATCCATAAGTAAAAGTATCTTTCAAGATTCCCGAATAGTCGAAAAACTCCTATAAAATATTCCCCAACAAATAATTAAGGACGATTCAAACTGAGCAAATCATAAATCTAGCGGTGGTTACGATGATTCATAAGTTAATAACAGTAATTTATCATGCTGAGTTTGTGTCGGACGATAAACAGACGAACCACGAGTTCTCTCGAGTGTAACTCGACCCTAACGACTGTTAAACAAACAAATACTTGACGAGATGAGTGCCACTCGAATTTGCAATCAATATTGAGACATTTAAGCTTGTAATGCTGATGTTGTTAACCGATATCATACTTACCCCTTTTCGATATCGCCGATGCTACTACAACGACATAAGCAAAATGATGTTTGTACACGTGCAAATGTATGCGTAAAACAGTAACCCTCCACCTTCTCTTTCGAGGGGCGGAGGACATCCATGAGGATTTGCACACGGAAAAAAAAAAGGTTGCCTCCGGCCTCTGTGTCCATACATGTCAGTACGGCCACATATCAAGATGTGCATTTCCAGTATAAGCTGACTTCTCATTACAAGGAAAACTTACACAATAGGAGGTCAACTGTTTTGGTATAGCTTAATTTATCATCGTGAGAAAACAATAAAGTTATCTTGACTTGAAATGATAAAGAGATAAGATATATATGATAAGAACTGAAAATTAGGGAGTGGCAATTAGGGAAATATCTCCATTGCGGAAACTTTTTTTCAAGTATAGGGAAAGTAACCCCTGGGTGCACCATGAAAATTTCATAGAGCTGTGTTATTAAAACGAGCTTGGACTTAAACTGGGCCATTTTTAAGTGATGGATTGTACTTGAAACTTACTAACGCGACACCATGTTGAACCAATACCATTTTGTTAACGCAACACATCAAAACACAATTTTCACACAGAAAAACGGCTTAAAAACTCATAAATCAAAATAAAACATTTTAAAAAGTTGCTACAAAAATAATATCTATGAAACAGAAAACATTTTCTCTCGAAATTAATTAACAAGATTAAATTTAATGCGCGCTTGGAATTTTTGGCAGGCGGCCATGTTGGGCGTATTTGTCTGAACTCATTGATGCTAGTTCGGAAGGAAGTGTTTTATTTCTGGGAGCGGTAAAGTGTGTGGATGCCTTTAAAAGGCCGGTAGTAGGATCACCAATTTTTATTTGTATGTGTGTAATTTAAAGGCTTTTAACATAACATAACATACCATCACGCCTGTATTCCCCGATGGGTTAGGCAGAGGCGTAATAATGTACACCCACAGTTCGTTTCGGTATGTTTAGGTCCCATGTAATAGGGGGCGAGCCTATTGCCATTTACCGGGCACAAATTCCTAACTCCGAGCTGCTACTGGGAATTTCATAGAAAAATCCAATAACACTTTGCTCGACCTGGGAATCGAACCCAGGACCTCTAGCGTAGCAGTCGCGCTCAGGACCACTTGGCTAATGAGGCAGCTTTTAAAGCCTTTTAAATTTCTCAGATTTCATTATTTGACCTGAGTAGTATATTACTTTTATACATTTTATATTTTGACGTGGGAGAGCCTTGCTTTGGCACGAATGTGCCGGCTCGACCGGAGTGATACCACGGCCTCACAGAATACCGGCGTGAAACAACGCTTGCGTTGAGTTTCGCCGAGTGAATGAGGTTACCGGAGGCCCAAACCCTTTTAAAAGGCGGGCAACGCACTTGTGACTCCTCTATTGTTGCGGGTGTCCATGGGCGGCGGTTATCGCTTACCATCAGGTAATCCATCTGCTCGTTTGCTCCCCTATCCCATAAAAAAAAACAAGTTGGAGAGTGTCTCATTATTTAGTGTTCCTAAATAGCTACGTTCTTCTATGGTATTCTCAGTAGCAGTTCGGAGTTTAGATTTATGGATTAAAAAGGCAAACGTGCTGACGAGCCACCTGGGGGTGTTATCGTCACCCATGGACACCTGCAACACCAGAAGAGTTTTTTTTAAGTTCCTGTTGCGTTGCCGACTCTTAAGAGCCCTTACAGACTGCAGACTGCCAGAGCCGAACAATATTCACATCAAAATATACACACCCTGGTGCGTTACGATATAATTCGACGAAAGGGTGGTCGCCAGCCAGTACTGATAATAGAATCACTTCTTTAATGAGTACAAGTAAATAAATCGGCACCTTGGTCCTTGTATATGGATTCTTAGGTAGAGTAGATAATTCAACCGCAGACAACCTATTAACACGTTGACGGACAGAACGCCTTTTGACGTTGTCTCCACATAAAATAATACGACAGTACGCCTGTCGACGTCAAAGTTTTCATTTGTGTACAATCAGTACGCCATGCAGCGCTCTATTTTCTATACTAACAGAAGGAATGGTATTCTCTAGTGTCACCACAGATAGAATTTCAACCTTATACTGTCATATCGTTACGTTAAAAAAAAATTTTTGAAAAGTAGGCAATGTATGCAATTTTGTAGTGACTCAACACGTTCAACCAGTGAGGGAGTACTGTCCGTCAACCTATTAGGTAAACAGATCGCCCACACTCGGTCACATTTTATGAGCAGGGGAAGTGACTAACCATTCCATTCTCGCTATCCTGTATTCGTAGCTAGTGAAAATATATTATAATGCCTGGTAAATAAAGCCGCTCCCTCATTGGGCGGGGTGGTTTAATAACCGAAATCATTCTTTATAAAATGAGTGAAATCAAAATTTCATTAATAACAACCAACATACCATCACGCCTGTATTCCCCGAAGGGTTAGGCAGAGGCGTACTAATGTGCACCCACAGTACGCCTATATATTTAGGTCCCATGTAATAGGGGGTGAGCCTATTGCCATTAACTGGGCCCAAATTCCTAACTCCAAGCTGCTACTGGAAATTACATAGAAAAATCTAATAGCATTATGCTCGAACTGGAAATCGAACCTGGACCTCTCGCGGAGCAGTCGGCCTCAGGACCACTGATAAGAGAATCATAGTCTCCTATAAAGTGTGTATTAGATATCTGAGTTACACGATGTAGAGCAAAATAATGAAATCTGAACTGGTCTCTTGAAGAAAGAATTGTAACAGCTTTTAGTGATATTTTTTATAACTACCACTAAGATGGCAAAGAAGCACATGTCCCGGCCTGATAGTTAGCAGTTACCGTAGCCTACGGACGCTTGCAACACCAGGGGTATCACTCGCGCGTTGCCGACCCTGTACAAATCTTTTCAGACCTTTTTGAGAGGATGGAGTAAAGATTACAGAGAAATAATTGGACTGGCAGCATAGGGGACAATAAAAGCGATGCTTAAACACCACCAATGCCAACACAACGCTTCGTCGCGGAGCTCTGGCAACATTGCTCACCGTTAGGAACACAACATAGCACGGAGCTATGGTATTTGGCTACGATTTTCTGAAAGGTGGAGGTAGTTCCCCAGTCGGGCAGCTCCAATTGTGAGTGGAATTATCCAATTCCTGACGCCATGCATAGCTCTTGTAATAGCAACAGTCGATGTCTCTTACTGTTTAATTTGTTTATGTTATCGATGCATTCTCGTACTCATCATTTCTGAGTTACCAACGTAAATACTCAGACCGGGATCAACACTGCAGTTCATAGTACCTACACCCACTCGCTCAGCCACAGGTACAATAAGTTCACTACCAGTCCACCGGATATTATTGGGTTTTGGGTTTTTCTATGGAATTCTCAGTAGCAGTTCGCAGTTTGGGATTTGTGCCCTGTTAATGGGTATGGAACGTCAACATCGGTGAACTATGGGTGTAGATTATAAATAAATAAATAAATTTTCTTGGACATTTTTACACAGCACCATCTAGTCCCAAACTAAGCAGAGCTTATACTATGGGTACTAGACAATGGATATAATACTTATATACTTTTTTTTTGTAAATACATACTTATAATACATAAGAAAAATCCAGACGAACACAAACACTTATATTCATCACATAATTTTTTGTGTCCTGTGGGAATCGAACCCACGACCTCATGGTCAGCAGTCCGGTACTCGAACCACTAAACCACAGCGGTCGAAGTCGATTAGTACACCTCTGCCTAATCCTTGTGGCAATACAGGCTTGGTGGTATGTTCTCATCCGGGATCGCATGTTTCGGTATCAACTTTTTCCCGAACGACAAATCTGGTAGTTGGCTAACAGCAAACTGACGTAAAGCTATTAAAAGTTCCCCAAACACTTACACATCATGCATGAGATCATTACAGACTGCAATATATCATCTAACATTATCTTAAGACATTTACTACGGTAATGTTTTATGTTCACGCGAAGAATATCTTCGGAACATACCAGTAAAGTGTTATTTTTTAGCTGAAAAACAAGAGTACAAGCCGTCTGATAATCGCAACCCATGGACGGCTGAAAAACCAGAGGAATCACAAGGGCGTTTCCGGCCTTTAAAAGTATTTGGGCCTCCGGTATCCTCACTCACTCGGCGAAACACAACGTAACTCGTAATCGTAGAAGATACTCCGTGTACCACTTGTAACTTTTTTAAATATTTTTGGGACAATATTATAACATAGACTATTGGAATCGAAAACGTACTAACTGTGTAATTGTACGTATTATGTTGTTTTCAGTGATAGAGACCACTTTATTTGATGAATGCTCCTTTTAAAATCCTGTGTGTCATAGGCTCACGACATTTTGCAGAAGTAAGAGATCGTTAGCGACTTTTATAACCGAAGAGTACTTTAGTAAAGTGACCTCTTAATCGCCGAGACGCTCGCTATCGATTTCATGAATCGCTGACGGAGTATATTTTCTTAGAAAGATTGTAAAAATCTTAATTTTGTGTCTTGTAAGCGTTTTTTTAAGGACTGTGAGGCATTTAAGTATGAGTAAGCATAAAGTATTTGACCTCATTGGTCTAGTAATGGCAAGCTCAGCTGCTAAGTATGAGGCCCAGGGTTCGATTTTCAGGGCATGTAGGTACATGACGTACATGACGACCTCTGTGGTTTAGTGGTGCGAGTACCGGACTGCTGCTGCTGAGCACGAGGTCGTGGGTTCGATTCCAACAGGACACAAAATTTTTTGTGTTGAATATAATTGTTTGTGTTCGTCTGGGTGTTTTGTTTATGTATTTACAAAAAAAAAGTATATAAGTATTATATCCATTGTCTAGTACCCATAGTACAAGCTCTGCTTAGTTTGGGACTAGATGGTGCTGTGTAAAAATGTCCCAGAAAAATTATTTATTTTTATTTATTTACATAATTATAAAAGGCAAAATAGTCACATTTTTTGTGCAGTTAGGCCACTAAAATAGGTTGGTACTTTTGAAAAGTGGGTCATGGAGAAGACCTGGCAGGAAATTCTAGAGATACTCCTTTAAAAATCATAATTACCTACAATATTAAGCTTTACAACGTTGTTTTAAATAGTTGCTGTGAATTGTGCAGTTTGATATGTAAGATTTACGCATTATATAAAAAGGGATTTCCACAGCAAGAAAGAGATGATTACGAATCTTATAATGGTTCATCCTATGGCTTCCATGGACCTACCTGACAAGCAAGTTCGACATATTTCCTAAGACTTTTCATAAAGATTGTCTGCTCTACAAAAAAAGGTGGTCCGATTCCCAGGTTAAGGAAATAATATAATTATGTGTAATAAACAATCTATACTTCTATATACTATTATACTAATATATAAAGCTGAAGAGTTTGTTTGTTTGTTTACTTGAACGCGCTAATCTCAGGAACTACTGGTCCGATTTGAAAAATTCCTTCACTGTTTAGATAGCCCATTTATTGAGGAAGGCTATAGGCTATATATCATCACGCTACGCGGACGAAGTCGCGGGCAGAAGCTAGTATATGATATGGAACTGAAAAAGGTATGGCATGTTCCATTTTACTAATATTTACCTACTGGATACTACAATTGGATTTTAGATAAAAGTGATAGACTTGTTATGAACGCCCATATTTGTTTTATAGTTTGTTTAAACTAAATGCACACAGCATATTTTGTGTAACTATGTTCTATGTATTTGTTAGTCTAGAGAAATATTTATTTGGTCAACATCAAACGAAACTTTAATTAAGTGAATTCATAGTGTTTTCGGAATCCTACTAAACGTGAAAGTTTGTGAGTTTGTTTGGATGTGTGGATGTATCGAAATATGGATATATGTTACTCATTCACGCCAAAACGGCTGAACGGATGAAAAATGAAAAAACATTTATTAGATATACAAATCAATCTCAAATATACAGTTAAAAATTTTCAAGATCATAGAATTAGATTTGTACACATCGTCTCAACTTACTGGGTGAATTTGCCATGGTCCCCACACTAGGCAATGCCTGTATCGTGGGGGCCCTACGATGCCGTTACATACATCACAGTATCGCTTATGGCACTTTAACAAGAATTGTAACATAATTTTAATTTAAGAGATACATACAACACAAATCTGGCACAAGTATCCATGAATATTTCGAAAGGTGTTAAGTATCAAGTAAAATATAACAATCTAAATATAACTTTGTTAATATCAATATAATTATGTTGATTGAGTTTGTATATAATAGTGTTCATATAGTGTAGGTACATATGGTGTATATAGTGTATTTAATATATAAATATAATGTAAATAAATATTATGATATTGGAGTAATCAGCCTTTCTGTATCCTCATAGTTTATGTGATGGATGTGGATATAATTTAATAACACTTTTTATCCTGGTTAACCCCACGCTGATAAAGTCTCGGGCAGAAGCTAGTTACACAATATGCTCTACACTTGTAGATAATATAATAATATTATACAAAAAAATACTCCTTTATAATATCAGCTGAGTGTGTAGTACTGAGTTCAATTCCCAGATTGAGCAACGTCTTATTGGGTATATTTCTAAGAAATTTGTTGAATCAGTTTGGGTGTATAGATTTGCATCATGGTAGAGTCTATTGCCATTTTTATGGTACCTTAAAACCATCATCGGTTCATATGGAGAAGAAATCGCACGAAGTTCCATAGTTACTTATTGAAATTATCGTTTCTTTACTGCCTCATTAGCCAAGTGGTCCTGAGTGCGACTGCTACGCTAGAGGTCCTGGGTTCGATTCCCAGGTCGAGCAAAATGTTATTGGGGTTGTCTATGAAATTCCCAGTAGCGTCGCAGTAGAGTTAGGAATTTGTGCCCGGTGAATGGCAATAGGCTCGCCCCCTATTACATGGGACCTAAACATATATATATAACGTGCCTATAGGTGGGGGAACCATGCTTCGGCAAGAAGCCATGCACGTACTGCTCGACCGGAGTGATACCACGGCCTCACAGAAAACCGGCGTATAACAATGATTACGTTGTGTTTCACCGAGTGAGTGAGGATACTGGGGACTCAAACCCTTTTAAGAGACGGGCAACGAACTTGACACTCCTTTGGTGTTGCGGGTGTCCATGGGCGGCGGTAATCGCTTACCATCAGGCGATCCGTCTGCCCATTTTCCCGTATCCCATAAAAAAAATGGTCTTTGATGAGCTACACGTTAACACGATACACCATACCATTGTGGTATCGTGTAGCGCAGCGTGAACTTACACAAACACAACAGCAAAAGCACAATATACAAAATCTCTTCACCAACTCAAATCAAAATTCCCTTTCAAAACAACTATGAAACACAAAGATTTCCCAACTGTAGACAGCCTCTATTGTTCAGGGTTGAAACCTCGAGGGATGAAAGAGGGGGAAAAAGGAGGAGTAATCAATGACACCCCTGTCGTAACAGCGCAGCGGAGGAGAGTTCCTTATCCATAAATATTTTTTGGAAGAAGTATATTGTTGGGGAGGAAATTGGGGCTATAATTAATTGGGACCAATAAATACGAAGTTAGTATTATAATCAACCCATTATATGTCCCACTGCTGGGCACGGGTCTCCTCTCACAATGAGAGGGATTAGGCTATAGTCCACCACGCTAGCCTAATGCGGGTTGGCAGACTTGACACGCCGTCGAGAAAATCTCTCAGGCATGCAGATTTCCTCACGATGTTTTCCTTCACCGTTAAAGCGCGTGATAATTAACTATTAATACGCACATAACTTCGAAAAGTCAGAGGTGCATGCCTTGGATTTGAACTCGAGACCCTTAACTTGGTAGTCCAATGGAGAGCCGTGATAGTCTAGTGATATCACTAGACTATCACGGCTCTCGAAGTTAGTATTACGTTTACTAAATAATGATGTTTGCATATTGCATGTTATAATTAAATTAAATTATTATCTACGAACATTGATAGCCCTTTGATATGACTATTGGACTTCCAAGTCAGAAGTCTTGAATATTTTTTCCGAGCGGGGATCGAACTCGCAACCCGTGGCGGAGAAACCGATCGCTCAGCCGCTATACCAAATGTGTCATATCAATGTTGCATAGTTTTTGTATGGCCACCCGATCAAAAGATTATGCAGATATTTGCTACGTGAAGTAATAACGATTTGCACTTGCTATTATTTACAATTTTTTTCTATTCACGAGAAAAGTAGCAGTAGATGCACAGGAAATCTTGCCAAACTCCCTTTTTCAAAGTCAAATTGTAAAACGTCTTTTTTTTTATTCTTGAAAGTCTTACGCTTGATCGCCAGTTCACCTGATGTTCACTGCGACCTAAGATGGAGCGCGCTTGCCTAGAAGAAACCGATTCACTCGTGATTTTAAAAGACACCCAGATTATATCTATCGGGGAACACCCACTCGGGATGCGCATTCCACATTTCCGCGGTACGCATGATAAATGTGGACTTAAAGCGTTTCGTTTGGATTTTCGGGATATCCACCATGAATGTCGCTTGTCTGCTGCCTCTGCCTCATTAGCCAAGTGGTCCTGAGCGCAACTGCTACGCTAGAGGTCCTGGGTTCGATTCCCAGGTCGAGCAAAGTGTTATTGGGTTTTTCCATGAAATTCCCAGTAGCAGTTCGGAGTTAGGAATTTGTGCCCGGTTAATGGCAATAGGCTCGCCCCCTATTACATGGGACCTATACATACCGGCGAACTGTGGGTGTACATTAGTACGCCTCTGCCTAACCTTTCGGGGAATACAGGCGTGATCGTATGTTATGTTATGTCGCGTGTCATATGTCGCTTTTTTGTGCTTCTGGTCATCCGATAGTGGAAAGGGCAAGGTTGAATTAGATTGTGGAGATCTGAAGCACACTCTCCGAAATGTATGTCTAAAAGAAATAAAGCATTTTGACTTTGACTTTGACGGGGGCGGGGGTTATATTACTAAAAAGTATAATGAATATAATTTATATTTTAATTTGTCGTATCTATTCAATTTCAGCCGAAGATCGGGCTCTGTGGCGTCCAATAGGAGAGGCCTACGTCCAGCTGTGGACGAATATAGGCTTATGATGATTCAATTTCGACATATATAGATGTTATAGATGGATATTGTAAATTTTTTATACAGTCACACACAATTATCAAAAGCATTGTACAAAGAGCGATCTTAATTCCGCTACAAAGCCAAGTTTTACTTAAACCGACTGCGACACCGCGGTTAACGAAGTGAGTGCCAAGTTTTTCGAGCACCATTCAAGAGAGCAGGTGTACCAGTAAACGGCTGACCTAAATCTAGGGTTAACTTAATTGGCGAGGTTATTCCGGTGACGACGCGACCGACGGGTATTTTTGAAAATGTTATGACTATGGCAGAAGCTGGGTCGATCGACTTTGAGCAGTGCGGTATGATTGTATTGAGAGGTAACCTCGAAAATATGGATTGGTATGGATTTTCAATCAAACTTCGACTTTCAATTATTGTATTCAGTAACTTGACAACTGAAGGGTTACCAGTTTGTGATAACACAAGATAGTGAGGTGGTGTAAGAATAAACGAATAAATTGAATGAACTTATATTATATGTAGGTTTTTATTTTAAATTTAATAACATGTCTTCAAAACACAAAAAAAAAATTTTTTTTTTTTTATTAGTAAGGTAAAAACTATAAATTAACAAAAAATACAAAAGTAAAATTACATTATTTTTATTTTTAGTTTATTTTTATTAGAAGAAAATAAAAAAGGAAACTACTTTTAGAATAGAATAGAATATTTTATTACTCATTATTAATTATTCGTATATTTCACATCTTACTAACGAAAACGCAGGTTTAAATCCTGCCCGCAAGTTGATTTTTTTCTTCACTTAAATAACTTTAATATTATGCAAACAAAAAACATGATAAGATTATTTTCACCGTTTACAAGTCTATTTTTTCTTTCTTTTCCCTTGAACATGGCACCTAATCATTAAGCGAACTATGACTGTACATTATTACCTACACTTCTGCTTAAGCCTTCAGGGAATACAAGCGTGATAGTATGTTATGTCATTGACTATTTATTTATTTATTGGACATCCATTTTTCATAAGTTCTAGTGACATATTTATAACAATACTGTGTTAAATGCACAACTTTTTAAGGTGTCCCAGCTTGCGCGATTTTGAGGTAGTAACACTTAATTATTTTAAATTTAGGCCTTAACTAATAAATTTTCAATACAATCTTAACTTAAAATAAAACATAATAATAATTTTAACTTGCAAAGAGTATAAAAAAAGAACGAAGAAGACAAGTGAAGTCTGAACATAATTATGACTGACTATAACTATCTCGGTAGTGCTAAACTTGTAGTTATATCGATGTATCTAAGAGCTATCCTAGCTTGGGTTGGTATCGATCCATTAACCGTCGACAATTATAAACAGCTGGGTGAAACATGTCGGCCATTTGCCGAAGCAGACACCGAGATATATTCCAGCTTATATAACGGCACGACGCTTGGGCTATGCGCTGGGTTCAGTTAGGTATCACAGGCGCCATCTGGATTGAAAACATGTTATATTCCTTGATGGATTTTGAAATAAAACTACGATTTACGGATTTTATCGCGTCAAATTAATGTTATTTAATTCCCGACGTTCCGGATCCTATACAACATCCATCGTCAGAGGTAGACATTACATTGTACTATAGATATTGTTATGATTCTGCCTTTGACGAACAATAATACTGCATTGATGCTGTATTTGACAATTAACGATACCACAATGATGCTTCATTTGACAATCAAATACACGGCAATGATGCTGCATTTGACAAATAATGATACCACAGTGATGCTGTATTTGACAATCAACGATACCACAATGATGCTTCATTTGACAATCAAATACACGGCAATGATGCTGCATTTGACAAACAATGATACCACAGTGATGCTGAATTTGACAATCAATGATACCACAATGATGCTTCATTTGACAATTAATTATACGGCAATGATGGTGCATTGACGCTGCATTTGAACAAACTATGATACCACAATGATGCTTTGTTTGACAATCAAATATATGGCAATGATGCTTCATTTGAAAATCAAATATATGGCAATGATGCTTCATTTGACAATCAAATATATCGCAATGATGCTGCATTTGACAAACCCCATGTCAAAAACCCCACAAGTTTGCAATCTGTGCTTTTCGCCGAGTGAAGAGTAGCTTTTCACTTCATCTTTGAGGAAAATAATTAAAATAATCATCTGAAAATAATTAGAGAAGCTTTTCTGACACTTTTATTGCATGAGCCTACTTTGTTATATTTCCATAAGAACCTTCTACAAAGTATTAAAATGAATGAAATCGGTAGTCTTTCTCAAGCTATGGCGTGTGACAGGGTCAAAACAAGACAAAACACATTATAGCTTTGGAATGTTTTATATTTATTATAAAGAAAGAAAGAAAGAAAGAAAATAAATTTATTTGCATAGACAAGACGCACACACCATTGTGTATTTAAACAAGGAAGTAAACTAGGTAGGTACATAATTTGCGAAAGTATGCGTCACATCCACGCAAAATCGCTCAGCTTTTTGTTATGGCTCGTGCAAGGAGCAGAATCATAACGCTGGTTTTCAGCGACAGCCGGTGTCGACGTCTTTGACGTCGGACGGAGCAGCTTATACTAGATTATGAAACATTATAATAATAAGATTAAAATGTTGAAAACTTAAAAAAGTATAATACTATGTATATATTTTTTTATGTAACAACAATTCAAGTTCACGTCGTCCGCAGGTCGACGCTCCTCGTTTACAGAAAATAGATAATCAGTATCTATAAGTGGTCTGTGGCATGACACATAGCGAATAGGTTATGTACGAAGAACCTAAATAAAATGATTTACTTTACAATGTATATTTTTGGATTGTGATTTAATAAATAAGTTCTTTTTACTTTAATTTATAAATAATTGATATGTAAATAGTGTTGTAAATTTATGTGTATTGTGATCAGTATGTGTAAAAAATGTGTTATGGTGTAAAAGGTGTTATGATGTTGAAATTGTTTATGACAGACTTGGAGGGTTCCAGGAAATGATCCTCACCCACGACGCTAACTAATTGTTATGAATAAAGGGGTTAGATTTTAAATCATTCAATTATTCATTCAATTCCCCATTGATTCGCCTGTATAAAGAAGGTGTGTACCTACTTACCTAGTGCTATTTAACACCATGAGTATATAACATCAACGCTTTTGACTGTCTGTTTATTGTTTACATTGTCTGCAGAAATACTTTCGATTCAATTTCCTGAGAAGTATTTTTCTTATTGGCATTTTACCTGGAAAACGATTTTGATAAAGTTCGCTGTACGATCATGATTTCGTTATTATTTATAAAAGGATTATGTTTAACTAACCACCAGATCTAGTCCCTAAAATTGAACGCAAAAAAAAAACACTTCATATTGCCAAAAATTGTAAATGATCATCAAAATAAATCCCCATTTTTGCGACGAATTAGAATTTTTTTTTTCAATTAGTGATCCTGATTAAAGCATTCAAATCCAAATTGTGATCGAAATCCAAAAATCAAATAATAGGTAGAATTCAGCTCTGGACAAATTCTACCAAATTCTACTAATCTAACGTAACCTGATATAATAAAATAAATAACCTAATATTTGGTGACCATTTTGATGATGATCTATAAGTTTATAAAAAGGGTCCTAAAATATACTATATTAGATTCCAAACCAAATAAACACACATCAGAATAATTGCACTTTTTGTCCAAATATTCTTTCTGGAAAAAGTTGGGTTAGGTTAGATTACAACTTACGCGTAGGGGGCCGCAAAAGGCGGCCCGCCACTGGCGGGTCCGCGGACGAATGCTACAGCGCTCCCGTAGGCCCGGCACCAAAGTGGTGACGCGAAACGCCGAGGTTGGTTTTAGTCGGTAGATCGCTCTTTTCAGAGCGGAGTCCAACACACCCCACCGCTCCCCCCGGAGTGGTGGATAGTGCATAAAGCATTTCCAACCACGTCAACAAAAAAAAATTTTAGATTACAACTGACCGAATCACTTATTGCAACCAAATTTGTTATAATATTTGGTCTGAAATTTACTTTAAGGGCGTTTATGGGATAGAATAAAAAAGGAAAATCGCTTCATTCCTACAATACGTCTTGAAACACAATTTGGTGACAATATAGGTGTTTTTCTAGTACGTGTTTAAACATAAGCTATTCTTATTTATTTTGGTATGTTTTATTTTGTGAAATAGGTTCTTATTCCAATAAGATTGCGACAATAATATTGTTTTCTAAGTAAACTGCGTATTGAAACTCTTTGGTGGCTTCTCAACTGTACCTACAGAATCCTTACAACGCTTGTTATTGTTATAACTTACCAGTTCCAACCTTTCCGAACAATTCAATAAAGTTTCTAGTTCCAAGGTTCGGAGAAACAAAAATGGCGGCAAGTTATACAACCTTATTTTTAGTATATAATATGCGAATCCTGAATATTTTTTGTTAAGAATATGTAACTGAATCGATTTCAATAATTTTTACACCATGTTATAATTAACATAACATACCATCTGCCTGTATTCCCCGAAGGGTTAGGCAGAGGCGCACCAATGTACACCCACAGTTCGCCGGTATGTTTAGGTCCAATAGGGGGTGAGCCTATTGCCATTAACCGGGCACAAATTCCTAACTCCGAGCTGCTACTGGGAATTTCATGGAAAATCCCAGTAACACTTTGGTCGACCTGGGAATCGAACCCAGGCAATAGGCTCGCCCCTTTTACATGGGACCTAAACATACCGGCGAACTGTCGGTGTACATTAGTACGCCTGTCGGTATACAGGCGTGATGGTATGTTACGTTTTCTTTGAGGTTTTTTTATAAAAAGCTTGTGATTAGGTACTTGGCTATGTTTCTTATATAGGTGGTATGGTGTTTACACGTTTCTCTCGCTCTTTAAAATCTCTTCTTTTAATTATTAATAGTTATCAATGTCACAGAGTATTTTTTGGGGGATAGGGGCAAACGAGCAGACTCATCGCCTGATGGTAAGCAATTACCGACGCCATAAACACCCGCAACACCAGAGAAGTTATTAGTAAGTTGAAACGGGTTTCCTCGCTCTCTCGGCAAAACGCAACGTAAGCGTTGTTTCACGGTGGTTTTCTGTGAGGCCATTGTTTCACTCCGGTTGAGTCTAGAGTATGTTAATACCATTATCAGTTCAAAGACAACTTTGTAGCCTTTTCTTTGGCTTAAGAAGCCAAAGAAAAGGCTACAAAGTTGTCTTAGAGTTTTGACTCACGCAATGTACGTTCTCCATCGTTCTAATTCTCCCAACACTATGGCCGGTTCCCAATAACAAATCATTCAGTGGATTTGCTTACTAATAATAGAATAATGTCAAAATCCTACCTCTAGTTTTATTTTATTAGGGAAAACATTTTTTCATATATCTAAGTTTACAATAAAGTAGGTTAACGTACAATCAACAACGTTTCCACATAATTATTACTAATATTATTATAGGTACTTACATACAGCATAGATGAAAGGTAGAGCTAGTTTTAATGTTAAATTAATTAGTAGGTTTAAGTGTATTGACTAATTCTTTTTTAAGTACATTAAGAGGTAATGCAAATATATCTATACTAGCTTCTGCCCGCGACTTCGTCCGCGTAGCGTGATGATATAATATAGCCTATAGCCTTCCTCAAACCAGTAGCTCTTGAGATTAGCGCGTTCAAGTAAACAAACAAACAAACAAACTCTTCAGCTTTATATATTAGTATATAGATTAACAAACAGCTGATTATATATTTTGACTAGTCTGTGGAGAGGAGCCCGCATTTGTACAGTTAGCAAACCTATCGACGGATTTATTATTGGGAACCGGCCTAAGTGGATTGGGGAACAGTAACACGTTTAGACTGATTTAGGTATAATAGTCAAATAGTTTATTTTAAAATCTTAGAAATTCTCTAAAAAAGCTAAAATAAAATTCAGGCTGCAACTGCCTCTTTAGCCTAGCGGTCCTGACTGCTACGCTAGCGGTCCTGCGTTCGATTCCCAGGTCGAGCAGTGTCATTGAGTTTTTCTATGAAATTCTCAGTAGCAGCTGGGAGTATGAGATTTGTGCCCGGTTAAAGGCAATAGGCTCGACCCCTATTACATGGGACCTAAACATATAGGTGAACTGTGGGTGTACATTAGTACGCCTCTGCCTAACGCTTCGGGGAATACAGGCGTGATGATATGTATATAGACTGCCTTGTTAGTCTAGTGGCCCCAAGGGCGACTGCTACGCTAGAGGTCCTGGGTTCGATTCCCGGGTCGAGCAGTGTCATTGAGTTTTTCTATGAAATTCTCAGTAGCAGCTCGGAGTTTGAGATTTGTGCTCTATTAATGGCAATAGGCTCGACCCCTATTACATGGGACCTAAACATATCGGTGAACTGTGGGTGTACATTAGTACGCCTCTGCCTAACCCTTCGGGGAATACAGGCGTGATGATATGTATATAGACGTGTAATTCAGGAATTTAAGATTAACAAAAAAAAAATTTTGTAAAATCTCCCAACCAAAAGACTACATATATTCACATACCTATTAATATAATTACAACAAACCAAAGAAAAACCGTCAGGACATAGTCAAAGGGACTACCACACCCATCTCTATTCTCAACGTTAATTACCATTATAATACACAATGCATAGCCAAAAACACAATAAACAGATCAATAACACACTATCTGTTTAAACACGACCCGGAAATCGAAACCCAGTCCCCGACGTTATCTAATTCCCCGGGCGAGCGGCCAAGCTACACTTAATGAATGTAACTAGATCAAGATAGACAGGGAATGAGACACGTCTAGAAATCCTGGAAGGGTTAGGCAGAGGTGTACTAATGTACACCCACAGTTCGCCGGTATTTTTCGATCCATCGCCATTATAAAATAAAATAAGCCTTCATTGCTGTTCTTCAACTTTACAAATACACATTTTTCTTATTAATACTTAATAATGCTATTTCTTTATTACACGATCGGTTTCACTTCACAGCTCGTCTTCCGAGAAAGGCCTCCTCTAAAGCTTTCCATTTCTGCCTGTCTCTCGCTGTTCAAATCCAAGCTGCTACTGAGAAAGTCATAAAAAACCCAATAATACTTCTCGACCTGAGAATTGATACCAGAACTTCTAGTGTAGCGGTCACGCTTGCGATCACTATACTAATGAAGCAGCTATTGTAATATGATGACCAGAAAAAAAATCAAAAGAAAATAATGTTTATTTATTTATTTCGTTATAGTTCACCAACAGTTTTACAGATAAATAAAGATAGGAACGAGTATAAGTAATTTTGTCTTAAGTCTAACTGCACAACCAATTATAGGTAAATACCACATGCAAAATTTTCTCTGTATCAACATTTGTTAAATAATTTTTAAGATTTGAAGCGTCGGTAGCCTAATGGCTAGGGCGTCGACTTGCGATCATGTGGTGGCCGGTTCGAACCCCACACATTGCACTACCAACGTGAACCCACTCGTAACACAAGCAATCTAGCTTAGCACGAGAGGTTGACAAGAATACTAGTTATGTGCGACCCGCATTGCTAGTAAGCTTTTAAAAAAAATAATTAAAGACACATAAATTTATATGTTATTTTCCATATTTGTAATACACTTAGCGCCATTGACCTCTGAATACCGTATTTCTGAACTATAAATTACTTTATTTCAAAAATTTGTTCACGTGGTATTGACGTTAAGCATGGAAATACTTGAAAAAGAAATTGACTACAATGGTTATTTCTAAAATTCAACGTCTTCAATGGTTAAAATGTTAATAACTTTTGATGGAGAGAACCGATTTGAATTAAAAATAGCCTAAATGTTAATCCAAGAAACAGGCTATGAATTCCTGCCCACTTCCTCCAAATCTTTTCAGTAGTTATCATTTGATGCGCGGTCAAACATACAGACAAACCGACAGACAAACAGACAGACAAAAGTTCCAAAAATAATAGAAATGGATTGTGTTACCGATTCTGAGTCCCCCAAATTAGTTTTTTTGTAAATATAAGCAATGTACAGACACGGCTCACTTACATTCTTATTATATGTAAGATAAGATAAGATAAGATGTGCGATGTTTCAGAAGCAACTATTCTATATTTCTACATTTAATTACATGTCCTTACAATTGTAATTAATTAAGAGTGCGCATCAAAAGAGTATTTGTTAAATACGTGTGTAGTTATACATATGTTGGGAGTGGAGCGCGCTCTAGAAGCATTCATTACTACCCAAGGGGTTGAGAGAATGTATATCACTTACTCACCCCCGGGGTTAAACCGAGGAACGGGGATCATAGTAAAAGTAAAGTAGATATATTGTAGTGGTAAGTCGGGAAAATGTAAATGTTGATAATTTTCTTTCTACATTTAAAAGATTTCCGTAACTTGAAGTCTGTTTTCGTAATCTAAATTAATCTTTCTTTGTATGTTTGCTTGTTTGCTCTCTATGCGTTGCGGTGAAACGGTGGTGAATTTTTATGTGCGTGTAAATGCGAAACTTTATTAAATACTAGCTTCTGCCCGCGACTTCGTCCGCGTAGCGTAATGTTATATAGCCTATAGCCTTCCTGAATAAATGGGCTATCTAACACTGAAAGAATTTTTCAAATCGGACCAGTAGTTCCTGAGATTAGCGCGTTCAAGCAAATAAAAAAACAAACAAACAAACTCTTCAGCTTTATATATTAAGTATATAGATATAACCTTGGCCATTTTTTCCATACTAACTGACCCATACAAATCATTTGAAAATAACATAACATACCATCACACCGTATTCCCCGAAGGGTTAGGCAGAGGCGTATTAATTTACACCCACAGTTCGCCGGTATGTTTAGATCCCATGTAATAGGGGCCTATTGCCATTAACCGGGCACAAATTCCTAACTCCGAGCTGCTACTGGGAATTTCATAGAAAAATCCAATAACACTTTGCTCGACCTGGGAATCGAACCCAGGACCACATAGCTAATGAGACAGTTTGAAAATAAAGATTTACTAAAATATAATTTACTAAAACATAAAGATAAGATAAGATAAAAATATAAGTCAAACGTTGTCTTTAGATAACACGCTTGAAATGGCCGCCGCGTGCGGAGCCGAGGCGGGACGCTAGTTTCGTAGATTATTAGTAGTAGTATAGATGGGCTAGGCAGGGGTGTAGTGAGCTGGTATGTTAGATCCCATATAATAGGGAGCGAGCCTATTGCCATTCCCAAACTCCGGGCACAATCCCAAACTCGGGGCTGATACTGAAAATTTCATAGAAAAACACTTTGTCCGACCCCGGGAATCGAACCTAGAACCTCTAGCGTAGCAGTCGCGCTTAGAATCACTAAGCTTATGAAGCAATTATTACGTTTCCATAAAACGCATAAATAGAATTTCACCTTAGAACTATTTCTGTAACCTTTTAGTTCCGTGTACAAAGACTTTGTGTGGGTTTAATGAACACTATTCAGTTTCTACATTAAAGAGTTTTACATTAAAACCCGCCAAGAAATATTCAGCCAAGCATGCTGTGAAAATAACTTTAAGGCTGATCGTTTCGCTCAGCCCGCCAAATTCAAATTACAATTGGTTTTTCGCAATTTGTACATCTACACATTCTAGATTCCTAGCTGTAGTAATTGCGCCCTTAGTACAATATTCACAACTGAGAATTAAAACCTTTGCTTAAAAAACGTTAAAGAAGCTAAAAGTAGAGTCAATCGTCAATTTTGGCCAAAATTTACGATTGACACTACTTTTAGCTACAATATCGATTTACAAGCAAAGGTTTTAATATGTTCTAATAACATACATTTATTAGAATAATAATTACTTAAATAGTTTAAATAAGAAATATAACTGTTCAATTACTATCTAAAACTTAAATAAAATAAAATAACTACCTAAATATCTAAATAAAACAAAAACTAACTAAATTAAAACTAGAAAAATAAGACTAAAAAAGGGCGTCAAAGAACTCCCCATCGCTATCAGCCGGTAGGGTACCCAGAAGACTGGCTGCATTGCCACGTTGGATGGCAATGCTGATTCTTTGACCAAAGTATACGCCAGCCTTTGGGTCACGTGAAAGGTTTTAATTCTCAGTTGTGAATATTGTATAGCTAAGGGCGCAATTACTACAGCTAGGAATCTAGAATGTGTTATAGACCTACAAATTGCGAAAAACCAATTGTTATTTGAATTTGGCGGGCTCAGCGAAACGATCAGCCTTAAAAATATATTATTGTCTAATTCTAATACCTAGCATACAACGTGTAAGCTGAAAAACGTTCATGAACGCTTGTAAAAGCTTATCTATACTAATATATAAAGCTGAAGAGTTTGTTTGTTTGTTTGTGCGCTAATTTCAGGAACTACTGGACCGATTTGAAAAATTCTTTCAGTGGTGGCCCATTTATTGAGAAAAGCTATAGGCTATAAATAATTATCATCACGCTAAGACCAAGTAACTATTCCACGCGGATGAAGTCGCGGGCAGAAGCTAGTTTGGATAATAAAAACATTTAAAATATGGTTTCATAAATTCTTGTAAGTAATATCAAAATAAATATTTAACTTGTGGAGTGCAATAAATGTATTGAGTATTGAGTATTAAATCAATTTTATTTTTTTAATCCAAGCTTATGTGGAAATGATATACTCGTACCAATCCGAAATGGCTGCTTTAAACATATAAGATATAGGCAGAACCATACTAATTTACCCCCACAATTCGCCGGTATATAGTTCCCATGTAATAGCGAGCAAATCTCAAATTCCGAGCTGCTACTGACCACTTTGCTCGACCTGGGAATCGTAGTAATGTACCTACGATAGTTCATATGAAATCTATGAAAGTAAGTGATGTAGGAAGCCGCCCGCCCAAAAGGGCGCGAGCCGTAAAGTTAGGTACATATGTAGGTTGAGAAGCAAAGTAACTTGCTTTTCAATAGATGAACAATAGTGGTCAGCTAAAATTCTAAGTAGGTAAGTATAATTACCATGCTTTGTTTTTGTTGTCTTATGTCTTTTATTTTATATTTTATTTTTTTATTGAACAATATGTGTTTTTTTTATTAACATTGTAACGCAATGTCTTCGGCTGTAATGTATTATGTATAATTATTTGAAATAAATAAATAGATGCCACTGACGTCACCTTAAAGACGTAAATTCAGAATGTGAAGGCTATTTTCGACCTGGCGGGTGGGACTTGCGGTAGTTTACAGGCGATACGGTTTGATGTATTGAACCAAAAGACGCAGGTTCGAATCCTGCTCGGATTAGAATTTTTCTTCACTAAAATAACTATTAATTGGTCAGACGCGGCTTCGATGCAAGACACGTAGTAGAATGTCTGGATCATCTCTTATTCTGCGCCAACAAGGGATGAATCACTCTTGTTTACAGACTAGCGTAGTAGCCATGGCTCTAATGTTTGTCGCGTCTGTTTGTAGATGCCTAATGTGTGTTGTTTGTAGCGTGTAGTGTTGCCAAACTTTACGTTGGCGTGTACACTGTCCATTATCTCTGTTAAAGCACACATTTAAAGGAGCTTTTAATACATAGGAGCATTGGAGGCTAATTCATACTAATTAAAGTCGATCTTCCGCTTCTTTTTCTTGGTTAATAAATTTATTCCGTATTATTTTTTACCGTGGGAGAGCCATGCTTCGGCACGATTGGGCCGGCTCGACCGGAGTGATACCACGGCCCCACAGAAAACCGGCGTGAAACAACACTTACGTTGTGTTTCGCCGAATGAGTAAGGATACCGGTGCTCAAACCCATTTAAAAGGCGGGCAACGCACTTGCGACTCCTCTGGTGTTGCGGGTGTCCATGGGCGGCGGTAATCGCTTACCATCAGGTGATCCGTCTGCCCGTTTGCCCCCCTATCCCATAAAATAAAATCCATAACTTTTGCATCACAAAACAGGTTTGGCGTAGCAACTGAGCGGTCAGCGCCAATTTGTATGGGTATTTGAATATTACCAGATAATTTGTATCACAGAAAATTCTATTCTTGGTCAACGTTTTATTTTTAAAATAAAATATAAGGTGTTCAGTTTGAGGGCATGTGACTAAATTAGTACACTGTATAGATTATACATTACTATAAATATATATACACTTATAAATAACTCCTTTTAAGTACATAAAGGTCATAGGCCAGGGCTTGAGTAATAATAAAACTTATAAATATTTGTACAGTTTTCATGGTCACACTACAGTCCAGACTTTTTTCTTTATAGTAGAAACAGAAGGTTCACTTTCAAAATATCTTAGAGTCACCTACCGACCCGCAGCAGAATATATTATGCTGAAGGCAAGAGTATATAATTTTCTTAATAAATATAATGTTCTTTTAAATAAACTAACTAACGTGAAGGTATATTAGGAGTAAAAATGGTATAACCAATATTGATGATCTCTTCTTTGTATGGGGCTGTATACATCAGAGAGGTCAAGCTGTATCTCTAAATCCGTTCAATTAATTGAGATAAGAAGTATACCAGTTTTTAAGTTGGAGCCCATACTTTCTAATAGTGATAACAAAATTCAAAAAAAGAGAAGAAGAAGATATATATAATAAATAGAGAAGATATCATTTTCTTAATCCTACTTTTACTATTATTATAAACGACGAATATATTTTGACTGAGCGATTGGCTTCTGCGCTACGTGTTGTGGGTTCGATCCCCACATGGAGAAATTTTTGTATAACCTTCAGGTAGTTGTTCCGGGTCTAGGTGTTTGTGTTTGTGAGAATTTGTCTGTCGAGTTTCAGTCCATGTTTTCTAATTGCTGTCTAAATACTTAATTATAATTGAAACACTATTTATGGATTCTATTAATATTTCAAATGGACCTTCTGTGTCATACCTTTGTAGTTTTGGCGCAAATCCAACCCATTTTAAAGTAACACCCATCAAAAATTTAGCCATCAATATGCCCGTTAGAATTTGACTGTAGCAAGGTCAATAGTACTCAGGTTTTTATCGTGCTCATGTAACTGTAGGTAAATAGGCGTGTTTTATTAGACTCAGAATAGGCTATAGGCACTCAATAGGTCTAACGGAGGTAAATAAAGTGTTCCACATTTTCAATCCACCAATCTTATCCACCAATTTTATGACAACACGGGCAGAAGCTATCTGCCCGCGACTTCGTCCGCGTAGCGTGATGATATTTAGCCTATAGCCTTTCTCAATAAATGGGCTATCTAACACTGAAAGATTTTTTTAAAATCGGACCATTAGTTCCTGAGATTAGCGCGATCAAGCAAACAAACAACCTCTTCAGCTTTCTGTATTAAAAAGTATAGATACCATCACGCCTCTATACCCCAAAGAGTTAGGCAGAGGTATACTAATTGTACACCCATAGATCGGTATGTTTTTAGATCCCATGTAATAGGGGGCGAGCCTATAGCCATTAACCGGGCACACATTCCTAACTCCAAGCTGCTCCAAAACCTGGACCTCCAGCGTAGCAGTCTCGCTCAACACCACTAGGCTAAAGAAGCTAATAAAGATATCTGCTGTCAAATAGGCACAGAAACAAAATGTAGTGTTATAGTAGAATATTTTGGCACTCCGTTTAAGATTGTGTTATGATCTAGTGGTCGGTGCCAACGTGACGGATGGTGTTATTGCCACCGTCTGGCGTTTCAGTCTACATCCAGATTGTAACGGCATTCTCTATAAAAAGGCTGACGTTAGCACTTCACTATAAATAAATAAATAAATAAATATTCTGCGACATATTACACAGCACCATCTAGTCCCAAACTAAGCAGAGCTTGTACTATGGGTACTAGACAATGGATATAGTACTTACTTATATACTTTTTTTATGTAAATACATACTTATATTACATAAGAAACACAATCGATGTTCACACAAGCTGTTATCGCAATATTGTACCAGAGAAGATTATAAGATCATTTATGTTGAGAGAGTGTCCATGGAGTTTCTTGCCGGATTCATCTCCATAGGATCAACCCTTTGAAACCGTGCAACTAGAATCATAACGTTTCATAAACGCTTTTAAAAGCTTATTGGAAATAAAAACATTTGAACTTGAACTTGAATAGGACCTCACACCTACTGGTGATCTATTGGTATATTTACAACTGACTGATTTGCTGACATATTTAAAAACAATACCAGCCGGCCTACATAGATATTATTTATAAAGCAGCGATATTTCTGCAAGATACTTAAACTGCTGCACAACCTGGTCAGTCATTGTTTTTTATCTCCCTAAATAATAGATGAGCTACACAATGACTGGTGTATGCATGCCGTCAGTTAGGACAGCTCAACTCAAGGCTGCTATGGCTCTTTCTTCAAAAGGCCTGTTCAGATATTGCCCTACATCGTAACACACATATCTTATAATACTACTTCGTAGTAGTTATCTGTCTGGACTTTAAAGGAGATCATGATTCTCTGAGTTTGTTTCGGCTTTTCTTCTCCGAGGTCGTCAGATAGGAAAAGACGGAAAAATCTATTAAAAAAAAGTAAAATATTGACTTGTAAAAGTGTCTCTAAAAGATCTATTTACAGAAATAAATATCATTTATCATTTTATAATCTCTCGCTGTTTTTTTTATAATTTAAATAATAAATCGTATATTGAGACGCGTGAAATCCGGAATGACCATTAAATTCGTTTCCGCTTAAACATCAAAGCTTGACTAAAAACTCCAAAGTTGCCGGGATCAATGCCCGTCCGTGTTTGTTGTTGTGGCATCAGCAGATGGGCAGGTGTGCCTGAGTCATTTGTGTTGATTACATTAGCCGAGGTCGATATAGTGATTGAGGGAGGTCGGCGGTATTAGGAGCTCCATTTTTTACTTTAAACCGTGAGAATGGTTCTAAACAATACCCGTCAAGAATTTAATCTTCATCAACGTCATCGTGACCCTATAGAAAACCTGTACCTGTACCTGTATTGGGGGCGAGCTTATTACCATTAACCGGACATACACCAAAGTCCCAATAACATCGATGGTTCAATTTCCAAACAAAATTTATTGGGTCTTTAGAATAAGCAGCTCGGAGTTAGGATTTGTCGGTTAATGGGAACTGAGGAGTTTGTTGGTTTCGAAGCGGCGTTAGCTTAAGTTCTATTTCTATTTATAATTCGGGGACGCCGGCAGGCACCAGGCGGGCGATCAGTCCTTATGTTGGAATTATTTCGTCCATTTCCCCATTTTTGGTGGATCCCGTCATGGGTTACTGCTACTGGTTACCTTAATAGTTAGGTCGTCGGACTTGCGACCATGTGGTTGCTGGTTCTCTCATTTCACTACCAATGTGAACCCACTCATAACACAAGCATTTAGCTTAGCAGGAGGCATTGACAAGTATATTAGAAATGGCATTGCCAGTATGCTTTAAAAAAAAAACTCGCTGAACATACTGGCACCTATAGGTGTATATTTGTACACCTCTGCCGAATCCATCGATGCAGGCGTGATGTTTTGTAAATATATACAAAAGTAACATCATAATATCAAACGGTTTTATCACTTCATGGAGACTGCGGGAGTTATTAAATTTACCCGACATTTTGCCTCAAACGCCGCACCGGGGCCAAAACCCCAGGAAATTAATATTTGATCAGCAAACGCGAAAAATGTTCTTGGGCCCGGCCGTATATTAGAAAAAGGGGTCGAATATGAGAATATGAAAAAAACATAAGATCTTATTTTCCTTGGAGGGTTGAGTTTGAATTCGAAGAGATGGGTAGGTACAAATAACATACTATCAAGCCCTTAGGTAGAAAGGTATGACAGTGACGTCCTGATGTACGATTCGATAAAAGACTTAGATACACAATCAGCTACGTGTTTCGATAAAGATTGTGTAGTAATGTTTTTTTCTCATTGTAAGTATATATCGGCAAACGAGCAAGTGACTTGTAGTAAGTAAATAGTTATCGCCGCCCATAGACATCTGCAACATCAGAGGAGTTACTGATGGATTGAGAGACTACGGATTGTAAGCTGTGACAGCTACAGCAACTTAGAGGGCTCTCATGCGCGAATCGAGAACTTTATATGACCGGTACACAGAGATCTGTTAACAAATACTCGCTCATCCAACCGGCAGCAAACGTAACTTAACAGATCGGTTAATGCAACTGTTAATTAGCTACGAACGTTTTATTTACAATTTAGTATCAATGACTAAGTATGTTACGATGCTTCTAATAATAACATCGTCCAGGTATCGAACCTTGGGCGAATGACGCGCAACCAGACATTGACCCATATGCTCTGATCACGACATCGAACAATTTCGAAATACTCAAGGTTAGAACTTTCCTATTGTTTTGGAACCTTCGACTGAGTATACAAATGCCGGAATATTAATAGGCTGGTGTATTTTTAGGAATTTGACTATAAGCCGCAGAGAAATCCATTACCTTGTGTGTTTTAAACAACTTCAAAGGAGGCGATCAGTAAATAGTCTTCTGCGCGTGAGAGCTCGTTCCCTCTCCCGTTTGCTCCAGCTGAGCAGTCTGCAGTCCGTAAGGACTCTTAAGGCTCAGAAACGCATTAGCAACTCCTCTAGGGATGCAGGTGTCTTTAAGTGACGATAATTATTACGAAGATCGTTTGTTCGTTCGCCAACATAAACAATATAAGAAATACATAAAGAAAAGAAAAACAAAGATATATTTTCGCAGTATTTAGACAAATGCGAGAGGTAAGATTGGAAACAGTATTCAGAAATGTAAGAAGTTATATATTGTGGGCTTCGATTTTAGTTATGTAATCCACGGTGGCGAATTATCGATTGATAACAGACACATTTAAGTTATAGTGAACAAAAAAATCGATCTCGGATCCGAAAGTTATCATTCGTTTTCACCCGCTTAGTAAGGAGTTTCAAGAAAACTTTTCTTGGTACACTGTAGGTACCCATAATGACAAACACACCCTTCCAATTTCAATTCTCTACTACCAGCAGATTATTCTATACGTTATTCACGAGTAAATGAGTTAGTCAGAGAGTCAGGACTTAAATTTTTATAGATATGGATAGATTGTATTTCAAATCCTACTAATATTATAAATGCGAAAGTTTGTGAGTATGGATGGATGAATGTTTGTTACTCTTTCACGCCAGAACGGCTGAACGGATCTCGATAAAATTTGGCAAAGAGATAGAAAGATTATAGTCTGGAATAACACATGGGCAACTTTTTATCTGAAGTCCAAAAGACGAAGTCGCGAGCAGAAGCTAGTAGATTGATAAAACAGTATTAAAAGTCAAAACTAGTTGCACAGTTCCAAAAATGAATGAGGATAAACTCCATAGATATATACTCCTTAAAAAACACGAATAAAATAATAATTACACACATAACATAACACAATAAAGTATGTCGCTCATACCTTATATCCCATTCCATCATACCAACTTAACGACCATGCAATAATTAACTCCCCCACAAGCCTCAGGCTATCCGCAACGCGGTTAAGCAAACTAAATCCATCCCCTAGTTACACGTGTCCCCCACTCCTAAGTAAACAGCCCCCGGGGACAGTCTACTTACTTACTGTGCTAGTTATATCCGCTTCAGCTATATTTACATATGTATATTCAAGTTTGCTTGGGAAGTGCCGTAGAGTAGAGACTTTGTAAAAATGTTGAGTGCATTTCTGTGAATTTAAATGTGTGTGTGTGTGTGTGTAATTAAGTTACATGATCACTACATATTATAAAACAAAGTCGCTTCCCGCTGTCTGTCCCTATGTATGCTCAGATCTTTAAAACTACGCAACGGATTTTGATTGCGGTTTTTTTTAATAGATAGATTGATTCAAGAGGAAGGTTTTAAGCTATTTAACATCACGGTACAACTCTTAGGGACGGGGCAGCGCGGGTGAAACCGCGGGCGGGTCGCTAGTATTTAGATAAATTATGAAAAATCAGTGATAGTCTAGTAATATGACAATTGGACTGTCAAGTCAAAGATTGAGTTGAAATCCTAGGTACGCACCTCTGACTTTTCGAAGTCATGTGCGTAGTAATAGTTAATTATCACGCGCTTAAACGGTGAAGGAATACATCGTGAGGAAATCTGCATGCCTGAGAGATTTTCTCAACGGCGTGTGAAGTCTGCCAACTTGCATTAGGCCAGCGTGTTGGATATAGTCTAATCCCTCTCATTGAGCAGAGACCCCTGCCCGAGCAGTGGGACAGAGTAATAGGTTAATTAAGTAATTTAGTAATCATATCCTACTAATATTATAAATGCGAAAGTTTGTGAGGATGGATTGATAGATGGATGGATGTTTGTTACTCTTTCACGCCAGAACGGCTGAACGGATCTGGATGAAATTTGGCACAGAAATAGATTATAGTCTGGAATAACACATGGGCTAATTTTTATCTGAAGTCCATGCAGACGAAGTCGCGGGCAGAAGCTAGTAGTAAATATATTTAAGTAAGCCTATATCGATAGTATTAAATATCATGATACAGACAACAAGGATATATGACATAATTGTCACAATGACAATAAATTATAGGACTGTTAGTTTAGTACAGTTGAAAAAAATAATAGATAGGTATGCAGGTAGCGAGAAAGAGGAAGATATAATTGAGTCCACAAGAGTTGGTATAAAAACAGCTATCGACATTTGCATGTTGACATAGATTGCGTTATAAATAGTTATCCGTCAAAGGGTAGGATACCTACATAATGCGTGATGCGTATTACACAATCTTTATCAAAATACAGACGTCGTTGGTTTTCTATATATCTAACTCTTCTGTCCACTCTACTTATCTTCCTCTTACAGAAAGAAAAAACCTTAAAGGTTATTAATAGCTACACCCTACCACAGTTCAATGATGTAAAAATTGATCTTGATTTCCATTTCTTTAATAATATCCTCTGAAAAAACCCTTCACATTTTATATAGAATCGTGTTTTTGATGAGATTCCTCTCGAACTGATAAAACACGTGCTTATACGAGATGAAGTTAGAGGTCATACCATAACGTGTTATAATTTTTAGGATTTTGGAAAAGGATGGATTTTTTATGTGTAGCTTCTCTCTCAATAGCAAAACACAATTGAGAAAATATCGTTTTTTTTTCCTTGTAACAACAACCATCACACCTAATGACGATACGTTTGGCGTAGCGGCTGAGCGATCGGCTTCTACGCTACGTATTGTAAGTTCGATCCTCGCACGGACCAAATAGTCGTATGACCTACAGGCAGTTGTTCCGGATCTGGGTATTTATGTACGTAATAATTTGTGTTTGTAAACGCACCCACGATACAGGAGAAAATATGAGTGTGGGACAACTTAGGAAAAAATTCACACCAATGAACTGTGGTTGCATAACAGTACACTTCTGCCTACCCTTTTTTAATCCGGGTCTGAGTATTTATGTACGTGATAATTTGTGTTTGTAAACGCGTCCACGATATAGTAGAAACCACCTAATATGGGGCAACGTTTAAAAATAGAAACCGATGAACTGTGGGATGTACAACAATAGTAAACTTACATCTTCTGCCTACCCCTTTTAGAGATGTAGACATCATAATAGCATTCATTATTTACTATACTAATACATCAGCTGACGCACAAATCCTCGTCTTATGTTGCTTTTCCCATAAGGGATGCGAATCATCAATCACTTCTTTATTCTGCGTCCCGAAGTTTTTTTACATAAAACAGTTTGTAATAGACCTATATGTTTATAGCGTGTTTATATTACCATCGCACTCCCAAGTCATAGGTCTCAAGTTTGAATCCAAGACCTCTGACTTTCATGAAGTCATGTGCGCATTAATATTATAGTTAACTTACCTTTCTATTTACTTATATAATAAAATAAACAAAATCCTTTGTATAAACCCCCTCACGAGTAATGAAACTAGAAAGAAAGTAAAGATCTGGCTAATGGCAATGAACTACAATGAAACTGAACTTTTACTGTCTTAATAGTAAATTAATATAGATCCAGGTATTCCACGATCTCACACACACACACACACACATAAACACACGCATATACACACACACACACACACACATGAGCGCGCGCGCGCGCGTGCGCACACACATTCCATATTATACTTATTATCCGTACATTCGCTATATCACTATTTTAAAAATATGAAAAATATTAAATTAAATTCTGCCTTCACAATTTATATCATGTAGGTATCAACAATATAGGTAATATTATTTTTAGTTTTAACAAAAACTTGTAGTTGTAACAATAAGTACTGGAAGAAGTCACTGACTCCTGAAACACAGGTATCCTAACCTAGCTCTGGAGTCAGGGTTTCATCATTATTTGTAACAGTTTTTGACAATAAATTATTCTTATTCTTAAAAAAAAAAAAAAAAAAACTATCACGCATTTAAACAGTGAAGGAAAACATCGTGAGGAAACCTGCAAGCTTGAAAGATTTTCACGACGGCGGTGTATGAAGTCTGCCAACCCGCATTAAACTAGCGTGGCGAATTAATCCCTCCCATTTTGCACATACCAACAAACTGTGGTTGCATAGTTTGCCGTTTGTCGCAGTCTGCTAAACCCTTTGGGGAATACCAGGCGTGATGCTATGTTATGTAACATAGCAAACTTTGAGCCCATACCTAAAATAAATATCTTATAGTGTAATTGTTAATTTTTTTTTTTCATTATATCGTGTCTTTCCTTGTTGACTTTACATAAACAGTAAACCTCTGCTTATCCTTTTGAGAATTGTAGTGATATTTAGTATAAGCGTGAGAGAGCCATGCTTCGGCACGAATGGGTCGGCTCGACCGGAGTGATACCACGGCCTCACAGAAAACAGGCGTGAAATAACGCTTACGTTGTGTTTTGCCGAGTGAGTGAGAACACCGGAGACCCCTTATAAAAGGCCGGCAACGCACGTAAGACTCTTCTGGTGTCGCGGGTGTCTATGGGCGGTGGTATAGCTTACCATCAGGCGATCTGTAATATCGTTTGCCCTCCTATGCCATAAAAAAAAATATTCTTAGTAATGATTCAACATAGAATATAATTATTCTTAACTTATCTCTTGAATAACTACTCTACTTTTTACAGACAGAGTCGAGGTTCCAGCTTGTAATATTATATTCCAGAACAGATCAATCATCTTTATACAAACAACCGCCGATATTTCTCACTGAATACGGAAAAATATTACATTGCCTATATGGTTGTAAGCCCTACAAATATGTTCATTATTACATACAAGATTTATATTGTAAGTTTCACGAACTTGTAGGCTAAAATCTATCATTGGCACATAGTAAATGAATAAATGATATATTTATTTCTGTTAATAGATGTTTTAAAGACACTTGTAAGTATAGCTTTGATTTTTCTAACTAGATGACGCCGGCAATTCATTACTGACGACCTCTGAGAAGAAAAACCAATACAAAATCAAAGAATCATGGTTTCTTCTAAAGTCCAGACATAGTAGTAGCGATATGTAAATGTTACAATGTAAGGCAATGTTTGGGATGGTCTTTCGAAGAAAGAGCCATAGTGGCTTTGAGTAGACCAGTCCCAGCTGACGGCACAAATGCTTCCGTCATTGTGTAGCTGAACCGTAATCTAAGTAGGTTTTTAAGGCTGATCGTTTCGCTGAGCTCGCTAAATTCAAATTACAATATTCTATAAAGTTTTTAATGCTCATTTGTAAATATTGTACAGCTAAGGGCGCAATTACTACAGCTAAGAATCTAGAATGTGTTACAGACCTACAAATTGCGAAAAACCAATTGTAATTTGAATTTGGCGGGCTCAGCGAAACGATCAGCCTTAATCGCTACGATGTTGGTGAATTTTACCCGTATGAAGATGGGTTAGAATACAATTTCCCACTGTCATTCAGATCAGCATCACGTAAGAGGCTAGCAAATATATAACTTGCATGGTAGGTAATAAGACCTCTTGAAGTTTTTGTGCCACCAATTTTGTGGTTGTGTTACGTATTCACCTTTCGGAGGTGACTGTGTGCTGGATGTTAGCACCAAAGTGAATTGTTTGCCCATTCATAACTGAAGCATCTCATTCTACTGACCCATTCCAACTTAGGTTAGATCCATATCCAGCATTTGTAAGAGGAGATTGAAAGTGAAATATTTAATTGATTCTTATTTACTTTGAAAATGCCAAACCAATACAATTTCTAACAATGCGTGTCGTTGGTAGTGCGGGTTACGGAATAACTGAAGTTAGAACGCAATACAAAGTCTGACTAGCCAAAACATAATTATGCGTCAGCATTGGCATTATAGGCTGATCAACAGTTTTACGTCGAAGTCTGTTGTAATACACATTTGTGTGTAATTCAACTTTTGCGCGTAAGAGCCATTTCCCCCTCGGTTGCTGCGGCTCTGGCAGTCTGCAGTCCGGCTCTTAAGGCTCGGTAACGCATCAACATCTCATCTATTGCAGGTATTGCAGGTGTCCGTGGACGACTATGACTACTTACCACCAAGTGACACATCAGTTGGTTTTCCGGCATACAAAATATCTAATATTTCCCATATTTGTTGTTTTAATAAATATAGAAAAAAGAAATCCATTTTTTTAAATAAACTAGCGACCCGCCCGCTGTTTCACCTACGCTGCCCCGTTCCTAACAGTCGTAGGGTTATGTCAAATACCTTAAAACCTTCCTCTTGAATCACTCTATCTATTAAAAGAATCCGCATCAAAATCCGTTGCGTAGTTTTAAATATCTAAGCATACATAGAGACAGACAGACAGCGGGAAGCAACTTTGTTTTATACTACTCGTATTTAGTGAAGTGATTAGAATTTTGTAAATACCTTTTTTTTGCTTTCTTTCTATTAATTATTTTAAAAAACTCTACAAGAAAAGATCGTTTGTCAACCGAATAACTTCAGGAACAAGTAAAAAAGACACCTAACTTGTATATAATAAAGTTTAATGTCAAAAACCTCTACGAAACGACCCCATCAACCAATGTCTATAACCTAATTTTACCATCATTTATTTTTAGATGGCTATATTTAGTTGACCCTGAGTGCGACGAAAACATGATATCTTTGTCCCATAGCCCAGATCCGAGCAAGCCAAACCATGTTATTCAAATGTATGTACATATTTTACCATAAGTGGGGAACAAACACCACAGTAGCCAAACTGAGGTGTTTGTTAGAACACTCATATTGCTCATCTCAGATATTTTATTTGGCTAAATCTATACCATCATCCACCAATCCTTTTCCAAACTATGTTCGGTTCGACTTCCAGTCTACCTAGATGCGGCTGAATATCAGCATTTTATACGAAGCGACTGCCATCAGACCTCCTTAACCCAATTCCTGGGCAATACCGATATTTGGAGGATAGACTGGTTGTCAGGCTTTTTTGAGCTTCTGACTACCACTAACAACTATTGTCAAAGGTGTTCGTATGACAACCGGGACCGACAGCTTTAGGTGCTCTCTGAGGCACGGAGAGGTCTCATAGTGTTAATAATGGTCACCCTTCCACACACTGACCGCGACGAGCGCAACTTAACCTTGCAGATTAGTTGATCAGCTTAGCTATTACTTAGCCACGAGCCCCTCTAAATATATTTCTAGAATTATTGATATACGCAAACTACAATGGCCACAATCATGTATGTAAGAGATTTGAGAACGGCTCCACCGATTTGATTTTTTTTCTTTAATCAGTAATTTTCACGACAAAGCATGTATGAAAGAAATTTTGATGAAAATATATAAGAGTATCGGAAATTTGGATGGGAAAATTTACGCAGACCAACCTGCATAAATTTTCCAATTTTATAGTATCAATGCTTTTTATTGTTTGAAAAGTTTTGCAGTGAGAAACGGAAACAGATACTTAATATACATAAAGAAAGCGAAGTTTTGTTTATTTGTAACTATCTGTTATACATATGAGCAATCTTGATGAAATGTATCGCATTTTTGAAATGTAAGCAGACTTTGTATTAATGTCAGAGGTTCTCATTTTTTTTTTCTCATAGACCATTTTCAGTATTTAGCTTGTTCCGGTGGACTCTGTACAGCTACATTTTCAGTATTTAGCTTGTTCCGGTGGACTCTGTACAGCTACATTTTCAGTATTTAGCTTGTTCCGGTGGACTCTGTACAGCTACATTTCTACCATATTCCCAGAACGTCACGTTTAATGTCACGCCAAAGTAGACCCCCATCGAGTCTTCCGTGGACCCCTGCGTGTCCTCCCGTGGGTCTATCTGGATCACTTTGGGAACTAATGCCCTATGCATTCCTTAACCATATCTGATTACGGTGAAACTTTGGTTGAGTAAAGCAGAGATGTGGTAATGTAACCTTCACCCACAGTTGGGCGATATGTTTAGGTTCCTCGTATTAGTAGGCAAGTCTATTTCCATTAACCGAGCACAAAACCATACAGCCTCGTTACCCTAGTGGTCCTGACCCCACTGTTACGCTATAATTCGATACCCAGGTCAATCAAAGTATATAGTATAATTCTCAGTAGCAGCTCGGAGTTTGGTATTTGTGCCCGGTTAATGGCAATAGCCTTGCCTTACAAGGAACCTAAACGTACAGTCGATCTGTGGATGTACATTAGTACGTAGGTACTAATGTAGGCCTCTGAGGCGTAGGCCTCTGCCTAACTTTCGGGGAATGCAGGCGTGATGATATGTTATGTTATCGTTATATAGCAACTGGTCTACAGGCCTTAAAGCCAATCATTCGTGCACGTATAAACGTCAATCAAGATTAAATGTCAAGCGCAAACTGTCAAACTTGCTTGACGCGTGATGTACATCCAACTGTCAAACTTTATCGATGAAAGTGTGTGCTCTAAGTGGATAATGACGGGCTTTGTTTGATAGTTAATCATGATAGTGGTATGAATCCCAGGATATAAAATCCTGGAGTAAGTCAGTACAGAACTTTTTAAATTAAATTAAATATTATTGAGCAAAGGAATAAGTATTTTAGTAAATATGGTTTTTCTAATCAATCATAATGATTATGCCATATAATGAAGAATACAAGAAAAATCATAAAATTATGTTAAAGTTGTTACTTTCCCTGATATAGACGAACTGCAATTTCTTCAAATATAAACAAAATTGAAAAATAGGCGATACAAAAGAATCCTAGATTGTCTACGGGTTAAAAATAATATTATTTCTTAGCTTATTATTTTTTAGCTAATAATCACAGATAGGACAAGTTTACGAGCCTCCAAAATAGAACCGAGACAACAAATCCGCATATCGTAATGTCAGCAACATAAAAATACCGCATTTCACACTCAACATTTTTCCTGGTCCTATCACAGTAAAACATGGTCTCTGGAGACTGAAAACATTTGTTCCTAAAATCCCCACAAAAAAACCACTCCGCAAATGAGAAAAACACGAAATTAAAACGGTAATAAAACGTCAATATCAAGTTAAACATTTTACGGTGTGGGAATGGCACATCGACGCCATGACACATATTTTCCCGCGTTCATATTTAATGGCCGCGACAGGTGTCAGATGTGCGCAACATTTATTGAATGATTTCTGGTGCAACGTTGACCGTTTACACACGATCAATACCTTCGAATATTTTTGATTGGTTCAGCAATAAATTAATATTTAAATACTCACCCCAACGTTGTCATCGTCACGATGGTGTACCAGAAGGCGGCGGGAATGGATGTGAAATTAGTATCTTGCTCGTTCTTCTCTGCGTAGAACATCACAGTGGCGAAGATGATGATCGCCATAGCCAACGAGAAGACCAGGAAACCCAGCTCACTGGCGCATGACTTCAACGTGTACCCCAAGATCCGCAACCCTTGAGAGTGCCTGGAGAACTTGAAGATACGGAACACTCTGAACACCCTCAAGGTCACGAAGGCTCCTGAGACATCGTCGTTGTCGGTTATCCCGAGACCGATATAGTACGGCAGGATGGCAACCACGTCAATGATCGACATGACGGATCTCACAAACTTGCAGCGGTCCGGCGCTGCAAAGAGTCGGAGCAGATACTCCGCGGTAAATATCATCACACACGCTGTGTCTAAGCAGAAGAACACGATTTTGTATCGCTCGCCACAAGGCAGAGTGCCCGCTCGGCCGGGCCGGTGGCCGCACGGCACTGTTTCCACCACGTTCGCCATCACCGACACGGCGATGAAGAACCCAGTTACATAGTAAAATACCAGGGCAGCAGTCGAAGTGTGGGGGTTCTCGAACGCGCGCCACATCTTCTGCCGCAAGTCTGTCAGTTGAGGCAGACTCTGGTCTCCCGCCTCACTCAATTTATCGTCCATTAACCGTTCGGCATTCTCCCGTTTCCTATCTCTGTAGTCCTCATAACAACAATCCCCGATCACGTCAGGCAGGATCCCAAAGAAAGCCAACTCCTCGTCGTATCCCGTTAAACACTCGTGTTTGGGATAATGCAACTTTCCAGTTCTGTAATAATTTAATATGTGCCGGAATATATCCGGGTCTCTGTCGAAGAAATACTCTCTGCTGTCTTCGTCGTAGAAGAATTCTCTCTCGGTCGACCCGAGGAGCGAGTCGGGGTATTTTTCGAGGGTATTCCGCCATGTCTCGAAGCGTCGTCCGGACACATTGATGAGGAGTTTCTCGTCCTCGGCGCGGCGCCGGTCCTTGGGGACTGGGGGCGGTGGTAGAGGGTGTGTAGCAATGGGAACCCATCCGATGGCGGCTGCTCGAGCGAAGGGCAGCCAAGCGGCGACGGACGCCATGGCGCGGGCGGCGTGAGCGGCACCGCCGCGACTACTGAATATGCCCCCCCTCGGGCCACTATTTCGGGCCGCCCAGATGAGCGCGGTGTTGCCACACGCGAAGTGTAATTAGGAATATCGTTGGACATTGTTTTGTGTTCTATTTTTGAATGTTTAGTCTCGTTGTGTTGTTTATTTACAACGTTTAATGCATTTTGTAGTGTACTTACTTTAGTTTTTGTTTGGTCTGCATTATTGACTGTCGTTATTTTTTTTGCATTTTAATAATGAAGATTATACGGTAACACAATATAAAGATAAAACAGAATCATTATCACTTTGATGAAGAGAAGTAAACATTCATAATTAAAGTAGCATTATTTGCCCTAGATATGAAATGTAGTGACCATGAGAAGTAAATAAGTTGGACGTGACTTTTATAAAATTCTGAGTATCATGCCTATTCTGTTCTCAACATTTCTATTAATATTTATGGCTACATTAATAAAATTTTCTGTAAAAACTGACACAAGAAAATCAAAAATTTCTATAAAAATAGACATTAGGTTCACCATGATATCCGGGAAATTTTCCCACAGCCAGCAACCCTCTCCCGGGAACATCCGTAGTGCGCTTGCGTGGCCCGTGACGTCACTGCCTAATAAATTGATTTTCATCTAGCCATCTCTGTCACTCCCACAGCACAACACATCATACCATCTCGCTCGCACACTTTTAAGCTCGAGTGACCTTTTGTATATTTTTCAGCGGTCCGAAGAGTTTTGTCAAAGGCTTTTTGTCTTCAGGAAGTGAAAAGATCTGAATTTAGCTTTGGGCTAGTTTTTATTTTTTAACGCCTAAAATGAGAGCCATGGGTGAGAGTGAGTTAAAGTTAAGCTTCGTTAGATAGGGCTTGGAAAATGATGGGTTAGTGAGTTATGGGTGTTTGGCCCTGAGAAACGCGACAGGCTGTTGCAGCAGGCTATATTTTATAGCTTTGCCCTCATTTCTTTGCTTTCGCTTTGTCTTCTAATGTTATGTACTGTGTCGGTTTTAGTATTAGACATGAGATGATCATGATATATTTATTTCAACTGTTAGGTACATGCAGATGTAAATAAAGTATTGTTGTACAATGTATGTTCATTTAAAAAAACTACAACATAATTTAAAAAACCTACTACTTCAATAGTCCAGTGGTCGAATACGACTGCTAAGCTAGAGGTATTGGGTTCGATTCCCTAGTCGAGCAGTGTTTATTTAAATAAAATGCTCGGTAGTAGTTTGCAGTATGGGATTTGTGCCCGGTTAAACTGTCTCGTTAGTCTAGTGGTCCCAAGTGCGACTGCTACGCTAGAGGTCCTGGGTTCGATTCCCACGTGGAGCAAAGGAATTGCGTTAATGGGTTTTCTATGAAATTCTCAGTAGCAGCTCGGAGTTTGGAATTTGTGCCCAGTTAATGGCAATAGGCTCGCCCCCTATTACATGGGACCTAAACATACCGGCGAACTGTGGGTTAGGACGCCTCTGCCTAACCCTTCGGGGAATACAGGCGTGATGGAATGTAAATAATTCTTTATTGACGTAAGAAAACAAAGAGTAGGTAGTAAATAATTCCTTGACTCCTGCGCTCGTAAAGCATTACGGTGTGTGTTTCAACTTTTGCGCGTGAGAGCTGGTAGCTGGAGAGCTCTGGCAGTCAGCAACTCCTTCAGCATTGCCTATATCTTTTCATTATAACAGGTCTTTACCTATGAAATTGCCGTTCTGCAGTACTGGCCATTTCAAATCAAAATAATCTTTGTTTGGCTAAGAATTCTAATTTCAAATTAATTTTATTTCACAAACATGGAATTCTTTTTCCAAAAGTAGTCATTTGTTTATTGATTAGTGTTACATTTTCATCGCATTTCAATCTTTTTCGTCATATGGATATAAATTTCGAGTAATTATTGAATATGAGTCTATGACTCACCAGACCTTGCACCTACAGACTACTACTTTTTCCAGAATTTGGATAACTTCTTGGCGGGAAAAAATTTTGTTGCCTCCCGTCCAGCTGATTTCTTTAAGAAGGGCATCAATAAACTGCCACTGCGTTGGCAGATGCATTGATCGCATGGGTGATTACTTCGATTAATACAAATAAAAAATACATGAAAAAAATTTGTTTAAATTTTTTCATACAAAACGGCAATTTCATAGGTAAAGACCTAATATTAGTTACTGTAAACCTACAGTTATCTGTCTTTTATACTTTTTTTTTTAAAGATACTAGCAATGCGGGTCACACATTACTAGTATTCTTGTTAACCCTTCGTGCTAAGCTAAAAGCTTGTTTTACGAGTGGGTTCACGTCGGTAGTGCAATGGGTGGGTTTTGAACCGGCAACCAAATGATCGCAAGTCCGACGCCCTAGCCATTAGGCTACCGCCGCTTGCACTTTATCTGTACACTATTTTATACACTAGCTTTTGCCGGCGGCTTCGCTCACCTGAAGTTATATTAAAATTAGAAATGGATTCCAAAAATAATTTAATCAAAAACTGAAAAAGTTAGTTTTTATTTTCTGTGTCCTTGGGAGTTCTTTACAAATAAATTTAGTTTATTTACTGGAGAGTAAGTACAAACAGTGGCCTGATAGTTTCTAAGATCGGAAACATTCCTCAATTTGTATATCTCATTTTACGAGCAGATGAACAACCAAACGATAAGTTTCTTTTTAAAAAATCTTTATCTTCTCTTCTTCTTCTCTAATATTATAAAATCTTAAAAAAGCTGTGTCTGTACATTGAAGATATTTTAATCATATTCGTCATCTTTGTTATCACTGTTAGAAAGTTTACGCTCAAACTTATGTAAAAACTGGTAAACGTATCTCAATTAATTAAACGGATCCTGAGATACAGCTTGACCTCCTTGATATATAGAGGCCCATACAAAGAAGAGATCATCATTGAAAGAAAGAAAGAAACTAAATTTATTTGTAAAGAACTCCCAAGGACTCTATAGATAACTTTGAGTTGATGCAAATCTTCGTAATCCGGGTAAGTCTGTTTAAGGGCGGTTAAGTTATGTAGATACCTGGCTTTAAGGACTTAGCATTATTTATTCCGTTGTGGTTACGTAGACTTTGGAAGTTTGACAGCGATTTCATCGATAGTAATTATAACTATATTAACAATTCTTATGAAAGCTCAGAGATACGAAGTAATATAGCAAGAAAATACAATATATAAACCGGAGTGATACCACGGCCTCACAGAAAACTGGCGTGAAAAAACGCTTACGTTGTGTTTCGCCGAGTGAGTGAGGATAGAGGCCCAACCCATTCTAAAAGCCGGGCAACGCACTTGAGACTCTTCTAGTATTGCGAGTGTCCTTGGGCGGCGGTAATCGCTTACCATCAAGCGGTTCATCTGTGTACCCCTATCCGATAAGCCAAAAATAAACAACGGGTAACACTCCGGGAGTGCCGGCAGAAGTGAAAACTTGGTTATTAACGAAGATTTCACTTCAATACAATATGATGATGTTCAGGGGCCCAAGTCTGCTATTTCAGTTGTATCAAAATGATCGTTCAATAATGGTTCAATGGCACTAAATGACATAAGAACTGACAGATTTCGTAGACAAAACTGCCAAAAGTCAACAATTTTGAAGCCATTGAGTGACGATTTTGACACCACAAAATAGCAGACTGGGGGCCCTGTTGTACTGTCTAAGAAAACATTTGTTTTCACTTTTGTCTTACGGTCTTACGATCTTATCTGTCGCGAGTTTAATATTTTTTCTCATGACAAAAAGTGCATAGCGCCGCTAAAGAAGTTTTCACTTCAAAAATATTTCCTGTCTTATAGTGTCACTCGACACTATACTTAGGAAACTAAACGTATAAATCCCAAATATCCTCCTCCCATTGTGATATAAGAAAATGCCTCCAATTGGCACAAAGATTATGCCTTTTGGCACAAAGATTTATTGCTCTATGCACTTAGTGGCAACCCTTAATGCTTTATACTTACAACGAACGTAAGAGTAGGGGTAGCAATGGCAATACCAGAGAAATTTCCCTTTGCCAGAGATGTAATTGTGATTAAGAGAGATAGGGCCATAGTGGAATTGAATTATTCCACTCGCAATTGGAGTTGCCTGACTTGGGAAGTACAGTCAGCGCCAAAAGTCGCTGAACACGATGAAATCTTCAAAACGTTTTTACATCAGAAGTTATTACCAGTTTATACAACTTATATGCAGAAAACTGGTACTAACTTCTCAGGTCAGAATTTTTTGGTTAGTAATGATGTAAAACGTTTTGAAGATTGCATCGTGTTCAGCGACTTTTGGCGCTGACTGTACCTGTGCACCTTGCAGAAAATCGTAGTCAAATAACATAGCTCCGTGCTATGTTAGGTTCCTAAAGTGAGCAAGGTTGCCAAAGCTTCGTGAGAGAGCGTTGTTTTGGCAGTGAAAAGATTTTTACAGAGTCTGCAACGTGCGGTTGTTACTGCTGGTGTTGCAAGCGTCCATAGGTAACCGCTTACCACTAAGCAAGCCGTCGCATAGGCTTGAAAAAAAATTTAACTAGAATTCTCACACGAGATAAAGCTATGATATGAGATAAGATGCTTAATAACATAGTCAGATAGCCGGCAACGTATGAGCAACTCCTGTGATGTTGCAGGTGTCTATAGGTGACGATGACTACTTACAACTAGCTGTCTCACCCCCTAGTTTGCCGACTTAATCCATAAAAAAATGCTTAAAGCTCTTTAAGTACTTAGGCAATGCTACATCATCATTTTGGTCGCAGGTTTAAAAATAACACACAATTTTTTTTTTTGTAAAATGTACATATAATCTTACATGTAATCACGAACTATTTACATCAGAAAGCGCACTATGTAGTACTATACATACACAAAAATATTGTATATATCCATTTGTTTCGAAAAGACGCCGAAAATCTACAATAAAATATTGCCAAACAATCAAATCAAATACCAAAATTAAGTACTTTTTCGGAAAAATACGAATGAAATTTTGTGCGCAATTTTTATATATATTTTGAACTTCGTAAAATAACAAAATTTAAATACATTTGGAATGTTTTTATCCGCATTGGGTTTTGAATTCATCTCATAATGTTAAAAAACAATATAATTTTCATTTCTGATAATTTATATCGATTGTTACATCGATTTTGACTAGTCCACAAAAAAAATAAGTACATACTAATTTATTTATATTTGGAATGTTTTGAAAAAAATAATATGCATACCTCATTATTGCCATACAATGTAGTTTTTTTCAGTCCACATAAAAAAAAATATTTCGAACAACAACAAATAAAAGTATTATCTTATCTACATGTTTCAATTCGTTTTATCAAACGTTAATGTCAATTATTAATTACTTCTCTAAATGTAATTTGAAGACGTATACTCCGAAGTGTTAGAAGGGTAAAATATTGAAATAAATACACTGAGTTCTCCATTACTTAAAATGTCTTCCTTAGATGGACATCTTACAGTTTAATATTGTCATATAAACGATGTCACTTTAAAATATGCATAACGTTTCTTATTCTTCGATAAGTCAGCGACAAAGTTATAATCTGAGAGCTAACATGCGTCCTGTGGCATAATTTTGTCATCGTATTATCTCGCTAAATTCTGTCAGAATGGGTTATGTGAGGTTTTTTTTTTTTTTTTAAATAAAACGTTGCCCCTCACTAGGATTTTCTCCTGTATCGTGGGTGCGTTTACAAACACAAATTCTCACATACACAAACACCCAGACCCGGAACAATTACCTATAGATCGTACAAATATTTGCTCCGTGTGGGGATCGAACCCACAACACGTGTCGCAGAAGCCGATCACTCAGCCGCTACGCCAAACGTGTCGTCAAAGTCGTTTTAATCCATCACGCTAGCAACGACCATAGGTTTGCAGATTTCCTCACGTTTTTTTAGATAATCCTTTCAGCGAGTGATAATTTATTATTAATTTGCACATAATTTCGACTTCTAACGTGCGTGATTTGGTAGTAGGTACATTTCATATGACAAAATTACAGAGACGAAAATGTTAACCTTATCACAAAGTAAATCGATAATTATTTATTTATTTATTTAATTCAAATATACATAATAACATGACAGCCGAATTATGAATTTAAAATTAAGGCCCACTTGCACCAACTTTTTAAATATGTTTAAATTGTATTTAAATACATTTTTCATAGAAATTTCGTGTTTAAATACAATTTAAACATATTTAAGAAGTTGGTGCAAGTGGCCCTAACTGATGCAATTACGTAAATGACAACTATAATAATCAACAAAGATGTCTTTGGTTTCTATGTAATATAAAATAGGTATCTAATTAATTTATGTATACGTAATAAGGATATTTTAGGAGCCACATTTTATTCGCCTTTTTTTTCTACCAACAATCATCCATTTCATATGGTTTCGACATTATATTTTGCAAGTGTTGCCATTTCAACTCATTTATAAACAAGATTAATTTTAATTGTTGCAAAATTAAGCCAGATTATAGACCATTATGCATGAAAATGCATGTAATTTAATCCAACTAGGATAACTTTACACGTTATTTCTGCCAATTTCAAATCGTTTGAATCTGTACATTCTGTGATATAAGTATTTATTGTAATCACGATGACACGTCTGGCGAAGCAGCTGAGTGATCGGCTTCTACGCCACGGGCGTGAGTTCTATCCCCGCACGGAACAAAAATCTGTATATATTTTTTTAAAGAAGCTTACTAGCAATTTGGGTCGCACATTACTAGTATTCTTGTTAACCCCTCGTGCTAAGCTAGATTGCTTGTGTTACGAGTGGGTTCACGTCAGTAGTGTAATGGGTGGGGTTCGAACCGGCAACCACATGATCGCAAGTCCGACGCCCTAGCCATTAGGCTACCGCCGCTTTTTTATATGTTTGAATATTTGTGTTCTTCCGGGTCCAGGTATGGTGTAAGTGAGAATTTGTGATTGTAAAAATCACCCACGATACAGACAACAATCCTAATGTTTTTTACCACAGTTTCTTTTTTTTTTGTCGAAAACATATTTGACTCGTTAGTTTATCAACCACTCAATTTGAAAAAGCTTAAGATACATGACTAGAAGTTGAACACAACTTTACTAATAAAGATAAAATAAATAAATAAGTTTAATTTAAATAAAATAACATCCATAATGAGGTCCGCATAAAGGAGTCAGCCCACTGCACCGTCTGATAGCGTCTGATCGTACTAGAACGAGCACAACATGAAATACTACCCTTACTAGAATGTATTAACAACGTATAATAGACGTTTCTCGACTGATCGATCTCAATCTAGTGTGTAATATGGAGCCCGGCAAACATCTTGAGCATGAAGAAAGAGATAGCTAGAACATTCATGTGTGACAGTACTAAGTTCTACGCTGCAATAATTTTTCTGTCTCTTTCCATTAATATTTCATGTAATTTGGCGCTCATTTTGACAATTTATTTATACACTTTTGTATCTGTATACTTATTGTGTGTAAGTGTTTTATAGTACCTACATACTACTGAAGTTTGAAAATCCTGCCTGTATTATCATTGTAGCGACATCTATCGCGCTACATAGAAATCAATGACGGACAAATCCTTAATCGCGCAAGTGAAGTTTGCAACGCAACTGCGATAAATACAACCCCGACATCAACCATTGGGCCGCGGCCCGCCAGGCAAAGTACCTGGTCGGAGGATCCTCCCTTTGGTTGGAAGGGCAACACACATCGTCCCTCCACATCATCATCAGTAGGCATTCATTTATCACATGGGAAATACCTCTTTTAATCCCCATTTATGAAGAAGGTGGTCAGTGTTCCCGGTTCCTTTATAATAATATAGATAGATAGATTTTAGATTAGACCAATATAGTTATTTAACTATATTGTTAACACAAATATTGATTCTTTGGTTACTATTGAGATGTACTGAATTTCAACCAGTCTACATACTTACCCTATCGATAAGCATGTTTAATCCAGGTATTTTATTTTTTTCAGGCCAGTAAAATAATATTACAATATCTGAAGAAGAATTTAACTAAAATTGCACTAAAGATAAATAGACTAGCAAACGTTACAAAAACAAATTAAACTAAATACAATTGAATAAATAAACTATCCTTAACTTAAATATTTCCATTTCCTTTTAACTAAAAGTTGTTAGCGATACTTTTGATGTTAAAATAACTCATAGGTTGATACTACACTGTGCGAGCGAAGCGAGAGACACTTAATATAGCTTTTGACGTACAAACAAAATTATATTCTTAATTAAAAGAGTTGATATATATATAAGAAATATTTTACAGGTACAAATATCCTTAGAAATACTGCTTTTTTGACTTGGTAAAAAGGTATATGCAAGTTAGATAACAAAATATATTGCTTAAAGATTACCTATTCATTAACTTTCACACACCTCTACGTAAATGAAGCGGGAATTACTTGCTACTTTTTACAAAAACTTTTCTATATAATCTTCTGAGAAGCAAAATAATAAATAAAAACAAAAATTAACATAACATAGGGTACTTTTAAGACGATTTTTGTGATACATGATTAAAATTTTCCCTAAAAAGCCGGTGTCTTTAGTCTCACCTGATAAAATTTATAAACAAAATTTAAAGTGGAGCAAGTAATTGATTGACTTTGTTATCATTTATTACTTTGCTTACCTGAACAAGTCAATTATAGTGTACAATATTTTACATTGTATTCCAACGTATTTACCTTCACTTAACGCTATAAAATATAGCTTTCGCTCGCTCAGTGCTGCCATTACTTTTAAGCATCAATTAATAACTACATCTTGCACAAATCAGACTAGACTTATATTGAAGCAGTTCTTAAATAAATACCATTTTTTTATATCTAAGTTATAACTAGATAATATCACGTACAAATTTGCTTTCAAGTTTAAATCAGCCGTCGTTAATGAAATTGGAATGGCTAAGAAATAATGACTAGTAACGATACGTCACATGATTTTTAACCGACTACAGTAGAGAATGGGTTATGTTTTATTAATTATTAGGGTCACAAGCCAAATTTGGCAAGGCAGAAAACTTACACATTGCAGATTTTAAATTTCTGGATGATGCACATTAACGGCCACATGCACCAACTTCTTAAAGATGTTTAAATTGTATTTAAACACAATTTTTCATAGTAAATTTCAGTTTAAATATAATTTAAACACATTTACGAAGTTGGTTCAAGTGTCTCTAAGTGTGCAGTTAACAAAGATATACTTGCAATGATCACGTAAAAAGTTACAATTTTTGTGTAAGAAATGCAGGACTCAAACCAGTATCTCTAACTAAGATACCGAGGTTTCTTCCTGCAATGTTAAGTGCCCCCTTAACATCTTAGGGCCACTTGCACCAACTTCTTGAATATGTTTAAATTGCATTTAAACAGAAATTTACTATGAAAAATTGTGTTTAAATGCAATTTAAACATATTTAAGATGTTGGTGCAAGTGGGCCTTAAAGTAACTTCTATCCCCATTCAATATTACAAACAATCATGTGACGTTATCGTAAAAGAAAATACGTACTCGATCCGATTTCATCGGATATTCTCGCTACTTTTAAAAGATCTTTTTCGATATTGTTTAGAGTTACCTAATACCAATCAGCTATGGATAATGGCGTCATTTTATTATTAAATGAAAACTGATTGATTCATCCTTAATTACTTTTTTATTTTACATACACTATTGTAAGGAATTTTGTTTATTGCACTATAATAGGGCAGCACAGAACAGTATTTGATTGGATCTATTGATAATTTTGGATCAATCAGACGCCAAAATCCAAAGTGATTGTGTTACACTAAAAATATTGTCGTTCTAAAATAAAAACTAAAAGTTACTATTTTAGTTAACGTTTGACTAGAAACGTTTGATATCGAGATCAATCTGGGTCACAACACTATATCGACGTCGATAAATGTGTCGATAGAAGATCTAGTCGAACAACCTGTTTCTTCATATCAGTCATTTCCTTACAAAAATCATTCTAATTACCTAGTTTTCTTAAGCAAATACTTCAAAACCTTATTGATGACTCTCACATCTAAATCGACTTCAGAATCTCAATCAATCGATGGTTTATCGACAAATCTATCGACTATCGATATAGTTGTCGACACTCAGAGGCTAACAACTAAAGGTTATCTAAAACGGCGTCGCACTATTCACGTTAGTTTTACTGTACACTTTTTAAACTTATATTGTTATGGGCCCCGAACAATTTTAAAAATATAACGAACGAGACAGAAATCTAACACATACAAGTCAATTTTGACGTCTTCTGTCAGAAATTAATGTCAAAAAGACACTGTCAGAAACGTCAAAATAGAACAATTGTCAAAAGAGAAAAACCCTTCAATGATAATTATTGGTTTTAGTATTTGATATCTCCTGCCCTTTTCCCAATTTTCTTGGAGTCAGCCCAGTAGCTTTTAGAACGTAGTATTTAACTAAGAAAAGGTCAAACAATGTTCTTAAGATATAAAACAAAGGTACACATTAGATTTTCTTTTAGAACTTGTTCGTATACTATGTACCTATTATTAAAAAAGTAATATGTAGTATGATATGAAGTATTTTTATCAGGTGTTGATAAAAATACTTCATAACATAGCATCAAAGTGACAAGAATACTTTTTTAATACTTATTAATTTACTAAGAAACAATTTTTGAAAATTTTATGTTGAACTTTACTGCCACAGTCTGAAAAAAAATAGCACAAAGCCATTCCCCTCAATTACTAAAATTGTTCAAATTTCTTAAATGATAGTACAAGATCCAGTACAGATGTGCCCATATCAATATTAAAAAAAAAAGATAGTAACTGACTTTAAAGAAACTAGGAATCAGGTATCATTACCGAAACAGTTATATCGGGGCCCAAAACAAGCGGTTCTCACAGCACTAGAAGCTGCTGATGAGAAAGACGACGTCACAACAGATGGTCATCTTGGTCATCATGATCTTCCTCGGATTCCGCTGAATCTAGACTCGGGACCCTGTCAAGATCATGGCTCTCGCACTGCTGGTCCAGGTCAGTAGACGGCGCGTCATCGTCTTTCCACTTGTCCATAGATCGTCTTCTTGCATTCATGAAGAAGTTTCCCACTGTGGTAGGCTCTAAACCTAATTGTCTCGCTATTGTAACTTGCATTTCTTTTGACGGCCTTTTTGTTTCCTGGAAAACAAAAATTGTAATGTTATAAGGTTTTCAGATTACTGATTTTAGAGTTAACGAGGTTTTTAATATCTATAGGAAGTCAGGCAGTGTTTGTATGTATAAGATTAATATGTAGCTGCATCTTGTTAGACTGAAATATACCCTACCAGCCAGTAGGTATTCACTTTGAAAAACATTCTTGGTGATTACATTCGTAAATCACATGATATCTCCTTTATCGATTGCTGCTAGTAAGCGATAGAGTTAACTATGACTGACGTTAATATGCTATATGATAACTAACTCCAAAATTCCGCCATAATAATAGAAATACCTATAATTTTAAGTCAGCTTTAAATTATTAAATAAAAAGTTAAACGAACTGTGGGTTATATAAAATACCTATATTTAATTTGTCGATTACAAAATGTTTACATTTAAACCAACTTCTTGAAGCCCAATAACTATTACAAAAGCATTTCTTAACTTTCTTAAACTTTGAATCCTTACAATTTTTGGTCGAATTTATATAAGAAAGTAATTTTCTTTAAATTTTCTCCACGTTTAATATGAAGTTCATCTTATTCAATGAATACTTTTTAAAACCACTTTCGGCGGTAAGTTTAGTTAGCTATTTATTAAGGTCTAGTTACATAATGACTGAAAGTGGCTGAGGATTGGAGGACGGATTAGTGATACACACACGTCATTCTCCTGAATGGGTGCTATCTTTTGGGACTGGTTAGTTTATTTCTTTTTGAAATACATTTCTATATTTAAGGTCTATCCAAAACAAACTGCATAATTCTTACATTAGTATTTATTATAACAAAATTACAAAGTTGCAATTATTTCAATCAGGTTTGGCCTCAAAGTCTATATAGAATTTTATAAAAAAAAATATCTTATTAACTGGTCTGTGACTCTGTGGTGTTATTTTCTAAGGCCGGTTCGCCTAGGATACAATTTTGACAGAACTTGTATGGAGCTTATGTCAAAATCCTATCTCTGGTAAGCAAATCCACTGACTGTTTTTTTATTGGAACCGGCCGTAAGGATAGAACGCTGCGCTGTCACAGCGTCTAATGAAACATCAAAGCGTCAAATAAAATACTGATTTGACATTTTGACGAAAGTGATACACGGAAGCGTGTATCCTGACGACCTCTGTGGTTTAGTGGTTCAAGTACCGGACTGCTGACCATGAGGTCGTGGGTTCGATTCCCACAGGACACAAAAATTTATGTGAGTGTATAAGTGTTTGTGTTCGTCTGGGTGTTTCTTATGTAAGTATTATAAGTATGTATTTACAAAAAAAAAAATAAGTATTATATCCATTGTCTAGTACCCATAGTACAAGCTCTGCTTAGTTTGGGACTAAGATGGTGCTGTGTAAAAATGTCCCAGAATATTTTATTTATTTATTATTTTATCCTAGCACTGCAGTAGCCCAAGCACAAACAACTATCGAATTCGTATCGTAAACGGATGAGTTTTTTTCTGCTACAAATCCCATGCATACATATTTTCACATCTGTCTCTCATTGGGGTAGGCAGAGACTACACTTGCTACAATCCTGGCACACCACTTTCGCTTCTTCTACGTTCATTAGCCTCCTTCTCATACAAATTATTCTCGATTTCGATACGAATACGTTTTCGAAATGTTGGTGCTTGGGCTAAAAAAGACTAACGGGTACTTGACGGAAATATATGATTGGACAGTTTACCTTAAAAATAGCCTGAAGAGTACGCCGCTGGAGGTCTGTGAAAACCAAACGCGGCTTCTTCGGGGAAGGCATGGTATCCGAACCCAAGTCCTCCTTGCGCTTGCAACCTGGAACCAACGACCAATTCATTGACACCACCGAAAAACGTAACAAAAACTGAGTGGGAAACACGAATTATTTTGACGTTAGGTATCGTACAGAATTCAAGCAAATTTTGAACCAATCATATTATGCTCCCTCATATCTATACTAATATATAAAGCTGAAGAGTTTGTTTGTTTGTTTGTTTACTTGAACGCGCTAATCTCAGGAACTACTGGTCCGATTTGAAAAATTCTTTCAGTGTTAGATAGCCCATTTATTGAGGAAGGCTATAGGCTATATACCATCATGCTACGCGGACGAAGTCGCGGGCAGAAGCTAGTTAAAACATAAAATCTTAATCAAGGTATCACCAGTTCCTCAAACTTATCTACATCAATGTCTTAAGATATACTTGTCCTTTTCTAATGAAAAAAGAGGAAACGCTATTTTAAAGCCTAGATTTCTTAGTCATTTTCAGCCAGTTTCGGTAATGGCATGGCTTATCATGGCACAATCAGTATTCTTCTTATTAGTGATGACTGGTAAAAAAATGCCATCATGCAGATGACACTTTTTGTAGTATCGAATTTCATAAACAAAATGATCATTATCATGAGTAGGTACTTTAACAGTGTTTCACAAATTTTCACTTAAGTTAAAATATGTTTAACTTACATACATAATTATGCAAAGTGTTCTAGTTGATCGAATATAAATACGGTTGGACACATTGACGATACCGTACGTGAAAATTATTCATGCTTCCCCTTAATAGTTCTACTATAAGTTTACGCTCGTTAGTTACTAACGTCACATGTACAAAGACGCAACTCTAGAAGTAACATGAGGAATTATTAATACAATACTATACAACGTGTAACTGAATAAGCGCAAAACCTCTGTAGCGACACAATCGTAATTGAAATTGCAAGTTATTTTGAGACACGTAAGCATAATTTTTAATAACTTAAACCAGCTAAACGCAAAATTTGTGGCTGTACTACAGTCGTACCCACGATGACTTCGATATCGGCGCGCACACGTTAATTTAGTCGACCTCGGTCAAACTTGGACATCCTTCAACGTCCTCACATCTTGTTATCGCAATATTGTACCATAAAATTTTGTAATTTTTTTGTTTTAAAAGAGTGTCCATGGAGTCTCTTGCCGGATTCTTCTCCATAGGATCGAGCTTTTGGAACCGTGCAACTAAAATCATAACTTTTCAAAAACGCTTGTAAAAGCTTATTTGAAATAAAAACATTTGAACTTGAACTTGAACACGCACACGATAACGATTTGTGCAAAATAGGTTTCAGTTTTCAGAGTTTCAGCTAACTCGAGCCACTGACAAATCAGGGAGCCATAGTTTCAGGTATTGTAGTTATCTTTTCGGGAAATATAACTCATATTAAAAAGTAATCGATTCTGAACAAACTACTTTCAGGTCTTGCGCTTATTCTGTTACGGGTTATATAACATTAATCGTTAGACGCCAGCGATTATAGAGTGCGTAAACTCATAGTAAAACCACAGGTATACGATGTATGTTTCAAAAGTACGTACATATGCGGGCTGTGGTGCGGCCTTAAGTTAAGCAAAAAGAAAGAAATGGTTTTGATTTAGATGTATTTGAAGCTTGATTCTTCGTCAATCGTCAAAGACACAAATATAGGTAAAGTTATCCGTAAGTAAGATTTTCGGGCATTTTGAACCTATATACGAGCTAATAACATTTATTCTTCTGAGAAATTATATATAAAAAAGTAAATGTGCTAAAAAATAGTTTGTTGTTTTTCTGTACCAACTCATCATGAGTAATATGTTAGACATAGCTTTAATATTTTTTTCGATTTTTTAAATTGTATCCAGGTATATAAGAAGGTTATCATAGTAGATACTATTCTTAAATATTTTAGTACTAATAAAAATCTCAACTCAAGAGCTAGCTGTAACATCAAAATTATCCCTGTTATTTCATTCCTAACGTAGTTTCAATGATCTTTAGTAGATTCTCCATCTAGTAGTTGTATAAAATTAAAATGCTTAAAACTTGCTTATTTTTGAACTGATTTATTTATGGAAGATTTTCATGAGGCCATAAAAACAGTGAAGTATTCAATTATGTGTATATTATATGATTCAAGGGTATGGTATGGTATAGCGGGCTATTTCCACAACACCACGACAAAGAGCATATTTTGCGTGCGGGTGGGAAGGATTTGTTACTCCAGCCACTCTAACTCCTCAAGAAAGGCCAGCAAGCGAGTAATATTGCTGGCGATCTCGCGGAGAGTACTCGTATATTATGATTTAATCAGTAAAGGCACCTAAATTATACTCTAAGTTCACTTTCGGAAGGTACACAATAGCAGCTGATTGCGTGCAATAGTAATCGATTGTGGCGGTTCAATTATGATGTGTGTGTGTTGATAGATGTGGGTATAGTGGTCTATGAAAGTGGGAGAACATATTTAACTATGTAATAAGCAAAATATACTCACTGCCTCTCTGAGGAATCTGGGCCGCTGTAACAGAATAAAATTATGCCATTAATAATTGTTTTTACGCTTATAATACTTTTCATTGGATGTCGCGTCATCTATTCGCGCTTGACGGTTCTCTATCAAGCTCTTCGTCTATAAACATCAAACATGCTTCTAAACATTGACTACATTTTATAGCTTTTACAATACTACTGTCATTTCTTATATTAGAAAATTGAGAAGAAACCTATTTTTTGGGAATACACGATTTATTAGACAGTGGTGTATGTAAAAGCTTATAAATTGCTTTAAAATTGATTGAAAATGATGATGGGTAAATTAATGAATCTAATATTAATGTTTTTACATTTATCCTTATATTGGCGCCCAACACGGGACCTATCAATCATAGCTACCGTTTTATTTGTGTAGAAATAAATAACATTAGAATGTCTGCAAATTCTCTAAAATACCCTTATCGGACTACCAGTTATTATTATATTTCCACACTTCATAAAACATAACTAGATGGTACATGTTTTGTGTATTTATTCTAAGATTGACATGTTGGAATGCTTCATAGTTTGCAATAAATTTTATCAATTCTTTTTTTACTAATTCTCTATTCTAATTAATACTTGATGCACTCGTGCAACAAAATAACATGTTCATTATTTGGAAAATTGAAAATGTGAAAAGTATTTGTAAACGGCAGATTTTAAAATTGCATTTATAGAGCTTTCCTTTCTGTTCTTTAAAAATATATCCCAACATATCGATAGTAATCTAAACATCAAATGTATTATATAAAAACGCATACCTGGCGACAATGTAAACAACATTAACAAAGGGTTCTGAAATCTCGCAGGCACCTATAAAATCATATAATGAAAACTATGGCAGCCCGGGCGCAGGGACAAACAAAAAGGGAGGGATGAGGGCGCGGTAGCAGTCTAACATTCATCTTGGCCTCTTGAAGCTAACAAAATAACACTTACCTACAGCTAAAAATAATGTTTCAAAAAACATTATCTAAATAAACAATCATTAGGCAGTATCGATACCACATAAGCCAAACAAAACGAAAGCTCGGGAAAGGATACTGCCTATTCAGAAAAAAATAACATCTATGAGCAAAATCTCTATACATTTTACACATTTGATCGACAGAACAATAATATCCATTCAAATTATCCTCTCAATCTAAGTTGACTTGTCACAAAGTGTCTGCGAATTAAAATTATGATTATTATTATTGCTATTTTAATATAAATATGTTTTTACCTTGCGACAAGCTATTTACATGTTTATAATACCTATGAGAAACCAAGTCCACTGCTACGCAGCCACGGGGATGAATTGGGTGGAAAGGTTAGGATTAAATAAGAATTCGTTTTATTAAACAATAAAACATACGAACACAAAAGAAATAATCCGAAAAAATCTTCATTAAAAAACGTCGTCCAGATAAACCAAGACTTGATGAAAAACAACGAAACGATACCAGCTAATTTCAAAAATCAACAAAATGTAACGAATAAAATAATTTGTTAAAATAAGAGAATGAGAGTAAATGAATACCCCGAGGAGAAAAAAAAATAAGGTTAAGGGAATTTGATGGAAACCAGGACCCAAATCAAGATGAGGGCAGGACTCACAAGCAAGACACATCCCCAGCTGGTTCATACGGCGCGTCCCAGTGGGGCGGAGGGCCAGGGTACATTGAAGAGCCCTGGGGCGCGGGCGGAGCACCCTGGTACTCCCGAGGCTGGCAGTAAGCCTGTTGAGGCATGTTGTTTACATTGTCGCCTTTTATCGTTTGATGCTGATTTGGCGTATCTGTAAAATTAAGGTATTTTAATTTTGTAAATCTTATTTTTCAGTCCACGTATAAGAGTGCAAAGGAACAAATAATTTTAAGTTAATTTATAGGAATTTGTAAAGCACTTTTAAATAAAATAGATAATTTACGATTTTATTACAGTACATTGATATAATTAAAATTTTAGGATCCTTTACATGCTTTAAAGATTTTTTGTTGTCCTTGTAATTTTGAGAACATTATATGTATTTTTATTGGCTTGTATATAAATATGTACTTGTTTGAAGATATATTAGTATTTAAAATGTATAAGGCCTTTAAAATAAAATATTTGAGTGGTAAATTGAAAAGACGCTTCCAAACTTAGTTGTTAATTATCTGCAGTACACAAAACTGTGTCAATTAATATGTCCACGTATATACGTAAATCATTAATACGATCTTTTCTAATAGAATAAGAAAAAACTTGTTATGTCACAAAATAGATGGCAGCACCAGTCATGCTACTCAGCAAATGTCATTACTGTTACAAATGATATCATATCTACGAGTTAACGTTTTTGATAACATAAAGTAGTATCACGCTTATAGTACCCAAAGGATTGGGTTGAACTATACTGGTGTACATCATACTACTACTAATCTAAGGCGCCTGTAATATACGGCAAGCCATTGGTTAAAACTACTGAATTTTTTGACAGAATACCCCGAATAACAGTGAAAGTGACTTAGGAATCGGATCTAGCACCGCATATAATAGCCGCACATATTACACAAGATCCTTCTGATAAATTAAAAAAATATATATAGTTATGACATTTTCTGGCTAAGTTTCGACACGAAAATTAAACTCTGAGAACTAACATGTATTGTGTGATTGCCGATATATCATTAAACTTAATTAATCAATAGTTCTAAACCACACTAGCATACCTCATAGTAAGTAAATTCACTCTCATGAAAGTATCTTTAGTCTGAAATAATTTTCCATTGAGGTCTTGAATTTAATTCTGAGTTTAGGAAAAAACATTAGGCTTTTTGCTTTGAAATTCTTAGTAGGAGCAGGGAGTGCAACTTTCGGAAAATAGCAATAAAGTTGCCTCACATAAAATCTAAAATATACATCACTGTCGAAATTATAAACATATAGCGTATGTAGGAATTAGATAACCTTTTTACACTAAACACGAGTTGGTAAAAAAATATGATTTTAGATGTAAAGGTCAATAGATCCATATTGCAAAAAGAGTAGATAACCTATTGAAAATTAATGCGATAATAGAAACATGAGAAAAAAATAACTTGTACAAATAGAGAAAATTTAATTGAACACAAATTGTTAGAGAAGACTTCTAACAGAATAGAGATTTAGTTCCTTTGAATAGTCTGGATTCTTTTAACTCAAAAGGCAAAGCTTCAAATAAAAATAAGGACATCAACCACGTAGTTCAATAGCTCTCAAACCCAAAAACCAATAAATAAACTATTCATCATAAAAATCCAAAACGTAATAGCAAAGGTAAAATGTTCAAGAAACCCCATATAGGTACGTATAACTAGAGCCGGCGGCAGGCGAGGCGGGCGGGAGGGGTGGATCGATAAAATGGGGTGGGATGACGTCACGGGGAGAGGGGGGCCGCCAACAGCGCGGCATCGTACCGTTTGCAGTACCTTTTGACGGTTTTTGTAGTTCCACAGGATACCTGATGGTGTCTGCTTGTGATAATATGCTGGATTGGCCTTAATATGTCAGTTAAAGTATAGTGTAAAATTCTTTTGAACAAAGAAAAACTCTCATCACAACAGTCAGGTTTTCAGAGAAGTGAGTGTTGCAAATTTTCTACATAAGATGGAAATTTAAAATCATATTGATGTTATTTTTGCTTTAGACAACACAATGCACCACTTTATCAAATAGATAAAATTATAATGTTTTAGATAAACCATATGAATCTCTAGAAACCGTATAGTATACACTCAAGCTAAACAACATGACGCAATTAAATTCCCATAAAAAGGTTTGGCACAGGAAGTGATCTAAAAATCTCATTTGGAGCGAATCTATTGCCATTAACTGGTCACCTATTCCAAAAACTATTCAAACTTTTGAGAGTTTCTTAGTAACACTTTACCCGAGCAGGCAACCACGTTCAAGACCTAACGCAGCATCTGTGCTTACCACCATTAGACTAATTATGAAGTTATTGTTAACGAGACTTTGAATAAATGATGAATTCAAGAGAGAGAAAATCTATGAGTATACTTGAATGTAGACTCACATTAATGATTTTAAGACGATCAGTGTTACACGTTTTGGAAATGACATTATCAATTTATATAATTATTTTAAAGAGTGTCCATGGAGTTATTTTGGTGAAGGAAAAATTGGACTCGCAGGCAGGATCTGCGTTTTCTGGTTAGGTACATCAGACGCTCCATGGAGGTTCTTGACGGATTCTTCTCCATAGGATCAACCTTGGAACCGTGCAACTAGATCCATAACTAATCATAAACGCTTGTAAAAGCTTACTTGAAATAAAAACATTTGAACTTGAACTTGAAATATTTCGCAGTCATCAGTATAAACCTTTCACAAGACTCTCTTATAGCTTATAGAAACAGCTAATATCAGACTAAGTTATAATAATAAGTATCTATTTAATTTAATAAAATTTCTTTAACCAGTACTAAATTTCATGTGATCTTATAGATAAATAAAACAAATACTAATACCAAGAAATGAAAATAATAAAGATATGTCAATAATGCGAGGGAAGGAAGATATTATGACATCACGCATTTCGTCAAGCATCTGTGATATAAAGTCAATATCAAAGATGAGGAAGATTCTCACTCAATCATATAACAAGTTAGGAATGAGAAGGAAACTGCAAGAGAAACTGAAATAAAAAACGAAAATTATATGTCAAAGTCAAAATTCTTTATTTCTTTTTTTTATGGGATAGGGGGCAAATGAGTAGACGTATCATGGTCATGGTAGTCTTGATGGTAAGCGATTACCACCGCCCATGGGTACTCGCAACATCAAAAGAGTCGCAAGTGTGTTGCCCGCCTTTTAAAAGGATTTGGGCTTCCGGTATCTTCACTCACTCAGCGAAACATAACCTAAGTATTGTTTCACGCCGGTTTTCTGTGAGGCCGTGGTATCACTCCGGTCAAGACAGCCCCTTCGTGCCGAAGAATAGTCTCCTACGGTCAAAATTTCAATATGACCAACTTTAGAAAAGTCAAAACTAGTTGCACGGTTTTAAAAAATGGGCCTTAGGGAGAAGAGGCAGCAAGAAACTACTATATATCCTCTCAAGATAAATTATACACCAGATTTCAAGTTAGACCTCCAACAATACAACTATGAAAACTGCATCAAATTTCATGCAGTCCTTTTTGCGTGATACACATACAAACATACAGACAGACATGCAAAAATTCTAAAAGTTGTTGTTGTGCCTTCAGTTGCTCTAATAAAAACCATATTAGTTTTTCGGACAGTAGACATTAGCTTGTATTATTTGTGAGCTGTCAATATTAAATTCCAATTTCAAAAGGAAATGGCATTATTAAGAACAGGAGAACAGACAGTAGGTCTATTACCTATAGCAGATCAGATTATTAACTTTGGAAGAACTGAAAAGCTTAGCCAATATATAGAAAGTCATATACACACCCAAATAGAAAACAACCCCGCATTACTGCATAAAACGACCCCATCTATCATGTATGGCGACAGTACCGCACGCGACCACACATGCTGCCCGCCCACTGCACCGATTTACTCGCGAGGCACGTATGTAAAACGCAATGTATATCGAACAGAGACCCGTGATCGCGTGCCGTCGACACGTAACGTCAAATTTTGGGGCGACCATGATTCTGTTAGATGGAGATATACGACGTAAAATTAGAAGAAATATAGGATCCCAAACACGGTGAAAACTAATATGGAAAATTAAAGTTCATTAATCATCATACGTGTCCAAAAAACATGATAGCTTTGTTGTTATTATATAAAAAAATATTTGACTTTTACGGTTTGACCTAAAAATATTTTAACCACACAATCAGGTTGTTATAATACAACTAACCTACTGTTTTTGTTTTCAACATGCTATGCTGCAAGTACCTTCTTTGGGATTTTTTATTGTTAAATTTAATTGATAACGCACAATGCGTTTGGGTAGGGTTCAGTAATCCTCTGCAAACTCGAGGGTAACGCTCCCCTTTGGTGACGTCACATCCATTTCACATTGAATAAAATGAAATCGATACAGGCAGCTGACCTTTTTTAAGTTACTTAAATCGATAAAAAAACATTTGTGAAACGCAAGGCAAGAAACGGCAACAGTTTTAGCACTTTGTCTTGCAACAAGAAATTGTAAACTAGTTTTACCCTAACCCTAAGTATTTAATAAGAGTAAGAGGAGAATTGTAATCTAGTACACCATATATATTATATCTATACTAGCTTCTGCCCGCGGCTTGGCTCACTTGAAGCTAAATAACCAATAGTGATGATTTTTTTCTTTGTATGGGTCTCTATACATTAGAGAGGTCATGCTGTATCTCAGGTTCCGTTTAATTATTCGAGATAAGAAGTATACCAGTTTGTAGTTTTTGCGCAAACCCGTAACAAACAGACGAGAATTTTAAAAATCACATTTTTGTGCTCGGTGACGTTTATATACCCTAACCCACTTGTTTTTTTTATATCTTCAATGTACAGACACAACTTTTTTACAATGTTATAATAGTAAGAGATAAAAACTTACAATTCTAGCTGCATTAGACACAAACTTTACTATTAGTTGCAAATAAATAATTGATACAACCGCTTTAACACTGCAAAATAACAAAATACAATAAAAATTACCACAAACTCAGAAACACAAAATCAGTTCCAAAACAGTCCCGCGTCGTCACATCGCGTAGCCACCGCTGCTAGTGACGTACTCCATCGACCGCGCGGTGACCCAACGCATCGATTGAACGAATCGATAGACGCAGCTGACGCGGCCGCTGTTTGTAAACTGAGTGCGTTTTTATCGATACTCTAGTGTCACATCATTGGCCTAGTGGTAAGACTACGTCAGTCTGCTATTTTTTTTTAAAGTTCGATGCTCCTTACATAGACTTGATATTTCAAAGCGTTTATTAAATACAATGTCCTTAAAACTTTCTTATTGATGACATGGGATAACTATAAGACTGTTGTAGCAATGAGACAATAACACATTTGTAATTTTTTATAATATTTACATATCATACCATCACGCCTGTATTCCCCGAAGGGTTAGGCAAAGGTGTAGAAATGTATACACCCACAGTTCGTATGTTTAGGTCACATGTAATAGGGGGCGAGCCTATTGCCATTAACCGGGCACAAATTCTAAACTCCGAGCTGCTACTGAGAATTTCACAGACAAACCCAATAACACTTTGCTCCACCTGGGAATCGAACCCAGGACCTCTCTCTAATGGGCTTCGGCACGAAATCGGAGGAAACGGCTCGACCGGAGTGATACCACGGCCTCACAGAAAACCGGCGTGAAACAACGCTTGCGTTGTGTTTCGCCGAGTGAGTGAGGTTACCGGAGGCCCAAACCCTTTTAAAAGGCGGGCAAAGCACTCCTCTGGTTGAAACCTAAACATACTCGTGAACTGTGGGCGTATTTTTGTAATCTTCTGTCTAACACTTCGGGACTTAGATGTGTGATAGTGGCTAAGATTTTGTGATTCCAAGTTCAACTGTGTTACAAAACGAATATAAGCTTTTATTATTTTGACCCCATATTCGTGAAAAACAAACCGAAGGTCAGTAGCCTGCATTCCCACGTGGCCCATAAAAGCTCGGAGACCAGCCTATAAAGGTTATGTGCCACTTTCTCTTAACTATCGAAGTGTGTAAATAGTTAAGATAGTCCCTACGCTTTCCAATTACGAAGGAGCATTTTTAAATGGGATATGGGGGGCAAACAAACATCTCGATCGCCTTATAGTAACGATTACCTCCGCCCATGGACACCTGCAATTCCAGAGGAGTCACAGGTGCGTTGCTGGCTTGTGAAAAGGGTTTGGGACTCCGGTATCCTCACTCACTCGGCGAAACACAACGTAAGCGTTATCAGTTCCATAATATGTTTTGGATCCTATAGAATAAATGATGATAAATGATATTTATTTCTGTAAATAGATCTTAAAAACTCACTTTTACAAGTTTTTTTACTAGATGGCGCCGGCATTTCCTTTATGACGACCTCTGAGAAGAAACGCCGAAACAAACTCAGAGAATCATGGTCTCTTTTAAAGTCCAGACAGTAGTAGTAGTATTATAAGATATGTGTTTTACGATGTAGGGCAAAATCTGAACAGGCCTTTTGAAGAAAGAGCCATAGCAGCCTTGAGTTGATCTTTTTTTTTTTTTGCACTATGCACTATCCACTACTCCGGGGAGAGCGATGGGGTGTGTCGGACTCCGCTCTGAAAAGAGCGATCTACCGACTAAAACCAACCTCGGCGTTTCGCGTCACCACTTTGGCTTACGGGAGCGCTGTAGCAAACGTCCGCGGGCCCGACCGCCATTTGAGGCCCCCTACGCGTAAGGGGAGGCAGACGTAGAGTCTTGAGTTGACCTGTCCTAACTGACGGCACTCATATAATACGAAAGCGATTCTATTTCATTATCCGGACGCAAATTCAAACTCGGATCTGCTACGGACAATTCCATAGACAAACACTAATACTGTTGTCGATGGGTATAACGGAGGATGGATGGAAATGCCGCCTAGGATACACTGAACTTATTGTTGAGGTCCTTCAGAAAGTTCAGGTGTTTCAGGAACACACTGAACAAAGAAAGAAAACATGAAAATTGCTAGACTGCTTATTCAGTATTTTGGCATCAATGGTGACTGTTGTGCTAGAGTTCCTAGGTTCAATTTCCAGGTCGAGCAGTGTTATTGTTATTTTATGAAATTCTCAGAAGTAGCTCAGTGATTGCATTTACGCCCGGTTAGTGGCAATTAGACTCGCTCCCTATTACATAACATAACATAACATACCATCACGCCTGTATTCCCCGAAGGGTTAGGCAGAGGCGTACTAATGACTCCCACAGTTCGCCGGTATGTTTAGGTCCCATGTAATAGGGGGTGAGCCAATTGCCATTAACCGGGCACAAATTCCTAACTCCGAGCTGCTACTGGGAATTTCATAGAAAAACCCAATAACACTTTGCTCGACCTGGGAATCGAACCCAGGACCTCTAGCGTAGCAGTCGTGCTCAGGACCACTTGGCTAATGAGGCTAGTTATCTTATCTAACATAATCTTTCTTTTTGTGATTTTTATGCATATTTCATGCTAATTTTATAAACTTATTTCGTGAAGGAAAAATTCGACTCGCAGGCAGGATTCGAACCTGCGTCTCCTGGCTAGGTACGCCAGACGCTTCCTTCACGAAATAAGTTTATAATCTTTCTTCATAAAATTGAAAAATTAAATAAATTCTTGGAACATCAAAGGTAATGTATAACAAAAAAGTCTCTTTCAAAAGACATAAGCAACTCTATAATTATCTCTACAATCAAGGCTCAAACCTATTTAAGGTTAGATGCCTTAAATGATATCATTATTGCAGCACTTAAATAATAAATGCCAAAACATTGCAGTTTTAAACACTTGGTCTTATGGAGAGAGCCGGTAAGAAACTATATAGTATAACCGAACAGCTTTTAATAATATAGTAAGTATTTAAATTGTTTTCTTCTGTTTACAATTGTGTTTTATGAATGTGAGAATTATGTAGCTTGATGTGGAAAATCTATACTATTATAACATCGTAAAAAAGCTGTTTGTTACGGGTTGGCAGAAAAATTACTGAATAGATTTAAATTTTGTTTTATCTGTTAGAAATTATATGATTTAAATGAGTAGGTATGTCAAAAGTATTGTGAGAGGAATTTATGGGTGTTATTAACCTAATTTTTACTTTAATTTGTTTATTTTAATTATGGTTATAATTGTCTTTTTTTAATTGTAGTTACTGTAATTGGTTGTAACCGTAGTAATTAAATATTTAAAAATAAATATGCTCCAACTTAAAAACTGGTGAACTTCTTATATCAATTAATTGAAACGGATCCTGAGATACAGCTTGACCTCTCTGATGTATATAGACCCATACAAGGAAGAGATCATCATGCTTTTCTATTAATTTATTTTTGGGATCCATTTTTAAACCCAATACACCTTTAGGTGGTCAACACACATATTACTAGTTATAGTTATTAAAATTGTTAACCGAATCATAGCTGACATAGCTTCTTGTTCAGACTTATAAGTGTAGATCTAGTGTATACCTTTATATATTGTACAAAAGTAAACTCCACGTGGTAAACCAGGTCAGGCCACATTATGCAAATGTAGGCTCAATGGAGCGCGCTAATCAACCCGCGAATTTAGACAAAATGCTGTTTAAAAGTAGTCGTAGCAAATATATTGATAAAAACAACGATAGGGGATAAAATAGGATGTAATTATTCTGCTTTGCTAATCTCAATTTAAGCAAATCGAATTCCAAAGCTGTTAATGCTAAGAAAGACAAAGGGTTATGGTATAGGATAAACAAAAAAGCTGAACCACGTGGTTGTAACAATTTAAGACATCCAGTCCAGATGCACCCAATACAAAAAGTTACTGAGATCTCAGTCAAATCTTCGAAATTCCTATTAGAAATACAAATGACATAAACAAATACTTACCTGGAGATAATTCACTATTAAAAATTTAAGCTCATCTCTAAATCTAACGGTACTAATTACACTATCTACCCGATCATGCATGACATACCTGCTAGCCTTAAAGCCGACATCCTCTGGAACTCTGGCTCCTGTAGCCACTTCCACATCCTCCTGAACGTCTCCCTCCCAGACTTGAGCTTTGACCATGGCTTCGGATTCCTTAATAAGTCACTCAGAGTACCCTGAGACCTACATAGTACCCTCTGAGCAAATATTGCTTGAGGAATCGAATACCTCTTCAATTCTCCGCTTATCCTTTGAGCTAATTCTTTTGTATTTATTTCTTCTGAGTCATTATGAGATTGTTGGTGCTGCTGAGATTGTTCTTCTCTTGCTAGCAACGCCGCATTGAGGTCCAATCCAGGACTCGGCAATGGCGGGGTGGGGGATCGCCTCTCGAAGGAACTAGGTGACGCACTCCGCCGACTGTACGCTGATTGTGGCGATAAAGGTTCATTGTAAGGAGTTGGTGATAGCGAAGCGTACGGTTGCTGCTGCTGTATAACAGTGAACGTGCCCCCAGCGTGGTAAGCGAACTTGTCCGAAACAGTGCTGATCGGCGGTAGCGGCAGTAGAGGGGTTAGCGTCGCGTACGAAGCTGGCTCGAGGCCCGGCGGGGTCAGCCGTCCGTTGACTGCGGACAGGGGGTGGAACGCCGCATCGCCGTCGGGCAGGAGGTCCGCAGGCGATAGTCTGGGCGGCGAGGCGTTGCTCGGGGCAACTATGACCGTGAGTGGAGCGCGATCGCGCACTCTTCCTTCGTCCATGGCGCGCGGCCGGCGGCAGCGGGGTCGCGCGGGCGACTGAAGCACGCCTGCGCGACGCACCCTACCTTCCCGCCGCCCCGCATCCTGCAAACACCCCTATTTCTTTACCCTCGACTGAAACAACCTATCTTTCTTATTAGCATAGGCAACATGCACCTTATTATGTAGATCCTAAGTTCAAAATGCTTTGGATTTGGTTGCACTGTCGGGCTATCTGACGTTAGCTGTATACAATGCACCCTTAACCTACCCTGGAGTATGTTTAGTCCGTCTCCTAACACTTTGAGTTGTTTCATAACCATTGCTGGCTCGCTTTTGTGTGCCTTCTGGATGTTATAAAAGAAGCGATTATGTAAGGTGCTCGTAAGGGTCCGTATTATAGTTTGGTGGTATCGTGGTGGCAGTTTTGCCCTCGTTCGAGCATTGCTGTCACTTGGCTACTTGGTAGCCAAGCTCACCTCATGGTGGAACTTCCAAGAGGGACATAATTAACGGTGCAAATCTCTAAAACTATTGCTTGTGTAAGTATTATAAAAACTGACTAAATAGCTTCAGTGAATGTTTCAAATTAATCCGAAATGCTACATAATATATTTAAGTATCTGACGAATTGATGACAAAATTGGTTTTAAATTAGTCTCAGTCCTAAACTTATAACATAATCAACCCATTATATGTCCCACTGCTGGGCACGGGTCTCCTCTCACAATGAGAGGGATTAGGCTATAGTCCACCACGCTAGCCTAATGCGGGGTGGCAGACTTCACGCGCCGTCGAGAAAATCTCTCAGACGTGCAGGTTTCCTCACGATATTTTCCTTCACAGTTTAAGCGCGTGATAATTAAGTGAAAAGTCAGAAGTGCGTGCCTTGGTTTTGAACTCGACTAATCATTTTTATTTGGTCTAGAGCTCTCCTCCTGGGACTCAAACATACCGGCGAACTGTGCATGACCTATGCAAACGGCTTAATCATGTGTGTTATTTCGCGTAGGTCAGTTGTCAATCTAGATTGTTAGTTCTAAGTCTGACAACCAATCCATCCTTGAGTTATCTGATAGAGATACAGCTGAAATTAATAAATTACCTACCTCTGGACTGTTTATCTTTCTGGACATCGAAATTTGACATTACTTCTACGGATTTTATGTCAAATTTCAATCTCCAGTAGCGAAAATAATCCATAAATTGGTTATTAATTTCGGTCGATAGTGTATAACACTTTGTTTTACTTTTTGGTGTTATTGCTTACCAAACTGCTTCCTATTATATAGCTTTTGCCCGCGGCTTCGCCCTCATGAAATTCGGTCTGTCATCACATCCCACGGGAACGGGATAAAAAGTATCCTATGTCCGTCTCCTGGTTCTAAGCTACCTCTCCGCCAATTTTCAGCGAAATCGGTTCAGCCGTTCTTAAGTTATAAATAGTGTAACTAACACGACTTTCTTTTATATATATAGATATAGGTATTTCACCTCTCACAGACAGCGTTTGGACGAACTCAAGAGGAAAAGCCATGTGATAGTTAAGTAGACGTGGGAGAGCCATGCTTCGGCACGAATGGGCTGGCTCAACCGGAGTAATACCACGGCCTCACAGAAAACTGGCTTGAAACAACGCTTGCGTTGTGTTTCGCCGAGTGAGTGAGGTTCTCGGAGGCCCAGACCCTTTTAAAAGTCGTGCAACTCACTTGTGACTCCTCTGGTGTTGCGGGTGTCCATGGGCGGCGGTTATCGCTTACCATCAGGTGAACCGTCTGCTCGTTTGCCTCCCTATCCCATAAAAAAAACCAGCTTCTGTGTACAATTGTCGAAACTCTCGTTTGTAAAAGCTGGATAACAGGTTTGACAAAATGGGGATAAAAAGCATTAACTATCGTAATCATGAACTGGTTAGAAAATGAATGATTATTTGCTTTAAAAGAGAAAGAAAACATCTTTCTTTATGGGATAGGTGGCAAACGAGCAGATGTACCACTTGATGGTTAGCGATTACCGCCCATCGACACCCGCTACACCAAAACAGTCGCAACTACATTGCCTGCCTTTTAAAAGGGTTCGGTCCTCCGGTATCCTCACTCACTCGGCGAAACACAACGTTGTTTCACACCGGTTTTCTATGAGGCCGTGGTATAACTCCGGTCTATCCGGCCCATTCGTGCCGAAGCATGGCTCTCCCACGATTCTAAGCAATTTCCGCACCGATTGGTTCAAAAAACAACAGTTTTTGCATTGTGTATTAAATTTGTCGCTTAAGGGCTAGGGAAATAATGTTTGGAATGGACAACTTCCAAAAACATAACCCAGGGTGGGTTATGTTTAAATCGGAATAAAAAACAACATGTGTATTTAACTCTAGGTTGCTGACGGGAGCAGAAACACACAAACAAACCCCTTTTTGATTGTATGTGTGTGTTGGTACACGCTTACGCACACATAGGCAGGTTCTCTAAATGACCCCGCTCGACACCTGGCTGTGACAAAGGGCTTTTAGTGTTGTAACGCTAAGTTGGCCCTATCGATAGAGCCCTTATGCGAAAATTAATCTTATCTTATAGTTGTGATTTTATAACATTATTACATTAATGCACCAAATTGTACCAAAATTCCAAATTCTCTGCAAGTTAGACTTGGGTGTAAAGCGAAGATATTCTCTTATTAACTTCCCTTTTCAATCTGCCAAGTAACTTAATACGAATGCAATTCAAAAATATATTGTTTCCGTTATGCCAGTTAGTGTTTTTTTTTAAACTTTCCCCTCACTAGTATTTTCTCCTGTATCGTGGGTGCGTTTACAAACACAAATTCTCACATACACAAACACCCAGACCCGGAACAACTACCTCTAGATCATACAAATATTTGCTCCGTGTGGGGATCAAACCCACAACACGTGTCGCATAAGCCGATCGCTCAGCAGCTACGCCAAACATGTCGTTAAATTGGCATATTTAACGACATGTTTGGTTAAATTAATATACATTAATGCACCAAATTGTACCAAAATTCCAAATTTTCTGCAAATTAGACTTGGCTGTAAAGCGAAGATATTCTCTTATTAATTTCCCTTTTCAATCTGCCAAGTAACAAAATTTACAAATGCAATTGAAAAATCTATTGTCCCCTTTCTGCCATTTAGTAATATATGAAAATATTTGTACATTAAATCATCAAATCTTGATAATTTCGACTAGAATAAGATCAAATAGACACATGATCAAAATGACACATGGAGCTTACTTCATACAGCGGTCTCATAGAGTAGTCATAAGCTAGACAAGTGTATCTTTATAAAATAATTTACGTTTTTCTTTCGTACACAAATCCATTGCTAGTCTAGACTCAAAACAGAAATGTTCTTATCCTTATCGATATTTAGGCACGTCCCTATCCCAAAGTATGCGACGCCAGCCCCTATACCACGTCCTGCTAACTGCGTTACGTCATTATAACCTCACGAAAATGAACACATCTACCTATAAGTATAAGTATAACAGCTAAATACTTCTTGGTGAGTATCTTGAAATATCTAGCACAATACGTAATTTGCCTCTCTTTAAGTTACTTAATTAAACGTCAAATTAAGAATGTCGTTAAAAATTAATTACTCCTAACACTCAGGAAGCATAAATGTTTTTTTAATTTCAGATGAGGTGACAAAGGTGCGATGGTTTTCATTTATTTTGAATTTATGCCCAGGTGGCTCAGTAAAAAAAATTGACATCATCTAAAAAAAGTCATAAAAAATAATATTTAAGCTTCTGAAACAAACAATATTCAAATATGTTCAGCTAAGTTCATAGACCATGGCACCCTATTCTAATTCGTCAAACTACACCATAAATTACCAAAGAACTGTATTCGCGTGTCCCAAAAATGATATTGTTAAACCCCTATTTATACGACCCTATTTTCATTAGCATGCGTGTTTTTTTATCAGTCGACAGCTGCGCGCGCAGCCGCCATGTTAGCGTGACGTCACGTATCGATTCTCGCGCGAAAATCGATATTATCGACCGCACACCTGTGGCGCGTGCCACACTGTTCCGGGGGCATTGAACTTTTTATTTTTTCTGAGGGTTGAGATTGAGACGAAGGGAAGGAAGGTATTCAAAAAACGTGGAATCTTTTTTGTAGTACCTGTTATTGGATTAAGATAAGAAGCCCTGACGTTTGCTATAAAGAAAATCAACTAAATAACGAAAATGTGTTTTTTTAGTGGCTAAACAAAATATCACTGATGAAAGGAAAATGTGTTGGTACATTTCACACCGAAGGAATGTTTAATTAAATAATTTACCCTACCTACAAGCACTATCCATTTCCTTAGACCTTTTACAGATCAATATTAAACCAAAGTTTACATTACATGATTTCAAAATCGAAAAGTCTAAAACTATCAATTATCTTTAATTAAGATAAAGAATCGAAACTTCATATTTTAACATATCTATAAAATAAAAGAAATATTAAGTTGACCAAAGAAAAATATACTTCTTCATAAGACTACTTACTTCTACACTAATTTTTGACAATTCATAAGTACGTACTTGTAACATAGTATTGGTCTTATTTAAATAATTTGACTTTGTTAGGTTAGTTAACCGAAATTCAAGATGCTAAACTTGTATTTAGTGAATACATTCCCCTAGACAAGCGTGTCCATTTTCCAAGACTAATTCACAAAAACTCTAAAACAATAATAGTTGAATTTCATAATTCGCTTTTCTACATAACCGCTAGCTATTTTACATAACCGCAAGGAACATACTTAGCGCCTGTTCAGCATTGGTAGAATGTTGACATCTGAGGCTAACTGTAGTCTTCTACCACGATCTACACTCGTTTAAGGGCGCTTTCAGCTTTTTTTATTCCTGATAGGCTTACTTTTGACCGCAAATTCGCCTGATGTTAAGCGACACTGCAATCTACGATGGAGCGCGCTTGCCTAGAAGAAACCGATTCACTCGTGATTTAAAGGCACCCAGATTACATCTATCGGGGAAGACCTACTCAGGAAACGCATTCCACATTTCAGCAGTCCGCATGATAAAAGTGGACTTAGAGCGTTTCGTTTTTGGAGTGTCCACCATGACGATGTCGCTGTTTCCCGCTTCTGATCGTCCGATAGTAAAAAGGGCAAGGAGGTTTAGGCGGGAAAATGTAAAGTGCACATTGCCGATTTTATATTATTTTTCAAAACTTGAATTTCTCCGAAGTTTAATGTGTAATTATGGTGGATGATTAACCATTAAGTGTTCGTGAACGTGTGAGAGTGTAGGCAAATGATATAAAATTGAAAATCGTGACTTTTTGGGTTCACTCCTAAACTCCACCGAAGCCTCAATAAAGTTTCTACCGTTTTATTGGGGCAACTGAACTTATACTTGACACTGGCGAACACAAGTGTGGTGCCATAATACAATCCCATGATGGGAAATATTCTTTGAATACTTGATTACTTTATTACTTGACACTGGCAAATACACAAAAAGTGTGGCGCCATAATTTAAAAAAAAAGGGGCAAGGGGAAATACGATCGTGGAAATCTGATGCAAACTCTCCGAAATGTAACCGATAAAAAACCGATAAGCTGACAACTTTGCGGCGATGTTCCAGACTTTGCACTTTAGCCCGGACAAGGAAGTCATTGCCTATGAGCTTCTTGGCACGCTTCTCGACGGATTCCAACGCCTCGAGCTGAACCGATGCATCCCAAAGGTTATTCATATTGTCTATATTTTCTTCGGAATTATATCAGTGGTTATCAAAAACAATGGGACCTCACTGCGTGGATACTCGGTTCTCCATGTTTCGACCGTGCGACCATGGTTAAACCTTTCCAACTTTCTGAATAATTGATCTGCGAATTTGCGACTCTCATCGTTAGTGTTTTACAAATTCATTCGTAACCACATTCTGAACTTACGTCTTAAAGGTGACGTCAGTAACATCTATTGAAAAGCAAGTTTTCCTCTCAACCGACATGACTTACCTTACGGTTAGTTCTACGTCGTACGATGCTACCATACCTATTATAATGTTTTTGTGATTTTTTGCATATTTCATGCTAAGATTATAAAGTTATTTTAGTGCAGGAAAAAATCTACTCGCAGGCAGGATTTGATCCTGCGTCTTCTGGTTAAATAGGTACACCTATGCCTTCGTAATGTTGACGTAGTCGTTTTTCTTCTACGATATTGTGTCCAAGCAATCAAAACGGACATTCTTCTCAACACCAAGTGGCAAATCTCTTCTACAGTTTGAACACAATAAAAAAAATATATTTAGCGATCTTGCTTGTTGCTATCTATGAAAGATGACACAACCCTATGTTTAATTTTGAGGATATTAAAAATATATTAGTGGGGCTTCGTGGTCGCTATCGGAAGTGGAGGGTTGTGGCGCGTTGGGCTCTGTGCCACTTCCTATGGTTGCGTTACATTGTTTTAATATCAACCCTCTTGTAACCAACCTATGAATGAAGTCTATTTATTCAACCATTCTTTTTGGATATAATCAAATGTTTAGCCAAGTCTAAATGCTCTTTTTCGTTTGCTGCATAAGTTCGTGGTACAGGCGTGATGGTATGTAAGTATATAACTTACATACCATTACGCCTATATTCCCCAAGATAAGGCAGAGCTGTACTTACTAATGTACACCCACAGTTCGCCGGTATGTTTTAGGTTCCTAACCTACCTAAGTAGCTTTTTGTACTTCCCCAAGAATTTTACAAGGTTTTTTCGTTAGTTCATTCACTATCGTATACATTGTCGTTTCAGTATGAACACTTTACAAGCTGCAGTAATTTTAAGCTCTTACTGTCCCACCTGTTCTGTCCGCTAGCCCAGATTGAACTAAGCTCACACTGACATGTACAAAAAACTAAACATTTTGTTACGAATTTATCTAAGCTAAAACTGCAATGCGTATTTCGGAACACCTAAACATAGGTATACTTTATTTACATATACAGAATAAACTAATATTATTATCCACGTAAATTATCAATGTTATCGATATTTGTCAAAAAATCAATACTAAGTAATTTAATGTATCTACAGGGCCGCCATTTTGAAAACGCGGCGACAAAATCCAATAAAAATCTCACCGAATCAATGACAAAATCTTTCTTATCCACTACCATCGTAAAATTATCATTGTCCATATTTATTTCCAGTTTATTTTCCTTCATAAATACTTTTATAATAAGCTCCGACATTTTGACCTAAAAATATCGAACTTTAATATTGGAAATCATGTCCTCCCGGTGACCTGTCGTCATAGCAACGCCGCGGCGGCGACCCCAAGTCACGGCATCGCAATTACCAACGGCCATCTCCTTCTACATCACCATTTTCCCCCGCAAGAGCAAGGGAGACAGATATACGGTTCGTAGTGCGTTTCAGAGAAAGTAGCCGTTGTCAAAATCGATATCGCACAAGGCTAGGCGTCGATTATCTGTTCTTTCGCCGGGGTACAGTGTCGTTAACGTCACAAGTCAGTATGGACTCAATTATAATTACAGCTCTATAATCTTTGTTATAAAGCTTAGTTTTGAATGTAAGCAAACTGTACAAAAGATTCTACGGCACTTTTATGCGGTTTGTAGGCAGCTTGCTTGGTTAAAACCATCGACTATTGATTCTCGCGATCCCTTTTGCCAATGATTGTGAGACATTTCGATTTATTGGATTATTAAATATGAACTTGGTTACGTTATAACGCGTTTAGAACCATTGAATATAAGAGATCTTATCGACAGAGCGTAGGACTTTGTTACGTAAGCGATTATATTCCGCACGTTAGTACCTAGGAGCTAATTCATTTCACTGTGATAGACTTAACATAACATACCATCACGCCTCTATTCCTCGAATGGCTTGGCAGAGGCTGCAGATGTGTAGGTACCTAAATAGGTTTGTTATTCTTTGTAAACATTATCAAAACAAGAAAGTACCTAATACATCCAGTTAAGCTTTTCCAAACTACATTGGGGTCAGTTTCCGCTCTAACAAGACACGGCTGAACATAAGTATTTTACATTTGCTAAACAATTACTGACCAAAACTAACACTGTGATAGATATCTGTTTCAATGAACTTTCTGTTTCAAGCGGGAAGATAGGCTACCTCCCGCTCGAGCACTCTCTTTTTTTTTAAAGTCAACTTCAATCTGGGTCGCTCCGCTCAATTCTAGTATTCTTAACTCCTCGTGCTAAGCTGAATGCTTGTGTTACGAGTGGGTTCACGACGGCCGTGCAATGGGTGGGTTTCGAACCGGCAACCACGTGATCACCAGTCTGACGCCCTAGCCATTAGGCTACCACCGCTTGAAACAGAGAATTCATTGAAACAGATTTTTTTTATGGGATAGGGGGGCAAAATAGTAGACGGATCACCTGATGGTAAGCGATAACCGCCGCCCATGGACACCCGCAACAATAGGAGTCGCAAGTGCGTTGCCCGCACAAATTCCAACTCCGAGCTGCCTCTGGGAATTTCATAGAAAAACCCAATAACACTTTTCTCGACCTGGGAATCGAACCCAAGACCTCGTAGCAGTTGCGCTCAGAACCTCTTGGCTAATGAGGCAGTTGTCTAGGCATATAAAATTAAATAAAAATTAATAATCGTTTTTAATATTATTTAATAATTATTATTTATAAAATGCCTTCGCCAGAGCGAGGATATACACACGCCCACGCGCGGTAAGCAGAGCTTTGTTATGAAGAAATATTGTCATGCTGGGTAGTACATACATAGAGTGAAATATCATACAATTTGAATACTATTAAACAAAAAACGGCTTGACAGAAATTAAGCAAGCATAATGATTCAGCGAAGGCGTCCGCTCAGAAAGAAGTTCTCCAAATTATTAAAGAACTTTACGGAAATTAGAAGATTCAAGTTGCATAGGTACCGGTGAAATCACATGTTTATCTTTCCCTCCAAAAATCTACAGCAAAAAATCCACTCGAAAGCCCGGAATATCATTTAAACTTTTTAAATAATTAAAAGAACATACCTATATTATTTGAAATTAGAATTAAAATAAAATATTCCTTAAAAACACTACAAACAACGCAATGCCTCTTGCATACATACGGCAACGGGGACTTCTACGATATCATACTAAGTAGATAATGTAATTTTATGTTAAAATACAGATTAAAAATAATAATATCACTAACCTGATCCCAAAAATTGCAGTTATTGAGAATCATTGCACTGGTTTTACTACCCAAATATACATATTAATCTATGGGTTTTACCACCTGTGACGTCGCACTGATATAGTTCCATATTGAGTGCACAGGTGTCGCGCGAGGGCTGCACCTACACATCATGTTCTTTATTTGAATCAATGCCGCTGTTTGGCGCCAATATTTGAAATAGGTACTCGTTACGAGAAAAATCTATTGATAATATGTATTAGGTTCTAGCCAGTAACAAATCATAATTAGAGAAGGTTACACTCAAACATTACAGGTCTTTTCGGACTCACAATATATAATCAAGCACTATATTACAATAAAAATACGTCTTATAACTGCCTCAATAGCCAAGTGGTCCTGACCGCGACTGCTACGCTAGAGGTCCTGGGTTCGATTCCCAGGTCGAGCAAAGTGTTATTGGGTTTTTCTAAGAAATTCCCAGTAGCAGCTCGGAGTTAGGAATTTGTGCCCGGTTAATGGCAATAGGCTCGCCCCCTATTACATGGGACCTAAAACATACTGGCGAACTGTGGGTGTACATTAGTACGTCTCTGCCTAACCCTTCGGGGAATACAGGCGTGATGGTATGTAATACGTCTTATAGATTTTCAATTGATTTATTTTGCTTATTTTTTCATTATGTAGTTAGGTATTTGGTGTGATTCAGACTTTGGATATATAGTCTAAGGATTCAAACGATTTCAGATATAAAACCGGCTGTAACATGAATAACGTAGCAGCAATATTCTGCTTTTATTGATTAAAAAACATCGATTATGTTTTATTTCCTAGTTCAAATAGGACGCTGGAAAGTGGAAAGATATACTTAAGTAGTGATATGATGTTGTATGTTTTCGATTTTCTAGTATGGCTTATTCTTAGGCCCACAAAACATTTTCTTTGATATAAACCTTCTTCTGACAATTACGAACGCAACGAAGAACAGCCTAAGCTATTGGGCCGTAGGTACTCAAGTGATAATATCCTACTAATATTATAAATGCGAAAGTTTGTGAGGATGGATGGATGGATGCATGGATGGATGTTTGTTACTCTTTCACGCCAGAACGGCTAATCGGATCTGTATAAAATTTGGCACGGAGATAGATTATAGTCTGGAATAATACATGGGCTACTTTTTATCTGAATTCCACGGAGACGAAGTCGCGGGCAGAAGGTACTCTTTCATAAAAGCGGCAATTGATTTTTATTTTAATACATAAAAAATATACTTAAACATATATATTACCTACCTACCATGCTCACGCCCTTGTGTATATGGTAAGGTCTTCTCGATTGTTCAAAGATGTTTATTAATGTGGGAGTGTCTTATTTAATAATATAAATAAAACTCAATTTGTATGTTTGTTTGTTTGTATTGCATCAACTGTAACACTTTCAGTTTTCATCGATATTGAGCAAAGTTTACCTACATTATTATAACTGCTCGCATTGAGATATAGAATCGTTTATTTATTTTGTATCTTTCATAAATAACTAATTAAAAATTTACAAAAGAAATAAAATATTACAAAAATTAAACCCACACGCATTAACTTTGATGCGGCGGCATGAAATAAATTTTCTATTTTCCATTTAGATTTTTAAATAAACGATTCTACACCGCACGTAAGCATAACAACGCATGCTATGTCATAATGCTCTGACCCCTTCCATGACAATACACACACGACAAAGTGCCGTCATATTTGTTTTAAGCTTTAAGCACCAATTTTCTTTATAACAAGTCGTTCGAAATAATTAAACGACTAAAATTCTATAAATATCTTACTATGTATAGGTTAAAAATACATGTTATAACATTTTTACAAGTCTATCTTTAGTTTATTGCATGAATCTAATGATCTATTCCAACTCTCGAACGCAATTAATGGTTTTATTTTACGAGACTAACGTTGGAATAAGTCATTCGATTCGCGAGTATCTATTTTAAAAATAAAGAAAAATCGAAAAACCTAAATGAATACGAAAGCGCGGAGGACGTGACCGATGATAAACATAACATATAAACGCAATCTAATGTTAATTATACAAATAAAAAAAATATAAATACACTCCGGAACATATTTACATACAATGATAATGGATATAATCATAAAATTACTAATAAAAATTAACAAATTTGCTAAAAAAACAGTTAATCATAATTGCACATCAGATGAACTAAGAAATTCGTAACTAGGAGTATTTCTCTATTGGTTAATTAGCCTTACAATTACTTTTCTCTATTTACGTATTATGTATTCAACTTTGAAATCCACGAAACTTATAAGACGGATTGTCGTTTCATTACAATAAGAAGTAACTTAAAAGAAATTATTGTAAAAGTTTATAGAATAGATGGATTGAAATTTTTTGTTAAAAAGCCATGCGAGAATCAAAATGTCTACTTAAAAAAAAGCGTGGCTATTCCAAGTTGCGTAGAGTAAGAATATTTATGCCAGTAAAGTATATAGGTACATAATGGGTACAATGTAGGTAATTACTAAAATTATACAATATTATAGAAGTATTTTTATATTTCAGCGAACTACGCGTAGAAGCGTTACTTAATCGTACAATAATTACATGAGGGTTATAATTTATATCTCTGGATTCGAATCCAATTTCCAGACCGTTAGGTGCCCAGTTACTTACATTTTTAAAATATAAATACTATAGATACGAAAACAATAACATAATTACGAGATTGTATTTTCAGGGAAAACTAATACATTATCAAGGGTTACTTTAAATTTTCCGAACATTGGGCCTAATATACAATAAAAATTGCATTTTAGAGGTTACAAAATCTTTGGGAGTACTTACAAGCCTTTGCAGAAATGAATTCTAACAATGAAGATTATCATTTAAAGTCCAGGCATTCAAAATAATGTTAATCATTTATTTCTAGTTAGCACGTTGTATAGAACGCATCATAAATATCATACAATATTGTTGTATCTAAGGCACATAATGTTTAGGCTTTCAATTATTACTCCATATCGTATTAATGGTGCTAGTAAGTCAAACAAAAAATACATGTTTGCGACCAATACATAAATTTCCATATTTTATCAAAACTTTTTGTTCATACAAAATTATGTATTAGTCGGGTCCATAAAAATTACTGCAAAGCTATCAAACAAATCTACATTTTTTACTAATGCTGTAAAAAAAATACCTACATTTCTCAGCTTACAATCGCTGTTAGTGTTACCTCATTGTTACAATTATAACAAATGCATTTCATACAACATGTTCCTGTCTGTCATTTTCAATACATTCATTTTTTATTTATATAGCACTCACGGTGCATTGCCAATCATACAAAAACAACTATTTCAATATAAGACACGTTCTGAATGAACAATTGAATCACAGTCTAGAATTTTCGGCACCAATGAGCTTTAAATTCGTCACCAATATTAATATTGCCTTACCACGTTACAAGGTTATCTCTTCCAGATTTTCAATGACGAAACTGTTTTTTTCTGTTGTCAACAAGCCTTAATGACGTTACTATTACTTTCTAAATGTTTATTTTTTTTTCAATATTCTAATAATGTTTTCTATAGCTAGCAATTGACTAATCCCGCCTTTCTGCCTAGTTCGACTATAGCTGTACTTCTAATATATTTTTGTCAAATAGCTATTAATTGTACCAAACTGCACTATATTTATTTTTTTACATAGTATCCAGCCTCTCGCCGATCTGTCTATAGAAAAAATATCGCGAATTGTTTATATAGGTCACACTACGTTTCAGTACCAAATTCTAGCCTCACTAAAGCCCTTTTTTTGTTTATAATTATTATTTTTTATTTATTGCTTGTAGTTATTGCTACGTTTCCTAGAACACTATGTTTATAGAAATCCAACACAATGATAAAACCATCAAATAAAACTTGTCGATTGAATGATGATCAAAATTAATATACCTATGCCTGTGTTAAGCCTGAACAAATAAATTAATTTAGTAATTATGACAACTAGACGTGGTTATTTTAATTAGTTTTTTTTTGCTGTTTTTGTATTCGAATTATAGTCACGTCATTGGTTTCGCTACGAACTTAACTTTACCACGCTTATTTAAATCTAACTCTATTAAAAATTGTGTATATATATTTGGATTTCCTTCATTAAGTGTAATTTGGCCACATTTTTAGTTTCACACCCCTTACTAATAAACGTAAGGGGTTCCATAATTGTAAATATTTTTTTATTATTTTAAGTAACATTAAATTTACATTGTATCTCTAATGACTAGCTTTCCTCGTATGGCCACTGTTATTGCGAAAAAAAAACATTTTCATGAGTGACAAATTAATTTACAGGATTTAAGTTATAGGATTAATATACTTTTATTTGTATTCTGTAACCAAATATTTTAAGTAACGAATTTTGTGACCAAGCGACGTGAGTATTGCAGATTTTGCACTTTAAATTAAATGTTTGAGAATTATAAGGATGAGTAATATATATATATTCGAGAACCTATGTATTATACATAATATATAGTTAAAACAATTCATTATAAATTAATTATACTTTACGCTGCAAAAAATACCCTATATACCGACTAGCCTTATACTCGCCTTAATTTTCACATTACAATTTTTGGTTACAAAACACACAAATCTTAAGTTAATGATTCATTTGTTACAGGTATGAGCGGATGGATTTATCAAAAAGAACACTACAATTTACATATCCCTATTATGTAAGTTATTTTACGTTTTCTTTATGAAAGGCACCTATAAAATGTCCTTCGACATAAGTCGATCTACTTAAGATTTATTGTCGCTTTCGATGCTAGAACTTTTCACAAAAAAAATAGAAAAATAATAAAAAATAAAAAATCTTCTTGGTATAATTGTATCACTGAGATCAATATAGATGTATTTTTGTGCGAAAATTACGTTAAAAAAATCTTACAATATTTATATTTTAATAAAAATTTTAGTGTCAGTTTTCCTGATCGAAAGTACAATAAATCAACTACTCGGTTCGCTACTAATTACAACTAAACTAATCTCTTAAGCAAGGCTCGTCTTTATTAAATATTCGTTCAATAAATAAAAAAAAATATTTTTTAGACTAAACGACTTATTCCTATTTAATTTTATTTCCATTACAAAACACACAACAACGAAACAAAAAACAACTTATAGTATCACACTTTCGTCAATTTAAACTGTTCTGACGCCTTTGGAAGCATTTTATTCGCTTATCCTGTCTCACAGCTCAGCAAAACAATATTTTATAAGCTGCACTTTTATTAACATTTTATTTCACTAAATTACTGGAAGGCTTGATCATATCATACTTGTTTTTATATTCTATAAAAATATTAGAATATAATATGTTGTTTTTATTTTGTAGCTTTAATATTTTTTACATAATTATCGTTGGAGTATTTTGTTATCGCCTTAACAAGTAATAAATGAAAACCATGTCGATCACCCGCGTCTGTTTAAACATGAATTAATATTGACATGAGTACCTATAGACGCCGCGTCAAAGTCACACCGCGAGGGCAAGCGCAGTCGATCGACACAGATTAAAAATTGTAAAATCTAAATTTCAACTACAACCTCTTCCATTTTAATTCCATTTTTATATTTACACTAATCCCTCGACATTCAGAGATAACGTTAGAAATTAAACAGTCCGATGTAAAACGGGTCGCCAGTGTGGAAGGGGCGCGGGTGTCCACCGGAGGACGGTCGCCGTCGGCGCAATCGACGCGACGGATCCGACACTCGAGACGGGCGCGGCAGAATCAACACTTATCATAGATCCAACATTTGCGACCGATCCGACAGATTCAATATGTCCGACACTTGCGACACCGACCGACGCAGCGGTAGCGTGGGATCACGGCGAGCGCAGATCGGGCGCTGGTTTGTCGGGCGCGATGTCGTCCGACGCGTCCACGACCGATCCGACCGTTGAGCCAGTCGTGTCCATTGCCGTCGCTTCCGATGTAATCACGCTTGATTGGAAGAAGCGTTCTGTGGAGTAAATAATATTATTTGATTATGTATTAGATTGGAGCAATAAACTTATTGGCGTTTTGTACATTCCGTTCTTTTGTCAGAAAGAATCTCGTATCCCAAAGGATTTTTGGGACAAAAGAGAGCCCTCTATGCCAAAATTCATCAAAAAATATTCAGCAGTTTAGACGTGAATATGTAACAAACAAAGTTTCACTTTTATTTCACATCTATAATCTAACTTAATATAAGTTTTGATTTTCCTCAGGAAACAATATGAACGTGGTTTTGGTGTTAAAAATTGACAACCACAATATAACTTATTCAGAAAAGAGTACTGTTTACATGTCAATTTTTTTTATGGGATAGGGGAGCAAACGAGTAGCCGGATTACCTGATGGTAATGGATTACCGCCGCCCACCGACACCCGCAACACCGCAACACAAGTGCGTTGCCCGCCTTTAAAAGGGTTTGGGCCTCCGGTATCATCACTCACTAAGCGAAACACAACTTAAGCGTTGTTTCACGCCGGTTTTCTGTGGCCGTCGTATCACTCCGGTCGAGCCGGCCCATTCGTGCCGAAGCATGGCTCTCTCACGTGTTATATTTTGTCCCAACAATATTTAAAATAATTACAAGTGGGACACCGAGCAACACTAAAGTATAGTATCTGTCCGCTATCAGACTCGCACAACACGAGTCAAGGCAGGTCATAGCGGTACAAGGCGCGGGCGCACAGCGGGGCGGGGATAATCAGACTAATGGAATCCTGGACTTTTTAAACTTACCATCATCCAACAGAACCACGTGGTCAGGTCCCGGTGGCGCCGTCATTATGTTGAACTCTTCTTCTAGGGTAGGGAATGGTGCGTTCCATCTAGAATTATCACCGTCGTTAATTACAAAATAAGGTACTAAATAAGCCTATACATCCCATTGTGAAAGCCCCTCTATTAACCAGGTCTGAAGGTCGCCTTTCGTACAGACAGCTACTTGCTACAATTCTTGCATACTTGTTTTGCTTTTTCAATGTTTTTATTCGTATTTTATAGTGGCCACGTCATCAGCAGGGATTCAGTTGACCATTGGCAAAGTTGCCAAAACGTCCACAAATTATCATTCATTTCAATATTAACTTTGACGAAGTCGGCTAGGAACATCACCGTAGCTTCTAAATGAATTATGGCGATCAGTGGTTAAGCTGATAATTGCAATACCAGTGGTAAAAGACCATGGTGCTGTCAGTGGCAGCTGAGACGTAGCCCACATTCACTTAGAATGTGGCTAAAAGAAATAAAATAATCTGATCTTTTAAAACGTCTTCTCGTCAAGCGCAATTTTCTTGTAGAATAAAATAGAATAGAATATCCTTTATTGTACACCAAAAACTAATGTCAAGTATAAGTTATCAATTATAGAATATGGTACAATGGGCGGTCTTATCGCTAAAAGCGATCTCTTACAGACAACTTTTGGATGGACTCAAGAAAAGTTCAAGTAAAGTTTTCCTGACCTAACAGTCTTTTAAAAAAAATTTAAACGTTATCCCATACTTCTATTATCTCCACTATCGTGGATACAAACACAAATTCTCACATACACAAACGACCAGACTCGGAACAACTGCATGAAGGTCATACATTTTTTTCCCGGTGTGGGGATAGAACCCACAACACTAGGTGCAGAAGCTCAGCCGCTACACCAAATGTGTCGTTAAAACAAAAAGGTCAAAAAGAAGAGGTTCTCAATTCATCTATAAAAATATACCAATTTTAAAATTTGTATATTCATTTATCCCATTGTACCATATTCTATGATTGATAACTTATACTTGACATTCTTTTTGGTATACATTAAATGATTTACTATTCTATTCTATCCCCTGGAATTCAGAAACACTCTTGCCTCATCCCTATACTTAAATTCTCATCCAAACCTTATCTTTCGTAACATATTACTAAGAAATCAGAATAATCCCAAATTCTAAAAGTTGTCAGAGCCTCGTTGGATACAAGCGGGGTGCACCTCGTGGAGGTGAGGCTGACATTCGGGGAAGCTATTCCACTTTCCCCTTGCACCCCTGACTTCAGCCTGATACGGACCTGTTTATCGGTCCCAAGTCCTCTAAAACCCACCTAGGCGCTGCCCTCGCGGAGGCCCGGGGTGCGTACAGCCCCAGCCCGCCTGGCGGAGACACCCCGCCCGCGCCCGCCATCACCGCACCGCCACCCGCCCCGACACCTGACACCCCACCACTTAATCCTACACCGCCGAGTGAACTTGCATAGCTAAATACCTGAGAATTAATTTCGAGTTGATTATTTAAAACTTAAAGATCGAGAAGAAACAAATCTCTCTAACTGAAGATCTAATCATACCTGTTGCGGCTGCGAGTGGAAATGGTTGAAGTGTGAGATGGGGGGATGGCAGTCCGTGCGGTAGGGATGTGGCGAGCGCCGGCGAGGAGACGTGGGCGGAGAGCGCACTTCAGGAGAGGAGGGCGACGTCCCTCCTCCTCCCACGACGCTACCGCCAACTAGCTCACTTGCTGGAACAAGATGTGGTATATTAAGGAATAATATTTCTCCATTTACCAAATGAAAACCTAGCTTCTGGTAAACACAAAATCATTATCTGCTGAAGTAGGCTCTCGAGAGGAAAAAACGGGCCTTAATCGAACACCAATGGTCATGTTACTGGCCAACTTGGTTGGCTCCATCTAGCTCTATAACTAGTATATATAATGTAAGTAATAAAGTTATACAATTCACTAAAATACAAGGTTCCACATCTTTGAATCCAAAATCGTTAAGACAAGTGCGAAGAAAGTACTGCAAAAGTAATTCACTCATTACCTGTAGACCTGATGATGGCGACAGGCCTGGCCATCGGTGGGAGTGGTGGCGGTGGCAACATCGAGCTGCTGAAGTACGGCGGCTTCGGACTCCTCGATAAACTGTGCACCTGGAAACCAAACACTTAATTAATATGGACCAGCACATGAAAATTATTAGAGTTATAGGTGAAAAGAGAGTTGAGAAGTAGGTATGAATCAAGAATGGGTATCGGTGGACATCTGCACAACGATATACGTTCAAGATAAAATAACTTTTGAGGAGTGATGTTACCAGTGTGCAGTAGTGTCTAAAGATGACAACGCAAGAGTGATACCACTAGGTGCTAGCACCAACAACTAACCCCTATGATGGTTTCTTATTATTATGGACCAACAAAATAGGGAAGCTATCTTGGATCTCGTAGTTCATAAAAGAAATGGGACTACAGTCAAAATTTTTGAAAATCCTTATTAATTTCGTCCATCTGAGAAAAGTGATATGTTTTGTTAGAATCTTGCTGACTTCTGACATGGTGTTGTGGGTACACCATGTCCTTAGGATACCTTACGGGACACTTCAATATCTTATGTTATGTTTAAAAATATGATCTCTTCTTTTTCTTTTTCTCTTCTTGTAATGTAATGAAAATAACCTACACATTAAACTGCATACTTAATTCTCAGCAAACTTTATTTATCAAAACAAAGTTGTGAAGCTTTAATAATGTACCTAATTGTGATTATTTTATTTTACAAAGAGTATCTATGGAGTTTCTTGCCGGCTCTTCTCGATAAGACCCACTTTTTGGAACCGTGCAACTAGTTTTGTCTTTCAAAAGTACCTTCTTTAATGGTCTAATTGAAATAAAATATTTTGACTTTGACTTTATGCCGTCTTCTCAGAGAGACCTACAAATGAAATGAGTCTCAGTAATCTCAGTAAGTTCTGCACTGTCAAGTGCACCGTTGCCTACTTGGGGATGCCAATAGCATAGTCGTTTGACTATGCTCTTGGCATTGCTTCAATATTTTTTTACCTGTAACTGCTGCACGTCTGTGGGGTCCTGGCAGACGAAGGTGACGAAGTCCCCGAGGGAGTCTTGCGGAGCACCGTCATACTTGCCGCTCGCATGCTGGCTTGAGAGCGCTTCTGAAGCTGTAAAAACGAACAGAAATTTTATGTTTCTATTTGCTTAATCACGACTTCACCAAGACCTACCAACTACTTCTACCAACAAGGTAGGCCTAACCTAGATTAATATTTAAATAACTTGTGACTCTGTTGTATTGTATTTCTCAATCCTTCCCGAAATCCTTTGTATTATTTACATTTATTTAAAACTAACTTTTACCCGCGGCTTCGCTCACATGAAGCTATATTAGGAGTAAAAATGGAAAAACCAACATTGATGACCTCTTCTTTGTATGGGTCTCTATACATCAGAGAGGGGAAGCATATACTTTCTAACAGTGATAACAAAATTAAAATCTATTCAGTAATTTTGCGCCAACCCGTAACAAACAGACAAGAATTTTAAAAATCACATAAGTAGGTATTTGGGTTCGGAGACGTTTATATACCCTAGCCCACTTCTTTTTTTAAATATCTTCAATGTACAGACACAGCTTTTTTCCAATTTCATAATAGTAGAGAAGAAGAATGCCATCAACAATAAAACTGCCACTCAGTTCTCCACTAACGCACTAGATGTCGCTACTTACTAGTGGGGTGCGTATCGGTGGGTGGTGCGGCGTGCTGGTAGAAGATCGTGTTCGATGGTACTAGCGGGGACTGCGCCGACAGCCCCGCTGAGCTGTGCGGGATGCCTGCTGGCAAAATGGAGAAATATGAAACTTATGTTGATAGTACGAAGGTCGTACGTATTGCGATTATTATTGCGATAGAGAGAGAGAAGAATTTCGCTCAAAAATATATATAAATGAAGTTCCACTTTGTTTAATTTGTAGATTGTCAATGTGGCTATGATCGGTGTACGTCATTACGACACAACAAATTTATAATATGGAAAAAATATTAATTAATTTAATTATTTGTGAAATAATAGCTATTAATGTTGTTTGTGGTGAAATAAAAACGGATAAACTCTCGGAAAAGAGAAACTCAATACAAATTAAACGAAGTGTAAGCAACTTCGTTTATATATAAAAAAAAATTGCGCCATCCTTTACCTAAAAAAATATCGCAAGAACACTTCATGATGCGGCCTAAATGTTGCTCCTTAAATGGTCTGGGTGGATAAAACGCAAGCAAAGCTGCGCACGAGTCGTTAGTAATACTTCTTTACTAATATATAAAGCTGAAGAGTTTGTTTGTTTGTTTGTATACTTGAACGCGTTAATCTCAGGAACTACTGAGCCGATTTGAAAAATTCTTTCAGTGTTAGATAGCCTGTTTATTGAGGAAGGCTATAGGCTATATATCATCACGCTAAGATTAAGTAACTATTCCACGCGGACGAAGTCGCGGGCGGAAGCTAGTCAAAAATATCAACAAAATTATTTCAAAACATTGAAAATGATTAGGTATTTTTAAACACGGGGAGTCACCGCGTCGCTTCAACAATACATACTGTACATGTGCCATACAAGTGTGCACTATATTTAGGCGCCCGCGCACGTGCGTCGAATGCTTTACGAACGTCGGGGGTTTTGATTGACGTTAAGTTTAGTTGCCTTTTATTGTATTTGTATGTTGCTAAGATCGTTAAATCATTAGTCATTGTTCAATAAGATAACATACCATCACGCCTGTATTCCCCGAAGGGTTAGGGAGAGGCGTACTAATCTGCACCCACAGTTCGCCGGTATGCTTTAGGTGCAATGTAATATCCCGAGCCTATTGCCATTAACGTGGTCACAAATTCCTAACTCCGAGCTGCTACTGGGAATTTCATAGAAAAACCCAATAACACTTTGATCGACCTGGGAATCGATCGCCAATAAGATCGGCGTACCTATGTCCTTCTAGGGTGACCGTGGGACAGTATACAACCATAGTTTTTAAAGAAACTTTGAAATGTTATACATTTCAAAACTGTATTACAAAAAATCACAAAGTCACCGCGTCTTATTACCCCCGCCCCGCTGTGCGCCCGCGCCTAGTACCGCTATGACCTGCCTTGACTTGTGTTGTGCAAGTCTGATAGCAGACAGATACTATACTTTAGTGTTGCTCGGTGTCTCACTTGTAATTATTTTAAATATTGTTGGGACAAAATATAACACGTGGGGGAGACATGCTTCGGCACGAATGGGCCGGCTCGACCGGAGTGATACGACGGCCACAGAAAACCGGCGTGAAACAACGCTTAAGTTGTGTTTCGCCGAGTGAGTGAGGTTACCGGAGGCCCAAACCCTTTTAAAAGGCGGGCAACGCACTTGTGACTCCTCTGGTGTTGCGGGTATCCATGTGCGGCGGTTATCGCTTACTATCAGATGATCAGACTGCTCATTTGCCCCCCTATCCCATGTGAAAATTATAGAAATCGATCCAGTTACCTATTCTGAACAAATCGTATCCAAGTTTCGCAAATTTTATACTAAAATTAATGTTATATATATTGATGATGAATAATGTCGTAATCACAGACTCACTATAGCATTGTCCCACAAGCATAGCGGACGGCGTGGCTCTCTCAGCGGGTGGCTCGAAGGCGGGTGGCGCTGGACTATTGTACCCACAATAGTACCCTGACTCCAGCTTAATGCCGCCGCCAGAACCGCTCGGTGACTCCGACCCAGTCTCTTGCAGGATAGAAGCTGGAAGTAAAAGGAGAAGGGGATTATCGACGTGTCTTGAAATATCTTACTTTTCTTGAGAGCTGTACCAACAGTGAACCATATTTTCAGACCTTTAAAGACCTGGCGGGTTTTTTTATTGATAATTTATTAAACAAGGTTCTATGTGTTTGCTGAAAATCTTCATACATTTATTTGGGGAGACATGTTCCGTTGGACTCGTACTGATTAAAAACTGCACTTGCCTTTTGTTTTTCTATGGTCATTGGATTTTGATGACATGATAGTCTGTGGTCCAACAATCGCTGGAACCCTTCAAACTTATTAAATTAGTTTCTATGTAGATACACACCTTTGGACAGCTTCCACAGCTCCTTGGACGAGAAGACACCGGTCGCTAGAATAATATCGTTGCATATTACACCGTTGTATGGGTTGTGACTATAGCCTGAAATCACCCATTTCAGACGTTACAGTATTACGAGACTGGCAATACAATAATTAGGGCTGTCAGGACGCATAGGTATACATTTCCAACTTAAATTTCTTAATTATTGACGTATACCTATGTGATATAGTATTTAAATTAATCAGACTAGAAATTCAGGGTCCAATATAGTTTAATAAATGTTTGGATATAACATTTTTATGCGATAGAAAGTGAGTATTGTCGAAGATGAAATTTTCTATCCATGAAAAATGTAATAGATTTTTTTCTATCCATTAAAAATAGATATTAATTATTCTATCCTACGTTAAGTACACATAATCATGATTCGACTGCATTGTCAAAAGATTCAAATTTACTCAATTCCTACTGGCTTCCATTTTGAACAGTCAAATTTACTCAATTCCTACTGGCTTCCATTTTGAACAGTCACTATCAGTATCTACTATTCAAACAAGACAACCTCTTCCTCCCCCTCTACCCTACATTTAACCTATGTCATAAAGATTAAGGATCATTTTATTTTTAACTTAGTCTAACACACATAAAGACAACATCTAAACCTGATTCAACTACTGTCTTTAAACTGTCCATAAAAGTTTAGGTAATAAAATTGATGGTAAATAAAGACACGGTTGAAACAGGCATTAATATTATTGAAAAAAATATGCCTGTATTGGAATTACAGGTTTCTTATAGATTTAATAAAGCCACAACATCAAACATTTATACATTATAGAAAACATCCAACAACATTAACTACCATAGAGTAATGTTTTCAGAAGTTAATTTATAGAAAACGACATATTTAACCAACATTTTAAGTAAATTCATTCTAATAAAGAAGTGACCTAAATAAAATATGGTGCTCAAAAATAACACCTGTATTCACCGAAGGGCTAGGTTTAGGTTATATGTAATAGCGGGCGAGCCTATTGCCATTACATGCAAACAAACCCAAATTCCCTTGCTGCTGCAGAGAAAAAAAAATCTCTCGTTTAGAAATCTTTTTGTGATTTTTTGTGATTCTATTATTTCTCGTTTAGAAGTTGAGTTTAATACCAAATATTATAAAAACGTCATTTTCTATAACTTAACTTAAGAAAATAAACTGGTGTAGATTTATGTTGCAGCAATAGCTGCTTTCGTTATAAATTGTATTACCGTACTAGGTAATGGCCTATTTTTGACTGAACAAATAGGTAGTTGATGCGAAGTAGTGAAATTAACAAATCGATGCCATTCTTAATCTTAAGTAAAATGAACTAAACAATTTCGATAAAACGATTTTCAGACATGATAATAATCTTTGGTAAATATCATGAAAACGTTATGTTAGAATAGCATCGATATATACATATATAAAAAGTGTGAAAGAGAAGGAACACCGACTACATACAAATAACAACAAAGGAGCAAACATTACTCTGGCAATCCCAAAAATGTGAAATTTTACAACGTTTGGTACCAATAGAAGCATGAAAAGTGTAAGTGCAAGCCAATTTGATGCGGGTATTAAGAAAATTTTGTTTTAAAAATGCATAAAATAATTAAAGAAAAATCAAATAATCTGTAGGACAAATACTTTTTGTGCAAACCAATAACATTTATGTTCCTTCTACAGTGTGGCAATCAACAATTAGTAGGTACTGTTTGTTGATTTGGGTAGCTATTACTCAAAAATGGTGTGATTTTGAATACACTCTGCGAACATCTCGCTTTTAAGGTCTTTTAGGTTCTTTTCCAAACTATCTTGATTAAGTTTTAAAATCATTTTTCGAGAAGTACCTACCTACATACTTTACATTAAATGACAAACAACGATCTAGGTACTTATAGACTTCTTGTTTTCGAGATGTTGGTTTGAATGTATGAATTAGAAGCATTTATATATTTTGACCGTAATAATGGAAATGTGTAAAGCACAACATTCAAATCGAATTCTTTTCTTTTTTATTTCTTTTTGAAAAAACGTTGCCCCACACTAGGATTTTCTCCTGTATCGTGGGCGTGTTTACAAACACAAATTCTCACATATCTGTAAAATATCTGTATGATCTACCGGTAGTTGTTCCAGGTCTGGGTGTTTGACCTGGAACAACTACCTGTAGACTATACAGATATTTGCTCCGTGTGGGGATCGAACCCACAACACGTGTTGCATAAGCCGATTGCTCAGCCGATACGCCAAACGTGTCGTCAAAATTCAAACCGTCAACGTTGAGGTCCCACGTTGGGCGCCATTAATTTACGCTAACTTTTCAACCGCAATTTATTTGTTTTCTTATCTTCCACATATTTCCAAAGTTTCTAAACCCATTTGAATCATTAATTATACTAATAATTGTTTTAAAATTTGTGGATTCTCGTAGATTTTTGGTCCAGATTGGATGAAGCATTTTGGTAGTTATATTTAAAAATTTTCAAACTTAAGAACAGTTTTTTTTATTCGAGTTAAACATCTACAAGCTATTGTTTGCCACACGGCTGCAGAAGGAACGCATACAACAGACTGGACACAAGACGTTACTGTACTCGTTCGCGCGTTACCTTTGCTCTTGGCCTCGTGTTCATTCTCTTTGTCCCTAGGAGGGTGAGGCGAGAGTGACCCGCTTAATATATCTGAAATCACACCAACTTCACTGTACAATAGTTAGGAACCGATGACATGATGAGAGGAAGTGAGGATGCCTACTGAGGAAGATTTTGCTACTCGTCAAGATGCAAATTGTTACCTTATTTCCGTGAAGCAAAAAGAGAAAAAGGAAACCAACCTTCAATCAATACTTTTTACTATGACAATAATAATTGTTGTAAATGCTAATTCTAATAAGGTATACAATAACTACAGCAAGAATTTGCAGCGCCTTTTCTAAGCTAATGTAAACTTGACAAGATTGATGATATTCAGTCGATGTTGTGGATAATATAGTTATATTAAAAGCACAAATTACTTAGGTAATAAACATTGAAGTGGCTTCACCTAAGAAATCTACAGAAAGAAGGATAAACGGCGATCCCTATGGAATACCATAAAACTACTTTTAGGTTACTTAAGCTCTAAGCTCACATAAAAAAAAAAGTAAAATACTTGCAAAGTGAGACCAACAATAATTAAAGTCAACTCCATATACTCAGGTTACATCCGTTTAATGATTTAATGTGATCAAACAAATTAAATTATCATTCTCTGAGTTTGTTTGTTTCATTTATAGTAAACAGGAATATTCGTTTAAGTATATTTTCATTTACTTAAGCAACTACATTTTAAAGTTGATCCTTCACTATTGCTATTCTTCACGATATAGCTTTATTGAGTTTTCACTCTGAATCTAGTTGGAAAATAAACTACAGTTCCGAAGTTCCATGAAATAATATTTAAAATAAAATATATTTTAGAATTTGGGATACTCGCAAAACAAGCTAACGTAACAAATTAAATGCTTCTACATGGGATATATGCAATTAAAGATCGTAGAAGGATGAGTGCTGATCACCGTTAATTTGGAAAACATTAAAAAAAAATAAGAGCTTACTAGCAATGTAGGTCGCACATTACTAGTATTCTTGTTAACCCCTCGCGCTAAGCTAAATGCTTGTATTACGAGTGAGTTTACGTTGGTAATGCAATGGGTGGGGGTTCGAACCACATGATGAACGCCAAGTCCAACGCCCTAGCCATTAGGCTACCGACTTACCGATTATTTTCCTGACAGTAGAAGGCAAAGTATTATTTCATTTGTTTATACTCTTAACCATTTTTTAATTTTATTTCGCTAACCATTCAAATCTTTACCGATACACTGATTAATCAATTGTCTATCATAATTTCAGTTATTATCAAGATTGCTTAATATTTCAAAGACCAAATCATCAGCAAATATTGCTATATCCAAATTAAAGTCATCAGCACTCCTCCCCAAGTAAAAACATAAAAGCAAGTAACAAATAGAACTGAGCGAGAGACCTGGCAGACCGTCGCTCCCATTACCATAGCTGTTGATAAAGTTCGCCAGATACAGGTCCAGTTCTCTGACGGACACATTTATGTGGTAGGGGTTCACGCAGAGTCCTGGCTGCGTGCATTCTGGGTGTTTCTCCAGGCGCTCGCCGTCTGTGCTCTCCAGGGGGATCGCTTTGAACAGTATCACCATTACCAGGTCTAGACGCCATACCTGGAAGTGAAAGAAGAGAGGCTGTAGAGTTTTATTGAATGATTTATTGTTCAGCTATAGTAGATCAATGAGACTGTATTGTAATTCAGTTAGAGTTCCCCACTAAATACTGCGGCTATTTTAAACTGCAGGATTTTTAGGGGCGACCTCCTTTATTCCATCTGGGCTTCTCTAGATTAGCGATTCGATGCTCAGCCTAAGGCTGAGAATGTGTTTGTTTGGCAACAGGCAACAGTGTCCTGTTAAACTTCGCGTTACAATGCGCAGATTTTTCCTGCTCAGGCTAGAATAGAGACTGTGTGCCATTGTGTTGGCTTTCGTAATAGTTAAGGATGCTTAAAATTAAATTAATTAATAGCACTAATCATATTCCTAGCTATAGTTAGTACTCTTGATATGAATAACATAGTCGCCGTACATCAAAATGTTAATCATTATCCTGAAAATTTTATTGTCTGAAGGAACCAACTGTGCCATTTAAACTATGTACTTCTCATTAATGTCGGGAATTACATAATACCAATACATGTAATGCGATAAAATCCTTTAAAAATGGTTGTATTTCAATGTTCCGTAAACAGAAGTTTTGACTGGTGATCGTGCTATTTGTCAAATATGTTCTAGTACCATTCCTACTCACTTTGTCAGCCTGCCGTAAGCAGTCTATCCTTCTCATCTTGCCCTTCTGGTCGGGGTTGGAGAGCACGCACACGGCTGGCCGCTTGCCCGTGATGCTGAGCACGAAGTCCTCTCGGCAGTCCTGCGTTATGTCCTTGCGGAGCTTCCCTAATAACCGCGATGCCCATTTCTGTTTCACTTCTGCTTTTTCGTTCTGGAAATTTAGGAAGGAGGGAATTAGTTTTAGAATTTTGAAACTACGGTCATCATTTTTTTAAAGCTTACTAGCAATATTTTCGCGCACATTACTAGTATTCTTGTTAACCTCTCATGCTAAGTTAAATGCTTCTGTTACGAATGTAGTACGTCAGCATTGCGTGGGTGGGTTCCGAACCAAATGATCACAAAGATTTTTCTACTATTGAAAGTCTCTCGCGTCTGATAAAAAAAAATGTTGTATTTATTCATATTAATAAAGATATCGATTTTTATTATTCCTTTCCTGCAAATTTAATCAATCAAACATAAAAAATATTCCCACAGAAATCAGCACAAGTATCAAAACAGTTTAAAATTAAAAGCAAGCGGCATTCCTTACCAGTTGCAAAACATATCTAGTGATCTAAATGGTGGGGAGGCGGAGAGTTCGACTACCGAGGTTCGATTACCGCATCGGAACCAATAGCTGTCACTCCTACAGTTATTTGCCTCTAGTCCGCACGACTGTGAGGACGTGAAATTTCAACCCACACTAAAATCTTATTACTAAGACCTGTGCTTATAGTCTATATATTGAGAGAACAGAAAATTTACGTCATCTCTAACGGATTTTTAAAGGATTTCTACATACACAATTCGAAAATTAAAATTATGAAAATTATAATAAATGCATTCGTTTACATAAAACAGAATCTATAAAAAACTTTTAAGTAGATAAGCTTTATCGAAACAGTTATATGAGTGACACTTTCAATGAACGGTAGTAGAGATCAGGTATATAATTGCTGAATTAAAGAACCAATAATAATATCTTCGAGCGCTGGAGATCAACTTGAAATGATGTTAAATAATTTCATCCTCTCAATAAATAGACTATAGAGACTTTGTGACTGCTTACATTTTGCACGGCTTTGGTTATAAACATCATAAATTTACAAAATTTACCTGTAATTCATATTTAGTATGGCGTTCCTCCTCGAGACTCATGCGTTTTTCGTGCTTCTTGTAATATTTCCGTTTGGCCGCTTGTAAATTGAACCAAGTATACGAAAAGGACTTTACAAATGGCATCAGGGCCTCTATGAACGGATGGAACTCGTCCTGTAAACAAGAGAAACATTCAAAACAGGTATTAACTTGGTATATTGAAATTTCTTTACTGGCGCCCACCCTGGGACTTTTTAAACCAACCCAGCTTTTGTTTTCGAATGTGATAAATTCACCAGTATCGACAATCTAAACTTTGATTCTGATCGTAAATTCATATAGTATACGATTATTTAAACAGACAAAGCTTTTACAAATAATAATTACAAGATTTATTTTATCCAGACTGATGAGCCCGACTTTGTTCGCATAAATTGAACATTTTAAATAAACGAATTCTTTATCAATGTTTAGGCATCTATAAATAAACAGACGAGTTAGTTTTGATATGCAATAAACAGAAACATCAAATGCGAGAAATACTCGAGAAAGACAACGAGAAATCGACACGGTAATAAAAAAATAAATTTACGGTAAAAAAAGTAAATACCACTAAATCTGAGTAAAGTTATTAGAGCTGGTACAAATGAAGTGATTCTTCCCAGGTGTATAGAAATTTCCTCAAAATTTACTTTTTAATCAAATGAAATTCAAATCACTTCCAGACAACAATCGTAGACCAAACACCTCACTTCTAATTATATTTCTTAGAAAGTTGAGAAAATTGTAAAATAATTTAAAAAAATACTTTTCTTTTCAAATCATTTATTCTGAATGTAGTATTGCAACCGCCTGAAATATTAAAACGTGTCTTAACTTTAACTATTTAATTTTGTGCCTATCTATTTCAAAGATTATAAAATAAAATAGAAAACGTTAAGTGACTTTAGCAAGAGTTAAGGGAAATGTACCAAAGATTCTAGAATCTAATGTGCACAAAACTTCTGGTGGAGGAACAAACGAGAAAAACGATGAAGATGCTAAGCCAGCAGTATCATCTATGCGGGTGCTATCTAGCCTAACCATAGCTTAATTTTTACTTAATACAGCTAAACTATATCTCTTTAGTCTTACCGAAGACTATTTACTACATAGTTTATTCGATTTGTAAATCAGAAATCGATTCTTTTGTGTTAGTGGCCTAGTCTGCGATTTTAGTGTGACAGTGTAGTCATTTAATGCTTAGAAGAAAGAAGAACTATCGAATTCGTATCGTAAGCGAATGAGGTTTATTCTGCTACAAATCTCATACATATTTCACATCTGTCTCCCATTGGGGTAAGCAGAGAATACACTTGCTGCGATCCTGGCACACCATTTTCACTTCATCTATGTTCATTAACTTTATCAACCTCCTTCTCATACAAATTATTCTTGATTTCGATACGAATACGTTTTCGTGCTTGACGTTTCGACGTATCATATAACTGTCAATGCTTATGTTATTGAACGACCATTCTGATAATTACGCGAATATTAGACATTGAAATTGCGCCGCTTCTTCTTCCCAGCGAAAACACTAGGAAGCGGTGAAGGGCGGGTGTTTTGGGGGCTGTCTATAATGTAAAAATGACGTTCAAAAAGTACTACCTAGTAGTCTATATTGAATAAATGATTTTGACTTTGACTTTGACTTTGAAATAGAATTACTTTTTTTCGGATTTTATCGCATATTATTATGAATATTATTTAATACTGCTTCTTCTAATACTTTCTCCATATCTGAAGGAGTTAGCAATAGTAGTCTAAATACGGAAAGTTGGAAACGAAGTCTTATGACATTCAGAAGACACGATTGAAACCAAATTTCATTTTGAGTACCAAAATGACATTTGGATGTCAATTGTGTCCAAAATTCAAAAGCATTTGTATTCCACAGCGAGGCACCTGTCATATGTATCAAAATCCATATTCCTTATTATGCATCAGCGGTAGGCCTAATTGTGTCATGTACGAACAAAAGAAAAAGGATCTACGTGTTGTACAGGCAAAAATTAATATCGTATGCATCGCGCACGCGCAAAACAAATACTGTATTGTAATGCGTTGAATCATAGCGTAATGTATTCAAATATGTCGTGATTTACCGACTACCCGTTTCGGTGAGGTGTAGCAGAATTTTGTATCGATTTGTGTTTTAGTGTCTTTCGTGAAATGATTTTTGAGTCGATATTGATGTTTTTGGATGTATTTTCTGATCTTTTGTTGTGTTGACCACATTCTTTCTGTTTGTGATTGGAATTTTAATCAATCAATGGTATGTTATGACGTTTGGAGGTATAAGTAGATTATAAAGTCATTTACTTTTCAGAAATAGCAGTGATAAACTAGTGATATGACCATTGGACTGCCAAGTCGAATGTCTCGAGTTTGAATCTAAGGCACGCACCTCTGTCTTTTTGAAGTTATGTGCGTACTAATAGTTTGTTATTACGCATTTAAACGGTGAAGGAAAACTGCATGCCTGAGAGGTTCTGTCGACGGCGTGTAAAGTCTGCCAACCCGCATTAGGCTAGCGTGGTGGACTATAACCTAATGCTTCTCATTCTGAGAGGAGACCCGTGCCCTGATGATGGGATGATGGGACAGTATAATGGATTGGTAATGGGTTGATTACATAATTATGTTCTTTACAGAAAATTATTATCCTGTATATAATGTACCTTCTGCACAATTCAAAGTCGCAACGATAAATGATGATGAGATTACCGAAGTTTAAGAGAAACTTTCACATAGTATGTAATATACCAGATACATCGCTTAATATATGATAAGCTCAACTCAAGCTCAAGGAAAATAATACAATTTGTCCTGAATTTACTCATAAAGATGCATATCAAGATATGGTTCAACTTATAAATTGACTGATTTGGTTTATCCATTTTGTAAAGCTTTTTTATGGGATATGGGAGTTAACGAGCAGATGGATCACCTGATGGTAAGCGATAACCGCCGCCCGTGGACAACCGTAACACCAGAGGAGACACAATCACAAGTGCGTTGCCCGCCTTTTAAAAGGGTTTGGGCCTCCGGCAACCTCACTCACTCGGCGAAACACACCGCAAGCGTTGATTCACGTCGGTTTCCTGTGAGGCCGTGGTATCACTCCGGTCGAGTCGGCTCATTCGTGCCAAAGCATGGCTCTCCAACGTGAAGCTTAGGTGGAAATGATACTAGCAGTACCTACCTATCTTATAAAATCACCAATAATATTTATGTTTACGATATGTTCAAAAGCTTCTTAGAATAAGGTTTATTTTCCACAAGTTATACACCTGATTCCCCGAAGGTTTATGGCAGTGACGTACTAATATACACCTACACTCACAGCTCGCCGGTGTGTTTAAGTCCCATATAATAGGGGGCGAGCCTATTGCCATTAACCGGTCACAGATCCCAAACTCCGAGCTGCTACTGAGAATTTCAAGGAATACACCAATAACACTTTGTTCGACATGGTAATCGAACCCAGGACCTCTAGCGTAACAGTCAAACTCAGGACCACTAGGTAGTTTATATCGATCTAATTTGAAATTCATGTCTAGTCAATATGATATGACTTCGGCGCTGAAGTCCGTCTGTAGTGGTACCACCAATTTTACACATAATCTACCACTAAACAGTATAGTGAAAAATAGTAATTGCTAACATTATAGGGTTCCGATTTGAAGGGCAATATGTAATTTTAGGCTGGGCTTAGAAGACTTAATAACTGAGGTCTCAAAATGACAACGCGCGAGTGATACCATAAAAAATATTATGCAATAAAAAAGCAAGGAATTATTTTATAATATGTGTCAGAGAAGAGAAAGGAAAGGACCATACAATACTAAACTCGTGACAAGAATTGGAAAAGTATTCAGGCAGCTATAACGTTCCAAAGCTTTATGAAGAAACGTGGCTTGAATCAATTAGAAAAGTTATCTGCGAGGGATCTCCAGTTACCAACGATACTGACAACATGATTAGCAGCAGCTTCTGTGCTGTTCTATGTGTCTTAAATGTCGCACGGAACAAATATTTGTAGAGCCTGCAGATAGATGTTCGCTCTGGATGTTTCAGTTTGCGGTACCCATGAATCAGAGAAATATACAGATTGTATGGATTCCTTATCATCATCATCATAGTCCTCGTCTTCCTCTTGCCCTTAACCCAACTTGGGTCAGTGCAGTGTTTTTTTATGGGATAACGTAAGCATTGTTTCATGCCGGTTTTCTGTTTCTGCCGGTTGTGGTATCACTCCGGTGAAGCCAGCCTATTCGTGGCATTCCCAGGGCAAGAAACTCTCTGGTATCTTTTTCTTCCATATAAATATCTTCTTCTTTAATTCTTGATAGGCTTGATCACCAGTTTACCTGATGTTAAGCAATACTGCGGCCTAAGATGGACCACGCTTGCCTAGAAGAAACCGATTCACTCGTGATCTATCAGCCATCATCTTTTGATCCGCCTCCTTTCCCGTTCTCTCACACAATCTATCCATTTTTACTCTGTTCTCCCCTGTTCTACGCTTATCCACTTTTATACTTAAAACCATGGGTTAAAGAAACATATTTTTCTCCAAAGTCACTGTAACAACGCGACATCTATAGATACGACTCAAAGCGCCCGACGGTAAAATTAGAACGGGAATTAGCAATGGTTTATAAATAGTGGCAGGTAGCTAGCTCCTTGCCTATCAACAGCCAAAAGAAGAACTTTAAATGACATTCGAGGAAAAATGAATCTATAGTATAGAAATACAGAGTTCTATTTTGTTGAAAGGGAAAATTAATTTAAGAAGCCTGACATAACAAAAAATACCATTGCGTCTGTATTCTCCAAGGTTAAGACAGAGGAATATTATTGTACTACTATAATTTGCCAGTTTTAGGATCCATGTAATATGAGGCGATCTCATTGCCATAAACCGGGCACAAATCCCAAAACACCGAGCTGCTACGAAGAGTAAAATTATTTTAAAGAAGAATTTTCCACACTTTTTAAGGCACAGAGCTATGTAAACATTTGAAAAACGTTTTTAAAGAAAGAGAAGTGTCTTGAAAAACGTATTAACTATTTTCTTGGGGCTCGTAAGTAACTGAGCCGATTAACTGATCTGCAAGGTTAGGCTGCGCTCCCTGCGGTCAGTGGGTGGATGGGATCTTGACACATCGGGACCCCTCCGTGCCTCGGAGAGCACGTAAAGCCGTAGGTCCCGGCTGTCATACGAACATCTATGACAATTATTAGTCGTAGTCGGAAGCCTAAAAAAGCCTGACAACTAATCTATCCTTCGAATACCGGTATTGTCCCGAAATTGGATTGAGGAGATCTGATGGCATTCGCTTCGTGTAAAATACTGATATTCTCCGCATCTTCATCATCAAACTAATATTTAGGTACTAGAAAATTATAGGCAGACTTCATCCACTGGACTGTCTTATTCTATCCAGTGATTTAAGCGCGATTTCTACGCTGGAGATCCTGGATTCGATTCATAGATCTAGCAAAATATTATTGGGTAAAATTCTCAGTTGCAGATCCGAATTAGGATTTGTATCTGGTTAAAGCGGCGGTAGCCTAATGGCTAGGGCGTTGGACTTGCGATCATGTGGTTGCCGGTTCGAACCCCACCCATTGCACTACCGACGTGAACCCACTCGTAACTCAAGCAATCTAGCTTAGCACGAGGGGTTAACAAGAATACTATTAATGTGCGACCCACATTGCTAGTAAGCTTAAAAAAAAAGACGATAGGATCGCTACCTATCACATGGGATTTGTACGCCTATGCCGAACTCTTCGAGGGATACAGGCATGATGTTATTGCCAACAGGTTGGACGGGCCTTTCATGCAGCACTGGCAGGCCCTACAAGCACCCATATATAGGGTTTGGGGTAGGTAGAGTTATATTAATTAATTATATCAACTTATTATTATTATTAGTTATATTATGTAAAATGTGTGTTTCAAAATATGGATTATTTATGTATCGTCTGAAATAAATGTTTTTATTATTATGTTATGTATAACAATAATAAAAACAATAATTATTTTCACTTATCTATAATTATTGTGAATTTAGGCTATCAATTCATGAAAGGTATTTTTTTAGACAATATATAACAGTAAAGAAAACATAGACGAATGTCTGCTTTTGTAACAAGATATTTTAAAATAATAAATACGATGTAAAAAGTAGCCATAAAATTTCGGATACAATACACAACTCAATCAAGCCGCAATCCCACACACCTCCAATCGACAGAGAGATCTAAACACAGCAAAAAAATCTAACCACCAATGATTGATTAGTCCAAACAAACCACAAGTCTACTTCCGCTGGTATAAACAAAAAGGTCTAGTCAAAACATTGAGTTGGCTGCCATCGCAGACGAGGCGGGTGCCAGCGACCTGGTGTGCCCCCTTGGCAGGATCCATGGAGACACGTGGTCGGAATCCCCTTGTTATAAAATTATCGGTTTTATCATGCCAAATGTGAGAGTCAATAGCCTGAGCAAAATTTTCGGTTTGGACAGTTCTTTGATCGTATTTTCTTACGTCGATACATTGCATGGTTAAGCATAAGTTGCTCTTTGCACAATATTCCTGTTCTGTTCTCTAGACTAAGAACTAAGCCTAGAAAATCCTAGTGTGAGTAAGATTATTAGGCCCGGATTGTGCTGTCTTTGGGAATTCCATATAATCTACTTTTCATCTTGTCCGTCAACTTAATAATCATCAGAGTACGTAATATATATCTTACTTTTGATCGCTCAATATACACAACAAAAATGAAAAAACATTCTCATAATAACACTTAAAAAGCTTCAGATAACCTCATTATCCAAAACAAACAACCACCATATTGGAAACACAGCCAAAATGCGCGCGAAATAAAAATATAAAAATGGCGCTCGTAAAACTATCACAATACGCCGGCGATAAGGTGCAAATATTTGGCAAATATAAGAACAACAAATGCTGAATAGTAAGATTGTTGGCAAAGGTTCGCTCATAGTGGATTCTCGGTACGAGCCGACTCTGCTGCTGATGATATCATACACGGGAATCGCGATATTCATGTTATTATACTTTTAGACGAGGTGCACATTGACGATAAAATCGACCGCTCGTAGATAGCTGACGGCTAACAAACTACAATCTAGAACACGAATACTAAGTCAAACGACTGTTAAGTCAACGATACTGCGATTATTTTGTCGTGGATAGATTAACTTATGGGACATTGAACATATTCATTGCCAATGTGACCAACATCAAAAACGTTTCGCTTTTCAACATTGGCAATACAAGCTAAAATAATTCTCATTAATGACAGCTTTAATGTCAAACTACCGCTATCTGATTAAAAGGCCGTAGTGCTATAATAAAGCACCTTATCAAATAAACGAACTATTAGGACAACATCCAACGAGCTATGCCAAAACACTGGAGTGCGTTCACCCAGGTTTTGGCGGCAAATCAGGAGCTGACGTTTACTTCATTATATTTTTTTCTCTTTATTTCGTGCGTACAATTTATTTTATAGACATTGGCGCTGGTTCATTGGGGATGCCCGGATGGACTTGGCCGTGGCACCGGTTGGCGTACCTAACTGGGTCGTCGACGTCACACAGGAGAACTGGCCAAAATCACTGCACACGCGGAAAGACGCCGTGAAAAAAAAGCGCGCGGCGGCCATCTTGCCACGCGCGGTTTTGGCGCGCAACAAGTGATGCGTACATTGCGTACCGCGACGCGCTTATCGCACGCATCACGTAAATTTACAATAAATCCCATTGTAAATGGAATGTAAAATGTTTGTACGATTATGTATTTAGGTACTTAAACGGTATGCATTCGAAATATGTTGAAAAGCTTCTTACAAACAAGTGTGCAAGTGCACCTGGCTTACTGCGCATATATTTGAATGTAAAACCTGGGTTGCGGTGGATTAGAGAGCCGATAATGAGGCATCAAAGACATCGACAAGCACATGTCCAGCGGATTAATAAATATGCTTTTCCTAGGAAAAATTGTAACGTGAGGTTTAGTTTTGTAGAAAGGCCAGATACTTAATATAGCTTATTATAATGTAGCTACTTTCTATCGTAATGCGTTATAAGTTCCTAAATTTTGTAGGTTATTAGTAGCTTCCATAACATTTAGAATTAAATTTAATGAACCTACGTGTTTCCGGGACAAAACTTCACTTAGACAGAGTTTAAATACTAACATTAAAAGTTGTCTAAGGAAGACCGATTGTAGATCTTAACATAATAATTATACAATAAAAGAAACAATAGCCCTTCACTGTTTTCTAGATAAACCGGACCTAATTAACATCACTTTCATATGAATTACTGTCATCTATATACACATATAAATTAACCTACATTTAAACGTGGAAATTTCCCTGGTTATTTCAACTTTAGTTTCCTTCCTTTTGTAATCTCTTTCTCGATTTTCGATTCATCTTAGCTACTATTAGGCTTTTTTCCTTTTATGATAAAATAAGAATATTATGCTTTCTTGTCTTTTTAAATTGAAGGCGTAAGGTAACCCCGCTGTAGTATCAGTCAATATACATAAGGCATATGAATAATATACATAAGGGTGAGTATTCGAGGGCTTCAGGCTAAATAACTAGCAAGCGGATCGATCAATTTGCGAGTCCACTACCCCTTCATGCATCGGAGAGCATGTTAAATCGGCGGTCCCGGTTATCACACAAATACCTACGACAGTATCTAGCAGAAATGTTTTGAGCATGAATGCGAATGTTTATTCAAGAAGGGGGAGAGAAAAGAAGGATGGACTGTGTAAGAGATGATATGGCTACAAAGGATGAATGGAAGAATGAGATGACAGCTGAGATATATGAAAGAAAAAGACATACTGCACCGACCCAAGTCAAAGGGCAGGAGAATGATGAGGACCTATGACAGTGGGTTATGTTGTTATCTTACAGTCGCTTGAATATTTATATTAGGTGTTGGGTTGCTGATATAGCCCGTGCATACTGCCCGTTGTAAAGATGCTCAATACAAATAAGCAATCGCCTGGAAAATAATAAGGTAAACTATACTTCGGGAAATGACCACATTGACATGTTAACCCACACGAAGTATTTTAAAAGTTAATATTTTTCATATCATCTCTTTTACGCTTAAAAATTCACTATCCCAATCAGAGCTACCTACCTAATCAAAAATAGAGTAGATTGAACCCATCAGAAGTTTTTCATGGTGCACGTGGCATATTTTATGACTTACCGATCGTAAACTCGTTATGGTGTCAAGAAAATACAATCATTTCGTAACATCATCGTTGAAACGGAAAAAAATTGAATTTTTGCCGACACTGTGTGCGGGTTTTACCAAATTCCTGTAGATAACAAAATGCAAAGATATATTAGAATCGTATTCAAGTTATCGTCTAAACTTAGGTACAGATAAAATTATATATTTTTTTAAAGATGATAGTGCAATGATATGTATGGCCTGAAGATTGTTTCAGCATAATTATAAATAAATAAATATTCTTCGACATTTTTACACAGCACCATCTAGTCCCAAACTAAGCAGAGCTTATACTATGGGCACTAGACAATGGATATAATACTTATATACTTATTTTTTGTAAATACATACTTATAATACTTAAGAAACACCCAGACGAACACAAACACTTATATTCATCACATAAATATTTGTGTTCTGTGGGAATCGAACATATGGAAAAGACAGTTTAATAAATCTTTGATGTACTGAGATGAAAAGAGTTTAGATCGCCAACATGATTCTATTAAACGGTGCCAGTTATAGTAAATAATCCCAAACAAAAAAGTTATAACTATTAGTTATATTTTTTGATAAAAAATATAGTTATTTGCTTATTATATCTTTTATTTAAATGAAATCTTTAACAGCACAAACTCTACAAAGATCTTAAAAGTAATGTTTGATCTTTAATGACTATATTTTAATTAAATATAAATGTATTGCTAACGTTTTAGTATTTCATAAACCCAAACTTTAAAAAACTAGAACTTCAAAGGTAGATCCAAACTAATTATTCTCTCAGACTTCCAAACAACTTTCTTACAACAAAAGGGACTAACTTATAACTAACGCATTTTTACCGGTGAAGCTAAAAATTACATGACATTCAAACCAAATAATCTTACATATACTAAGAATGTAAGTGAGCCGTGTCTGTACATTGCTTATATTTACAAAAAAACTAATTTGGGGGACTCAGAATCGGTAACACAATCCATTTCTATTATTTTTGGAACTTTTGTCTGTCTGTTTGTCTGTCGGTTTGTCTGTCGGTTTGTCTGTCGGTTTGTCTGTATGTTTGACCGCGCATCAAATGATAACTACTGAAGAGATTTGGAGGAAGTGGGCAGGAATTCATAGCCTGTTTCTTGGATTAACATTTAGGCTATTTTAAATTCAAATCGGTTCTCTCTATCAAAAGTTATTAACATTTTAATTATTGAAAACGTTGACTTTTAAAAATAACCATTGAAGTCAATTTCTTTTTCAAGTATTTCTGCACTAGACTAGCATGGATCAAAAATTATAACAGAATCAAGTAATAAAATTTAAAAAATACATTTACAGGGACTAAATAACATAAAACAAGAAAATAAAGCAGATCAATCAGAAACCATAATTGTGACCAAGAATTGATTATTAGTACAGTAATTCTAACTCTACTTATACAGGGAATCACGGGACATACAAAGGATTTATCCAGCGAGCACAAGCCGGTGTAAAAACTAAATATTTGAGTAGGTTAAAGAAGTAAACAAAAAATTACATCTTATTTTCTAGCGGACTAACACGATATCGTTATTACCTCAATTAAATTTGATTCGATAACAGTTGTCATTTTGAGTTGACAATTTTGACAATATTATTGTTTTTTTCTTTAAAGCATCCAGCCATATAGTAACTCATTTTATAATGTGAAACCTCCATAGTGTAGATACAGTGCGCACACTTTATTTGAGAAACTAAAGAGTTTCCATCTAATCGAATAATTAAATACATAAATAAATATAATAATAAAAAAATGCATCGTGCGTTAATCTTTACTGATGCCGAAACAGATATTTGAGATTTTAATCTATGTAGGTATGTCTATTTATATTTCCATGCTTCACGTCAATACAATGTGAACAAATTTTTGAAATTAAGTAATTTATAGATCAGAAATAAGGTATTCAGAAATCCATGGCGATAAGTGTATTACAAATATGGAAAACCAAATTTTTCGAGTTGGTTAGTTGAAACTTGGACAGGACAACGTCTGTCAGGTCAGCTAGTCTTTAATAATTATCATAAATATATTTTTTTCAATCTACCGCAGATTATTTTCAGAAATAATTTAGATATATTTTTACGATTGTAATGTATTGCGTGCATAATAAAAAAAAAGATAGATTTCCAAAAAAATATATTAGAACTGATAACACAATTATATACGTATTATAAAAACGTAATGACTACGTAAAGAAAATCACTACGCCAAACTGACATCTCGAAGTAGTCCGCCCCAAACCCTCTAAAGAGAGTTCTTTAAAAAACAGTCAAGTAAAGGTTGATGAAGCTAAGTCAATCTGTACCTAATATAGAAGAAACTGATGAAATGATTGATAATGAAATTGCTGTTATTGAAACGAACGCAGTCATTGACATTGAAATGAAATCAGATAATCTTAGCTTACTACATGCAACTTAGGTATCCGCTAAAACAGATATTTTCACACACAACACTTAAATCAATGCAGGTATCGCAAGACACAGCTAGTATGTTCATAGGTTTAAACTAATAGATTTGTTACCAATATAGGTACGGACACAGAAGATATTTATACCAAACAACTTGAAGACTAGTAACAGCTGAACAGTTGCGCACAAATAGAAAATAGTTTCAAGAACTAAAGTTGTGGTCTCAGTGGTAGCGGGGCTAATAAAAACGCTTCAGCTACATTTAACTACTAACATAATAAAAAAAAAATATTTACGAACATTTTAGGTATTTATTAAGAATAATAACTATCATAATTTGTGAAGAGCATAATTATATAAAATTATCTAATAATAAAAACATTTCTAAATATACCTCTTTGAAAAGAAAATATTTTAAGGATTTCCTAACTGAGATCCACTATATTCCTTCTTTTTCTGCGTTAAAAAAGATCAATTTGCTGTTTGTCTATATCATATCTTAATTTTGTAAATTACATATTGCTGCCTACAATTGTAACGGATTTAAAAGAATTTTCGTTACTGTTTGAACATTTAAATTCATTTAATCATTTTCTTTTTCATATTTCTCTCTCATTTATTGATTTTATATCCTAAACAAATCCTTAGCGTCACCGCTGTCATTGAAGCCCTACCTTGCGTGCAATATAGCGACCTTCTCGGCTAGAACTTACATCAAGTTGTTTCGTTCAAAGTTCGCGCGACGCAAATCGTTTACGTTTTTCACCGCAGTTGCGGTATGTACTAGATTTCTGTTAAGTTGGTGGGTTGAGATCTGGGGCGTTCAGGATTAAGACTTATAGGGAAATGGAAATGTGACTTAGCAGAAGCAAACTAACTTTCTCTTGATATCAAATAAGTGTAATAGAAGGGAGATCTGATAATTATTCAATGATGAAACGGACGGATCATTGGAATCAAAAGGTTGGCCAATTAAGTCAACATGTTTACATATAATATATGAAGTTTTAGTATGTGTATCTAAGCTCAAAACAACACATTATAATAATCTATCTATTATCAAGGCTAAAGCTAACTTATTTGTTATAGTAAATCAGTTCTTGGATGCAATGTTGTTACATAAAAAGACTAATTTAGTTAAAACTTATAATAAGACAACTAGAGACTCTTCGTTCGACACAGTTTCCACTAAGAGTTTTGAATCAAAATCTCCATCCTTGTTCGCATCTAGGACTTCGAAATCTATTGGCAGATTGGCATATCGATTTCACTATTCAGTGGGAACCCGGGCTGCATACTCAAGATAAGTAGAAGTAATTGTGGATAGTCGTGCATGATCCCGGATGCTTGGTAGAATGCAGGTTGCGACAGTCATGTACTAATAAATACACGCAACGGGAGGAATTCTAATAATGGTGATGCGTTTTAATGTGAGCGCGGGTTTTCCTGCGCACGTATCTGAGTTTATGTAACGCGATTTGTGGCGCTAAGGACACAAATTTTATATTGTAAAGGTACGCTGCAGATAAATAACTGACGCCAAGCTCCAAGCGGAATTATCAGTAGAAAAACCCGTGAAATTACTGTCAAGGCGTGATGGTATGTTGGCGTTTACTTTGCCCCAAAAGTCTTATAAGTGACGAAGGAAATGCATGAAAAGAAATACAAAAATATACACTACTACCCTACAACTGCCTCATTAGCCAAGTGGTCCTGAGCGCGACTGCTACGCTAGAGGTCCTGGGTTCGATTCCCAGGTCGAGCAAAGTGTTATTGGGTTTTTCTATGAAATTCCCAGTAGCAGCTCGGAGTTAGGAATTTGTGCCCGGTTAATGGCAATAGGCTCGCTCCCTATTACATGGGACCTAAACATACCGGCGAACTGTGGGTGTACCTTAGTTTACCTCTGCCTAACCCTTCGGGGAATACAGGCGTGATGGTATGTTATGTTACTACCCTACAAATTAGCTTGAAACTTCAATGCCAAATAAATTTAATCTATACTGCAACGAATCGGAAAATTGCATGGGACACGACCAAGCCACCTTCAAAACTTCATGATATATTATTATCTTTCCAATTGTGTAATCCAACCATTTTCAGAAGCTAATATTTTGTTTGGCATCCTGTCAAACGATACCCTCTTCAAATCCCCAAGGTTATGCTAATAGTTTTAAAGTATTGTACACTGGCTTTATGGCTGTGATAATAGGTGCTATATTTTGTATATGGCGTTTTTATTTCTGCAATTTTCTCCTTTTTTTGTAAGTCAGGGACTATAAAGCCTGCTTAACTCTCATCATCAGTCATCAGTATGTGCCCCGAAGAGTATAGCTGAGATGTACTAATGTACACCAACAGTTCGCCGGTACATTTAGGTCCCATGTAATGGAGACGAATTTATTGCCATTAACCGGGCACAATCCAAACTCCAAACTGCTACTGAAAATTTAATAGAAAACGCAAAAACCCTTTGTACGACGTGGAAATCGAACACAGCACCTCTGTCGTAGCAGTCGCGCTTAGGACCACTAGACTAATGAGTTAATGAGAAAAACTAGGAAGTAGGATTATCAGAAACAACAAAATAGCTCCGAGTTTGGCAAAGATATCGCGTTACAGAAATAAATACTGGAATGATGAAAATGGTGGAATTGAAAACCTCCTTTTAAACGACTATTAACATAACATACCATCACGCCTGTATTCCTCGAAGGGTTAGGCAGAGGCGTACTAATGTACACCCACAGTTCGCTGGTATGTTTAGGTCCCATGTAATAGGGGGCGAGCCATTAACCGGGCTGCTACTGGGAATTTCATAGAAAAACCCAATAACACTTTTCTCGACCTGGGAATCGAACCCAGGACCTCTAGCGTAGCAGTCACGCTCAGGACCACTTGGCTAATGATAAAAGTTCATTTTTACTAACTTTCATGTTTCCTGTCAGTAAAATTTGGTAACATCACTATTTAGAGTACCTACTCAACTTCCAAGCCCCAATTATCCAACCCTTATGCTAAATGACGAAAACGTATTATTAGTTTCGACCAGTATCTACATATTATCCCAATATACTAGAGTTTAAAATTCCCTCGTTAAATTAATGGCCCTTAGGTCCCCTAAGGCTACACAAGACTGGATGGAGTTAGGGTAAATATATTGATTTTTAAAATACATACCCCTAGCTAGTACCTAGCTTAAAGGGTGCGGGAGTGACCAGAGGGCTGTAAAATAAAATTTGAAAGGTATAGGTACCTCTATCTCTTAGTTTAAAAAAGGGTCCTTAGATTATTTATATTTTTTTATGGTATAGGGGAGCAAACGAGCAGACGGATCACCTGATGGTAAGCGATAACCACCGCCCATGGACACCCGCAACACCAGAGGAGTCACAAGTGCGTTGCCCGCCTTTTTAAAGAGTCTGGGCCTCCGGTAACCTCATTCACTCGGCGAAACACAACGCAAGCGTTGTTTCACGCCGGTTTTCGGTGAGGCCGTGGTATCACTGCGGTCGAGTCGGCCCATTCGTGCCGAAGCGTGGCTCGCCCACGTTTCGATCAGTATCTACATAGTTATAATCCCAATCTAGGAATATAGACTAGAATTTAAAATTCCCTCGTTAAATTAATGGCCCTAAGGATACACGAGACTGGGTGCAGTTAGGGTCAAAATATTGATTTTAAAAATACATACCCCTAGCTAGTACCTAGCTTAAAGGGTGCGGGAGTGACCAGAGGGCTGTAAAATAAAATTTGAAAGGTATAGATACCTCTATCTGTTAGTTAAAAAAAGGGTCTTTAGATTATTCGTAATATTTTATAACATTATAACAGTAGAGGAGATATAATGTGAATACATTGGTGAATACATTATATCTTATCTTCTCTACTGTTATAAAATTGTAAAAAAGCTGTGCCTGTACAATGAAGTAAAACAAACAAACAATATTAAAAAACAAACAATTTAGTAAGGGTCTCAAACGACTCCGAATCCAAAAATATGATTTTTTAAATTCTTGTCTGTTTGTCAAAAACTAGTGAATCAAATTTAAGTATGGTTTTTAATTACATTATTTTTGAAATCCATTTCTAATCCTAATATAGCTTCAGGTGAGCGAAGCCGCGGTCAAAAGCTAGTTCACATTATAAAATTAACAACGATGCTGGGTAAGAAATAAAACGAGGAAGCGTTGTTTTGGCAGTGTGGGGGACCGGTGGTGTTTAAGCATCACACTTATTGTCTCCTATGATGCCAGCCCGACTATTCCTCCTTAATCTTTACTCCACCCTCTCAAAATTGGGGGAAAGTTTTTAACAGGGTTGGCAACTCGCGATTGATACCCCTGGTGTTGCAAGCGTCCATAAATATGGTAACCAGGCGGGCCGTATACTTGTTTGCCACCTCAGTAGTATAAAAAAAGGAAACAAGCCTATTCCTAGTACATCGGTATAACTCATAACTTAAGTTGCGGAGGTCTGATGGCAGTCGCTTCATGTAAAATATTGATATTGATACTGATTCTCAGCAACTTCTCTACTATTATAAAATTTAAAAAAGCTGTGTCTGTACATTGAAGATATTTGAAAAAAACAAGACGTTAATATACCCATATTAACGTCTCCGAACCCAAAAATGTGATTTTTAAAATTCTTGTCTGTTTGTTACGGGTTGGCGCAAAAACTATTGAATACATTTTAATTTTGTTATCACTGTTAGAAAGTATGTGCTCCAAATTAAAAACTGGTATACTTCTTATCTCAAATAATTTAACGGAACCTGAGATACAGCTTGACCTCTCTAATGTATAGAGACCCATACAAAGAAGAGATCATCACTGTTGGTTTAGAGCCTCAAGTGAGCGAAGCCGCGGGCAGAGGCTAGTTTTAAAATAAATATGTAAAAGAAAGAGTATCTATGGAGTTTCTTATCGGCTCTTCTCCGTAAGACCCGCTTTTTGGAACCGTGCAACTTGTTTAAACCTTTCAAAACTGCCTATTTTACTCTGATCTAATTGAAGTTAGCAATCCAATCAAGTAGACTGCCAAATCGTAGGTCTCGAGTTCGAACCCAAGGCACCTAATCCTCCACAATCCACCTAACCTAATCTCTCTCATTCTGAGTGGAGACCCGTGCCCAGCAGTGGGACAGTATATGGGTTGATTATGTATTACTATAACTTATGTGATATTCAACCACATCTGGGTACATTGGAAGCAGACCCCAAATCGATACACAACACGACACGTCACGTCATATCGACACGTCAAAAATAGCGTTATATGTTTTTTTTAATTCCGAAGATTACATTTGTGGGCACAAATGTAATGTTCGGAATTTCAAATAGAAAAATGCAATACTTCTTGGATTACGCTGGAAGTTGAACATTATATTTATGACCTATTAGTCTTAAATATAATGTTCAACTTCCAACGATCATCTCACAATCTCCGAAACAAAATCTATATCCTAACTTCATAATAGAAACGTCGATTATAAACTCGCATAGTATTTATCTTACAGTAACAATGTGCCCACAATGTAGCCCGTACACAAATACTCCAAGGTTCAATATCGTCCTAAATAAAACGACACGTGAAGAGAAGAGCCCTGCTTTATAGCCTAGAAATGTGTACACAACGTCCCACAGACTATTAATGTCGGCGACCTCGATATTTCTATAAAAGTTGGGTGATTTTGGTACATTCTTATTGGTTTTCGGAAGAATAAAGAAATGTCATTGCCGAAAAATAAATTTATTGAAGAAATTGTTCTTAAACAATATATAAACCATTTTGCTAGGAAAATTTGAATATAGAAGATATTTTAGATCCGATTTTTTATATTTTGACAGTATTGTTCTGTGGTAAATTCTTGTTATTTATGGTATCCCACTTTAGATTTAAAAGACTACTTATATCGCAATCTAATAGGTTGGATTTGACAGGTGTCAAGATAATCGCTGACTGTATAAATAGATCTTGAGACTCAGTTATTTATTCTTTATTAAGTTGATTTAATGATCACTAACAATTGTCATCCTAGGTTCGTACGACAACCGAGATTCATTGTTTTACCTGTGAGGCTAGTAGGGGTCTACTTATGATAAGTATGGTCATCTATCCACACTGACCGCGCCAAGCACAACTTAACTTTCAGATTGGTTGATCACCTATTAATTACGGGTAGTTCCAATAACGAATCTGACAGTTTTTTTTTTATATTATGGCACCACACTTTTTGTGTATTTGCCAGTGTCAAGTATTAGAGTAATCAATTATGTAATATTTCCCCATCATGGGATTTTATGGCACCACACTTTTTGTGTTTGCCAGTGTCAAGTATAATGTTGTTCAGTTGCCCCAATAAAACGGTAGAAACTTTATTGAGGCTTCGATGGAGGTTAGGAGTGAACCCAAAAAGTCACGATTTTCAATTTTATATCATTTGCCTACACTCTTACACGTTCACGAACACTTAATGGTTTATTATCCACCATAATTACACATTAAACTTCAGAGAGATTAAAGTTTTGAAAAATAATATAAAATCAACAATTTGCACTTTTCATTTTCCCACCTAAACTCCAATCTGACAGTATTGCTTACTAGAGACATGATTTTGACAATACTACTTGTCGGAATGTCATGTCAAAATCTTATCTCTTGTATACAAATCTCCTGACTGATTTGATTATTGGGACTGGATATGTTAGACATAAGCCCACCTACCATCAGACAAAGAAGGAGAATCAATAAAACACACAACTCTGGTAAACCCACTACTACCGTTACATCAAAAACCCAAGAAAAGTTCCCTTTATCCGCAAATATTCCCTCCACGTAGGGCAAGGTGAGCCTAGGGCATTGCACCTGCCTCACAATTATTTGCAAATATCCCACTTGAATTCTAATCACGCGCATCGACTTTTTTTTTTACAATGGCGCACTTGACGTGGCGTGTAATAAATATGTTATGTTAATTGTATTGTGGACTGTCATTGTTGCGTAAGCGACGTGCGTTCACCCGGGTCCGTTGTGATTTGGGTCAATTGTGCAGTTTGAAATAAGAATGTGTCGAATTTGAACGGTATGCGGAATTCCTCACAACCTGTATATTCACTAAATATTAAAATTATCGCATGGCTTAAGAAAACTCATTGGTTTAACGGTCGCAAGGATCGATTCCCGGGGTAGCTTAAAAGATCCAAATTTGAATTTTATTTGGATCTCGTAGAAGATTCATTTATGATTGACAAAAAAAGCCTTTTGTGGCCTGCTGGTCTAGCGGTTTGGAGATTGCATTTAATAAGTGAAAAGGAAATAAGCTAGTCTCCTGCTAAATAGCTTTGACACATCAGTACACCACTGCCTAACCTTTCGGGAATACAAGCATGATAATATACTGTAGCTTTTTTTAAGAATGCGTTTGTTATATACTCGTACAAATAATCTTCAATTTAAAAGGTAAGAGAAGTTGTACAGTGTTTGGTTGTTATATAAATTTGGTCGGCTGTATGCAAGACGAATCTACCATTTGAATTCTTTGTACGCTTTCAGTTTCCAATATAAATGCTTCGCTGCAAGTTGCAAACAGTTCTACATCCCATAACTCGGCACTATGTCGAACTATAGACCCGTCGACCCGTAACGACCCTACAGCATGTCTCACAAACACAGCCTCCGAAACCATAACCCGCAACCCTACAGTAATCCCGGGTGAAATTACACAAAATTACTACGGACTTGGTACAATCCCGCTAAGACGCACCACTGTCTCAAATCCCGTAGATGACGTTTAACTGCAATCGTATGCAAATAGTTCCCGTGTTGTCCCGGGATATGCCGGGATTACAGGCTACCCACGTCACTAATCCTGCACTGCTAGGGCTGTCAGCGGCTTATCGTAAGATATACACTGGTGCTGTGTTTGTGTTTGGGAGTTATGATTACTGGCACCCAATTTGCGGTCTGTGGGTCCGTGATTTGCAATGGCCAGTGTTGGCGGTTCGCCCGCGCGTGCATCACGGCCTTATGTTGGAAAAATAGATGATTATCGCTCGGATCGCTTGGATAATTTCCGTTTATGTGTGAAGAATTTTGTTTACAAAGATACAATAGATATTGATTAGAAGCTTCTAATGCTTTTATCATATTTTTGTTATTCATCTTTAACGTCATTTCCAATTATATTATGTAAACTCTCATCAAGTAAGTTTGAGTAGGTTTTTGACTGCCTCATCAGTGTAGTGGTCCAAAGCCTGACTGCTACTAGAGGTCCTGGGTTTGATTCCCAGATCGAGCAGTGTTATTGGGATTTTTCTATGAAATTCTCAGTAGCAGATGCGGTTGTGCCTAACCTAAGTGGTGGCTTCTGCCAAACCCTTCGGGGAATGCAGGCGTGATAATGGTATCAATTTGAATTTAGTTGTGAAATCACAATATATTTACATAGATGTGAATTTTCGACTGCTTGACGTTACAATTTTTTATAGATGTACTTTAAAAAACGTGGTATATGCTTCCCCAAAAAGTTCACCAAATTTTCAAACAAGATCACTGTCACAGCTTATGTAAAGCGAACATAACCTATGACAACGCTCACCCCATATTAATGGGACATATAGCCCATTAATTCGTCACATACGGCCGAACATGCCTCTAGAAGGACATTACCATTCTATACCACGACCCACACGCTAGGTGCATATTAAAGGACCTCACAGCATTCTCATAGGTTATCAGATCGTCTAAAAAAATATTAGGTTAGGTTATGGTTGGGAACTGTCAAAATTTCTAACAAAAACACAATTCCAAAATCAAGAATTTTTATACTGTGTTCTGACACTTACGCGAGCATAGAAATAAAACTAGGTACTTTTTTATGGATGTTATTACGTTGTATTAATATTATTTATTTCCTGACGTTTCAGATCTTTTAAAGCATGGTCACTTAGATAAAAAAAAAACAAGAAAAAGTGAGAAATAGTCAATTGAATTCAAGATAACCATATGACTATTTTACTTAGAATAAGTATCTAAGCGATTTCGTGACCAGTAAAAAAATTTGTTTAGAAAATAAGATAGACTGAACTTAGTGAACTTGTGCACAAACTCACGATCAACCGTTATTCTAAATTCAAGAACAGATAGAAAATCACATCTTGTAATTTTTTTTTTCTACTAATGTGGCTAACAATCATACGGCCCGCCTGATGGTAAGCGGTTACCGTAGCCTAGAACTCTTTAGTGAATAAGAACCCTTAATGAACATTTAATGAAATATTCATTAAATGTTCTGAATCATTGATTTTTGACAGCTGTGTCTTCCAAATCTGTTAGCAAAAATGTTGTACAGCATTCTTGTCTGTTAGCCGTTGTGACATTTTTGTTTCAATGAATAAGAATTCAATTGAAATAGCAGACTTGACTTTAGAGCTACAGACATTAGAATAATTAAAATAACTAAAAAACCCGACTGCATAAAAACACTTAAAAAAAAACTAAAAAGACAATTTTTAATGGGTCCCGACGGCAAGATTGACTTTATTCTACGTTATAATTTATTATTTTATGTATTTATCGATCATGAAAACATTTCAATGGTGTAGTTATTCAATATTACTTTACATAGGTCTGGACTACTAGACTTGTTTTTGTCTTTTTAGTTTTTTTTAAAGTGTTTTTATGCAGTCGGGTTTTTTAGTTATTTTAATTACGTAACTTGTTTCCGGATTTTTAGTGAAAAACTACGAAAAATCTGCAGACGCTTAATTTAAAACTAAGGTGTGTTATTTACTTGTGCAAGATTTCGCAAACGATTTAATTCTTGTAACGAATTACCTACGGACATTAACGAAGAAATTATTTATATGAAAAAGTAGATGATTTCCTACAAGTCCCTTAACAATAAAGTAATGTAATGCTTTCGCTAATTGCTACCGAAAATTTGAGAATACATGATACGGAATGCTCAAACATATTTTTCAGCCCACGCATTAAAGCGAATAAAATTCGTCATTTTGTTTTTTTTTTAATTTCATGTACCCAGTGACACTCGTGCCATCAAGACAAATCTAATGAGGTATCATTTATCTAAATCGGTTGCTCCGTTGAATAGTTACGAGCGGACATAGGAACGGACATACATACATACATACATACATACAGACATACACGTCAAACACATAACCCTCCTCCTTCGGCAGTCGGGTAAAAATATATATTCACAAATAAAATTATTAATAGCAACACAAACACAACTAATGGTGTAGAAATAAATTAAAGCAATTTGTTGTTTTGCGACCGTAAATAAACTTTAATGCATTAATACTATTAAATTATGTCTTATCCGCATGCCAAGATACAACAGTTTAATAAAACACACAATGTTACAACCCTATTATATTTTACAAATGTCAACTGACATTAGCCTCGTGTTGCCAGTGCCGAAAACATATTCGAATACAGTCCCAACTTTACTCATCAAACAATGTAGGCAAACCAAACTTCGATCGTCTGAAACGAGCAGTAGGTACTACAGAAAAATCATTAGGCAACACCACCTACAGACGCCAGAAATAAAAAGTCATTTCTACACTTAAACTTAAGTGGTCCAGCGTTTCAATAGGCGCCGCCGTCATTAGGAGAAAGGAGTAATTAAAAGTTCTACAAAAAATGGACCGAGAGAACAAAAGTCCGCGCTCGTTCACAATGAACAAGGAAACTGGAAGGTGTAAACATTCCATAATCAAAAATCTTGTGCAACTGTTGAACTATAAACAAGATAGTGTTTGGCAAAGCTGCAAGGCGGGCCCGATTACACTGCGCCATCATTCCGTTGCTTCATTCAATATTTTTTTTTACCGAACGCTGTAATTTCTTGGCTCGAACGCATCCGTTTACATGCCAAACAATAAATTTATTAGTCGAACGGAGGAGTGGCAACACTAAACTTACGTCACACATCGACACGTCACCGATTGCGTCACATTTTTGACATTTTCGAATTTTGATTTTGGAGCGCGTCGTTCGATTCGCGTGGTGCGTGTTATATAAGCCACGCGCCGTCAAGGTGACTCGCTCCAAGCTACTACTGAATCTATTTTAGTTCGAATTTCATAAATATCCCGTGACAGCTCATCTCTCCTCTCCCGCGTCTTTTGCCGCGGCGTTGCGGCGGCCATGTTCGATGCTCCGAAGCTTGCGTAATTATCAGGAGCGCTGGTGTCGCCGCCGTACAGAAATACCCAGCTTGCGGCCCGTCTGTGGTCGTTTGAACTCGCGTCCTTGCTAATTTTAAAGTCCTTTCTCAAAGTTTGGCGTTTATGAGGTAATAGAGGTATGACGTAGAGCTGGCAGCATGCCGGGCGTACGGTGGACCGAGGAAAAATCGCCGAGACGACGGGCCGCGTGTGCGGTTATATTTAGTTGTGTCCCCGCGACGCACCTTGAGGGACAAACGGTCGCCGCTCGGCCGGAATCTACTAGAAACGCTCCAAAACGCTAACACGCTAACGACCGATAATGGACTATCGACCGGGATAAACCTGTGGAAAACGGTTCGAAAACTAATCGTATATCAAACGTTACGCGTATAGGAGCGGCAGATGCGCTAACCAAAATTGCCGGCCGGCGCGCTCTCCCATCAATATCGGCCGACCTAATTGAATATTATACAGCAATTTGTGATCGCGAAAATCTGGCTGGGAATATGCGGTGTCCATATATCGTGTGGTGTATCGCTGTAATGTTTTCTATGGGCATGACACGGTGCAGTGTTGCAGAACTAAATTTAGTATGGCTGAGCCCCTGTTTTAGCTCGGGTTGGTGGCGTTTGCGCAATCGTGTGCGAGGGAGACGGCGTGGTCTATTATCGGAAAAATGAACGCGGCGGACGTCGGCCGCTAGTCTCCCGACTTTGATTCCGAAGATTGGGATTCTGATTGATACTTACAGAGAGTTTGTCACTCATTAGTCTTTAGATCAAACTAGCGGTAGTAAATAATGATTATAATAATTAATTTTATTGAAATGAAACTACTTTTTACGGATTTTATCGCGGTATATTGATATTATGTATTTAGTTCCAGACGTTTCGGATCCTTTACACCATCCATGGTCACGGGCAGACTGATCTGACTGATGAAGATTAATTTTATATTATCTACATCTACACTAATATTAAGTTTGATTTGATTGTTTGTTTGTCTTGAATAGGCTCCGAAACTACTAGACCGATTTGAAAAAATCTTTTACTATTCGGAGCCGACATTATCCCTGATGAACATAGGATACTTTTTACCGCGGGAAAATGCTTCATTCCTTCGGGAAAATGGGTGAAGCCGGGCCGGGCATAATATTATAAAGAGGAAAGATTTGTATGTATGTAACGCATAAACTCAAAAATACCTGGGCAGATTTCAAAAATTCTTTCAACATTTGAATGCGACATTATTCCAGACTAACATAGGTAGGCTATACCTAGAATATTTTGAAAAATATGGATTTCTCCACCCGCGCGAAGCTGCTAGCGTAATATACATAAAACGTAGACAATAAATAATATCAGTTCATAATATAAGCATAATCGACCCATTATATGTCCCACTGCTGGGCACGGGTCTCCTGTCACAATGAGAGGGATTAGGCTATAGTCCACCACACTAGCCTAATTCGGGTTGGCAGACTTCATACGCCGTCGAGAAATCTCTCAGGCATGCAAGTTTCTTTCCCGGTTAACCCGTGATATTTTTTTGTGGTTGTTTTTAAAAAGTTTACTAGCAATGCCTCTGCTCATTAACTGCCTCATTAGCCAAGCGGTCCTGAGCGCGACTGCTACGCTAGAGGTCCTGAGTTCGATTCCCAGGTCGAGCAAAGTGTTATTGGGTTTTTCTATGAAATTCCCAGTGGCAGCTCGGAGTTTGGAATTTGTGCCCGGTTAATGGCAATAGGCTCGCCCCCTATTACATGGGACCTAAACATACAGGCGAACTGTGGGTGTACATTAGTACGCCTCTGCCTAACCCTTCGGGGAATACAGGCGTGATGGTATGTTTTTTTATGTTTATGTTTTTTACTAGCAATGTGGTTTGCACTTTAACCCCTCGTGCTAAGCTAAATTCTTGTGTTACGAGTGGGTTGACATCAATAGTGCAATGGGTGGGTTTCGAACCGGCAACATGATCGCAAATCCGATGCCCTAACAATTAAACTACTACCGCTTCAAGTATTAATACGTACAATATGACTTCAAAAAGTCAAAGGTTTGTCAGTTTGTCAGTCCAAAGGTCATACTAGGCTATTACTGTAAAGAGGACCACGTAACCCTAAAAGTTATAAAATAAACTTCAGAGTCTTATTGCATCTTCCACGTGAGTAGAGCGACATCAGGGCGCGGATCTGAGAGGCAGTCGATACCAGACCGATACATATCTCACTGCAATACACAGATTATATCCGCATTTATTTCTCTAAAGCTTTTGTTGCCGAGAGCAGGTATCTCCTGAGCTTACAACGCAAAGAACTTTTTAAATGAGATAAAATGTTCTGATTTATTTCAGAGATATAGACAAACTTATTAGTTATTATTCTAGTGGTTGTATGTGTGACTGCTAGGTACTAGAGATCCTGGGTTTGATTCCCAAGTCGAGCAAAGTGTTATTGGGTTATTTTATGAAAATCTCAGTAGCATATTGAAAGAAGACAACTTTATGGATTTTATCGGGTTATAATATTATTTGATTTTTACTAATATAACGCGATAGAATCCGTAATATTGTTTTATTTCAATATCTCTAATATTTCAATATATTAGAGATTATAGATAGATTCCAATAGGCTCACCTTCTGGAATAGAAGGTGAGCCTATTGCCATTAACCGGGCACAAATTCCTAACTCCAAGCTGCTACTGGGAATTTCACAGAAAAACCCAATAACACTTTGCTCGACCTGGGAATCGAACCCAAGACCTCTAGCGTAGCAGTCTCGCTTAGGACCACTTGGCTAATGAGGCAGTTTCCATATTAAAAATCACTGTAATTGATTCAGTAGTCGTTTCCGAACAAACTACTTTCAAGACTGTTACGCGTTGTACAAGTACACCCTTGCCTAATCTCTCGGAGAATATAAGCGTGATGGTAATGCTAATTAATTCTTCCCTAATTACCCAAAAACTTGAAAGGAAGTTATAATTCATAACGGCGGTTAGACATTGAGAATGAGCAGTGTCAAGGGCGCATCATGCCAGTTGGCAAACGCTGACAAAACACACCACGTGGAGCCAAGGTACTCGCAGCGGCCATCTTGTGACGTCATCAGGTGAACCGTTTAGAAATTTGTTTGAATATTTGCAAATAGAACACAATATTTCAGTCTGAGACCAAAATAATATTGAATGGATAGTTTTTTTCTCTAATATTAAAATCGTAAAAAACTATGTCTGCTCTTTGAAAATAAGGTTATTAAAAATAAGAAGTGGGTCATTGGGGTACATAAACATGTCCAAACACAAAATCGTGATTTTCTTGTCAGTTTTCATCTTAAAAACTGATAAACTTTTTATCTCAATTAATTAAACGGATCCTGAGATACAGCTTGACCTCTCTGATGTATACAGACTCATACAAAGAAGAGTACAGTAACATGAATGGGGCGGCTCGACCGGAGTGATACCACGGCCTCATAGAAAGGCAGCGTGAAACTATTTAACACTTGCGTTGTGTTTCGCCGAGGAGTGAGGTTACCAGAGGCCCAAACCCTTTTAAAAGGCGGGCAACGCACTTGTGAGTTGTGACTCCTCTGGTGTAGCGGGTTTCCATGGGCGGCGGTTATCGCTTACAATCAGGTGATCCGTCTGCTCGTTTGCTCCCCTATCCTACTAAAAAGAGGCGTGGATTTGCACAAATTTACAATTTTGAGTTTTATATAAGAAAAAGTTCTAGCTACGCCAATGACAGAATATTCTAAAAGGTTAATTCCAGCTAGCGGCCCTTAGTGATAGTAAATCCTACAACTCCGAACATACATAATGAGCATAGTAATTTACTACGCGAGGTAAACAGGAGTTTAGGCTGATGGATGCCACGCTTCGCATAGTCGTGACTGAGCATGGAACACGGTACCCACGTGCGAACAACATACCTCGTATCTATACGGTTACCGTTATGGGATGAGCAGAATTGTAAGCGGATGTCGATGAGTGGCGCCAGTAAAGTTATCTACACTAATATTAAAAACATAACATAACATACCATCACGCCTGTATTCCCCGAAGGGTTAGCCAGAGGCGTACTAATGTACACCCACAGTTCGCCGGTATGTTTAGGTCCCATGTAATAGGGGGCGAGCCTATTGCCATTAACCGGGCACAAATTCCTAACTCCGAGCTGCTACTGGGAATTTCATAGAAAAACCCAATAACACTTTGCTCGACCTGGGAATCGAACCCATAGTGGTCCCGAGCGCGACTGCTACGCTAGAGGTAGCGTAGCAGTCGCGCTCGGGACCACTTGGCTAATGAGGCAGCTAATATAGCAGCTAATATTAAAAAGAGGAAAGATTTTATTGTTTGTTTGTCTGTTTGTATTGAATAAGCTCCAAAACTACTGGAACGATTTGAAAAATTCTTTCCCCATAGGAGCCGACATTATCCCTGATGAACATAGGCTACTTTTTACCGCGGGAAAATGCTTCATTCCTACGAGAAAACGGGTGAAGCCGGGCCGGCAACTCCCACACCTGGAACAATTATCTGTAGGAGCCCTAAGCTCCCTAAAGACTGCAAACGAAAGAACTGTCTCAAGCGCAAAAATTGAAACAGACCTTGGTGATTTACGACTCCGACGGCGATGTTAGGTAGAGGTGTACAGATAGTTCAACTCAGTTGTGCGCGCGGCCCTATGTGTGCGTGGGCTTGTAAATATACAATTTTCATTTGTGTGGCAGTGACGCGGCAGTGGACGACGACTGCCACACGAATGAAAGTTGTATATTTACAAGCCCACGCACACATAGGGCCGCGCGCACAACTGAGTTGAACTATCTGTAGTATTATACACTACCAGTTCGCCGGTATGTTTAGGTCCATACAATAGTAGTTTTTTATGTGGGAGAGCCATGATTCGGCACGAATGGGCCGGCTCGACCGGAGTGATACCATGGCCTCACAGAAAACCGGCGTGAAACAACGCTTGTGTAGTATTTCGCTGAGGGAGTGAGGTTACGGAGGCCCAAACCCTTTTAAAAAGCGGGCAACGCACTTGTGACTCCTCTGGTGTTGCAAGTGTCCATAGGCGACGATTATTGCTTACTATCAAATGATCCGTCTGCTAGTTTACCTACCCATAAAAAAAATTTGAATGCAGTTTTAAATGTACAAAGAAATCCTCTCAATTCACCAAGGTCACAGCTCTGTGGGTCTGTTGGCAGATGCAGCGTCAGTTGGCACAAAACCCACGCTATCTACCAACCTAACTGTTATGTCTAACAGTTAAACTTAACTCAGATTGCCGTGCCTGAATTTCTAGCACTTTTTAACACGAATTAAGTTTTAAAACTAAAGATGACATCAATTTTTAGGGGTGAACTTTTTGGAATAGCTTCATAATGAGTTGTTAAAGAGATCATTACCATCACGCTTCTATTCCCCGACGGGGTAGACAGAACTGTATACCCACAGTTTGTCGGTATGTTTTGGTTCGGTATAATAATAATGTCTACACATAAATAAAATAAATAGGAATGTCTTACGCAAGTGTTAGTTGCGTCAAACATTCCGAAAAAAATCTTAAAAAAACCGAATTTGCCTGCCCGCTGCAATGGGTACTATTGAGGATCCGAAATGTTGAGGCATGTAATTATTTCAATAGGTTATGATATCTGAACTAGCTCATTAGTTTGAAGTCCTAAGCCCGACTGCTACGCTAGAATTCCTTGGTTCGATTCCCAAGTTGAGCAAGGTGTTATTGGGTTTTTCTATGAAATTCTCAGTTACAGCTCGGAGTTTGGATTTGTGCCCGGTTATTGGCAATAGGCTCGCCCTCTATTTAAAACAGCTAAACATACCGGCGAACTATAATACAAGTGTAACGGTTATGTTATTTATCTTCTTCTCTACTATTATAAAATTGTAAAAAAGCTGTGTCTGTACATTGAAGATATTTAAAAAAGAACACGTGGGTTATGGTATATAAACGTCACCGAATCCGAAAATATGATTTTTAAAATTCTTGTCTGTTTGTTACGGGTTGGAGCAAAAACTACTGAATAGATTTTAATTTTATTATCACTGTTAGAAAGTATATGCTCCAACTTAAAAACTGGTGAACTTCTTATCTCAATTAATTAAATGAATCCTGAGATACAGCTTGACCTCCCTGATGTATAGAGGCCCATATAAAGAAGAGGTCATCAATGTGGGTTTCCCGTTTTAACTCCTGATATAGCTTCACGTGAGCGAAGCCGCGGGCAGAAGCTAGTACTTTATAATATTAAATAGAGGAAAGATTTGTCTGTAACGAATAAACTCAAAATCTACTGGGCTAATTTCAAAAATTCTTTCACAATTCGAATGCTACATTATTCCAGATTAACATAGGCTATAGAATATATTGAAAAAAGTTAGGGATTTCTCCACCCGTGCGAAGCCGAGGCGGGCTGCTAGTGTTTGATATATTTTCTGGTAAAAATATATTAAAAACTAGCAGCCCGCCCCGGCTTCGCACGGGTAAGGATAGCAAACCTTAGGCGGTTTTCTAAACCACGAAATTATTCTCAATCCAAAAATAATAAAGCTCTATTTATCCCAGCAAAATGTTTTCGTTTCCTTCCTTCCCATGATTTACAGCAACAATATAAGATTTCAGAGTTATCCCGTAAACAAGGCGCAACACGCATACTGATTCGGGCAAGTTATGACATAAATTGCTGGCCGCAAAGTATGATGAATGGATGTAACTAAGACATTGGGTAGGTTGAGGTTGAATAGGTGAAATAGAGTAACGTTTCACGCTTCAAAACCTCGGAAGGCAAAGGCGTATTGAAGTTCATCCACAAGGTAGAGTTACGGTCGCAATGTTTAAAAAAAAATCACATCGTGACGGTTCCTGTGGTTTAGTGGTTCGAGTACCGGACCGCTGACCATGAGGTCGTGGGTTCGATTCCCACAGGACACACACATTTGGCGTAGCGGCTGAGCGATCGGCTTCTGCGACACGTGTTATGGGTTCGATCCCCACACGGAGCAAATAATAAATAAATATTCTGGCACATTTTACACAGTACCATCTAGTCCCAAACTAAGCAGAGCTTGTACCATGGGTACGACAATGGATATAATACTTATATACTTTTTTTTGTAAATACATACTTATAATACATAAGAAACACCCAGACGAACCCAATCACTTATATTCATCACATAAAGAAAGAAAACACACACACACACACATAAAGAAAAGCGGCGGTAGCCTAATGGCTAGGGCCCCAGACTTGTAATCATGTGGTTGCCGGTTCGAAACCCACCCATTGCACTACCGACGTAAACCCACTCGTAACACAAGCATTTTAGCTTAGCACGAGGGATTAACAAGAATACTAGTAATGTGCGATCCACATTGCTAGTAAGCTTTTAAAAAAAAAAAAAGTTTTCTGTGAGAACAAATATTTATATGATCTACAGCAGGGGTGATGAACTTGATTAGACTTGATTCTCTAGATTCTATCTAGATCTAGATTTGATTTGATATGAGAAATATTATAACTTATTAACTATATATTAGTTTGAGAATTGCGTTGGTCTACGTATTTATATTTTTTGCCTTGCCACGATCGATTGGACTAACAGTCGCGATCGACCGGTCAAACGCGATCGATCTGTTGGCCACCCCTGAAACTACAGAGTTCCGGGCCTGGGCGTTTGTGTATATGACAGAGACGATACAGAAGAAAATCCCAGTGTGGGACAACGTAATAAAAAAAAATTTTTTTTTTTAAGAATTCGTTATACCACCAGCTAAACGCAAAACTCGTGGCTGTACTACAGTTGTACCCACAACGACTACGATATCGTTGCACACACGCACACAATAACAATTTGTGGAAATAGGTTTCAGTTTTCCATAACTCGAGCCACTGATGGATCAGAGAGCCATAGTTTCGAGTATTGTAATTATCTTTTTGGGAAAAATTAACACATATCTAAAACCACTAAACGATAAGTCGGGAGTTTAGGCGGGAAAATGAAAAGTGCACATTGTCGATTTTATATTATTTTTCAAAACTTGAATTTCTCCGAAGTTTAATGTGTAATTATGGTGGATAATTAACCATTAAGTGTTCGTGAACGTGTGAGAGTGTAGGCAAATGATATAAAATTGAAAATCGTGACTTTTTGGGTTCACTCCTAAACTCCATCGAAGCCTCAATAAAGTTTCTACCGAACATTATTATATTTGATATATATATTATACTATATATACATTTTATACATATATTATACTTGACACTGGCGAACACAACAAGTGTGGTGCCATAATACAATCCCATGATGGGAAATGTTACCTACTTGATTACTCTAATACTTGACACTGGCAAATACACAATAAGTGTGGCGCCATAATAAAAAAAAAACGATATGTCGATTCAGTTGTCTATTCTGAACAAACAACGTTCAGGTGTTGCGCTTAATCTGTTACAGGTTGAATATTGTGTAAGTAAGTATATGAAACTGTGAAAGCGAGTTTGTGATTTTCTCATCTATTTTTATGAAATAGGTAGGGCGGCAATTTTTTTTTTTTTAAAAAGCTTACTAGCAATGAGGGTCACATATTACTAGTATTCTTGTTAACCCCTCGTGCTAAGCTAAATGCTTGTGTTACGAGTGGGTTCACGTCGGTAGTGCAATGGGTGGGGTTCGAACCGGCAACCACATGATCGCAAGTCCGACGCCTTAGCCATTAGGCTACCGCCGCTTCTAAATGAGCAGACGGATCATCTGATGGTAAGCGATTACCGCCGCCCATAGACACCCGCAACACCAGAGGAGTCACAAGTGCGTTACGCGCCATTTAAAAGGGTTTGGGCTTACGGTATCCTCACTCACTCGGCGAAACACATCGTAAGTGTTGTTTTGACGCCGGTTTTCTGCGAGGCCGTGGTATCACTGCGGTCTAACTGACCCATTCGTGGCGAAGCATGGCTCTCCCACGGAAAATCAATTTAATAATGTTTCTATAAACACACTGAGTGAAGCCGCGGTTAAGAGCTAGATATGTTTATTTATTAGGGGCAAAACAGGCATGACATTATATAATGTTGTATTTTTTTATACTTAATAGCCTTTCGCTGGACCGCCAGTTCGGCGGCACAGTGATCTATGAAGGAGTGCGCTTGCCTAAAAGAAACCGATTCACTCGTGATTTAAATGCACCCGGATTATATCTATCGGGGAAGACTCACTCGGGAAGCGCATTCAACCCTACATTCCTCCCTATTATCATAGTTACCCCATTACCATCACTAGCAATTAGCCAAATGAACACATAAAAAGGTTGTATCAAATATTTACGACACTCACACATTGATATCACAAGGAAATCCTTGTCTATGCTTATTTATGTCTTCCTTATTTTTTATTGTTACCATCGAGAGCGCACTTATAAGTGTAATAAACTTTCATTTCTGTTTGTTTGCTTATCCTTCTTAGTTGTGCCAATATGGCTAAATATATAGATACATAAATATTCGTTTTTATAGCAGGTTACTCGCAAATATATATATCAATAGATGTTGTACGCGAAGGACTACATCTATTGATAGGAAGAAGGATCCTCTAAAAGGATTTTTCGAGATAAATCCTAACCTATATCCATAACCAGGGTCGGATCTATCTTTATACTAAAATTCATCAAAATCGGGTCAGTGGTTTAGGCGAAAAATGGTAAAAAACAGACAGTTATCTACTTTTGAATTTATAATAGTAGTAAGTAAATTATGACTTCCAGTCTAACTCGGTGTAGCAGAATATTAGTATTTTACACAAAGCAAAAGCCATCAAACCTTCTCAAACCATTTTTTGGGCTATACAGAGAGAGAGAGAGACTATAAATAAGCATAGACTATTTGCCAGAAATTTTAGGTTTCTGACTACCAATAACGATTTGCATTGGTGTTTTTATATGACAACCGGTACCAACGGCTTCACGTGATCTCCGGGACACAGATGGGTCTCGATACATTAAAAATGATCACCCATCTATAGATTTACCGCAGCAAGAGCGAGTTAACCTTGCTGATTGGGTGAACAGCGTAGGTATTAAATGAGTCCCAATATAGAGTGATATTTATGTTGTAGTCCGGTCCCAAATTAGATGCAAATAATATTACCAACAAACAATTAATTGAGGTTATGTAATTAGTCGGTATTCTTCGTAAATCTAGCCTCGCACATTAGTGCTAATATTTAATCTAAACGTAGCTAACTTTCATGAAGCAAGTTATGGTTTTTTGCTTACTGTCATTATGTCATTTTCTCTAGTAACCAAAATTTCGAGCTCAATTAATGTGTTTGACTTAAAAAGAGCTCTGAACCAAGCTCAACACGAGACGTTTCGTTTCAACCTAAAGTATATGCTTGTGATGAATCGCATGAGATTATATCTTTCACTTAGGAAAGTCAGTTAGGAAATACCGAAGCCATCTAGCTATAAAAAAAAACAAGACAGTGACATGTAAAAGTGTCTCTAAAGATCTACTTACAGAAATAAAATATCATTTCTATTTCTCATGTCACTAAATATTTTCAGGACCTAGATGTGAATGAATAAATAGGTTTTTTTTTTCAGAAATCGATTCCCTACTCTTAAACTCCATAGATAAATATTTGTTAATTAGAATAAGAACCGTGAGCTTTAAGAAAAAAGCCCAGAGTTTCAGACTAAAAATAAAAATGTTAATATTTTCACAGCAAAAATGCTAAACATTATTTCAGTTTATTTATAGATGCCAAAAAATCGCTTGTTTTATGAAACGAACTCCTAATGTCGCAACAAGATGATATTAACCCATTTCACATTCCGGATGTTAATCTTCGCAACTATTTAAACCTGCGTTATTCAGAGTTAAAGAGTAACACAGTTAAAATCACAATTACATTAACAGTCAAAATACAGACGAGTTTACAGACAGGCATTATAAGTTATTACCTGGGTGCTGCAATCGAAATAAAAAACATCAATATACAAATCCAATTCACTAATGGATTCCTTTGCTTGGAGTAGTGAAATTAAAAAGAAATTGAAAAAAGAACATTAAAAAATAACAGGTACGTGCAACACATTCTCGCTTTTAGGGTAGTGCATTCGGGAATCATGCACATATACAGAAATATCGACTAAACAATGTGACCAGAAACTTAAATTAGATATCTGAAATTTACATTGAATTGTCAGTTACCTATTACTTAAAATCATTTTATTTAATTTGATATCTTATTATTTTTGTAGCCACATTGTAAATGAAAAAAATTGTTACATGGATTTTACATTTTTACGTCGGATTTAAGTCAGCTTTAATGAATGAGTATTTATGAATAAATGAGGTTTTATTGTAAAATCAATGTATCAAACAGTTACAAATAAAAATATAGGTACATATTGTGATGCGTAAATAATTATTTGTGAATTGCTTACATGACATAAAACTAGTATTTTCTAGCAAGATTCCAATTCCAATATGGTTTCAACTATAAGTCTTAAATTTGTTTTTACGACATATTTCACTTGATTTTTTTATGATCCTGATTTAAAACGTAATAACAACTCACGCATCCCAAAGGAAACATTGAAAAGAAAAGATCGAACTAACAATTATTAGGGATACATTAAAATATCAACATTAACAGTTAGTGAAAAACATTCATACACCGAGTGGCAAAAAGGGTGATAGAATAAATAATAGGGGGATACATCGATAACACCGATGCGACGCGGTCCGCTCAGCGACAGCCGGCCGGGTACTTTGGGCGTATTTTTTAATAACATTCGATTTTTGAACATTTTTGAAACCGTGATGAATTCCTTTGCCTATATCATCAAATATTTTTTATTATTTAAATTTACCGTCCGCCAAAAAATTTACCGTCTTGAACTTTTGATTTTGCTTGAATCTCTCTTTTCTTTTTAATCATTAAACTATGTAGTTTATTTATGTACGGGTTAAGGTTACAATTTAAATCTTATTTTAACATTTTAATTTCTCTGGTAGTTTGACGTGTTTGTAAAAATGTAGTTAAGTTATATTATAATGTGCGTTATACATTTTTGTGCAAATATCTGTGTTATATTTCTTTACTCCGCAATATTTCTTATCTTCTTGCTTAATTGTTGGTTGAATTACAACATTTCTTTCCTGTTTCCGTACCATAAAAGCTACGAAAACATCATAAAATTCTTATTCTTCCCCGTCCATAGTACACATTCCTTATTGCTCATCCATTGCGTTTTTCGTTTTATTTCCATTAGTTTTCTTATTTCTACTGGCTTTATGTTATTGACTGATCGTAACTATTTACAGCCACATACATTCAAAACCGCATTCACTTTTTAAAATTTAAACGTATCATTCGTTTTTTATTTAAATTCTAAGTTTGAATTTAGAATTTTCGTTTGATTTTAGCATCTATTAACTTTATCGATCTTATTTTAATAAAACTAAAAGGGTTAACTTTTAATCAAATGCTCCGTATTCTGCAGTTGAATTGTACAAAATTAAATTAGAATTTCAAGTTGTGTCGAGTTCTGGTCGGGTTATCTTTGCTGAATAAGCACTGGATTACTGGAGCACGACTAACTTGGGAAACACGTTACCTTTGCAACCCCGGTTTAAATACATATTATCGTATATGGAGATGGATATTATATGGAGCTGGTAAATTTTATTCAAAGTAGGTTTTAAAAATTGGTTTAATGATTTGGTAGTCTGGTGAAAAGATTCAATTTATGAAATTATAACATGATATCTGCTTTAAGATTATGATATTTTTATGTGAGTATTATAATAGCGAATTATTTTGTAAATTGAGAATCTAATTAGTTACCTGATTCTAACGATAACTCAAAAATATAGTTTTTAATTCATCTATATATATAAAAAAAGTCGTGTTAGTTACACAATTTATAACTAAAGAACGACTGAACCGATTTGGCTGAAAATTGGTGGAGAGGTAGCTTAGAACCAGGAGACGGACATAGGATTTTAGACTTTTTATCCCGTACCCGTGGGATGTGATGACAGATCGAATTCCGCGGGGGCGAAGCCGCGGGCAGAAGCTAGTAGTAAATATAAAAAATCAGTATAACCATATAAATTTGAATTTATTACTATTACATAATAAATGTTATGTTTACCAAACGTTTTCTCATCATCAAGATCAAGGGCAAAGTATTAGGGCACGGAGCCAATAACTCCAAAATTTTCAAGATGTGAAAAAATAAACGAAAGCTTCTAAAACAACCTTTCTTGAAGATATGAATAAACAAATAATAGCTGAAGAATTCATAAATTATGTTGGTAATTAATGCAGCAACGTTTTTAAGATAGACTATATTAGTTAGATTGATAAGCTATTCAGCAAAGACAGAACATTAACTTTTATAATGAAGACACGCGTTCCCCAAAACCATGTTTCCCTAACCTAAAAACATTACAACTACAGAAACACGAAGCATAAAAGAAAGAGGTCTACGAACCCGCATAAAGACTCCTTTCATTCAAAAAGTTTTCCAAAATGGCAACGGCAAATTGTTTTTGCAGTCAGATAGAGCTGATTTTAGCAAAACAGCGTAAACTGCAGATGCCGATGGGCGTTATGCTATTCTATGCCGTATTTTCCCTGCAGTCAACTTATTCACATCTTAGCCACACCATATCGATTAACCAACCTTTTTACATTTCTATTATTGCTGTAATGATTGGTATCTCGTGTTCCAAATTTGTTTTTTCGTTCATTGTTATTGATTAAAGGTGGCGTTTTAGGAGCAAAGAGGTTTAATTTAATTTGTTTTTTTTTTCGAATGATTGCAGTTTTATCGATGTTAAATTAGAACATTTCATTGAATGAAATCGTCTTTAAATGCTTTAATACTATTAAAAGATACGTTTTTGTTAAATAAAATTCGTGAGTTAAGATTTAAAAGTTTATTTTAAGTAGGCGGCTGTGAATAGTCTTTCTAATTAAGTATTTATGGATAACATTATACGAAAATGATTGTCATTCTGAGTCATGCTGCAACATCGATTCTTAGTCATTGGAACGAATCTATATAGGAGCTTAATTTTAGTATTTAGCATTCAGAACTGTATTAAAAGCACGAACTTTATCAGATATTTTGGTTTTACGATGGTTCATTATTGTTAATAATTTTATGGTAGTTGAAGGTTATGGTTGTTGGAATTTGACAATAAGGTTACTTATACATATATGATATTTTTAGTGGAATTATTTTATTTACTGTATCGCATTGTAGACACTGTATAACGATATCTTAGATGTTCCATCTTATTATTACTCTTCCACATTTCAATCGTTTTATAACAAAATTTGCACTGATTTGTTTAAAATTCAACGTAAAGCACAGCTCGTAACTGTCACATTGTACGAAAGCATGCTTATCGATCTGTTTACACGGACTGTTTTGAACACAATTTACTTCTTTACCTTATCGAAAACCGTTACACTTGATTCTTAATTTGAATTCTTGTCAATCTTCAACTTGAAATTCGAACACGTTTTTTTTTATTTTTTTATTTTTATTTTACCTTGTTATTAGTGATGTGGCCAAGTCGCATCCAGCCTATAACATAAGAGTATCACGTGCGTCCACATCGATCTGACGGCGAAATCGGTACGTCCCGAAAATACCCGGGCGGCCGACGCAGTTTAGGTAAGCAACATTAGCTCACAACATCTGTTAATATGATCATTGTTAATTACATATGGGTTTGTTGTTAATAATTGTAGCCACCTGTCCCGAGGAGGGCGCTTGCAAGTAAGTCGCTACGTCGTCCACCATGCAGGCTCGCGGGAGGTCGGGGAGGAACATAATACGCTAGAGGGCGCGCATATCGCGTGTGGGCTGCGCGGCGCCCCGCGACCGACTGGCGCGACTCGCAGCGCCCCCTCCCCGCGCGTGCGCCCCGCCCCGCCCCGCCCTACGCACAGGGCTGACGGCAAGCTTTTCCGGCTTTTTCGTAAGGTTTTTTTAGGCTGTGACTACTATTTTTGGGCTAGAAAGCTATTCAATGTATTGATTTTTTAGTAGGTACTCTATTTTCTTGTTTCATATGGAAGAGAAGGGTAAGATTTTAATTGGAAGTATTGTTTTAGTAATTTGTTACATGTAAATTTCACTGTATTAGATCTCTAATGTCCTTTTTTTATACATTATGAATTACAAAAAGGGCATTATCATTTGCTCTAAATAAGGCTAGAGCCATATTTTCCAAGAATATTTGTTTTACCAAAATCTCAGAAATCAAATTATGATAACAAAAACTATCTATATGTAAAAATAGCACAGTTTTCCTCTACCACCAGCCCTATAGCACTACGTCGTAATGCATTCGCGGCACTCGCTTCGTCTCGGCGCCACTCGGACCCGATCGGTAAGCGCTCGGCTCCCCTCGGAAAGCTCTTTCAAATTCGGAACACAGACATGACATATCTGTTTTCATCAAATATGCAACATCAAACCTTCGACCTACGAAATAAAATGTAGTTTCCCTTGCGAAAAAAAGTTCAAGTGTTGTGTTTGACTTTTGAAATATCCTAATTTAGCTCAGTTTTTGCTGAGTATTATCGCTCTTATTAAATAGAGGGAAAGTTCAATTTACTCTGCGTGCCTTTTCCAGCTGACGCGTCTATAAATGTCACATTATCTGCGTATGTGTGCGTTTATTTTTGTGTGTGTGCGTTGAAAACACATCTTGGGCGGACGTCGTAGCGATTTTAGGCAGATTTTTCCGTGTTAGATAATAATAATATTCTTACATTATAAGATAACCTATTTCATGGAACTGAAGGAATATATTCTTAAATACGAAAAACTTAATTATGACCCTGAAACTTCCACACTCACGCCTTTTTCTAAGAGGGGTTGGCAGAAACCACAGAATACTATTGGCTACGATTCTTGCGTACTTCCATTGCTTCTTCAATGTTTGACGAAGCCAGTTTGCAAGGTTAATGACATTAAGCTCGCCCTCTATTACATGAGACCTAATTCCGGCGAACTGTGGGTTACAAAAACACAACTCTGCGTAACCCTACGGGGAATACATGCGTGATGGTATTTTATGTTCATAGAAGCATTAACTTACCTACTGTATATTTAACAGTATCTAAATTCAACTGGAATGTAAATAAAAATAAAGACTGCCTCGTTAGTCTAGTGGTCCCAAGTGCGACTGCTACGCTAGAGGTCCTGGGTTCGATTCCCAGGTCGAGCAAAGTGTTAATTGGGTTTTTCTATGAAATTCCCAGTAGCAGCTCGGAGTTTGGAATTTGTGCCCGGTTAATGGTAATAGGCTCGCCCCCTATTACATGGGACCTAAACATACCGGCGAAATGTGGGTGTGCCTTACTACACCCCTGCCTAACCCTTCGGGGAATACAGGCGTGATGGTATGTTATGTAAATAAAAATAACATTAATAAATTTATTCTTTCATCATCCGCATGATAAATGATATAGAATGACTCTCATTAATGACCCTCCTTGACCTTCAAATTCCAGACTGTTACTAACTGGATGGAGAATATCAATAAATAAATCTGAAGGAAATCGTATTCAATAATACTCTTATCCTCCAAGAAGTAGGCAGGGCATTGCAATAAAAAAACTGATTTTACCGTGGGAAATTTAGAGATTTTACCGTGTTTCGGCATGAATGCTCGACCGGAGTGATACCATGGCCTCACAGAAAACCGGCGTGAAGTAACACTTACGTCGTGTTTCGCCGAGTGAGTGAGGATACCGGAGGCCCAAACCCTTTTAAAAGGCAGGCAACGCACTTGCGACTCCTCTGGTGTTACGGGTGTCCATGGGCTGCGGTAATCTCAAAACAATCACGTGATCCGTCTGCTAGTTTGCCCCCTATACCATAAAAAATAATAATTTCACATCTCGAAACGAACTCGAAATACTAATTATATAACAAGTATGTTGTTATGTTGCCTCGTTAGTCTAGTGGTGCCAAGTGCAACTGCTACGCTAGAGGCCCTGGGTTCGATTCCCAGATCGAGCTAAGTGTTATTAGGCTTTTCTATGAAATTCTCAGCAGCAGCTCGTAGTTTGTAATTTGTGCCCGGTTAATGGTAATAGGCTCGCCCCCTATTACATGGGACCTAAACATACCGGCGAAGTGTGGGTGTACTTTAGTACACCTCTGCCTAACCTTTCGGGGAATACAGGCATGATGGTATGTTATGTTGTTATATAATTAGTAAGTATTTCGAGTTTCAAGGTTTATTCAAGGAAATTATTATTTGAAATTATTATGCCTGTAATCCCCGAAGGGTTAGGCAGAGATGTAGATACTAATATAATATACTCAAACTCATAGTTCACCGGTGTTTTTATGTCCCATGTAAATTAGAAGGTGAGCATATTGCCATTCACCAAGAAAATCCAGATTTTGAGTTACTGCTGAGAATTTTACAGAAAATCCCAATGAAATGAAGCCTGACCTGAGAATGGAACTCAAGGCCTCATGATCAGCAGCAGCGTTATGCAACTACTAGAATAATGAAGCAATTTAACACTGTCAATAAAAAATCTCGACGCAGTTATTTTATTAAATACATGCTTCGTATGGGAATCAAACCTGTAATCTTTGGAGCAGAAGCTAATATAATTGGGAGAAGACTACTAGCCTTTGAATTTAAATAACATTTAAAGCTTTATAACATTATATAACAAAAGAAAGCAGAGAAATATACATTCTCGTAGTCAGGCCCTATCTCGTAGCGCCGTAGACCCGCTACGAGCTACGGCGCTACGCCACCCACACAGGCGCACTACTGATAATTTATGTGTGTAAGTGATTAGCTCTGTTACGTAATGTGTGCAGTGTAATGCTATTGCAGAGCGCTGGTGGCACAGAGTAGCCTGTTTTTAAAATACAGAATGTTTTAAATAAAAAAATGAAGAGGTCAATAATAATTGACTGGTGCTTTATTTATTAAAAATAGTTGTACTATTGAATATTATTGTTAAATATAATTTGCCTACTGAAGGAATCTTTTTTTTAAAGCTTTCTAACAAAGTGGGTCTTACATTACTAGTATTCTTGTAAATCCATCCATAATAAAGTTTTAAAATACAAGTGTATAATGTTTTGAGAGAGGATAAGGAGGAGTTGCGCTCTATCTCGCAATTTACATATTTATTCATTAATAAATTAGGGACCTCCAACAGGATAATACATCATTCCTTTTCAGGCTATCGACACTGTATGGCGAAATGATATAACGATAGAAGGCCACTGCGTCCAATTACACAATTATAAATTAAGTGCAGTGTAGAATTTAGTACGCTTAAAACTTCCTTCTTTTTGAACTGATTTTAATTTTGTTTTATTTTTCAACTCAAAGTTCGTCAACTTTTTATGACCCCGTAAAAATAATAAGTCGTTTAGCTTATTATTTGCGGTAGAACAAAGGCCAGTTTTTCTTTTATGGGAAAAAATACTGGGTTTTTATATATTTTCTTCTTACTAAATTCCATAAATAAATAAGCAAAGGGTATGTTGATAGTATTAAGGTTTATTATGCCATGTGGAAGGGTGCTCAAATGATAAGACGTGTGATCGTTACACTGGTTTATTTAGAACTGTTTGAATATTTAAAAATCACTGACAATGTAGGTCGTAATATAAAAACTTGACAGAACGTCTAAGTAGGTTAAACATTCCGCCCACCATGAACTAAGTTCTTAACACAATGTAAAAGTTATACCTAATCACTCAGTGAATATGCTCTCCACAAACTAAATATAAATAGCGAATGCGAATAGTGGACTGTATAATAAAAGTTGAAGTTACATAACATGTGTTCTCACCCTACATATTTTAAGCACAACATTAAAATAAAGATAAAGTATAAACATAGGCATATAAAATTAGCACGTAATGGCTATTAATCAGCCGCCCACCTTGAGGATATAAAACAAAACAAAATTCTGTTAGCTAATACATACAAAACTCAAAATGTCTCTCGGTTAAAATGTAAAAGTTTAAGCCTGCAATAGGTAACATTATCTTTACCTACTTACACAGTATGCATATTTTGCTAATTGGGCGCTTAAATATACAATTTTTACATTTTACTGTAACTACTCTAGTTACGTTGTCAGGCCCAGGGTGTGTATCAACTATTTTCCCTAAGAGCCATTTCGCAGGTGGCACATTGTCCTCTTTTAAAACCACAATGTCATCAACTTTAGGATCATTCGTTTTAGAATGCCATTTATATCTTTGATTAAGAGTTACTAAGTATTCTTTGGACCACCTGTTCCAAAAATCTCTAACAATTTTTTGTATTAGTCTCCACCTGTCTAAATTTGTAACACTATATTTACTATAATCCTCATCAGCTATGTTTATCAAAGGTTCACCAATAAGAAAATGACCTGGTGTAAGAGGAAGAGGGTCGTCTGGGTTATCACTAATAACAGTGATTGGTCTCGAGTTTAAACAACTTTCTACCTGTGCTAATACTGTAGATAACTCCTCATATGTAAGTGTAGTATTACCTATTACTCTGTTTAAATGATTTTTTGTACTACGTACACCAGATTCCCATAATCCACCGAAATTAGGGGCATACGGAGGAATAAAATGCCAAGTAGTACCTTCTAGTGCCAAAGACTGAGCGATTTCTTTTGGAAGTGACGATTTGCAACTGTTTAGCATCTCTTTGAGCAATTTGTGAGCACCGACAAAGTTGGTGCCATTGTCACTATACAAATCCTGACAATGACCTCTTCTAGCTATAAATCTTCTAAAAGCTGCAATAAAACCTTTTGCAGACAAATCCGATACTGCCTCTAGATGAACTGCACGTGTGACCATACAAACAAACAAGCATATGTATCCTTTGTAAGATTTGCCTCCTCGACCTGGTGAAAACCGTATGTTGATTGGACCTGTGTAGTCTAATCCAGTAGATTTAAAAGGTTTGCTCGGTTTCAGTCTAACTTCTGGAATTTGACCCATTAGCTGACTTCTAGGTCTTGTAGAAAACCTTTTACATGTTACACACTCTCTAAATATTTTCTTTATCTCCGATTTAGCCCTTACTATCCAATATCTGGTTCTCAAAAAGTTGTGCATGACCTGTGGGCCACCATGAAGTGTTTTATAATGAGCATCTAAGATTAAAAGGTGAGTAAAATGACCTTTAGCCGGTATGATGATAGGATGTTTCGTATCGTATGCCACATTTGACTGCGCGATACGACCGCCAACTCTTAAAATTCCATTATCATCCAATACGGGATAAAGAGAACGTAAACCGCTTTTCTTTGATACAGCTCCTCTTGTTTTTAATTGATTTATCTCTTCAATAAATGATTTCTCTTGTACTTGTTTCACACACAATAGTAATGCCTCCTTCAACTCAAAAGCTGTTACAAATATTGGATAGTTTATACGTGATTGTTTCGGCAATTTATAATTTAAAGTACGTTTGCAATACGATATTATTTTTAACGTCAAACGTAAACTCGAAAACTTAGCCCATATGAATTCTTCATTGACGTTGGACAAAATTGTTAATGTTTTAATTTTCTCCTCTTCTCTCGTATCTTCGACAATAATGTCGGTCTCAAAGTCTCTCACTCCTTTTGTTAGCCATTCTGGCCCTCTCCACCATAAATTATTATTTATTAGTTCTTTCGGCGTTAATCCTCTTGAGGCATGATCAGCAGGATTAGTCTCAGAAGAAACATGACCCCAATGTTCGTATTCTAAAATATTTAAAATGGTGGTTACTCGGTTACTTACAAATGTAGCCCATCGACTTGAACCTCCTTTAAGCCAAGCCAGCACTATTGTAGAATCTGTCCATCCATATAAATTTTGTATTGGCACGTTTAAGACTTGAGATACTTCAAAAATAAGTTTTGCTGCCAGGACAGCTCCACAAAGCTCAAGTCTCGGTATTGACATTTCTTTCAATGGAGCTACTTTCGTTTTAGCTGTTAGTAAATGTACAAATGACTTATCATCAGTATTCGTAATACGTATGTAGACTGCAGCTGCAAAAGCGGTTTTCGAAGCATCGGAAAAGGTATGTAACTGTATATCACAAGTTTTTGTAGTGTTTACCCATCTTGGTATGTGGATCTCTTTTAGATCGCTCAAACTGCCTCGGAATGTTAACCACTCCTTTGTAAGGTTCTCTGGTAGTTTGTCATCCCATTCAAGGTAGGATTGCCACAGCTTTTGTATAAAACTCTTTGCCACGACAACTACTGGAGATATCCACCCCAACGGATCGTATAACCGCGCTATATCTGACAGCACTTGTCGTTTCGTGTATTCTTGTTGCTCAGGTATATTAAGAATATATTCAAAGGTGTCTGAGTCTCTATTCCAACCTACTCCAAGAACCTTCATTACATTGTTGATTTTAACTTCTGTTGTTGGGTTCTTCTCATTATCAGTTATGCCAATATATTTTAAAAACTCCTTATAGTTACTACTCCATTTCTGTAGTACAAATCCTCCACTCCTCATTAGATTGTTCATCTCGTCATACATTGTAATAGCTTCCTCTATAGTTTGAAATCCAGTCATTAAATCATCCATATAGAAATCTACCTTAGCTATTTTGGCGGCAAGTGGATATTTAGCTTCTTCATCTTCAGCAAGACGTTGTAAACATTTCACAGCTAAATATGGAGCACATGCTGTACCAAAAGTAAGACGTAATATTTTGAAATGTTTCACAGGATCGTTTGGATAAAATCTCCACAAGAATCGTTGAAAATCTGAATCTTCTTCCGCTACTCGAACCATTCTGTACATTTTTACAATGTCTGCAACAACTACTATCTTATGAAGTCGCCACCTCATTAAGATATGACGCAGATCCTGTTGTAATTTTGGTCCCACTAACAGCTCGTCATTTAGTGAAGTATTGTTGTCTCCTTTACATGATGCATCAAACACAACTCGGACCTTCGTAGTCGTTCTTTCTTCTTTCACAACTGCATGATGCGGAAGATAAACAGACCTTGCATTTCCTATTTCACTCTCAGGAACTTCTGCAATATGATTTAGGGCTAAATATTCCTCAATTACTTTATTGTACTCCTTCCCTAATTCGTCATTTTTCAATCGGTGTTTTTCCTGATTTAGTAGTCTTCTCAAAGCTATTTTCATAGAATTATTGTACACGCATTTTAAATCAGGTGTGGAGAAAGGTAGTCTGACTACATACCTCCCTTCTCTATCTCTTTTGGTAGTATGGTTAAAATATTCTTCACACATTTTCTCGCTCTTGGTAAATTCTCTCTCTAGTTTTTGTGGTTCATTCTCCATCTCCCAAAATTGTCGAAGCACATTGTCATCTGATGCTACACTTACATGCATACCAATGACCTTGCTTGACAATTTATGTGAGACTCTACCTGAAAGAATCCACCCAAATATTGTGTTTTGCGCAATAATATTTTTTGTAGGATGTTTAAGGACTCCGTTTTGCAAGACCTCGCTGTAAACATCTGCGCCTAGTAACACATCAATTTTACCTGTATTATTTAATGCATGATCAGCTAATGGCAGTCCCTCAATTTCTTCCCAGTTAAGAGGTTCACGGTCAGCTGTAGGTAAAAAAGATGTTAATGTTTTAAGAACAAATGCATTAATATGTATATAATGATCAGAATTATGACAAGACTCTATACGCAACGAAACCATGTATTTTATTTTTGTGCGACCATCTCCCAAACCTGACACCCAGCCATTTACTGGTTTTCGTACTAAGCCTAACAATTGTACAATAGCTTCCGTGACAAAGGATGCCTGACTGCCCTGATCAATCAAAGCTCTTACGGTGTGTTTACTATTATAATATTTAGATGTTACCTTGATATTTGCAGTCGCTAGCAACACAGTATTAACCTCTGTATATCCTCTAGAAAAGTTTGTAACAATGTTGACCTCCTCTTTTGCTCCACAAGGTTGTTGGTCAGTTGATGTTGACGCTGAGTTGTCGCTCGGTGTTGTTATCTTGTCAAAATGTAGTAATGTATGGTGTCTCCGTCCACATCTCTTACAACTTACTCGATTACGACATTTCATGACAGCATGCGATGGGGCGAGACAATTGAAACACAACTTATTGCTCGCAACAAATTCTTGTCTCTCTTTTGTTGGCATTGAACTAAACTGCTTGCAGGTGTATATAAAATGATCTTCACTACACATAGCACATTTCGTCTTTGTCTCATTCTCTGTAGATACATGAAACGAGTTTGATTTTACCACTGGTTTTGTTTGTTGTGTTGTGCGATATGTGTTTGAATAATTGATCATCTCAATTGATCGAAATCTCGTCTCTAAAAACTGTTTCAATTGACTCCATGTGGCTAACTCATCGGACTGGCTTCTCTGTTCCCACTGTTTTATACTTTCAATGTCCAACTTCGCTACCGTTATGTATACTAGTATAATGTCCCAGTTCTCTGTTTCTACTCCCATATTCCGCAATGATGTTAAGCAAGACGACGTATTATCTAATAGTTGTCTCACTGCACTAGCTGACTCAATAGTAATCTTCTTTTGCGAAAACAATGTTTTTAAAACGGCGTTGCAGTTGTATTTTTTATTGTTGTAACGTCGAACTAACTGGTTCCAGGCCTCCTCATAATTGGCTTCAGTGGTGGTGTAATTACGTATCAGGGTTTGAGGCTCACCAGTTAGATTGCTCTTCAAATATTGCAGTTTTTGCACAAGCGATAGGTTTTTGTTTTTATGAATCAGTGTCATAAACATGTCGAAAAACATCTGCCAATCTTCGTATTTTCCATCAAACGTAGGAAGATGAATTCTAGGTAATTTCACATCACCATAGCTGTTTTCATGATTACCAGGGTTCGTGGACGTTGCCAATTGAGTTTTAGGCGGCGTCAAAAATGGTTGCAAAGCCTCTCGTAAACTACTTCTGTATTGAACGTATAGCTCCTCAAAATTCTCGTAATAGTCCTCGGTGAAATAGGGTTCCTTCCTCTCTTTCGAAGCCTTTGAAATAATTGCCTTATGACCCGTTTTGAATTCTGTATATTGTAGCTCAAGTATCTCTAATCTCGTTTCCAAGTAGGGCCGTTTAATTCTCTCTTTAGGCGTTTTTTTAAAATTCCGTTCGGCTTTCTTAAGATTCATGAATAACTCCTCTTGTATTGTAAAAAGCTCTTCCATGTTGTATTTTGTATAATTATTCTCGTTATGTATGTATATATATATATATTTCTCACTCACGTTTTAACACAATCACAATTGTAATTATCTCAATCTATCAACGTATATCTCTCCTAAATACAATATTAAATTGTTGATCGTTGAAAGAAATTTGAGTTCTCAATTTTTTACAGAAAAAATCGCCTTCATTTTTTCCACATGACATCTCACTCGTCAAAGTTAAAATATCCGGCTCGGTGGACCATATGTTGATAGTATTAAGGTTTATTATGCCATGTGGAAGGGTGCTCAAATGATAAGACGTGTGATCGTTACACTGGTTTATTTAGAACTGTTTGAATATTTAAAAATCACTGACAATGTAGGTCGTAATATAAAAACTTGACAGAACGTCTAAGTAGGTTAAACAATAATGTTTTGAGAGAGGATAAGGAGGAGTTGCGCTCTATCTCGCAATTTACATATTTATTCATTAATAAATTAGGGACCTCCAACAGGATAATACATCATTCCTTTTCAGGCTATCGACACTGTATGGCGAAATGATATAACGATAGAAGGCCACTGCGTCCAATTACACAATTATAAATTAAGTGCAGTGTAGAATTTAGTACGCTTAAAACTTCCTTCTTTTTGAACTGATTTTAATTTTGTTTTATTTTTCAACTCAAAGTTCGTCAACTTTTTATGACCCCGTAAAAATAATAAGTCGTTTAGCTTATTATTTGCGGTAGAACAAAGGCCAGTTTTTCTTTTATGGGAAAAAATACTGGGTTTTTATATATTTTCTTCTTACTAAATTCCATAAATAAATAAGCAAAGGGTATCAAAAATTTTGATCATAATGACACACTTAGTAGTTTTGTCTTGTTCAAACATAACATAACATACCATCACGCCTGTATTCCCCGAAGGGTTAGGCAGAGGCGTACTAATGTACACCCACAGTTCGCCGGTATGTTTAGGTCCCATGTAATAGGGGGCGAGCCTATTGCCCCGGGCACAAATTCCTAACTCCGAGCTGCTACTGGGAATTTCATAGAAAAACCCAATAACACTTTGCTCGACCTGGGAATCGAACCCAGGACCTCTAGCGTAGCAGTCGCGCTCAGGACATCTTAGCTAATGATGCAGTTTGTCAAAGAATCTCCGAAATAGTAAAAAAAACCGATAGATACATCTGTTTTCTTAGACTACTCTGTAAACAATAGGTGAGTAGTAAATCTAATACAGTACAACAAGTCTGGCGCTTTATTATATTACGGAGCTGAACTCAGCTTAAATAGCTCACGTGTCGCCCGTGTGGAAACTGCCTAATCACGTGTCGTTCGTGTGGAAACTACCTAATGGATGATTTGATTTACTATGGAACAGAAAGCTCTGATTTTCTATATCTTATGTGACAAGAGAATTTCTTATGTAATTCTTTGTTAAGACTGATTTTTCAATAAAAAACTAACACTATTCAGAACATTTTATTTTAAACTAGCAGCTTGTGTGGAGTTGTCTGCGTAAATTTTGCCATTACAAATCCCGACTCTTCCAGTTTTTTTCTTTCATAAAAACCTCGTCTTGCTGGAAAATACGAACCTTTTTTAACATACCATCATCACGCCTGTACTCCCCGAAGGATTAGGCAGAGGTGTACTAAGGTTCACCCACAGTTCGCCGGTATGTTTAGGTCCCATGTAATAGTAGGGGGCGAGCCTATTGCCATTAACCGGGCACAAATTCAAAACTCCGAGCTGCTACTGAGAATTTAATAGAAAAACCGAATAACACTTTGCTCGACTTGGGATCGCACCCAAGACCTCTAGCGTAGCAGTCGCACTTGGGACTACCAGACTAACTAACTAACCTAACCTTTTTTAATATATTTTTTAATATGACAAACGTAAACAACTTTTTTGTCATAAAATTCATAATGCATTCGTTTCGGTTTGTTCTTGGCTGCATTTAACAGAAATTTTCTTAGGCATTCCATGATTATCAATCTTCAACTATCTAAAGCTCAAATTTCAAAATTTACACATGAAAGTAATAAAAAACTTAATTGAGATATTTGTATTCTTAAATGCAAAGTTTTATGCAAGTGCGTTGCAATGCATTAATCTTCACATAGTGGCGAACCGTAGGTGTACAATAGTACACCTCTGCCTAACCCTTCGGGGAATACAGGCGTGATGGTATGTTTTTTTTTCATAATTATTTGTGGTTGCACACACCAAACTAACCCAAATTTGAATGATGAATAGATTCTTGAATTAAAAATTCCATCAAACAAATCTATATAAATAAAAATTATTCACCTAATAACTTCGCGCAAAACTTTCGAACGACAGCATAAATCTGATCATTTTTGTTGTGTTCGTAATTTGATTGTCAGGGAAAGGTTTGTATGCAAGTTACTTTTTTAATTTACGGAAAAGTACGGTAAAACGCAGGCGAAGCTGCACACGGGTCGCTAGGCAAATGCTCTAGTAAAGCAAAGCTGAGCAATAATGAGTAAATGAATACTGTGCTAACAGTTCATACAAGAAACGAAGTCAAATTACGTATTTTTACATAAACTAATTAGACTCGCTCACTTTAAAAAATCATTAACAAAAGTGTATCAAATGTGAAACATGAATCAACGTAGTCGACGGACGGTAGCGGGTGCCAAGTATTTTACGTGTAAGATTGACACTTGACAGCCCTATCGGTGTTGACACTTTATATCCGTTCAAAACAATGTTGAGGCCTCCATGGTGCTCTGAGATAGAATATTGAAACACTATGATGCGCCTGCGACTTCGTTTCGGACTCATACCAAAAATCAATCCCAAATTGAAATTGCTGTCAATAATTTTTTTGATTCATACATAAATTTAAATGATCACAGACAAAGGTCGTGAAACAACGCTTACGTTGTGTTTCGCCGAGCGAGTGAGGATACCGGGGGCCCAACCCTTTTCAAAGGCGGGCAACGCACTTATGACTCCTCTGGTGTTGCTGGTGTCCATGGGCGGCGATAATCCGTTTGCCCGCCAATCCCATACAAAAGGCATAAATTATATACAGAAATCCTTCTTCAACATTTTTATATAGTAGAAGATTCTAAAAATATATCACCTTGGTGACTACGTTGCGTTTAGCTGTGAAAAGGGCTTCCTAACTGAATTGTCATTATTTACCAAGTAATAACATAACATATTATCACGCCTGTATTCCCTGAAGGGCCAGGCAGAAGTGTACTCGTATTTCATCGGTAGGTATGTTTAAGTCCCATGTAAAAGGGGGGCTAGGCGTTCGCAAGTATCTAAATTTTTTCATATCTTTCCATCCATCCATCTGTACATCCAAAGGTTGTCAGCTTGATATCGATATTAGTAATAAGACGGCCATTGGAACCTTATTAATATATTATAATATTAAATAATAATCAAAATTAAATATTGGTATAATATTTTATTTTATTATGCTGTTTATTAGCCCTGTGGTTCTGAGCGCGACTGCTATGCTAGTGATCCTAGCTGGGTTCGATCAAAGTGTTATTGGGTTTTTCTATGAAATTCCCATTCCAGTTCAGAGTTTGGAATTTGTGCCCGGTTAATGGCATCACTCTCGCCCCCTTTTACATGAGACTTAAACATACCGGCGAACTATAGGTGTACATTATTACGCCTCTGCCTAAGAGTCCGCACTTGAGTATTTCTTGTGGCCAACGCAAATGTTCCGCTGATCTGGCATCGTCGTGCGACACGCTGTTGAGCTCCCTAGATTGTGGTCGAGTTACACAATGACTGATGCATGCGTGCCGTCAGCTGGGACTGGTCTACTCAAAGCCGCTATGGCTCTTTCCTCAAAAGGCCATCTCAGACATTACCCTACATTGTAACACTCACATATTGCTACTACTATGTCTGGACTTTAAAAGAGACCATGATTCTCTGAGTTTGTTACGGTGTTTCTTCTCAGAGGTCGTCAGTTAAGAAATGCCGACGCCATCTAGTTTAAAAAAAAAACTATGACTTATAAAAGTGTCTCTAAAAGATCCATAATATACAGAAATAAGTATTACTGTTTATTTTATTGTTAGTTTAAGTAGTGTTTTTTAAAATCTATATATATAAAAGAAAGTCGTGTTAGTTACTTCATTTATAACTCAAGAACGGCCGAACCGATTTGGCTGAAAATTGGTGGAGAGGTAGCTTAGAACCAGGAGACGGACATAGGATACTTTTTGTCCCGTTCCCGGGGGATGTGATGACAGACCGAATTCCACGGGGACGAAGCCGCGGGCAGAAGCTAGTCTATATATATATAAAAGAAAGTCGTGTTAGTTACACAATTTATAACTCAAGAACGGCTGAACCGATTTGGCTGAAAATTGGTGGAGAGGTAGCTTAGAACCAGGAGACGGACATAGGATACTTTTTGTCCCGTTCCCGGGGGATGTGATGACAGACCGAATTCCACGGGGGCGAAGCCGCGGGCAGAAGCTAGTAGTTAATATATAAGTAGGCTTATCTATCGAATTAGGTTACCAAAACCTGTAATGATAGTTTAAGAGTTTTAAATAAATAAATAAATCATTTGTCATTATCATTTATCATTTAACCCTTCGGGGAATACAGCCGTGATGGTATGTATGTTCTTATATGGTGTGCAGATAAGATAAGGTAAGATAAGATATGTGCAATAAAGATTACTTATTCTATTAAATTCTTCTAGAATGCTGAAAATAAAGAAAAAGTCTCCCCACTCCTCCCATTTTATCTCTCGGTGATAATTGTCACAAAAACCAGGTCCAGCGTATACAAAATATCAGAAAACCCGTTCACAAACCGCCTGAGGCGGTGACACTGAACGTTATTCTTTTTAATTTCGACCCGTTCGACTTTATGTGCCCGATAACAGTAACGGCACAGCACTATCTATCGAACGAATATCGTTTTATGTTTATTTGAAAATTGGCGCAACACTATGCGCTGTTATGGCCGTAATGTTTAGTTATTTGTTCTTTATTGCTACGCAAAATTTGGGTACTAATTCGTTTATGTGACATTTTAATCTCTTCGCATGGTGAGATTAATTAATCATATTAGTTAGGCGGTCGAATATAGATTCACTAATAAATCGGGACGGGGCCAGGCAAATGACGAATTGATTGATTATGATGAATTGCATTAGACTCACTTCCTGTTACTTGAGACCTAGATAAAGATAGATCACACACACACTCAGTACACCTCTGCCTATCCCTTCGTTGATAAAGGCGTGATGGTACAATATACTATGACAACAACAGATAAATCTTTCATCACGAATGGGCTGGCTCGACCGGAGTGGCAAGGCGTCTCAGAAAACCGGCGTGAAACAACGCTTTCGTTGTGTTTCGTCGAGTGAGTGAGGATACCGGAGACCAAAACACTTTAAAAAGGCGAGCAACGCACTTGTGACTTCTCTGGTGTTACGGGTGTCCATGGGCGACGGTAATCGCTTACCATCAGGTAATCCGTCTGCTCGTTTGCCCTCCTATCGATAAAAAAACTAAAGCAGACTCCAATTCCTATCACTTTAGAAATGTTTTGTAAAATCTGGTAATCTGATGTTCATAGATCATAGGTAGATTTCTTATATAGGTATTAAGTAACAAATATGGTAGAATTTCTCTTTTAGGGTGTTATGTACTTCCTCCTAAAGATAAAATATAAATAAAATTGCTAGTATAATGCCGGAATGTGCCTAGCTCAAGAAAGGATAGTTCGACGGATCGATTGCCCCCCATCCCATAAAAATAATTGTAACATCTTATTGTAACAAAGTGGATTTGATTTATGGTCCGGTATAAACACTACTTCGCTGCTTCCTACTAAACCAGGCATGTTAAAATTCTAGCACCATCTAATCCTTGCTGAACACAAAAGACTTACCACCACGTAATATAAATTCTTATCCAATATCCACAAATTCTGCCGGCACATTTTAATGTTGGGGCAAATTGCAATTTTCTTTGCCCCCACTCGTCGGGGGCATAAAACATTTCGGAAATAGTTTTATGTAAAACGTTTTTGAATTTGTGTAGCATAGGTTTAGTGAATATGGTAGCAGGTTAGCTGGTTGACAGGAGAATGAGGTCGTTTCCATAGATTTGGTTTTGTGTTTCGGAAAAATGCAGCGGGGAATTTGGTTAAGGTGTAATTTTGTTCTTTAAATGTTGTTTAATTTATAGTCGCCGATTAGATATCGATAGGGTATTGGGTAAACTTTAAAACCCTTTTAAAAGACGGGCTACGCACTTGAGACTCCTTTGGTGTTGCGGGTGCTCATGGGCAGCGGTAATCGCTTACCATCAGGTGATCCATCTGCTCGTTTCGATCCATCGTTTGTCATGTTTTTTAAAACCCTCAATGCGATATTAATAATTCTTCGGCTCCGGCTTTTACGTGATTTGCTGAAGCATTGTCAATGGAGTTTCTTGCCGGTTCTTCTCGGTAAGAGACTTCTTTTGGAAACGTGCAACTAGTTTTTGACCTTTAAAAAGTACCTATTTAAATTATCCTAATAATGGTCTATTGACATAACATACCATCACGCCTGTATTCCCCGAAGGGTTAGGCAGAGGCGTACTAATGTACACCCACAGTTCGCCGGTATGTTTAGGTCCCATGTAATAGAGGGCGAGCCTATTGCCATTAACCGGGCACAAATTCCTAACTCCGAGCTGCTACTGGGAATTTCATAGAAAAACCCAATAACACTTTGCTCGACCTGGGAATCGAACCCAAGACCCTAGCGTAGCAGTCGCGCTCAGGACCACTTGGCTAATGAGGCAGTTGGTGGTCAATGGTCTATTGAAATAGGAAAAAATTGACTTTAACGAAAATCACGCATTTATTTATTTTTAAGGATATTTACGAGAAAAATATAAACCTGACATCGTTTTGCTACCTACTATGTATAATATCGTATACCTATTATATGCTTAGGGCCACTTACACCAACATCATAAATATGTTTAAATTGTATTTAAACACAAAATTACAATGAAAAATTGTGTTTAAGGCGGATCCTTCACGTGAGCCCGCCAAATTCAAATTACAATCGGTTTTTCGTAATTTGTATATCTATAACACATTCTAGATCCATAGCTGTAGTAATTGCGGCATTAGCTATACAATATTCACAACTAGAATCATCGTTCATTTTAAAAGAGAGTCCATGGAGTTTCTTGCCGGATTCTTCTCCATTGGATCAACCTTTTGGAACCATGCAACTACAATGACAATATACAATACATAAAGATACAAGGTAAAATACAAGGCACACACGCGCCTTGTATTTTATCTCGAGACCTTCAACTTGGCAGTCCACTAGTCATATCATAAGTCTAATATTGCTTCTATCAGATATAGCCACAAAATTACCCCCAAAGCCAGATCTACGTTAGATCGGTACATAGCATACCATCACGCCTGTATTTCCGGGAGGGTTAGACAGAGAAGTACTGCCTTATACACACTACCCAGGGGCCCAAGTCTGCTATTTCAGTTGTATCAAAATGGCCGTTCAATGGCACTAAATGACATAAGAACTGACAGATTTCGTAGACAAAACTGTCAAAAATCAACAATTCCGAATCCATTGAGTGACGATTTTGACACGACAAAATAGCAGACTTGGGGCCCAGTTCACTAGTATAAAAGAATCAAGCCTATTGGGATTAACCGGGCACAAATTTCAAACTCCGAACTGTTACTGAGAATTGAAGAGACAAACCCAATTACACATGCTTGACCTCGGCGTCGAACCCAGGTCGTCTAGCGGCGCTCGGGACCACTAGAGACATTATACTTACGTATGTAGCCGGTACAATTTCCACTAATACTAACAATTCATGATAAAAACTGCCTCATTAGCCAAGCGGTCCTGAGCGCGACTGCTACGCTAGAGGTCCTGGGTTCGATTCCCAGGTCATGTTTGCATGACCTGGGAATGCGTGTTATTGGGTTTTTCTATGAAATTCCCAGTAGCAGCTCGGAGTTAGGAATTTGTGCCCGGATAATGGCAATAGGCTCGCCCCCTATTACATGGGAGCTGAACATACCGGCGAACTGTGGGTGTACATTAGTACGCCTCTGCCTAATCCTTCGGGGAATACAGGCGTGATGGTATGTTAATGATAAAAACAGAAGATTAACTTCAGAAGCACAAACCCTAAATCAAAAATATCCAGCCCTTTCCGGTTCAAACCGGTTAACGCCGCCATTTCTTAAAGTCAGTAGGTTACCTCCGTAGCGAGCGCTTAGCGTTGCATCGGGACATTTTTCCCGTGGTAAGCGTGCGTTGTAGTCGTCTGATTTATACGTCGCTTATCTCCCGGCTAAATTTATTTGTCTGCGCTGCTACCCGGCGATGCTGCCCTGGTACTTGCGCTAAGAATGTTCTAGAAAGGACGGGGTCAAATTTGTTAAGGATGTAAGTTCGTAATTAAAATAGGTTTGTTAGGAATTCAGTCCTCCATTGATTTTGGCCTTATCGAAATATCTAATTAATAACAGTTAAGTTTAGTATTTTTTTCTCGTTCCAAATTGATATCGGCTAGTTAAGAATGCATAATTCAACCTCTCTGTGTGCCAAGTAAACTTTTATTTAGAAAATTAGCAATATTATTTTCATAAAATATCATCACTCTTATATGATCCGTTGCCCGAAGGGTCAACATTTTAATTGATAAGGTAGGTACAATTCGTAATCCATTAATATTGTCACGACTGAAGAGTTAAAATAAGCCCGTCATGTAACTCCTCCTCCTCTGAACGATTCAAATAGAATAATTATTATTCCTGCCCCTTCTTCCGCTTCCTAGGTCTACGCTCCCCCAAGTCTCGGGGGCGCTGGTAATTGTACAAATTATAAATTTGTGACCGACTGCCGCTATTGCGGGATTAAATCGCGCGGTCGCACTCGCGGCGCGGTCGCGGCGCAGTCGCAGCGCCCGTCGCAGTCGCGTCGCAACGCTGTCACTCAAACAGAAGATAAGAAGTCCTATTATGTGACGATTTTGAAGTATTCAGCCACTTCAGAAACAAAGTTCAGCCTATCACAGAGCAGCAGTGTTACATTAAGGAGGCTAGCTGGGTTACTTTTTAAAAGCAGTAATAACCTAGTACTTCTTCCTCTCACTCACTTACTTGCCTTTCGCTATAGGGCGAAGAAGATGATTGTACTTCAAACCAGTTTTAATATAACATTAAAATTTAAAAATTAATAAAAACAAATTAATAATAACTGCCTCGTTAGTCTAGTGGTTTCAAGTGTGACCACTACGCTAGAGGTCCTGGGTTCGATTCCCTGGTCGAGTTGTACTTCTGTTTTATCTTCTTTGTGGCGCTATTGCCCGCAGTGTTTTGTTTATTAAAGCCATTTATAGCAACATTTGTATGCATTGTGATTTTAATTCAGACATACCAAGCTGCAGACATCCTTTGCTGAAAATCAGCCTGCTCCGTAGACAATCGATTCTTTTAGTCTTATCCTTCTCTAGGATTCTGTTAGCGAATGACGAAACGATAAAAAGTTAATAGCTTAATGAAAACTAAATAAATAACGAGAAACTTTAAATTTGATTCTCTCATATAGGTAAGTAAGTTAAGTAAAATTTGTTTGCTTTATATAGATAATGGGTAAATAGGCTTGATCTGTATAATAGCATTTTTTCATAATACCACATTCTATTTACCCACCCAATTTATAGATAAAAAGCTGTCTCGCGGCTTCACTGGCGACGTGAACTTGATTAATAATATAATTAATGTATATTACCTACAAAGTGATAATGTAGCATTCTATTAGAGAAAGAATCTTAAAATTCGTCCAGTAGTTTTTGAGTTTATTCATTACAAACAAAAATACAAATCTTATTGGACAGCCTCATTGATCCTAGGTTTAATTGATTTCAATTTGTCTTGTTATTGACTGTTTCTTTTAGGAAATTGTCAGTTCAGAAATTGTTTTAATATAATTCAATCAACATTTCATTCGACCATCATTGGTAGGTACTAGGTAGTACCTGTTATGGAAATATATTCGAACTTTCACAACCTTTCTGAAAACATACCTACTATGTTTGACCAAACATCATCGGGCTGAAATAAAACAAAAAATATATATACTAAAAACACCACGACGCCTAAATACGTAAATGCAGCAACGGAAACCGAAATTAAAAAAATCAGAGTTCCTACAAAAAAACTAACAGCAATTTGTAGTAAGCGCGACAGCGGTCGCTTTACTAGGCGCTTCCCCGTTAGAAACTTTAATTGGTCGGACGTACGAACGTTGAGAATGAGCCTAGATATATAAATATTAGTTAATTAAGCGGCGGTAGCCTAATGGCTAGGGCGTCGGACTTGCGATCATGTGGTTGCCGGTTCGAACCCCACCCATTGCACTACCGACGTAAACCCACCCGTAACACAAGTACTTTAGCATAGCACGAGGGGTTAACAAGAATACCTACTAGTAATGTGCGATCCACAATGCTAGTAAGCTTTTAAAAAAAAAAATAGTTTATGCATAATTTGTAGTTTCGTCTTGTTTACTAACAAACTACTAACACCTTTTACATTATTTTGTGTAATACTAACAACTTCACTAACATTTACTATGTACCAATTCTATGGACTATACCTATGTCTGAAATAAAGAATATATTATATTTATTATTATTATCTTAGTTCCTAGGTACTGAAGGCACCTTTAAACTATGGGGGTTTTATTTTAAGGAAAAATGCTCGATTAATATTGATAACTGTACCTATTAGAAGAAAATCAAGAGATGAATTACAATATTTTTCTGCACTTCACTTTTTTACACTTTCTACTTCACATATTTGATTGTTTGTTCTTTAGTCTGTTACCTGCCAGTCAACCCTTAATATTATCTCCTTCTTGGAGTAGTCTCTACAGTACCTAGCATCCAAAGTTCAGATTTGTGCTGGCAATCCTAAACATCCCAACCCGAAATTAGGCATAGGCATAGGTAAGCAATTTGCGTCTCTAAATCACGAGTGAATTTGTTTATTCTATGAAAGCGCGCTCCATTGTAGGTGGCTAGGCGGGCAAGTGTAAGCCTATCTATATATTAGTATATAAAGCTGAAGAGTTTGTTTGTTTGTTTGCTAGAACGCGCTAATCTCATGCAGGCTGGTCCGATTTGAAAAATTATTTCAGTGTTAGACTGCCCATTTATTGAGGAAAGCTTATATCATCGGGCTACGAAGACGGATGAAGTCGGGGGCAGAAGCTAGTCAAGAATAAAGCGAAACTGCTTTAGGTGCCCGCGTCATAATAGCAATCACAACGGGTTTAATTACATGGAACCTAAACATACTGGCGATTTGTGGGTGTAGATATAATTAGTAGGTACACCTCTGCTTAAGCCTTCGGGAAATACAGGCCTCATGGTATTTACGTATGTAGGTACCTATATACCTACCCAGATCTTTTTTCTAGGAGAAAACACAGAAGCTATGAAAGTACGTAGGTATGATGAGTACAGCAAGTGTGCTTAGGTATTTAACATTTGTAGCCTAAAACTAAAAAGTAACGGGCGCGCGTTATGTAACTTTCAGTCGGCAACTAACTGCAATAGGTGGCCGAGACCTACGAATGTGTTGCTCTTTCTTATATGGAGCGGGTAGTTTTATTTTTCAAGCATAACGATCAACATCCGTAACATTGAAAAAATTCTACCTGCCTACCTTCTTCTTCTTCTTCCTGCCCATGTCCCAATCTATTTGGGGTCGGCGCAGCATGTCCTTTTCTTCCATTCATCCCTGTCAGCCGTCATCTCACCATTCACTCCCTTTCCCATCATCCATCTTTTCTTTGGTCTCCCTCTACCTCTCCGTCCCTGCACATTCATATTCATCACTCACATCATCCTACCTGCCTACCTATTTATTTTTATTACTCGTAGCAGATCTAGACACTGCCATGAAATTTTATCATTGGAGTCAGACCAATGGGCTATTCCGAAAGAACTATAGCATGGGGTTCTTTAAAAAGTGTGAAAAGCTTTATACAGGGTGGGCAACGCGCGAGTGTTACCCCTGGTGTTGCAAGCGTCCATAGGCTACGGTAACCGCTAACCATCAGGAGGGCCGTATGCTTGTTTGCCACCTTAGTGGTTTAAAAAAAGAAGACCATAATCTACCATTGGCTTTTTTTGCACGGATATTCCTCATGGATGGATGGCAGGGTATATCGGACTCATACCATGCATACAGTACTTGCCTTTAGCTGTCCTATCGTCACAGCCATGAGATTTGTAACATTCGCCACGACCGTGTTCGTTGGACCCCCTCAAAGGTCGAGCTCTCGCCTTGCACAAGCATAACTTGCTAAGGAGGCGGCAGCTTCCAGTAGGTGGTGACCTCTCGCTCCTGACCATGGCTCTAATTATGGCCGGAAGCGAGAGGTACTACCTACTGCCGCAACAAGATCACGGCGCCGCTCTGCCGGCCGTCTACGGTTGTCCTAGAGCGGGACCAAAGCATAATAATTTTATTCATAGGTCACTAGACGGCTCCACCACCGCGCCAATATTAGCTATTATTCTTTCAGTCAATAGCCAAGTGGTCCTGACCGCGACTGCTACGCTAGAGGTCCTGGGTTCGATTCCCAAGACGAGCAAAGTGTTATTGGGTTTTTCTATGAAATTCCCAGTAGCAGCTCGGAGTTAGGAATTTGTGCCCGGTTAATGGCAATAGGCTCGCTCGGGGAATACAGGCGTGATGGTATGTTATGTTATGTTATTCTTTCAGTGTTAGATAGCCCATTTATGGAGGAAGGCTATAGGCTATATATCATCACGCTAAGACTAAGTAACTATTCCACGCGGACGAAGTCGCGGGCGGAAGCTAGTATATACTAATATATAAAGCTGAAGAGTTTGTTTGTTTGCTTGAACGCGCTAATCTCAGGAACTACTGGTCCGATTTGAAAAATAACGAATACTACTACTTCTGAGAAGTAACACCGAAACAATCACAATAAATCATGGCCTCTTCAACACCCGACGCATGGTTACGATGAGCTGATATTATATCAGTTTTTCGATCCGAAACTCGACAACAGCATGAAAACGTAATGCCCACTACTCTCTCAAAGCATTTCATACATCCACTGTCGTCTGATTCGTCTCGGGCCATATCGCTAGGTTTTTCCGCTGCTAATTACTGCCAGTGTGCAGTTACGAGCGGAGTTAGTTCCCGAAAGCCAACGCAGTTTGGGGATTTCATTGTATTCGGTACTTTTATATAACTACCCTATGTTTTGTGAGTGGGTTGTCTGTAGGTGCAGCCTAGGTACCTATATAAAAAGACTATAGCCTAATCACTCCGCCAATTCTGATAGACCAGTGCACTACAGTGGGTCTTTATACTGGGTTGATTATGTTATCTATGAGAAACTTCATGATGAAAAACTGAATGCCCTAAAATATCACGTCTGCCACCTAATCAACGTGCTTGAAGAATAATTACTGGTGACATGCTTATGATCATCCAATCCCATTAAATATACAAAATCTATCAAACTTGGTTGATGCGAGAAGTGCCAAAAATAAGATAAGCAGACAAAACTACGGGCGGTTTGGAGCCTGTCTATATTGAAAATCTTGATGTGTATCTCATTATTTATAGTTTTAGATATATTTTTTTGTCAAAACTAATATTTTATAGAAGAATGATTTGATTGTTTGTTTGCAGTGAACAGGCTCTGAAACTACTGGACCGATTTGAAAAATTATTTCACCATTCGAATCCTACAATATCCCTGATGAACATAGTCGATAGAATACCCGTGCGAAGCCGGGGCGGGCCGCTAGCATATTATAAGCCAGTCTATTTTTACATACAGGTTCAACTTTACAGGCAAAAAATAACAATAAACACATAATAAACAATTATTTATTTTTACTGTCCTTTATTCTTAACATTACGATTCTTGATCAGACTTCTAGAATCATCTGTCAACTGCTGGAAAAATGCTTTAGATGTTTTCAATGATTTATCATCTGTTACCACACCTTTCTCCGTATTCCTGTGTTCTGTTACCTTCTCCACCTTCCCTTTCTTCCGTTGTAAGTTCTTCTTTTTCCTACGTTCTCTATTCTTATCTGTCTTTGACCGTTCTTCTTTGCTCATCAATTCTCCCTTACTTTTCTTCTTGACTTCTTCAGGAGCTAATAGTGTGGCATCGCTTGTAGCTACAGGGGCAACTTCTTCCATTGAAATAGCTGGAGTGTTACTGACAATCTTGACTTCTGCTTGCGGTGCCTTTGGTGTGTAGTGGTAGTGGCATAAAGCATCTAGCTTTGAGAACAACTTGCTCATAGCATCACGGATTTCCTTATGACTCTCTGGTTCCTTTTCTTCTTCCACTTCACCAGATAAAGCCTGCTTCTGCTTTAAGTACTCAGCTTCATAAACTTGTGCTAAACTTAACTTGCTTTTTGCATGATCTAAGATTTCAGTTTTACGGAATGAAAGCTGGTCATCAACTGGTTTCTCTTTCTTTACAACATCATCCCAAGCCTTGTCTTTGATTCTGCGTTTGATTAAATCTTCTAATGTGACTGTAGTTTGTTCTGTTATGATTGGTGGTGGTCGGCTTGTTAGGTCAAAATCCACGACTTCCTCAAGTAGTGAGTTTTGTGGACGCCGATTGGCATCTACCTCTCCTTTGAGCTGCCATGGGGCTTCAGACAAAGTTTTCTGTTCTAATTTCTCAATCTGCTGCTTTAACCTTTGTTGTCGAAGTTCAAACTCAGATTTTTTTTCATCAGTCTGCTTGTTGGAATTTGGTTGTAATTCACTGTCAACCAAATCATCATCATCATCTGAGGAGTCATCATTTTCAACAGCAAATCTCACCTTTTTCTTGCTACCTTGCTTTGCCTCTTGTTCTGACTGGTCACTGACCTGATCATCATCCATTTCATCATTTCCTTGATCACCAATTTCTTCATTATCATCACTTTCATTTTCTTGGTCAATAGACTCAGGTACGTAATTTTCCCCATCTTCTTGATTAAAAAAGTCAGAGTACATAGCCTCTTTTCCACCTTCTTCATCATGAGACTCATCATCATCAATATCTTCAAACATATCAATAGGTTCTTCCTCACTATCTGAGCCTTGACTCTTCCCCTCATTCTTCTCTTCTTTTAACAAAAACTTCTCCATCTCTTGAAGTTTGAAGAACTTATCATCAACTATGGAAGGTTTTGATTTAGATTTGGGTGTTGTGGCCATCTTTTTCTTAGGTTTTTCTGTAGTTTCGTCCTCATTTTGATCTTCTCCATGGGAGTGTTCATCCTCTGACATGGGTTCCTCACTATCTAAATCATTTTCACCATTAGTTTGTTCTTCGGAAGTTGTTATAGGGAATACGAAATCACTTTTAGCAGACATACAGTTCGCAACCTCCCATACAAGTTGATCTAAACATTCCGAATTTTGAAGCTCAATCTGTTGCCATATCTGCTCCTCATCAAAATCTTCGACAATCAGCTCGGGCAAGGCAGCCTTCTTCACCTTACTGTCCACTGTTTCCTGCGTTTTCGTGAAATCATAAAGAGATTTAACCAAAGTTTTAATATCATCTTTTATGTCACTTTGCACAGCGAGAAATTTCACTGGTTTTTCTGTAAAAACATTGAATTTATCTATAATGTCGTTTACATTTATACAAGCCATGATTAGTTCCGAATATCACTTAAGTTATCTTATATTTTAGCGTAGTTTTTACATGAAAGTAGCCGAAAATTAAATCTGACTACAACAAAAATCACACGCGGTTTCATTCATGTGATTGTGATGTGATGAATGACAGCTGGCTGTCAATTGTCACATTTAATTTGAGTTTGACATGACATTGAGTAAAATGACAGCCACTTGATAGTCTTGATCACGAGTCTTTTTGTACCCTTTCGAATACGATTTCGAAAGAATTGTGTATTTGAGTCGGAAACAATGCTAGGGCGTTTTCGTATTTACAATTTTCTGAAGGTTTGCTTAAAATATATTTTTTTATCATCTTTTTCTCTTTAAAAAGTATAGTATTTTAGAGGAAAAATCTGCCTCACGTATACACACGGCTTTAGGACCATTTCTCGTGTCACTGACCTATAAAGTACTCTATGTGGCATAGAGACAAATAGTTATAAGTTGTCAATGTCAAAATTACAATTAGTTTTATTTCGTTCGTTTCGTTCGTACGTTCTGAACTTCTGAGGTTCGTTCGGTCAATACTTTTTTCTTTTTTATTTACTTTGTGTGCTTTATTTTTTGTGTTGTGGAATTCGTGATGATATAGTGAAGTGAGAAACTAAAATTTAATTGTAAATGGTGATTGTATTAACGCTATATCAGCATCGCAAGCCACAATAAATGCGAAGTAAATAAAAAACATCTCCATACAATTTTACAAGGTAAGTGAAGTGTAATCTAACTGTATTGCCTGTATTGGTAGCCAATGAATAAATTTTTCACTCGAGTGACCGTAGCTTGCCCTCTGTATTGCTAATTGTGTAAATTAATCTTAAATTTTGATTCAATATCTGCATTCTTCCACTATTAACAACAGTATTAGTGTCAAAAATACCACACACTAAAAGTGAAAGGTTGACTAAAAGTTGTTTTTTTTTTGTCATGAACATGAACACTGATGTGTACGGTCACGGATGCTTTCTCATCCTAGTAGTCTTGCTAGGAGTGTATTATTTGTTTAAAAATGAAGGAGTATTTCTGTAACTTGTAACCAACCCGTGAAGATATTTTATAACAGTATGCAGTAATCAGTTGATTGAATGGATTCCTTGATCTGAGTTTCAACTTTTTTTTAAGCTCAGCCCATACTTGTACATAACAAAGCTTTGTTGTGATTGTAACTTACAGACATAGTTCACCAGTTTGATTAGGTCCCATGTAAGCCATTAACCAGATATAAATCCAAACTGTGATTTCATAGAAAATACTGAAAACACTTTGTTCAACCTGAGTATTGAACCCAAGACCTCTACCATAGCAGTACAGCTAAGGACCACTAGACCTTTGAGAGGGTGGTACTTCTGAATAAATGATTACGATCTTCTTTCTATTTCAGTAACTATGGAAGGTCAGGACCAATTAGAATTGAAGTTCAGTGGTGGCAGTGAGGTGGGGGGGTTAGAGCTGTGCATTGTGTGCGGAGACAGGGCCTCTGGACGACATTATGGTGCCATCAGCTGTGAAGGTAGGTGGCAATTCGTAATATACATGTTGAAGTTGGATATGTAACCATTGCTTACTGCACTTAACTGCTAGCTGTTTTGAAAAATTACTCTGTTATGTAAAACAGCTTTACAAAGTCCAGCTGGATTGTCATAGAAACACATTTACCAATACCGCTACTAATGTTTTGTTTATTTTGTAGAATGACATCTGCAGCTACATTTAGCAGCAGCTATTTTTAAATGAAATGAAACGTAAAACAGATATTTTGTAAAATGGCGAATTATACAATTTAACTATGATATACACACATACTCATCATTAGCTAAGTGGTCCTAAGCGACTGCTACGCTAGAGGTCCTGGCTTGATTCCCAGGTCGAGCAGTGTTATTGGGTTTTTCTATGAAATTCCCAGTAGCAGCTCGGAGTTAGGAATTTGTGCCCGGTTAATGGCAATAGGCTCGCCCCCTATTACATGGGACCTAAACATACCGGCGAACTGTAGGTGTACATTAGTACCTCTGCCTAACCCTTCGGGTAATACAGGCGTGATGGTATGTTATGTTATACACACATACATGCATAGATTTTTTTATAGAGGTAGGATATTAATGTTTATGTTAATAATCAATATTGACCTACAGGATGTAAGGGTTTCTTCAAGCGATCAATCCGCAAGAAGCTCGGGTACCAGTGCCGCGGCAGCATGAACTGTGAGGTGACGAAGCACCATCGAAACCGGTGCCAGTACTGCCGTCTGCAGAAATGCTTGGCGTGCGGCATGAGAAGTGACTGTGAGTATCGATGAGACGTGACATCTATAATATTATAAAAATGAAACCCTATTTCCCTTGGTCATGGCATCACGCATGAACTGCTGGACCATTTTTGCAAATTATTTTTTTTGCTAGAAACAAAAACTACGAAAGTTGCGAGGAAAGTAACTTTTCAATAAATTAATATTTGAAATAATGATTAAGGGTCAGTGGATTCTGAATTCCTTATACAAATGTAATACCTAAATCAATTGGAATTCTGTGTTATTATTTTAGTGTATATTTTTTTAAAATGGTAGGTGGTGGAGTAGAAAAATAGCTTAGCTTTATCCGAATTGAATAATCGCAATTGAAACACAATTTAATGAAATTGTGTTTGAATTAAGATTATTTGTCATAGAGGTTCCGGGACCGACGGCTTTACGTGCTCTCCTGTTAAGAATGGTCACCCATCCACACACTGACCGCGGCGAGCGCAGCTTAACCTTGCAGATCAGTTGATCAGCTGAGTTATTACTTAGCCACGAGCCCCTCAAACTATCTTACTACTTGCTATTTATCTTACTCTATAAACACTATTCTGATGAGCAATAATTCTTGCACTGTATGCGACAGCGGTCCAGCACGAGAGGAAGCCCATCGTGGACAAGTCCAAGGGGGAGCAGCGGGAAGGCATGCACGACAGACAGGCTGCTTACTCCAAGTTCCTGGGCTTGGCCGGACAGGCACAGGCTGGACAGGTAAGATGTTCAATACACATCAGTTAGCATTGTATTGCGCCTCTATTCCCTAGAACAGGGGTCGGCAACCTTTTGAATCGGAAGAGCCAAATTTACAATATTTAAAAAAAATCTTGCCATATATAAATAGAACCTGCATATATAAAGTATTTTTGGTAGAAATTGTGCCTAATCCTCATTAATCAATTCAGGATGGTTTTAAAAGTTTTTTTTATATGTTAAATAATATTTGCGTATGGAACTAAAGAGCCGCAGCTTCACATCTAAAGAGCTGCATGTGGCCGCAGTTGCCTGCCTTAGAACAATATTCCGAAAATAAAATAAAACACATTGTTAACCGTCCTTCATGGTTATATCCATTTTTCTTTGTAACAACAATAGGTGAGTTCCAAATGTCGATAAAAAGAGGGTGTGACACTGCAAGTAAAAGCTGACCAGATGTTATATTTTATAGATAAATCCCAAGGAGGAACCTAGTGACGCATTCGGTGCGGTGTCACCAGCCCCCGCCATCAACTTTGCGCTCGCTGCGGCCGTCGCTTTCAATAAGGGCAACCCTGGTATGGATAAATAAATTCTTTATTGGCTTTCAATAATGGCAACCCTGGTAATGATAAGTAAATTCTTTATTGGCTTTCAATAATGGCAACCCTGGTAAGGATAAATAAATTCGTTATTTGCTTTCAATAAGGGCAACCCTAAACTAGGACTGGAAGATAGCTGTCCTAACATTAAGACGTCCAACACTTCAGTTTACCCGTGACCATGGATGCTGTAAAAGATCCAAAACATCGACAATAGGGTATTTTACACCATGTAAAAAAAATATGAAAATGCATTTTTATGATAGATTTTGAAAAAAATTAACGAGAAACGTTAGTATTTATTAATAAAAATGCAATGTAAATTTTATAATTCAATTTCAAAAATCGTCTTTTTTAATCTATTTTAAAACGCCATCCGCCATATTGGATATCGACCAGACGTCACTCGTTCACTCGATGACGACGTTTGTCGTCTCAGAGTAACAATTCAACAATAATTGTTTGTCGTGCTGTGTTAGTTTGATTAAAATCGCATCATGGAAAACGGTTTTGTGAAAGCAGAAAGTACAAATCTACCAATGATCAATACGTTTATGGTGGCAATTTTTTTTGCATTCAATCCCGATTTCTGTTCTGCCGAGTTGAGAAATATTAAAACAGTAATGTAAGTACCTACCTAACTATCGTATCAAGTTTTGTCTAACAATAAGACCCAGTTTCACCAATTTCTATGTAACAAGGCATTAACTAATCAGCATTTAAAATTAACAAAGCTGTTAAGGCTGATCGTTCACCTGAGCCCGCCAAATTCCCGCCAAAAATTGCGAAAAACCAATTGAAATTTGAATTTGGCGGGCTCAGGTGAACGATCCGCCTTAAAATAGGATATGTCCCATGACGAAAATGTCGAAAATGTGCGTTACTAAATCAAGCATTTATTGAATGATACACAAAGCAATTGAATCCACATTTTTTGTGGAGTTTTTACACTTGTATTATTGCATTCAGGCACAAGACACCAATGATAAACATTATTTTCACAAATCGTGTTACTTGGTCTTTGGCAGTTGTATTGTTTAATAATGAAGTGACGTCACGAGCCGAAGTAGCATGGCGGCTAGCGTTTTCGTGCGTAAATTCAAAATCATAAATTAAAAATCGTTTTTAAGGCATTTTTTGGTTGTATAAAATTGAAATAAAAATTCTACTGGTACATTACGATCTAAGGATTAATTTAAAACAGTTTTCAAAAAAAGGTGTAATACCCTATTCAAGAATATCAATACAACGCGAACGAAAATCCGTAAAGAAAAATTGTTTTATTTATTCAAGGATAAGGTACATTTCGAATAGCTATGAGTTCCTTGGTAATAAACATAAATGTTATTAGAGCCAAACTCCTAAAAAACAATGATTATCGCAGTGTCTCCATACTTAACGCCGGGCAACCCTGGCGATATCGAGGGCGCTCGCCGACAGCAGCTGATGCTGCAAACACAGCTCGCCAAGAATCTCTTCAAGATGGGACAGTTCGGTGAGTGTATACATATTGTTACAAGCTGGGGTTCGAGATAAATTAATTAACACTAAGGGCCACTTGCACTAACTTCATAATTGTATTTAAACACGATTTTTCAAAAAAAATAACATGCCCAAATTTTAAATCGAGCTTTCTTTACAATTGAATGTTGTTTTAGGTGCAATAAATGAATATCTTCAATCCGCATACGGTGCGACACCGCCAGAGGTGCCTTTGGCAGCCCTACACGCCGCCGAAACACAGCAGGCTGAAGGTAATAATGTTTGCCACATTAATATCCCTTTTAGCTATCCCGCCTAAACTTTTCAGAGCTTTCAAGACTTTTACGGAAAACTTAGTAGTTTCACTTATCAAGATATCATTTGTCGCTTTGATGGTGTCCGTTTTTTACCACATAGTTTATTTATTATCTAGAAATGACATCGGGTTCTCAAATAATGTGAATCCTCGTTTAATATTGTCGACTTCGGTCAAACTTGGACATCCTCCAACGTTCACACATCTTGTTATCGCAATATTGTACCATTGAAGATTGTAACTTATTTTATCTTAAAAGAGTGTCCATGGAGTTTCTTGCCGGAGTTTCTTCTCCAAAGGATCAACCTTTTGGAACCGTGCAACTAGAATCATAACCAACGTTTCATAAACGCTTGTAAAAGCTTATTTGAAATAAAAAATATTTGATTTGATTTGAAGACTTCACACGCCCTCGAGAAAGTCGGTTTCCTTGCGATTTTTTCCGGTAGTTTATATTATTTAATTAAAATTTTGTTCACCTCTTCGCAACTAGATGTCACTATGCGTATGACGTCACTATTTAGAAGGCGGTGTTAAGATTCTCCGGCGGCTTTGACTATCGATCTATAAGGACCCGCCTCTCATGATCATTCCCCTCTGTCAAGGTAGTGGATTAAAAAATCTAACGCGTTTATCAAAACTGTTTCCGAAATCGATTTTTCATTAACAGAATCGTTTCCGCTCAGTAAGGTCATCATAAATGCTCCGTGTAAATACCGATATACGTGCAGTTAATGTATGCAAAAAAATATCTAATATCTTATTTAGATAAAGATGGAGTTATTTTCCGTATGTAAGTATTAAAGTTCATTTATTTCTATTTAAATCACATAATACAATTTATTAATAATGATCGAGGACGTTACCGATTCAATAATCGAGTATAAAATAATCGTTTAGTTCAAGCATGCACTCCCCACGAGACTACCCGCACTCCCCACGAGACTATCCGCACTCCCCACGAGACTAGCAAAATTTTTTTACTAACAATATCAGCCTTCTTCTAATATACGTAAGATTTAAATTTGAAATATCCATCAAAATGTCATTTTTTTATTTCAATTATATATCATCCAATAGGATGTCACCATTTATGATTTCCAATTATAGGTCTTAATGCAGAATTACCGATTTTTGGCAATTATAGGCCTTATATATATTATGACATAATGCATAAAACTCGATTTTTAAAAGTGTAGCGAGACTATGTCCCTCTTTTGTTTTGTCATTTTAATTAATGATGTGATAGTGATTGTTTACGATTTCGAATCGATATCGATATTATTTTCGTGTTCAATGTAAGACCAAATTATAATAATTGCTAAAGATCACTAAAGATGAATATCATGAATTTATGATATGATATAAAATTTAATAAAATAACATTTTTGGAAATGACGTAACTAAGATTATTGATTATTTTTGATATCCAGTGCTATTAGATATTTTATTTGTTACTTTTTCAAATCTACAAAAGACCTTCATTTAAAATGAAGTAGGTGTGATTGATAAATAATAGCTTAAGCCGTTGCGGATAAATGTGTTCACAAAAGAAAAATAAATTAACATATTTATATCGTATTTCAAAAATAATTGAAAATGATTTCTAAGATACGGTATGGTTAGAAGGGCTGGGGTTTCTTTTACCGCTTAGGTGGAAAACCAGCACATGGCCCGCCTGATGGTAAGTGGTTACTGTACCCTATTATATGAACGCTTGCAACACCTGGGGTATCACTCGCCCGTTGCCGACCCTGTAAAAATCTTTTCACACCCAGTAGACAACCCACAACACCGGTACCCCCACTGCCAACATAACGCTTCTTCGCGGAGCTTTGGCGATCTTGCTCACCGTTAGGAACACAACATAGTACAGTGCTATGTTATTTGGCTAGTATTTTCTGCAAAGTATAGGTATTTCCCCAGTTGGGCAGCTCCAATTTCAAGTGGAGTTATTCAATTCAACTATGCCCTGCCTCTTGCGGGGTGTTTCTTCAAACACATTATTTTCTTTTTTCGATATCCGGCTCAAAGAAATAACGAGAGTACCTACGGAACACGACATACCATCATCGTCTTTATTTCCCAAAGGGTTAGACAGATGCGTACTTAGGGGGCGAGCCTATTGCCATTAATCGGGCATAAACCCTTAGTTTTATAGAAAAACTCCAATAACACATTGCTCGACCGGGGAATCGAACCCAGGACCTCCAGCGTAGCAGTCGCATCTTATCATATTAACGCGTGACATAATAAACAAAATCGTATTTACTCCTACTTATATCTCGTGGGAAACAAAACGCTCTGTCTAGTGTTATTCCTAATATATCAGCCTGGCAAAGAAAAGAAAAAATCAAAATCAAAGAATCAAACTAATTGGTATCAAAGTATTTGTAACATAACGTCCCCAATATCCGCTTTATCTATACTAATATTATAAAGAGGAAAGATTTGTATGTATCAATGTATGTAACAAATAAACTCAAAAACTACTAGGCCGATTTCTAAAATTATTTCACCATTTGAATGCTACATTATTCAAGATTAACATAGGCTATAGAATATGTATTTCGAAAAGTTAGCGATTTCTCTCACCCGTGCGTTTATTTTCCAATTACATAGTATGTACCTATTTATCTATACCTAAATAGTTTCTTTGTTTTATATTTCATTAGCATGCAATGAGAGCATTGCATTGAAAATAATTATGACGCAAGATATTAAAAAGGTGTGTATGGATGATTTTAATTTTGCAAATAAATAATTACATATAAAAATAATTTGTAATCGTTGTTACGTTTTTATCCATTCTTCCTAAACTAATCTATCGATATAAAATATCGACATAGTAGCTTCCTAATTATTTTTATTGTATTATACGTTCGTATTGTCGTCAATTCTTGTATGTTGACGTATTTGACCTCTATGTGTGCGTAAATTGTGTTAGTGGTGAAGATTTTAATATGTGTGAGTTCGTAGCGATACAAAATGATTTTGAGTATGTGTGCAGCAATGTCTATGTAGTGTTTCCTCCCCCCGCACCAAAAGTGACAGACTTTTTTGTTCATAGAATTAAGCGCGTCACTTGTCCAGGGATAGATAGTCAAAGTCCGGCGGTCAATGACCTCTCTCAATACTATTGTTGTAAGTTGAGTAGTTGAGTTCAAGCAACGGTCAGTGCATTAAAGTTGTCAGTGATATTCCTATTAGTTTCATTGAGAATTCCTTAGGAAGATCAGAGTTCATCCGACCACAACCAGTTCATAAACAACCGTTCAAGCGCGTGATAATTAATAATTAATACGCACATGACTTTGAAAAGGTTTCAGAGGTTGTCAGAGAGTCGTGCCTTGGATTCGAACTCGAGATCTTAGACTTGGCAGTCATATCACTAAAGTCGGCAGATTTTCATTTTTAAAATGTCATCTAGCTAGCCCACGTTGCCCAAGCATAGCGCGCAGACCCTGAAAGGGCCCAATCACCAACATAGAACATTTTTAAGGCGGATCGTTCACCTGAATGCAAAATTCAAAATTCAATTGTTTTTCGAAATTTGTAGGTCTACAACACATTTTAGATTCATCAGTACATAGTAATTGCAACATTATCTATACCACATCCACAACCGGGAAGTAAAACCTTTGCTTAAAAAACCTTATCAAGGCAAAAACTCCCTCCTTTTAAAATGGTTTGGGCTCCGATAACCTCATTCACTCGGCGAAACACAACGTAAGTGATGTTTCACGGCGGTTTTCTGTGAGGCCGTGGTAACACTCATACGACCTACACGAATGTCCTACTGATCTGGTATTGTCGTGCGATGGGTCGTTGAACCCCCTTAATAGGGTATTTTACACCATGTAAAAATAAATATGAAAATGCATTTTTATGATAGATTTTGAAAAAAGTAAACGAGAAACGTTAGTATTTATTAATAAAAATGCAATGTAAATTTTATAATTCAATTTCAAAAATCGTCTTTTTTAATCTGTTTTAAAACGCCATCCGCCATTGGTAATCGACGTGACGTCACTCATTCGATCGATGACGACGTTTGTCGTCTCAGAGTAACAATTCAACAATCATTGTTTGTCGTGCTGTGTTAGTTTGATTAAAATCGCATCATGGAAGACGGTTTTGTAAAAGCAGAAAGTACAAATCTACCAATGATCAATACGTTGATGGTGGCAAATTTTTTTGCATCCAATCCCGATTTCTGTTCTGCCGAGTTGAGAAATATTAAAACAGTAATGTAAGTACCTACCTAACTATCGTATCAAGTTTTGTCTAACAATAAGACCCAGTTTCACCAATTTCTATGTAACAAGGCAATAACTAATCAGCATTTAAAATTAACAAAGCTGTTAAGGCTGATCGTTCACCTGAGCCCGCCAAAAATTGTGAAAAACCAATTGAAATTTAATTGGTTTTTCGCAATTTGTAGGTCTATAACACATTCTAGATTCCTAGCTGTAGTAATTGCGGCATTAGCTATACAATATTCACAACTGAGCATTAAAAACTTTGCTTAATAAACGTTATAGAAGCTAAAATTAGGTACAATTGTTAATTTTGGCCAAAAATGACGATTGTACCTAATTTTAGCTACAATATCGATTTACAAGCAAAGTTTTTAATGCTCAGTTGTGAATATTGTACTTATAGCTAATGCCGCAATTACTACAGCTAGGAATCTAGAATGTGTTATAGACCTACAAATTGCGAAAAACCAATTGAAATTTGAATTTGGCGGGCTCAGGTGAACGATCCGCCTTAAAATAGGATATGTCCCATGACGAAAATGTCTAAAATGTGCGTTACTAAATCAAGCATTTATTGAATGATACACAAAGCAATTGAATCCACAATTTTTGTGGAGTTTTTACACTTGTATTATTGCATTCAGGCACAAGACACCAATGATAAACATTATAACTCATTATTTTCACAAATCGTGTTACTTGGTCTTTGGCAGTAGTGACGTCACGAGCCGAAGTAGCATGGCGGCTAGCGTTTTCGTGCGTGAATTCAAAATCATAAATTAAAAATCGTTTTTATGGCATTTTTTGGTTGTATAAAATTGAAATAAAAATTCTACTGGTTCATTACGATCTAAGGATTAATTTAAAACAGTTTTCAAAAAAAGGTGTAATACCCTATTATGGTTGAGCTACACGATGACTGATGCATGCTTGCCGTCAGTTAGGACTGGGCTACTCAAAGCTGCTATGGTTCTTTCCTCAAAAGGCCATTTCAGAAATTGCTCTGCATTGTCCCACTCACATTATTTGCATTATTTTATGTCTGGACTTTAAAAGAGACCATAATTCTCTGTGTTTGTTTCGGTGTTTCTTCTCAAAGGTCGTCAGTTAGGAAATGCCGAAGCTATCTAGCTATAAAAAACAAACCATTGACTTGTAAAAGTGTCTCTAAAGATCTACTTACTTACAGAAATAAATATCATTTTCGCAGTGCCGATCCATCCCTTTCGCCCCCGAATTAAGTCCTTGCCGTTGAGCTTCTGTACTAGTAGGTGGTATAAGGAAGTTAGTGGGTGTGTTTACGGTGTTGCGTGTGTGTGTGCAGTGGAGGCGGAGGGCATCCTGAGCTCGGCGGAGTCGCTGCAGCTGGCGGTGGCGCTGCCGGCCGCGGCGGGCGCGCACCTGCGCCTGCACGCGCTGTGCGAGGCGGGCGCGCGCCTGCTGCACGCGGCCGCGCGCTGGATGCTGCACGTGCCCGCCGCCGCCGCGCTCCCGTATGTACACTATCACTACTAGTACCACTACATTACTGCACGCGCTGTGCGAGGCGGGCGCGCGCCTGCTGCACGCGGCCGCGCGCTGGATGCTGCACGTGCCCGCCGCCGCCGCGCTCCCGTATGTACACTATCACTACTAGTACCACTACATTACTGCACGCGCTGTGCGAGGCGGGCGCGCGCCTGCTGCACGCGGCCGCGCGCTGGATGCTGCACGTGCCCGCCGCCGCCGCGCTCCCGTATGTACACTATCACTACTAGTACCACTACATTACTGCACGCGCTGTGCGAGGCGGGCGCGCGCCTGCTGCACGCGGCCGCGCGCTGGATGCTGCACGTGCCCGCCGCCGCCGCGCTCCCGTATGTACACTATCACTACTAGTACCACTACATTACTGCACGCGCTGTGCGAGGCGGGCGCGCGCCTGCTGCACGCGGCCGCGCGCTGGATGCTGCACGTGCCCGCCGCCGCCGCGCTCCCGTATGTACACTATCACTACTAGTACCACTACATTACTGCACGCGCTGTGCGAGGCGGGCGCGCGCCTGCTGCACGCGGCCGCGCGCTGGATGCTGCACGTGCCCGCCGCCGCCGCGCTCCCGTATGTACACTATCACTACTAGTACCACTACATTACTGCACGCGCTGTGCGAGGCGGGCGCGCGCCTGCTGCACGCGGCCGCGCGCTGGATGCTGCACGTGCCCGCCGCCGCCGCGCTCCCGTATGTACACTATCACTACTAGTACCACTACATTACTGCACGCGCTGTGCGAGGCGGGCGCGCGCCTGCTGCACGCGGCCGCGCGCTGGATGCTGCACGTGCCCGCCGCCGCCGCGCTCCCGTATGTACACTATCACTACTAGTACCACTACATTACTGCACGCGCTGTGCGAGGCGGGCGCGCGCCTGCTGCACGCGGCCGCGCGCTGGATGCTGCACGTGCCCGCCGCCGCCGCGCTCCCGTATGTACACTATCACTACTAGTACCACTACATTACTGCACGCGCTGTGCGAGGCGGGCGCGCGCCTGCTGCACGCGGCCGCGCGCTGGATGCTGCACGTGCCCGCCGCCGCCGCGCTCCCGTATGTACACTATCACTACTAGTACCACTACATTACTGCACGCGCTGTGCGAGGCGGGCGCGCGCCTGCTGCACGCGGCCGCGCGCTGGATGCTGCACGTGCCCGCCGCCGCCGCGCTCCCGTATGTACACTTATATAGTGCGCGCAAAATAACTTGACCCAAAACTACCTGAGAGGGGAACGTTTGCGCAGTGCATTTGCGTGCAAAATGTACTAAAAATCGACTACTGCGCATCCATCATTTTGGTTCCAGTTATTTTGCGCCAACTTTACTGCATCATTAGCCTAGTGGTCCTGAGTGCGACTGCTACGCTTGAGGTCCTGGGTTCGATTCCCAGGTCGAGCAAAGTGTTATTGGGTTTTTCTATGAAATTCCCAGTAACAGCTCAGAGTTTGGAATTTGTACCCGGTTAATGGCAATCTAACTAAAAATTCGTAAATAAGACGTGAAATATAAGAATTATTAGGTAATAATAATTAATAAAAGTAATTTCCTTTTTTAATTTTTTCTAATAGATACAAACCAAAAATAAAAATCGTGTAATTTTACTTTTTTCATTTTTGTCATTTTATAGATACCTTACTACTGAGAAACAAATTCTAAAAACTTTAATAGTTTATGTTCACTCAATTTCGTTCATTATTTGAAATTTACCACCTCACTATCTTGTTTTTTGTCAAAAACTGGTAACCCTTTAACTGTCAAGTTACTGAATACAAGTCAAAGTCTAGATTCAAATATAAATATGGAGTGATTAATGAGGAAGGTTTTAAGCTATTTAACATCACGCTCCTGTCTTAAGAACGGGGCAAAGCGGGTGAAACCGTGGGCAAATCTAGTATTTGTATAAAATCCTTTATCAAGAAGAACCAGATTATGTTTATTATCGAAATTCCACTATAAGAGAAAGAAATTCTCATTAGTTTCAGTATGATAGCCAATATTCTCGTTCCAGTTTCGAGATCCAAGTGACGTTACTAAAGAAATGTTGGCCGGAGCTGTTCGTGCTGTGCCTGTCGATGTTCTCGCAGCAGCTGTCGCTGAGCTCGCTGCTGCCGCAGATGGTGAGCCACCTGCAGCAGGTGCTGCGCGACCGCGCCACCAACGACTGCGTCGACCGCTCCCACGATATGGCCATGCCGGAGGTGAGAACATATAGCTTTTACCGTGGGTGAGCCAACTCGACTGGAGTGATACCACGGCCTCACAGAAAACCGGCGAGAAACAACACTTAAGCCGGGTATTCATTATGCAACATTTGTTAATAAACACTGTTTATATACAGCGTTTCACAATGTTTCATCATCTCTGAAAACAGTTTATAAACAAAGGTGATCAAACATTGTTTATTAAACATGTTGCCGTGTTTCCCACTTCGAGTGGAGAGCAAGATGAAACATTTAGTTTATAATAGTGGACGTCTATTGCGCGAGATTATAATCATGGAAGTAGTATGGTCCAACAACCAGGTTTCGATGATCATAGAGCTATTTAGGAGATTGCTATTTTTATCTATACTTTTTTTTTTCAATTTTTGTGATAGTTTCGAATCAACAACCTTTTCTATTATATAAGCAGCACAGAGCATCACTACCTCATCGGACGATATCCTAGCAACAATTGACAATAGTGTGGACTGCAAGTTTCAGAACCAGTTTTTACAGTAAACTTGTTAATAAACACTTTATAAACAGTTTATTAACAAATTTTGCCTAATGAATACCCGGCTTTACGTTGTGTTTCCATTTACGTTGTGTTTCGCCGACTGAGTGAGGATACCGGAGGCCCAAACCCTTTTAAAAGGCGGGCGACGCACTTGCGCCTCCTCTGGTGTTGCGGGTGTCCATGACCGGCGTTAATCGCTTACCATCAGGTGATCCGTCTACATTGTTTGCCCCTTCTATCCTATAAAAAAACATTTTTTTGTTTTTTAAAACGTTGCTCCACTTTAGGATTTTCTCCTGTATCGTGGGTGCGTTTACAAACACAAATTTCGCACATACATAAACGCCCAGACCCGGAACAACTATCCGTAGATCATACAAATATTTGCTCCGTGTGGGGATCGAACCCACAACACGTGTCGCAGAAGCCGATTGCTCAGCCGCTACGCCAAACGTGTCGTCAATTAAATTTGGACTTTCATGTTATATTAATATTAACCCTGTCGTTATGCCTCTCGGTCCTCTAGACCTCTAGTAGTAAGAACCTCTAATGGCGTAGCGTTTAAGTCGAACAACGCTGATACACACGTCATTATTGTATGTATGAGAAGATGTATGAATGTCGCAGAAGAAAAATAAGTATGTAAGAATCGTAGCAAGTGGCGGTCTATAGTTTCTGCCTACACCTGTGGGAGAAAGGCGTGAGTGTATGTATGTATTATCGTTGATCGATATCGACTGGTCTGGATACGCGTCCGCAATAAATAAGAGAAACCTATCCTTATCTTGTGTGGGGCCGAGGCAGCAAGGCCTCAGTGCACTTCGACCCAACGGGATCTTTTGTGCTTCCCCTAGATAACCTAATTCCTCATCCCCTCCCAGTTCTACAAACAGCTCTTCCATGAACTTTATAATGAGGCCTGGGGGTATGAGTCTGTAGTCTGTAGTCTTGGATAACCCTGACCCAAAAGGCACATTCGCTTTCTAGCCATGGCATGTACACAGAAGCATGTGTTCCATGCTCTCAATTTCCCTTTTGCAAAACCTAACCTAACCTAATCCCTTCATTCTGAGACCCGTGCCCAGCAGTGGAACAGAATAATGCGTTTATTATGTACTAGCTTCTGCCCGCGACTTCGTCCGCGTAGCATGATGATATATAGCCTATAGCCTTCCTCAATAAATGGGCTATCTAAACAGTGAAGGAATTTTTCAAATCGGACCAGTAGTTCCTGAGATTAGCGCGTGCAAGCAAACAAACAAACAAACTCTTCAGCTTTATATATTACTAGCTTCTGCCCGCGACTTCGTCCGCGTAGCGTGATGATATAAAGCCTATAGCCTTCCTCAATAAATGGGCTATCTAACATTGAAAGAATTTTTCAAATCGGACCAGAAGTTCCTGAGATTTGCGCGTTCAAGCAAACAAACAAACTCTTCAGCTTTATTATATTAGTATAGATGTAATAAATATAATGATGTGTAAATTCTGGTAGATCACAGCATCAGACTACTCGGACGAGCGCGTGGCGGAGGTGAGTAGCTCGCTGTCGCGGCTGCAGCAGTTCATCGGCAACATGGAGCAACTGCGCCTACAGCAGCGGGAGCACGCGCATCTCAGAGCACTGTGCTTGTTCTCACCAGGTAACATTCCATAACATTCTATAGCAAACTGCATAGGGGGGGCAAACGAGCAGACGGATCGCCTGGTGGTAGTCGATTACCGCCGCCCACGGGGTGTCCATGGGCAGCTGTAATCGATTACCATCAGGCGTTCAACGTCAGGTTTGCCCCCCAGCAACAGTTAGTAGTAGTCAGAACCCCAAAACAGTCTGATAGTCACTCTATCATCCGAATATCGGTATTGCCCAGAAATTGGGTTACGGAGGTTTGATGGCTGCTGCTTCGTGTAAAATGTTGATATTCAGGCACATCTGTGTAGACTGGCAGCCGACCCTAACAGTTGGGAAAGGGCTCGTAGTATGAGGATTATTTTTATAAAGCCAGATATTTTAAAAACGCTGCCGGCCTTTTTTTGCAGTAACACTTAAGCCTGCAAATCGATATTGTAGCTAAAATTAGGTACAATCGTAATTTTTGGCCAAAATTGACGATTGTACCTAATTTTAGCTTCTTTAACGTTTATTAAGCAAAGTTTTTAATGCTCAGTTGTAAATATTGTATAGCTAATGCCGCAATTACTACAGCTAGGAATCTAGAATGTGTTATAGACCTACAAATTGCGAAAAACCAATTGAAATTTGAATTTGGCGGGCTCAGGTGAACGATCCGCCTTAAATGGTTCGCTTCCCTACAGATGGCGTCCCAGACTTCCTGACCCGCAAACTGCAAGACTACCAAATCAAAGTGCTTCGTTCTCTCCGCGCGTCGTGTCAACCGGACGAGGATAGACTGGCAACACTGCTGCTACAGCTTCCCGTCTTACGGACGTTCAGCGGCCCCTTCCTCGAAGACGTGTTCTTTGTAGGCTTCGTGGGTGATGTCAGCATCGATGACGTCATACCGTATCTGTTAAATGCTGAGCGTTAGTTGTAGGTTTTCAGGAGGGTAGGCCATTGTGGCGTTTCTTTTATTTGAACGTATGGATTCTACTTGTAGTAGGTTCAATCTCGGCTTTAAACTAAATGTGTTAATACGTCCTACGTGTAACTGTCTTGTTAGTTACTGAGGTTCTGCGTGCGATGCCCAGATCAAGCAGTATTATTGGCTTTGCTATCTTTTATGTCTCGGTGGCAGCTTGGAGTTTTCATTTATGTGTCCGGTTAATGGCAATTAAGATCGTGCCTATTTCATTGGACCTTAATAATTTTATACATACGGTAAACTGATGACTTTTTTTAACGAAATATTATATTAAGGGCCACTTGCACCAACTTCTTAAATATGTTTAAATTGTATTGAAACACAAATTTACAATGAAAAATTGAGTTTAAATACAAGTTAAATATATTAAATCGTAGCAAGTGGAGGTCTGTGGTCTCTGCCTACCCCTACGGGAAAGAGGCGTGACTTTATGTGTGTATGTATGTAAATATATTAAAGAAGTTGGTGCAAGTAGCCCTAAGATTTTCTCAAACAACTTTAAAAAAATTACTTATAAAGAAAAACGTGTTCTCACATACATAAATACTCAGACCGGTAATTACTGTAGACCAGTGCTACCCAAAGTGTTGTATATGGACCTCCAGGGGTCGACGATGACCTACAAAGGGGTCTATGTCAGTGGGAAGATAAATTAGAGTCTGTGAAATCTAAATGGGTATGATGTAATAAATGTGGAAAAATTAAAACTAGCTTAGAAAATAATCTGCCCAAACCTGTAAAATATAGAAAGTGGTCGACAAGATAAACTTGGGCCACGAACCCGTGACTCGTGGTGCACAAACCCGTGACTCGTGGTGCACAAACCCGTGACTCGTGGCACACAAACCAGTGACTCGTGGCACACAAACCCGTGACTTGTGCTGCACAAACCTATCACTGAGCGCCTACGGCAATCGTGCTATCTTAACTCGATATAAAATCCAAATTTGTGATGCCGTCTTGACTCCCATGGTGCACAAACTCCTATATGTTATCGAATCAACTAATCATTATAACATTTTAACTTCTAGTTTCACAGTAATTGACATAAATAATTATGTTTTCATCCTATCTATTCGAAAAGGACGAATTGGTTCGTCTTTAAGTGCACCCAAAGGTGGTGTTTTCTATAAGAAACTTTTAGCGGGCAGTAATGAGATTTTAATCCTCTTTAAGTGCGCCGCAATTTACTTTGCCGGGCACTTTTTGAGGGGGCAGTAATGAGCTTTTAATCCTCTTTATAAGTGTGCCGCAATTTACTTTTCCGCGCACTTTTTAAATTTGGAACATCTTAGTGTTGAGCGCCAAAGAGATCGAACGCAAATATTGTTTGAATAAAGACTGGCTGGTACGACGGCCTAAGGTCGCGCCGTCGGCGCCGCCGCCGGTTGATGAGGCGCCTTTTATTTTCTCATAGTGGGTGATGAAAAGCAGAGAGTATCACTCGGGCGCAAAATATATTTTTGGCTGGGGCGACGTACTTTGAATACCTCGCTACTTTCAGGATTCTACCAAAGAATCCCTCGCTACGCTCGGGATTCTACTCTAGAATCCCTCACTTCGCTCTGGATTCAAAAAAGCGCCCTCGCCGTAAAAATGTTACTTTGCCCCCCTAATAATACAATCTAATATTCATACTACAAATTTAAAAATAACTAGGACTGACCCGCACTAGGCGAAATAGACTTTTACTCTAACTCTTAATAATTAATTTAGGACCGTAAATTATGTTTTATACTTTTGGTCAGGATGTTATTTAGTAACAACAGTTATTGGGTAACAAATCATAATAAAGCGTAACACGTTTGTTTCGAATGTAACAATACAGTCGAAATTTAAAATGCAAGTCTTGGATACAAAAACAAATTATATAATTATTTTTGGAATTTCAGCTATAATATCATAATGATAAGTTTTGTTGTCGTTTGTCACCTAAAAAATTCATGATGCCTTCGGTGGGAGTCTGATGATTAGTGGCCTATTCTGATAGATAATAATTCATAGTAATAAGTATACTAAGCCAGTATGTAAGATATGTTGTCATTATAATGGTGCGTGCGCAAGCAACTCATTCCTTCCATAAAAAAAGTTTTATTGTAACATGTTATTAAAATTATTTTAAACTAACTACCATAGTTTTTAAAACACCAACATTTGGTTTTATATCGGTAACCAATCATATTTATCTAACAAATAAGAAAAACGCAAAATAATAATTATTGTTTCGTTTGAAAGGTTGTAAATAACAACAAATACAGGTATGTTTGTAATGAATAATATTATATCTTAGATTATAATTTAATATAAACTATTATGATGGAACCATGTTTCTTTACATTAATTGTATTAAAAATAAAATTATATGTGATGTTTAAATTCGCACAAAAACATCTAAGTAAATTTTTGTGAACATTTAACTAAACTATTGAATATAAAAAAAATATTAATTTTAAAAGTGCCTTTGACTAAAAAAGTAAGTATCTAATAAATGGATAATTATGCAACACTTTAATATTGATTTTTTTTTCTGTCCAACGTTTATATAGTTCCGACCCACGAAGACGCGTGAACCAATAAAATTTAAACTCTATGCTGGTGACATAAGAGATCACGAAATGAACTCGCGTTAAGGTTGTGTTTCACGAAAGCAAAGACTCACGAAAGTTAATTTACTTATTCTATCTGACGCCCGCAGTTCCATTCGCATAATCAAGAATGTTCTAAAGAAAATATAACATTCTTGCGCGTAATGTTCTTTTTTCCGTGTTTTGTTTCTGTGGAATTATTCAATTCGTTCTCTATATAAAATGTAGTCATGTATTTTCTAGATAATGTACAACCCCGTCTAGATTTCTTACGATGCTACGGGAAGACATAGCCAGAACAAAATTCAAATTTATATCTTGATTTTTGCGTTGGGATAAAAATATATGCCTACGTGATATAAAACTTGGAAGAAAGAATAAATTGAACAAGCATAAAAAGCATTGAGTGTGGTATAGAGCATCATCATCATCATCTCAGCCAAAAGAAGTCCACTGCTGAACAAAGGTATAGACTCTATACCTTTGTTCAGCAAATACACAGCACCATCTAGTCTATTATTAATTATTATTTATTAGTTATTATTGTCCTTACTGATTTCGATATTTTTGCATAAGAACACTAAGTTATGTACTTCAACATCACTTAGTTAAGTGTGACGTTCGCAACGGTTAACTTCAGACGCGCAGAGTTATTTCGGGGGTATTGTAGGTACTCGTTGACATATTGGCGTAGCACGTGTCTTACAGTCAGTGTTGCCAGATGTTTACATTTCTTACATTTTTCGTAACTTTTGACCCCCTCGCGTAACATGTAAGTAATTTTTATATTTAAGGCATTTTTCATACTAGATTTTATTTTATAGCAAACAGTACACGACCGTATCCAAATTGAACTCACATTTTTAACAAATGAAAATATCAGGAGCTAAATAAAACAAAGGTCATTCGACATCATAGATCCCAAAATGTAACTTTTGCACCAAAAATTTTACTTTTCGGGAAACGAAACGTAACTTTCGACTCAGGGGCCCTGGCAACACTGTCTTACACATAGAGAATTCTCTAAGTCTATGGTCACACAGAGTAGAGGTTTCAGGGTAGGTTATAAACTAACCTCTAGAATGCTCCAAAGAGCAAAGAGATGAAGTCATAGATTAATATGTATATTTGGGTATAGATGGGTATGTCAAATGAAAAAATTATGCCTAAGAAAGTGGCACCACCTGGTGCACATAGTTGAAATTCTGAATAGCTAGATATAATTATAGATAGGTACGTATATATATATTGGGTTACGATAGATAGAACTCGATGTCAATCACAAGAGCACAGCTACAGCGGAGGATACTTCAACTCAACACCAATAGCGATGAAACAACTTTCAAAGCAATTACAAGTATAAAATAATACTCAGTAACGCAAAAAGTTAGATGAATCAAAAAATGCCTGTGCGCATCAAAACGGCAGACATCTTTTATTGTCATTTTTTAATTTTTTTAAATGTGTTCATGAAAGTTGCCGTCATTAAATAAATTTTAGTAACTTGCTATTATAAGCCAAATTAATTACTTTTACTGACGTTTTATTAGCAAAATAATGTAATTGTATGCTTCTGTGATTATATTTTATTTTAAAATGATGTTATAATAAAATGAAAAAATATATTCTTCAAGAACTTAAAATTCTTTTTAGTAATAGCAACATTGTCGAAGATTTTAATTAAATGCTTCAACTATCAGCACTAGATGGCGCGAGACGAAAACAGTTCCAGCAATTATGTTCTAAGAGAATGCACCATGGATGAAGTTAATTTGAAGGAAGTCGCTCATTGAGTACAATTTTATTATTACCTAATAAAGACGTTATCAATTTACATTTAATTATCATTATCATTTACATGTAATTTGTACTGTACCTTCCATTGAGTGATAATCTGCGGTGGTATCCTGCCTCTTTTTTATAAAATTATATGAACTTAGATGAATTAATTTGAGATTGTTATCAAATATTTAATTTGTGAATTATGGCCTCTAAAGTCGCTGTTGTAACCGGATCTAATAAGGGTATTGGATACGCAATAGTTCGCGGTCTCTGCAAACGTTTTGACGGCACAGTGTACTTGACTTCGCGAGACATTGAACGCGGTAAAAAAGCAGTTGCCGACCTAGAAAAAGAAGGTTTCAATCCTAAATATCACCAACTGGACATCACGAATAGGCAAAGTGTTGAAACCTTCAGAGATTATATAAAGAGTAAATATGAGGGCATCGATATATTGGTGAACAACGCTGCGATTGCTTTTAAAGTTTCAGCAACAGAGCCGGTGGCCGTTCAAGCCGAACAAACATTATTTGTGAACTACTTCTCTTTGGTGTCCACATGTGAAATACTGTTCCCAATCCTCAAAAATGGAGCCAGGGTGGTCAATATCTCCAGTTCCTCTGGTCATTTGAGTCTTATCCCCAGCAAAGACTTGAGGAACTGTCTCAAGGATAAAAAGCTGACCGTTGCAGAGCTCACGAGCCTGATGCAGCAGTTTGTAGATTCTGCTAAGCAAGGTACTCATGCTGCAGACTGGGGGAATTCCTCATATACTGTCTCCAAAGTGGGTGTGACTGCTCTGAGTAAAATTCAGCAGAGAATGTTGGACCACAGAGGTAAGTGTAAATTATTTACTGATGGTAGTTTTATCAAATGGCCAAATATTAAAATTTGTATGTTATTTTATTTTCAAGAAGATGCCGTTAACTCTGTATCACTAAGCCAAACTAACTGTGACAGTATGAGACGTAATGCCATTTCAAAATTGAGACCACATGTTTAGTATCCATTATTTAAGAGTCCATTGAATTTTCCAGATATCAAAGTGAATTCTGTACACCCGGGCTATGTTGGCACTGATATGTCATCACACAATGGACCACTGTCCATTGACGAGGGCGCTGCAGCACCGTTGTACCTGGCTCTGGATGCTCCAGACTCGGTCAAAGGCAAATATGTGTGGTATGACAAGAAAATTGTGGACTGGGAAGGACAGGAACCTGATGATATGTAATATTATTCGTTCTTAAAGTAAGAACTCAATAATGTGATACTCCATACCTATTTAAACAAATACACTACGTCAGAATAACCCTGTCCAATCCGAAAAGGGCATATTGGTATCCCAATCATATGACCGATTAATATAAGAAACTATAAATATGCATGAAAGTAAACATATTAAGTTTAAAATTCAGGATTGTTGTGCATAAATTGCCACAAAATCTAACAAAAAATGTGATACAACCATCATCATGTGGCCCAATAACAATGTCTAAGATTTCCCAAATAATAGTTTTTTTGAGGTTTTCTTTAACTTGGTAAAGTAAAAATATTTGTACCTATAAAGAGAACCAGAATGCAAGATCTAACAATATCTTCAAGGTCAGATAAGGTTTTCTTGACATATTAGCCAATCTATAAGAAAGCCTGGAATTAATTTCAGAGGGGTTTGTTGTCTAAACCAGAGCAATAAGTACTTAACAACTTTATTTTAAACTTGAACCATGTATGTAAAAAATAGATTCTCAGGTAAGGAATGCATTTATTAGATTTTTTTGGTTTAAATTTCTTGCAAGTTAAACATTTGCAAAGTAATTTCCACTGTTTTGTTTATTTATTTTTAAGCTTGTTACAATAAAAAAAAAATGATAGTTTATCTGTCTACTTATATTATGTTAATAAAATTTAATGTTAAGTACTTTGTATGTTTCTCCTTGTTCGGTTGTTCCTAAACAACTTATCCATTTGTAATGAAATAATGGGGTAAGTCTGCAAATGCTAAGGATTTGACCACAGATTACTAATATGTAGCAAGCTAGATTTGACATAACTTGTATGGAATGGAACCCATGTCAAAATTTTATCTCAAGCACAGATATTAGAATACTCAAGTAAGCAAATCTCCTGATGAGCTCATAGATTCTCAAGAAATGTTTATAATAAGCATATAAGTGGAGTGTTACTTATTTGTTATTTGAATCATAATATATGGTTACTGATAGTGCTTCAGAATGGAAATCAATTTCCTCTGTCGTAACCACTTTTGACGACGACACTTCCGAGGCGTATTTTTGTTGCTCCAATTCCCTTTCTGTAGCCTCCCTACACTAGTCTATTATTTCCCGTCCATCCAGTGTAAGATATGGTTGTTGCAACAAAATCAATTGTCGTTTCAACTTTCAAGCCATGACCTTTGGATAGGTTGTCTGTAAAGGAAAAGGAACCCCTTTTGATTTTACTGCTTAAGGTCCTTTTCTTTATTTTTTATTATGGCGCCACACTTTTTGTGTAGTTATTTGCCAGTGTCAAGTATTAGAGTAAATTCAAATATTGTACTTACATATCTCTTCTAATATTTCCCATCATGGGATTGTAATATGGCACCACACTTTTTGTGTTCGCCAGTGTCAAGTATAAATTGTTCAGTTGCCTCAATAAAATGGTAGGTTTAAAACTTTAAGGCTTTAAGTTTAGGAGTGAACCCAAAAAGTCACGATTTCAATTTTAAGTAGGTATATCATTTGCCTACACTCACACGTTCAGGGACACTTAATGGTTAATTAATTATCCACCATAATTACACATTAAACTTTGGATAAATTCAAGTTTTGGAAAATCTAGTCGGCAATGTACTGAATACACCAAACCACGGGCTACAATCTTAGAGTAAAATCTACTGGCATTAGTGTCTATGGGCTCTACTAATGACTAGGCAGCATGGTCTCTGACCTTAGCCTGTTCCGTAAGGAACAAAAGTACAAAAAAAAAAAAAAAAAATGTCTATGGGCTCAAGAATAGATTTTGACAACTACCTCACCCTCCCTTACGAATTCCCCTCGGTCGTCTAGATATTTTGCAAATCTTATTTGCCGCCATTTTTTAGAAGTACAACCTTTGTTTTAAACATTTTAACAATTAAGTTTTTCGTTGATTTGATCGTATACACTTGTATTGTAATACTTTTTGCGCTATGTTCAACAAGTGCTGTGCTATAACAGTAGATGAAAATCTGTCGAATTGTTGTGATTTCCTTTCCAAAGAATTGTAGTGTTTGCCGTGTGACGAACAACAAAAAGTTCTAGTGGACGAGTTCCACAAACTGTATGTTTGTGAGAATCAATTTGAAAAGCAATTTTTGACCGAAATATTTCGTCTTCGGGTAGTAAGGTTGGATAAGCCCAACATCATTAACAATTTATTGAGGAGATTGTTACTATTTATCTATACTAGGTACCTACTTACTGCGCCTAACATCGAAACTAGTAGGTAAGTTGAAATAATATAATATTCTTGTTTCTGTGTCTAGGGATATCATAATTATTCAATAACCTAATCTACGACAACCTATTAATCAACACATTATACATTATATGCTGTTAAAAAACCTGCATGCATAAAGCTTGTCATGCAGTCTTCCACTTTATGTACCACAACTTCATTGATAGACTTATTCGTATCTTGATATGATATATTTCAGGTTAAATAGTTTTTTTTGACAAAAATATCCTTTAAGTAAATATATCTAGGTACAGGATTGATTGACCTTATCCTGGTTATAGTCAACGGGTTTGCATTAAATAGGTATACAAATACACAAAATAAAATTGTACCTTTATTAAAAATATTTTATTTTTCTTGAAGTATGTTCTGTAATATGATAAGCATAGCTGTACTTTTCTAGTACACTAAGCTGACCTCTCATTGTATGAAAAACTTATAATTTTAATTTGATAAGTACAACTTTATAAATGTTTATGTTTATTTCAGATTATTATCAACCCTCTACTTTCAATACCTATTGAAGATAAACAATAGGATCAACTAATATTTTGACATGGAGAAGAATGTTAATATTTTCTGGATTTGGAATATTGAAGGGTAAATTGCCTCATATAAGCAACAAAAGGTATATGGTAAAATGGGTAAAATGTACCTGACTACCTGACTATGATAAGATTGGAAAATAAAAAAATATAAAGTATTCTTTCTTTTATTTATATCCTATTTCAATGGTTATAGGTTAGTTCAAATGTTAATTTGAAGCCTAAAATATATTGAAAGCCTTTTATCCAGTTTCTTTTATATAAAGCCAATAGCCTTATATTCGATACCTACTAAAAAGTGCTTTAAAAAATTAAAAAGGAATTGTGTAAGAAATGTCTTTATAATCTGTGCTTGTCAAATTCTATTCTTGAGGTTTCGTAAGGCCGATTTTTTTTCTTCGGAGATTGTCGTCTGATGCGTATGCATCTCTTAGTAGTTTGTGCACCAAACCTACACTTTATATTTTCCCGCCTAAACCCCAAATGAAATCGGATATTGACAGTGACAAGCACTTGACAACAACTGTCTAAGGATGGTCAGTGAAAATATCGAATAACATAATACATATTCTTATCACAAACACTGATCAATAGTTGTGTAACAGTTTATGATCATTACTTTCTCATACTTACTTTGAAATTGGCAAAATCATCGAACGTTACCGATGGAGCCAGAACATTGAAGTAAGGCCAGAACCATAAAAAATAGAAAAGAATAGAAAAAGTATATCGTCAAACAGGGCTTGTTAACGTTACCAAATAACGAAATAATATTCGTTATTTAACGTTTATTTCAATGTGATACGTTACAGAAATTTAACCTTATTTGCAAAATTAACAGTAACATAACGATAAATAACGTTAAAATGCAATATTAACGTTAAGTTTAGCCACTGACAAAGAAGACTAAATTCAAATAAAATGAGGTATAATGATATTTTAGTGAAAAAAACATTCGAAAAAATCGTATATCCCATAGTCGCCACGCTGGGCGTGCTAGTTGGCGACCGTTTCTCACCGGTAACGCTGCTGTCTGTCACCAGACTGGGCCCTCAGGCCCTGTCCTAGAAATAATTACGTACACGCGGTACGTAAACACGCGATAAGGCTACTGGCCTACAGTATTTTAATTTAATGTATTCATTTTAACGTGGGAGATCCATGAAGTGATCCGTGGTATCACTCTGGTCGAGCTGGCCATGTACTTATTTCAATCAAATAGTGCTAGTTCGTTTGTTACTACAGCGCAATCACGAATGTCGAACTACCGATTTAACGTTAAATAAAATTAACAGTAAAATATTGATTTCTGACACTTACGCGAATATTAGACATTGAAATGAAACTACTTTTTACGGATTTTATCGCGGTATAATGGGATTCCAAGCAGCTGGTAAGACCCAACCATCTTCTCTATTGAAATTTGAGATAGAGAAGATAGGTTGGGTCTTACCAGCTGCTTGGAATCCCATTATAGAATCTATAAAATCTAAATCCGAGACTAAACTGCAAGACCAAAGGATACGATGAGCTCGTTCTGCGTGAATCGGATCGCTAATAATTAACAAAAATGTAAGGTAGCTGTTAGTAATTTTAACATCAAGACGTCCAACACCTCAGTCTGCCCGTGACCATGGATGCTGTAAAGGATCCGAAACCTCGGGAACTAAATAATATCAATATACCGCGATAAAATCCGTAAAAAGTAGTTTCATTTCAATAAAATATTGCATAAATAACGTTATGAAAATGTACCGTTATTTAAAGCCCTGTCCTAAAAGGTCATATAATAACATTAAATACGAAAACCAGAGAATTGCGAAAAAAAAATATCCAATTAATATCGATGTATCGTGAACTAACAAAACATAAAATTTAGTTTTTTTATGTATTGCCAGCTCCGACTGTTTGACGTTTAACACAAGTTGTCAGTTGAATCAGTCGCTTTACCGGCCCAGTTTATTTATTTGTAGAATTTTGGTTAATTGCAAGTTGGTTGATTTTAATATTACTAACAATCATTTAATTTGTGAATTATGGCCACTAAAGTCGCTGTTGTAACCGGATCTAATAAGGGCATTGGCTACGCAATAGTTCGCGGCCTCTGCAAGCGCTTTGAAGGCACAGTGTACTTGACTTCGCGAGACATTGAACGCGGTAAAAACGCGGTCGCCGAACTGGAAAAGGAAGGTTTAAGTCCTAAATATCACCAACTGGATATCACGAATAGGCAAAGTGTTGAAACCTTCAGAGATTATATAAAGAGTAAATATGAGGGCATTGATATATTGGTGAACAACGCTGCGATTGCTTTTAAAAGTGCAGCAACAGAGCCGGTGGCCGTTCAAGCCGAACAAACATTATTTGTAAACTACTTTTCTTTGGTGTCCACATGTGAAATTCTATTCCCAATCCTCAAAAACGGGGCTAGGGTGGTCAACATCTCCAGTTCCTGCGGTCACTTGAGTCTAATCCCGAGTGAAGACTTGAGGAACCGCCTTAAAGATAAAAAGCTGACTGTCGCGGAGCTCACGAGCCTGATGCAGGAGTATGTCAATGCTGCTAAGCAAGGTACCCATGCTGCAGACTGGGGCAATTCCTCATATGTTGTCACCAAAGTGGGTGTGTCTGCTCTGAGTAATATTCAGCAGAGAATGTTGGAACACAGAGGTAAGTGCTTTTTAACTGACACTGTTTATATAATATCTAAGTCTGCTATCCATTAATATAATTACTTAAATAATGAAATCAGCAAGGTCAATAATCACAAATATGAATAGTTTATCCCAATCTTTGCATCAAGTTTTTATATTAAAATTTGCATAAATATTTGTGGAGAATTTCAGTTATTTTTATTGTACTGTACAGTTCCATTTTATATTTTAAATATTTACAAGTATATTGAATTTTCCAGATATCAAAGTAAATTCTGTACACCCGGGCTATGTTGACACTGATATGACATCACACAAAGGACCACTGTCCATTGATGAGGGGGCTGTAGCGCCATTGTACATGGCTCTGGATGCTCCAGACTCAGTCAAGGGAAAATATGTGTGGTTTGATAAGAAAATTGTAGACTGGGAAGGACAGAAACCTGTTTAAACACATTAAAAAATGTTGTATGTCATGCATTTGAATAAGAATTCATTCATGTGATTCACACATTAACTATTTTGTAATATATATTTTTTATTATCTATATTATCAGAACAGAAGGCTGTGCAACTGTTTTTATAAGTTAAATACCAGATAAAAATGTAGTTAAGATAAAAATGCAGTAAGCCTGTCTATATTTTTGTGGTGAGGAATTAGTTTATTAGAATTTGTGTTTTAACTTGCAAGTTGTATGATTTTTTTCTTACAACAGCATTTAAAGTTAGTTTATAGTTTAAATATGTAATTTTTAAGCTTGATACTATCTACATGTATATTAAAAGTTGATTCATAAGGTTTGCATTGTATTATTTGCCTTATTATATTATAGGAATAAAATCTCTCAATTTTATGCTACACTTTGTTAGATAATGTTTACGGAGAGTAGAAGAAAGGAGAATGGACAGACGGGGAACACATCAAAAGTTTCCAGCTTTATGTAGTAAATAATAGTTCGGAAACCCTCCAAAATGGCTTTAGCATAGGTAAAGTCTAACCGATACTGAATTTTGGCAAGTCTCAGTTTCGACCGAAACCAAAACTGAACTTTTGGTCGGACACTACAAAGAATAAGGTAAATACCCTAATTCCATTTTTTTTATAATGTCATAGGTGCTAAAGCATCCCATCTTGCTTGACCCAACAATGAAAACATGTTTTATAATAATATGATTTATTAAAAAAAACAACTAATATCTAGAGATCACTGAAAATAAACCATTTTTTAATAAATAACATGTACCTACTTAACAAGCTGGTAAGATTATTTAATACTTATAATAGGAACAGTTTGATTGCTTTCAAATTCAATAAGACAGAGGAAATTGTAAATTAGGTTAAAATCAAGTCAGTATATTAGTATTTATAATAAACTCACTAGATTGTTATCTACTCTTGATTCTGGACCAAAATGTACTCAGTTGACTTATTGAAATAACCATAAATAAGTATTCAATTAAAAAAGGATATTTTTAATATAACACATACACTCCCCCCTTATCTAGATGGAGATTGATAATATTTGAAGAACTTTAAAATATTAATTTGTAACAATTTTAAACGTATTACACAAAAAGAATTATAATCAATGTCCAGTTAGGAGCAAAAACTTTTTAGCTTACACATATTTTCTAGCACTTAGCAGCCAGGCTAAAACTACTATTAAAATACCTAATATACAATTCATCATTAATCTTTTCGGGGATGGGCAAAGCACATGAGGGCCACCGGTGCCTTCATTAGAGATCTCGGAGGCCCCTCCACAATGTGCTACGGTTGGCCGTGTGTTTTTTGTCGGGAGGAGTCCAACATAATCCTCCGTCTTTCCTTCAGAGATGGTGGGCATCCATAAGGATTTTCACGTGGGAAAAAAAAGGGTCATGAATCTACCATTCAGACGTTATGACAATGATTATAAATTCAAATGTCATTTGGATCCAATAACTGGATCTAGGTTCCTTTGAAATCATTTTGTAAGTTTTCAGTTCCACAAGTTGTTGTTGCTTATTATTTTTTTAGTGGCCCAGCATTGATCCATTCCTCAATTGGCCGTTAAATTGACTTTTTAAAATAAAAATAAATAAATTAATTTTCGGAATGACATTAGTTGATACAGTTTTTACAGCACGCAGCTCAATTTTGATCAAAATTTGAATGAAAGCAATAGTGTCTCATTAGCTCAAGGCCACACGAAAAGAATAACAATAGTTTTTTCGTAATGACTCGCTTGATCCGCCGGAACTCTTGAAGCAGTTTTTGGTTACAGTCGCTAATCACGGCCAATTAATTTACAGTCGATTTATTCCCTCATAATATCAGCAAAACCTTGGAACAACGGCACATGACCATCATCCATTTCTGGTTCAATTTTAATAGTTATCTCATTTTCTGGAACCAGAAGGGGATCTTCGCTGCTTTCCAGAGCAGCTGCCTTCTTGCTGGATATAGGTGGCTCCCAATTGCTACTTCTTTGTATGTTATCTTGTATGATCCTATGTTTATTGCGTTTTTTCTGTGCGTTGATCTGCGCCCGCGTCATGTTTAGGTGTTTAATTTGGTAGTGTACTTTGACGTATGGTTGTGTCTTGAAGAGCAGTCCGCATTCATTGCAAGGGTACATCTCGTTGGAATGGCTTTTCTTGTGGCGCGTCAATACTTGTTTGTTCTGGGAAAGAAAGGTTGTAGATACAATGTTTGGTCTATGAAAATAAGTATTATAGTAATGTCAAAAGTAATTAAAAAACGACATATATCTCTTTATATCTATATATTATATTTTCTTTGTATGGGTGATTGGGTGTCCATAAATTAGAGAGGTCAAGCTGTATTTCGGGTTCTGTTAAATTATTTGAGATAAAAGTGCGCCCCATATCGACGTAAATAATAGTGTTTTTATTATTTTATTTTTAGGGTTCTGTACCCAAAGGATAAAACTGCACCCTATTACTAAGACTTCGCTGTCTGTCCGTCCGTCTGTCACCACGCTGTTACTCACCACGATAGCTAGACAGTTGAAATTTTTACAAATTATGTATTTCTGTTGCCGCTATAAAAACAAGTACTTACTAAAAAACCGGCCAAGTGCCAGTCGGACTCGATAATGGCACGGAACCCATCGTGCACGAGTCCTACTCGCACTTGGCCGGTTTTTTGATCTAGGTACGATCGACTTTATTAACCTTGATACATTAGTTTAACAATGGTGCTAATTCTGTAGTGGCAAACTAAACTAAAATCCGACTAATTTTAGTTTAGTCGTCTTTGCTATTCAGATAATACGCGACTAAACTAAAATTTGGTTTGACAGGACTAATTTTATTTTAGTTACTCAATTTAGTCTAAATTGTCATTTTGGTATTCTGTTGTACATGTTTTACGTCAAATTACGACTTAAATTGGAAACGTCAAACTAATTTTAGTCGTCATAGAAATAGGTGTCTACTAAACTAAATTTTATAGTCGTAGACGGACATTTGTAACAATTTGTAAAATGATCAAGTTAATTTGTTCTCAGTAAACATTTTTTCGTGATTATAATGGCAGAACATGTAATTGTGACTCTTCCGAATTCATTAGAGAGGTAAAATACTCAAGGCAAATAAAATAATTCTTAAGTACCTAAACGCGAAAAGTTATTTTTCAGAAACTATCAAGATTAATATAAGACTTAGGGATAGCCGATCTAATAAAAGCTCTCTTTGCTTTTTATTACTCTTTTCGTAGCACTGCTTGCAGACGCCATTTTTATACATAAAAAACGGAGTTGATAATATTTTACTTTATTGATAATAATTTAAATTATTATCAATCAAGTAAATTATTATGTAGGTACCTATTCTGTTTTTTTTTTAATATGGCGCCTCACTGCTTGTGTATTTGCCAAGGTTAAGGCTGATCGTTTACATGAGCCCGCCAAATTCAAATTACAATTGGTTTTTCGCAATTTGTAGATTCTAGATTGATAGCTGTAGTCATTGTGCCTATAGCTATACAATATTCACACCTCAGTTGTGAAATTGTATAGCTAATCAGCTCAGATCTACAAATTGCGAAAAACCAATTGTAATTTGAATTTGGCGGGCTCAGGTAAACAATCAGCCTTAAGTATTTGGAGTTATCAAATAATACTAGTTCCCATCGTGGGATTATATTATGGCACCACACTTTATGCTATAATATTTTCACAAAAATTATTCATTAAAATTTTTCATTTAAAATTGTCATTCGTTCATTACGATCTTTCATATCAAGTTCTTAGATAGGAACGTCTCATCGTGCCGAAGCCCCATAAAAGTAAATTAAAATACTTAAGACTGGCAACACCAAATTAAGTTTTCACTGGCAACATCATATCATAGTCAAGTAAAATAAGGCTATAAGGACATGTATCCAGGGCCGTTAAATAAATGAATAAAAAAAAGTCAACTATAATAAGTCGTGTCAAATTCGATTTTGGTCGGGCTTTTAAATTTAGTTCGCCGTAACAACAGAATACGTTTTAGACTAAACTAAACCAAAATATGTAAAAATTTAGTTTGGTTTAGTTTGGTCAGTTGAACAACAGAATTAGCACCAATATGTACGATAGCAAAATATAACAATATGGTGTTATTAGTAATAACTTGTTAGTAAATGTAACAAATGTTACATGTAAGTTTCTTTTTCTACTATTATACTTTAAACTATAAAAAAGCTGTGGTTGGAGCAAAAACTAATAAATCGAACTTAATTTTGTTATTACTATTAGAAAGTATGTGCACCAACTTAAAAACTGGTGAACTCTTTATCTCAAATAATTAAACGGAACCGGAGATACAGCTTGACCTCTCTAATGTATAGTGACTCATACAAGGAAGAGGTCATCACTGTTGGTATTTGAGCTTCAAGTGAGCGATGCCGCGGGCAGAAGCTAGTGTGTCCGGACATGGACTAGCGATATTCTAAATATTTATATAACAGCTATTTTAATACACAAATACCCCGCTTTATGGCAGCTATTTTGTTGAAAACTCCGTGTGTACAAAAAATCATATCTCTCAAAGTTTTGGTCTTATTTGAGTTAAAAAGAGGCTTATTTGAAGGGCAACAATACACACTGCCGCCTACATTACAAAAAATTACCTTCTACATTTTTTTTTTACTAGATCGAAAGATGAGCAATACAACATCAAATTTACAACAGTGTATCTGGCCCAAGTGAATAGTTGATTTATAAGTATTTAGAATATCGCTAGTCCATGACCGAACACACTGTACCTACTTATACAGGCTGTCACAGTACGTGACGATAAGCCGCCAACGGGGGAAAGGATAATTAATGATGGACCCGGAAAAAAAAAAATCATCGATGTATTCGCTACGGTTCCAGTATGGGCAGTTAAAGTTGAGTGATATACTTTAACCGATGATATTTAGGATTTTTCTCAGAATATTATTATTTTTGGCTAGCTACGCTAATGATTTTCATATCAAATATGAAAATCATTAGCGTAGCTACTTGAGACCCCGAAACAGTAAAAAAAAATTCAAATAATTGAAAACGAATATTTATTTTAACTCAGTGTAGTATTTTTGTGTTATTTTTTTAAATGGCTGGTACTATGGAACCGTAGCGAATACATGGATGAATTTGTTTTTCCGGGCCCGCCATTAGTAGGCCTTTCCTCCGTTGCCGGCTTATCGTCACATTCTGGGACATCCTGTATACAGGTGATCGTCACGTTCTGGGACATCCTGTATACAGGTGATCGGCACGTACCGCAAAAGCCTTATCGCAGAGTTCACAGCGGTGCACGCGGGGCGGCGGCTGGTGGCGGTGGAGGCGCGCCGCGTGGTCGCGCAGCAGCGCGGGCGTGCGGAACTCGCGGCCGCACGGGCACGCGTGCGCGCCGCGCGCCGCGCCCGACATGTGCGACCACGTGATGTGCGAGCGCACCTCGCCCTTCGTCAGGTACAGCCGCTGGCAGTAGTCGCACTGGTACCTAACCAACACAGACACATCACGTGGTCGCGCAGCAGCGCGGGCGTGCGGAACTCGCGGCCGCACGGGCACGCGTGCGCGCCGCGCGCCGCGCCCGACATGTGCGACCACGTGATGTGCGAGCGCACCTCGCCCTTCGTCAGGTACAGCCGCTGGCAGTAGTCGCACTGGTACCTAACCAACACAGACACATCACGTGGTCGCGCAGCAGCGCGGGCGTGCGGAACTCGCGGCCGCACGGGCACGCGTGCGCGCCGCGCGCCGCGCCCGACATGTGCGACCACGTGATGTGCGAGCGCACCTCGCCCTTCGTCAGGTACAGCCGCTGGCAGTAGTCGCACTGGTACCTAACCAACACAGACACATCACGTGGTCGCGCAGCAGCGCGGGCGTGCGGAACTCGCGGCCGCACGGGCACGCGTGCGCGCCGCGCGCCGCGCCCGACATGTGCGACCACGTGATGTGCGAGCGCACCTCGCCCTTCGTCAGGTACAGCCGCTGGCAGTAGTCGCACTGGTACCTAACCAACACAGACACATCACGTGGTCGCGCAGCAGCGCGGGCGTGCGGAACTCGCGGCCGCACGGGCACGCGTGCGCGCCGCGCGCCGCGCCCGACATGTGCGACCACGTGATGTGCGAGCGCACCTCGCCCTTCGTCAGGTACAGCCGCTGGCAGTAGTCGCACTGGTACCTGACCAACACCGACACCCAATTACAAAACTGTAACAGTGCCGGATTTCCGCCCAGGCCTAGAGGCCCAGCCAGCCTAGGGGCCCCACTCCCAGTGGCGGAACCTACAAATAAGCTTAAAAGCCTGGCTTGCCTGGAAGCTTGAAGGGGCCCAAATGCCAAGTGCCTAGGGTCCCTGGATCTCTAAGTCCAGGCCTGGTAATATATGGCCTCTTTGATGGATGCCATAAAAGATGGGTATGTCATGGCAGTTTATATGTGAGGAATAAGATAAAACAATAAACGGTGGTTTCTCAGGACTCCTGGGGATTCTTCGGGAACATTACAGTTACCAGTTGGCGCAAAATAACTTAAACCAAAATTATGGATGCGCGCGCAGTAGTAGTTTTTTAGCAAAATTCGTCTAAATTGATTCAGACATTTAGGGATCAAATCGTAACCCTGTCTGTCAACAGACAAGAAGTATCCGCATTTATAATATTAGTATGGATAAAAGACATTCATAATAATCAGATTGTGAAAACGAGAATTTAATCGCGGGAGAGCCATGCTTCGGCACGAATAGGCCGGCTCGACCGGACTGATACCACGGCCTCACAGAAAACCGGCATGTAAACTCGTGACTCCTCTGGTGTTGCGGGTGTCCTTGGGCGGCAGTAATCGCTTACTATCAGGTGATCCGTCTGCCCGTTTGCCCCTAACACATTAAAAGCTTTTGACCTAGTCTGCTATAATAAGTTATAGGAAAAGCTGGAAGGGCTAAAAGTGCTTAGTGAGCTAATTAGACTATTGCAATATTGGTATACGAACCAGACAAATCGAGTCAAGTGGGGGAGCACCTTTTCTGACCATTATAAACAGGAGTGTGGTGCGCGGCAGGGTGGATTAACATCCCCAACCCTTTTTAATATTTATATTAATCAGTTGATTGATGAACTCAGCAGCGCCAATGTAGGCTGCTCCATTGACGGTATGTTTGTCAATAATTTAAGTTACGCAGACGACATGGTGCTGCTGGGTCCATCGATCAATTCAATACGGTATGTTTGTCAATAATTTAAGTTACGCAGACGACATGGTGCTGCTGGGTCCATCGATCAATGCTGTGAGAAATTTGATCACTATTTGTGAATCGTATGCAGCTTCGCATGGTCTGGTTTATAATGGTAAATAGAGTGAGTTCCAGTGGCGGCTCGTGAAAATTTTACTTGGGTGTTCACAAAAAAATATGGCCCTTAAAAAATATACTTCAACTTGCTAATCTGTGCGCTATATTGGTATCTTTGATTCGTTCATTAAAATTTCTAATAGATTTTCGATATCCGGAATCTAGTAGGTACCTACCTACTGTACCTACGAATACCTTGGCGCTCCATAGATGCCAATGCACTTCACATAACATAGGTAGTACTAAGAATTATGAAATCGAGACAGCGCATGTTTCTTCACTTTCATTGAAAGGTGCGCTAAATCATCGACACCCGTTTTATTAATCCATGCAGACTCACCTCCACCACCGCCGGAACCAAACACAAGACACGGGAAACAAAACAATTTGTTAGTTTTTTCACAACCACACAACCACGGGGTTTTGATATATTGTTCAGGTTTAAAAACACGAGTGTAGGTTTTAGTTTTTGTAACACATGTATTAAAACAATGTTCGGCCCGGCTTTCAGTTCGAGACGTACCTACCTCTTAAGTCAACACAGTTTTTTAAAATAGATAGGTAAACTGCATTGATCCATTTTATTCTAAATACTTTTTATTTTTACAAAAATATTGCACAACGATGTTTTTCATATTCATTCATTCATAAAGTGAATTCGTAGTACGTTTATTTGTTGACATCAAACCGGCAACAACGCACGATGTCGTCGCGTGGCGCCGGCGGCGGGCCGCGCTCTTTCGAGGTTTGGCAACGTCGCGCATGAGCGCCGCTCCAGATTTGCCTAATTTCTCATACAAATCTTCCGTTTCACGCGCCGAGCGGGCTTTCTCTTTCCCACTCATTGAATTTCGTACAAACCGTTGCACTGAACTGGGACTGGGAGTGCAGCGCTCCAGCGCTCCTTAGGACGAGCCGCCTCTGGTGAGTTCCTTTTGTTTAGAGGGGGAACCGGGTGTCGTCTGAGATTCCGTTGATCACTTTGAATGGAGAACCCTTAAAACGGGTATCTCAGTTTAAATACCTGGGTCATGTGGTGACGGAGGATCTCTCGGATGACACTGATATGGACAGGGAGCGTAGGGTATTGTCGGTCCGATGAAATTTGATAGCCCGCAGGTTTGCACGTTGTACAGATAGTGTAAAAATAACTTTGTTCAAGGCATATTGCCAATCTTTTTACACTTGTAACTTGTGGGTGAAATATAAGCAGCGGACCTACAATTACATTACAATACAGCCCCTCTTTTCACGTGGGAGAGCCATGCTTCGGCACGAATGGGCCGGCTCGACCGGAGTGATACCACGGCCTCACAGAAAACCGGCGTGAAACAACGCTTGCGTTGTGTTTCGCCGAGTGAGTTGAGGTTACCGGAGGCCCAAACCCTTTTAAAGGCGGGCAACGCACTTGCGACTCCTCTGGTGTTGCGGGTGTCCATGGGCGGCGGTTATCGCTTACCATCAGGTGATCCGTTTGCTCGTTTGCCCACCTATCCCATAAAAAAAAAAAACAATGCCTACAATATAATAACGCCTTCAGACTTTTGTTGGGTCTCCCCCGTTACTGCAGCGCGTCTGAAATGTTCGCAATTGCCCGAACGGATGATTTTTACGCAATTATGCGAAAGAGAATTGCTTCAGTAATGAGTAGAGTGAGGGGGAGCCCTAACATAATTTTGAAGACGTTAAGTGATAAAATTGATAGCCCTATTCTTCGACATTGGGTGCACACGCACTTGTGTAGTCGGGGTCCTGGAATTAGGCGTAGAATATTTAGATTTTTGTCTTTGATTAAATATTATGTATACTAACATAGTTATAAGCCTATAATAACATACATATGGATAATATTGTCTGAAAAAAAAAATTAAATGAATTTGAATTGAATTAAGAAAAACGGAAGCCGCTCTATACCCTAAATAGTGCCATTTCTCTTTCACAACCTCAACATCTCATATTAAGTGGCGTTCAATAAGGAAAACTTGTCTTTCTTTTTTTTCGCTTATTCCCTATAACGGGACAATAGCCTCATTAGCCAAGTGGTCCTGGACACGACTGCTACGGTAGATGTCCTGGGTTCGATTCCCAGGTCGAGCAAAGTGTTATTGGGTTTTTCTATGAAATTCCCAGTAGCAGCTCGGAGTTAGGAATTTGTGCCCGGTTAATGGCAATAGGCTCGCCCCCATTACATGGGACCCAAACATACTGGCGAAGCCTACATTAGTACCTATCTAAGTCTCTGTCGAACCCTTCGGGGAATACAGGCGTGATGGTATGTTATGTTATGGGACAATAGAAAGGCACTTACTTCTTGGTCCTGTCTTGATGCATCCTCTGCATGTGGCGCTTGAGCATGGCGCGCGTAACACATACACGAAGGCATACAGGACACGTCTCCTCCCGAGTGCTATAGAACACAAATCACGTGCGATTAACGCCCTTATTACGCTTACGTTGTGTTTCGCCGAGTGAGTGAGGATACCGGAGGCCCAAACCCTTTTAAAAGGCGGGCAACGCACTTGTGACTCCTCTGGTGATGCGGGTGTCCATGGGCGGCGGTTATCGCTTACCATCAGGTGATCCGTCTGCTCGTTTGGCCATAAAAAAAAAGGAATTGTGATTAATCAGCGTTTGTGCCTTAAGCATATACGCAAAGCTTGGTACCGGTTTAAAATTTACCGGTTAAGAACAATTCAATTCAGTTTTTTCGATTATTTTGTTCGGAGTGTAAACGTTAAAAGAGCGTTATTTAAAACCCTCAGTAACCGGTTTATTCAGCGAGATCCGACGGCCATGACGCGATGGACAGTCCACGCAGAGCTCTTTGTCGAGTATGTCATGTGATTTCGTGAAATAGGTTTTATTCAATAAACCGGTTTATTGAACAAAACCTATTGCACGAACTTAATAGCGGAAAAACCGGTTACGGTTAGAACAAAACCGAATGAAAGTTTTGATTTTTTTCCGGTTTTCAAGCCTTGGCTATACGTAATCCCCGCAGCCCCGTAATCCGCTTCTTGTATATCGATATTTCTGCATCTAGTTGTTAGACTGGAAACCGACCCCCATGCAAAGTGAAGATAGAATTTATGTCCTGTTACTTACCCCTCATATTTCTCATTATGAACCTTCAGGTAGTGTATGCCAAGCGTGATCCTGTTCTTACACTTCTCGTAACAGATCTCACAGTGCACGCTCTCGCCGTGCGTCAACAGATGGCGCTTCAGACTCGCCTTGTTCTTGAACTCGCGGGAGCAGACCTCGCAGCTTACTGGCAACGTCACCGTTTTAGCTCGTACTTCTTCATTGTGTGTCCTATTATGAAAAAATATATAAGGTGCCGATTTAGCCACCTGCATCCGATAAAAGGTTATTTCTGCCTGTCGTATTCAACAACTTTTCCCATGTAACCAATACCCTTTAACTAAAAAATACATAGATCTTCCTATAGAAAAGTAGACAGACCAATAATCTTAAGAAGACTGTGACATTTTTACAAAAAAAATATGTTTTTGTAACTAATCACTATTTGGAATAATTGATGATAAATGAGATTCATTTCGGTAAATAAATGTTATTTTTTAAAACTAGATGAGATAACCTGTCCTGACAATCATGGCCTCTAAAAAAGGTTTGTTATGATGAGTACCGTAAGCAAACCAATTGCAAGAGAGTTACAATGAATAAGAAGAATTGATTTACCAAAAAGATTACATTTCCATACATTTAAGTAATATAAATTATTGAAACATTATATTAAGCAACCGCTTTGTTAGTCTAGTGACCCCAAGTGCGACTGCTACGCTACAGGTCCTAGGTTCGATTCCCAGGTCAAGCAGTGTTATTGTGTTTTTATAGTTTATAGTAGCAGCTCGGAGTTTGGAATTCGTACCCAATTTATAGGCTCGCCCCCTATTACATAGGACCTAAACATACCGGCGAACTGTGGCTGTACCTTAGTACACCTCTGCCTAACCCTTCGGGGAATACAGGCGGGATGGTATGTTTTCGTATTTTATAAGCATAGGTGTTGCGTTATTTTGGTGAAGGAAAAATTAGACCGCGGGCAGGATTCAAACCTGTCTTCTGGTTAGATACACCAGACGCTATGACCACTAAGCCACCCCAAGTCCCATCTGCCAGGTCGATATAATTATAATCTTAGCATGAAAAAAGCCAAAAAAAAAACACAAAGATGGACAAAATATCTGTCTTGTAACCTCGACACTAGGTCTAGCCTGTCTTGTGGTCAATCAATGCAATATTAAAGTTACCGTTCAATGAGAGTTCAGTTTAAACTGAAAATGTGTAGTGGTGTGGTACACAATGATGTGGGTTCCTACCTGACGTGGGATCTGTACCAGCCTCGCTCGTAGAACACTCGCTGGCAGACGCCGCACTCCAGCCGATGCGGCTTCGTATGGTGCTGTTCCACGTGTCTCTTGAGGTACTGCGGCCGTCTGCAACCACCAACATTAAATGGGTTTTTCTCCTGTCGTGGGTCTTCATCATTAGTCTGGGTAGATTCCTAGGTCTCAGTTATTAGGTTTTTAATAAAATTCTACCATCCAACTAGGTTTTAACTTATTAAAAGCTCCTATTTAAATCACCAAAGCCAGTTAGACCCCGATATACAAGAAAAAAATATTTTGCCCTAGCTGGCCCGACAGACGCTGTCTTGATTGATTTCGATGTGGTATAATTAATTTAAAAAAAAAAACTTGAATTTTCTGATGTTCCGCTTAACTTTCTTAGTTTTTTTTATGTTATTGACCTTCTCCTTACAATAACAAACACATCAAAAAAGGACTAGCGAAATTGGTGCAGCCGTTCACGCGTGATGCCGTGACCAAGGGAAATAGAGATTCATTTTTATATATACTGGCCTGCAAAACTAAGTAACTGCACTTACACTTTTAAATAATATTTTTATAGCAAAGATTTATAATAAAAAAGTTTTATAAAAAAAATTATCAGCTTTCTTTGAAACTACGGTAAACTTTACACCTCTTTTTAAACTCCTTTTTGTTTCGAAAGTTTATCTTGTGTACATAAAAAAATGCAATTTTAAAGGTGTTACTTAGGCCCACTTGCACCAACTTCTTAAATGTGTTTAAATTGTATTTAAACACGAAATTTGTATGAAAAATTGTGTTTAAATACAATTTAAATTCAATTATGAAGTTGGTGCAAGTGGCCCTTAGTTTTGCATGCCAGTGTATATAGATTGTCTGTAATTGGCATGACAGGAAATACATTGACTGTTGAGGCAGTTTTACCGCCGCCCATGAACACCCGCGACACCAGAGGAGTCACAAGTGCGTTGCCCGCCTTTAAAAGGGTTTGGGCCTCCGGTAACCTCACTCACTCGGCGAAACACAACTTAAGCGTTGTTTCACGCCGGTTTTCTGTGAGGCCGTGGTATCACTCCGGTCGAGCCGGCCCATTATTGCAGAAGCATGGCTTTCCCACGTCAAAATTATATAGATTGTGTCTGTAATTGGGTCGATAGGAAATAAATTGACTTTTGGGGCGGTTAGTAAGTTTACTGACTTGAATCCCCGTCCACAATGCTCGCACTCGAAGGTCTGTCCGACGTGGTCGTTCATGACGTGGCAGGCGGCGGTATCCTTGTCCTTGAACCTGGTGCGGCACAGCAGGCAGCGGTAGCGCCGGTAGTGACGTAGCCGGTGACGATACAACATGTCGGCGGTCTTCAGGCGAGAGTGGCAAATCACGCATTCATGCTCGCCAGATTCCTGGTGACACCATCAAATCTATACTAATATATAAAGCTGAAGAGTTTATTTGTTTGTTTGCTTGAACGCGCTAATCTCAGGAACGTCCAATTTGGTCGAAGGTCCGATTTGAAAAAAAAAAGCAAGTGGGTTAGGGTATATAAAGGTCTCCGAACCCAAAAACCCTACTGAATAGATTTTAATTTTGTTATCACGGTTGAAAAGTATGTGTTCCAACTTGAAATAATTTAAACGGAACCTGAGATACAGCTTGACCTCTGTAATATATAGAGACACATACAAAGAAGAGATCATCGCTGTTGGTTTTTAAGCTTCAAGCGAGCGAAGCCGCGGGCAGAAGCTAGTTTTATATATAGATAAATATATTACTTACAGGAGCGTGCACCATCATATGCATGTCGTAAGCGTGCTGTATGACGAAGCCCACGGCACAGTGCTCGCAGACGTGCCTCATATGCTGCCGGGACTTCAACGTCTCCAGGTGTTCCTTCCGACGCTCCTCCTCATCGATGGTCACAATTTCAATGTTCTTTGTAATTTCGTATGAATACATCACGGGGGCTTCCACTGTAAAAAAAAACTATTTAGTCTCTATGATATCTAAGAAAAGGTTGATACTAAGAAGTATTTTTTTAAATTCGCTTCATGTTAGACTCTTCCGATGAGCTAGATACTCACACTATCACGCCTCTATTCCCCAAAAGGTTAGGCAGAAGTGTACTAATGTACACCCACAGTTCGCCGGTATATTTAGGTCCCATGTAATAGTGGAATCGCGGCCGCGCCTGACATCATCGAAGTCCTAATACTCCAAAATTGTTTGACCATTGACATGATGAAGAAGAAGGAGGAGAGCCTAGTGCTATTGAAGGCCACTAATACAAACTCCGAGCAAATGAGAACTTTATAAAAAACCCAAATTACTGGTCACCACCCACCCTGAGCTTAACTCACCCTACTCTTGCCTTAATATACTTTAAATTTTAACCCTAGTGTCAATAAATTTGTATATTTTGTGTAATGTATCTCCATTAAATTGTTCCCGGTCGGCCACGTTCCTAAAACGTGTCCACCACTTTACAACCTGGACAAGGACGCAGGACTCCTAGATTAGATCACTGGACTAATGAGAAAGACCGCTAAACCGTTTTACTGTGTACCACTGTTAACTACCACAGTATGAATGTGAGAGCCAGAACGCGAAGCCTGTCATGGCTGCTACATACCAAAAATATACCATTTTGCACTTGAGCTAAGTGTACTTACTTTTTGGTTGAGTATTATCCGCCTGCTTGTCATTTTCTCCACTAACATTCTGCAAAAATATAATCAAGACTTATAAAACACAGAATATGGTGTATCTTTAGGGTCTATGGTTCGATACAAAGACATTATTGAATTCTCGACAATGTCATATTTTTTTAATGTATTGTTTTACTGCATGTAGAACAGTTGTAATCAATTAGACTAGTTGGAGAGATTTTGTATAAGACACCTTGGTTTTTACATGTTAACCACATCTATATGGTTTATATATGTAATTGGTATAAAGTATGGGATAGTTTAATTTTAAAAGCCCCTTCAGACCTTTGGAGGAAAAAATAGCAGTGAAACTTTGAACTACTGACCCCATCCTAAATATTATGCTTACCTCTTCTGCCTTTTCACCATCGTTAGAGGGATTTGCGTCTTCTTCTTTCACCTTCTCTATTTGCTTTTTCAGTGGCAAGCTTGACTTCTGATCCTCAGCTTCATCTGTAAATATGTGCAGCAAGGTTTTAAGGGTCCAGCGGGCTTGAATAAATGTAAATATTATTATATTTTTATTATTATTACCCATCATAAAAACGTAATACAAAAAAAAAAAGTACCAAACAATCTATCTTTCTATAATATAAAAATAAATCGCCAAATGTGTTGCTAAGCTCAAATTTCGAGAGCAGCTGAACCAATTTCGCTAATTCTTTTTTTTAAATATTCCTTGAAATACGAGGATGGTTCTTTGGGAGAGAAAAATTTAAAAAATTGCCTGAGTAAGTCTAAAAACAACACTTTTCTATATTCCCATACAAAAGATTCGTTATAATACTTAAAAGTCAAATTTAATTTTATTACCATAGGCTACCGAAGTTCAAATAGAAACAAAATGTATAGAGATGACATTTGTGCGCGCCCAACTTGTCGAAAGCTTATGTCATTTGCATATTGAGAATTCTATTCTATTCCGTTAGTGTTAATGCCACTTGTCTAGAGGGTACTGTGGATTGAGCTCTTTTGACCTAGACTGTCCAAGAGCACCAGTATAAAAATATCACCATTGCATGCTTCATCTGGGAGCTCCTCCTTTACTTGAATGACTATTTCTTCTGACCTTGTTTCACACTCTCCTTCTTTCCTTGTATTTCGACATTCCTCTTCGGGAGGTTCTGTCTTGATCCAAATTTCTTCTTCTTTGACTGGAGAGTAAGAAAAGGCATTATAATATTAGCTCTAGTCATGTCTCTCTCGTTTCTCGTTCTTCTTCTCGTTCTCTCGTCGAGACATGACTAGAGCTAATATAGTAGTTATGACTAACTACTGACAGATCACCTGACAGTAAGTAATTACCGCCGCCCATGGACACCTGCCATACCAGAGGAGTTGCAAAGTGCATTGCCCAACTTTTAAAAGGGTTTGGGCTTCCGGTATCCTCACTCACTTAGTGAAACACAATGTAAGTTTGTTTCACACTGGTTGTCTGTGAGGCCGTAGTGTGGTATCACTCCGGTCAAGCTGAAGCATGGCTCTGCCACTATGAAAGAATATTTGTTTCCTTATTTTATTATGTAGTATGTTTGATCTTTTAGTGTTAAATTGTCAGCCATTTTGGTAAGAAAGTTAAATAAAATTATAAGATTTATCCAAGGAAGGTAATATTTTTATATACATCATCATTCTCTTGCCCTTATCCCAATTTACTTGGGATAGTGCAGTAATTGTCTTTTTCTTTCATATATCTCTATCATCTCATCATTTACTTCATTTGTAACCATTTGTTTCACACACAGCTATTTCATCTTTTCTTTACCATATAACAGTAAAACAGCACCAAAATGTTACATATTTTTAATAATTTGGACAATAATCTCCATGGGCAGTTGGTCTGGCAAATAATGGATACACCACATCAGTGGTGGGCTGCGGGCCATGGCCCCTCAAAATAATACATATTTAACTGACAACCCTGCTATTATTTATTCACGAGTACCTACTTTTCCTGACAATGATGTCCACAAACTTTGGCTTTGACCGTGCCTTAAGCCAACTAGAGCAAGAAATACACTTTACAAAATGATTGTGAACAATGTTAAGGTCACAAACTGCTACTCAGGTGACCTGGAGATTCTAATATTTAGGTGCAGAGTTTTTTGGTACAGTAATAAAAATAATGCTGAACTCCTTACATTTATCAGATTCCTGTTCCAATGTTAGTTTGGATCCATTTCGATCATTTTCAACGCCAATTGGTTCAGGTTTCACAGATATTTCCACAGACACAGATGTTTCCATCGTTAACCTTCTTTTATTGCGACAAGACTATGTTTTGTCGGTCAGACAACCAGTCACTCAATATTTTTTATTCACATTTTTTAGCAAGATGATTTCCGTTTTAAGTTATTTACATTGAAACTAACAACGGAATGGGTTATTTAGTTTGTTTTACACAAAACCCGACAATTATTCGCGATTTTCAGTAAGTATTCTGTATTCTCCGAGCCTCCGATCGCCGGCGATGGATGCCTTGAGTTTCATACATAGAGCGCTTAGAAAAATATATAGTAATTAAATAAATAAATACGTATGTAAGCTTAATAATTGTCTGATGTGGGTATAGAGAAATAATACGAAACTCGGTTTATAGCCCCTTTTCCAATACAGTCACAAATTCACATTTTTCTAAAATTCTGTGATTCTGATCGATTAACCTCACGAAAAAAAAAACGCTTGTCAAAAATGTCAAAATCAAAATTAGTGATGTGATCCACAGTTGTACTCTTACTGTAAGTTCGTTCCGTTCCACTTAATGCCCTCAATCACGACTATTCACGACCGCTGAAATTACCGTTACCGACCGCTAAAAACTCACCAAAGTAAAAAGGCCGCGGGCGTTGTAGTTGTAGGTAAATGGTATAGATGGAACATAAAAATATTCAAAATTGATGTATATTAATTAGAAATTTAATTCAACGTGGGTTCCTGTGAATTTGTAGTTAGTAAGTAATATAGTAGTACATGTGCAGTAATATAGTTTCAAAGTATGTAGATAATAATCTGTGCTTATATTATTATTCTGAGATAAATACCTACACATTATCCTACCCTCAGAGTAATAATATGACAAATATACCTGTCAAGTGTTAAATTTCTATATAATTGGTCTACGCATGGTCTACGCGCTCAGAATAATAATGGTCTACGGGTATACGGGTATTGATAAAAAACACAGGTCCTCAAACTGGGGCGGACCAGAGATTTTTTTGAGATATTTTTCAGTGTCCCATTTAGAGCCTGTGGGCAACAAGGGGGTGATACCGCCACCTTTGAGACGGACAGCAAAATAAAAAGACACGGTCTTTTCTAAAATTTAATTCGAACCGTTACACATAACTTAATAAAAATTAGACGTATTTTTGATTTTTATATGACTTATAAGAGTGTACAATGCCTTATTATATGACACATAATCTCAAAATATAATGAACCTATGCAATGACGATAACATTTGGTATGTACTAATCCCGATTTCAAAATGATGATGAGCATTTTTTTATAATGCAATACTTTCATTCAGGCTGGCCAAATTAAATACTTGATGAAAATAAAAAACAGAAGAAATTCGAATTCATATAGAATAGATAAAATATTCAAAGAACTTTATACTTATCACAATAATCATAATAATATTTCATTATAATGCTCTATGTCTATAATAGTTAAAGAATAAGGAGTATAAAATAATAGAAAAAAAAAATAGCAAAGAATCATATAAAAATGGAAGCACTGTGGATAAAGTTGGCCAGCCGCCTACCATAATACTAAACTAAATACTTCTTGCACCTGCGCTTTTTATAAAAATATTGACTGTGGTATATTTCCAAATAAATTTTGGAAGATCTACGCTTCAATTCTGTCAGACGGTTAAATAACTGGCGCTCGACACACAAAGGTGTATTAGCTATTTGGAATCTCTCCCAAAAATCGATCTAAAACATTTATGAGCGAGAACATCCCTCTGACAGAAATAAAGTATCATTCAAAAAATAACTCAAGTCACAAGGAATCTCGGTGGAAATTAATATTTACATTGACATAATTTGTATAAAAAAAATGGAAGAACACGATTGTATGAATATTATAAAATAATTAAAAAATATATATATTTATACTGAGCGCGCTTCCCCTAGACTAATTATTAATTTGAATGATTACTAAAATTGTTGGTTTTATTATTTAATTTTGAGCTACAAATCGAGACTTCAATTTGGTATAAAGCATAGTGTAAACGCGCCCTAATAAAATTTAAACATACTTTATGGTTGTAAAATAGACCGTTTGGACTATAAATTATAGAAAAATTTACCTTATCGCCTGTGACTCGAGTTTATTTTAATTAAACTTATCCTAAAATGTATATTTGTAATCGACATTTTAATGATCGAGCTCCGTATAACTAGTGATTTGTAACATCAAAAATTAGTATGTCGTAATTCCGTGGTCTATGGTGTTGCATTAAGGTGTAAAAAAGGAGTTTATATTCTTGACTCTTCATGGGTTTTAAAGAACCTTTTTACAGACATATAATTATCGTGTTGCAATGTTGGCAGTATGTCAAAAAAATATTTGAAGCGGCGGTAGCCTAATGGCTAGGGCGCCGGACTTGCAATCATGTGGTTGCCGGTTCGAAACCCACCCATTGCACTACCGACGTAAACCCACTCGAAACACAAGCATTTAAGCTTAGCACGAGGGGTTAACAAGAATACTAGTAATGTGCGATCCACATTGCTAGTAAGCTTTTTTTTTTAAAAAAAAAAATAGTTGCCAGTCTTATTTTTAAATTCAACTACGGAACATTTCGCGGAGTACCTTACAACCATTCAATTAACTGTCACAAGGTGCCCACAAACCAGGAAAAATATATCAGTGAAATGTTCTATTGAACCCAAGACACTCGGTGAAACGGTAGTGGCGAGGTGATCACCTTAACCGCTACACCGAACGTGCAAACTTTACACCTCCTTGCAAATATTAAGTAAAAGATATGTTCACATTAGGCTCACTTGGCTTATTTTTGACAATTAGGCCCTAGGCATGGGTCGTAAATATATCGACAAACTGTGTATTATTACTACCTACACCAAACCCGTTGGGACCAAAGATAGCAGTAGGGATCGCAACGGGACACTGTGGAATTAACAGACACCTGGCGATCATGAAAATAAAGGAAGACCCTATATGCCCACCATGCGGGGAAGCAGAAGAAACAAGCTTCCATTTAATAGCAAAATGCACAATGTATGCGCTACTTAGATGGGAAATACTAGGAACCGATGAGATAAATGAAGAACAGCTAGCAGAACTCTCCATCGGACAACAGGTGGACTTCTGCAAGGCTACGGGAAGATTTGCGACGCCGAGCGCCAGTAACCCATGACGGGATCCACCAAAATGGGGAACTGGGCGAAATAATCCCAACATGAGGACTGATCGCCCGCCTGGTGCCTGCCGGCGTCCCCGAAATATAAATAGAATAGAAACCCGTTGGGAATTTAAGCGTGATGGTATACACAGTGACCCCATTGCGAACATAGGGTACCGACGTCGCCGGAGAGTCAACATCATGTCAAAAATGTACCATAATATAGTAAAAACGTTACAAAGCTAACAGTCAATAACGTTCGATGTATACAATTTAATCAATTCCTTATGGAAACAATTTGTTGACGATTTGTAGGCCGAACATGTATTTGATTATAAGATCATTACTTTTGCATTTGTAATTGTCACTTCACAAAGTTTGTATAAAAGAAACATTCGATGAGAATATTTTTAAATTTTAAGCACATGTTTGTTCTACAAATCGTTTAGGTAACTGCTTAGTATAAATATTGTGTATGCTATGAGAATATACAGTATAAGGATGCTTCCTCACTTAAAACTATGCGATCTTTTAGTCATCTTGGAACGAATCACCTTTCAATACAGTATTTATAAACAAAATACATGGTCTAATTTTTCAGGAATATTTATTTTGTTTTCCTATGAATAACATAATTAGAGACGTAAAACCCTTTTAAGATATGATAGATTATTAGCCCATATTGTCGTTAATTTTTAATTCAAATGCATGCAAAGGTTAATTACAAGAAAACTGTCAATTCCTCTGTCAATTTACATGTCCTTGCATAAGGTACTAAATGTCCTCGAATAAGAACAAATTGGCGGACATTTGTCTTATTATCTGATTATTAGTAAAAATGTTAGACCACGTCTATTCGATATAAAGTTAGTTTAACACCAAGCCGTATAATTTATACCTAAACATTTAAGAATGGTCCTTGGAGCCACAAAAGCTTTCTGACATGATTCTCATAATACATTATTATTTCTTATACTATGGCCTTTTAAGAGAGCAAAGATCCGTTGTATCTATTTTAGAATTACTACTAGTAGTCTATTATCTGTGGAATTACTATTAATATTTTAAGGGATTAAAGTACTCGTGACTATAACTTTCACTGTAAGACTTTCCCTGAAATATTTTATTTTCATACAAAAATGCACAATTATTATTATGTTGAGAGAATTAAAACTTATTCAGACCACCTAAGGAATAATAATTGTCCCTTTACTCGCGAATAGTGTGAACTTTTGGACTTTAAGTTTTAGAAATGCTTGTTTGAAATAAAAACTTTTTGCTACAGGTCTTTTTCGAGTTTCGATAAATAGGCCAAATGGAAGGACCAATCAAATATGGCCGCAGTATAAGATATAATAACATAATTCACAATGAAATACTTTAATGTCATACATTAAAAATGATGAGACGATACAATTTCTATATGAATTTTATAAACATTAGAAAAATGCAGTAAAATGCACTAGAATATATAAATAAATAGGTACACATCAAAATGAGTTTCGAATAATCTCAATATCGATAATAATTTTGTTTAGTAGATTTCGATTACATAAAAAATAATTACTTACAATTTTTTATACATACTTTTTTAATACATGCTCTTGTGCGTCCTGCGGTTTATGTAATTAACAACTAAGTTTGATTTTACAAAATAGGGAAATAATTCTAAGGATTAACAGCACAAAACTATCGGTATACTTTTCAGTTAATCATTTCTTTCCGGCCGTTATCGAGTCCCATATTCAAAAGTAAAATTGAAGCTAAAAAATAGTTTCGAGAAGTTCATATTCCGTTTTTTTTAATAGAAAATGATATTATTATTGGCATCTGTTTCGTCGACATAGCCTTTGCTATGGTGATACATTTGTAACTGCTATATTTTCGCGCTGAATAATTTAAATGGTTTGACTTAGTGTATATTTGAATAGACATTTCATTTCGTATCGTGCCAGTAATGCGAATACGGCACCGTCGATATCGATAAAATGTCATTTTTATCTGTCAAATGGCAGCTTGACAGCTAACAGCAGATGGCCTTAATGACAGCTTGTAAATGTCATCATCACGTTATCGTCACGATAATGTTGTCATTTCATCGAGTTTTTATAGCTAGCTTAGCATGGAATTTTGCATGGAACCTATTTTTTATAGTAATCATTGTTTTAAGATTCGAATATACTTTACAGTGCCAAATAATTCGTTCACACCACTATATTTTTTGCAGAGAGGGATCACTCAGTCTTTGAATATGGGGCTCAAAAATAACTATCATATACACTTGTTCACCACTTTGTGCATTCGGTCTCCCAGTGTTGGTGCACAGTCTATACCATAGACGGTTAGTCTATGGGCTTGTGACGTCACAACTTTAACTGGTCGTGTTCTCGTCCATGAACTCGACGCATGTGAACGGAAAATGACCTATTTTTCCGTTCAACTCGCCTTCCCATTGGCCGTTTATATTTATTTTTGTCACCTGAAAGCAAAAACATGTTATTTTAGTAATTATTTGAAATTATAACATTGTATGATTTATTTTTGCAAATAGATTTTTTAAAGACACTTTTACAAGTCATTGTTTTGATTTTTAATAAACTAGATTGCGTCGGCATTTTCTACCTGATGACCTCTGAGAAGAAATACCGAAACATAGAGAATCCCGGTCGCTTTGAAAGTCCAGATATATGTGAGTGTTACAATGCAGGGTAATGTCTGAGATGGCCTTTTGAAGAAAGAGTCATAGCGGCTTTGAGTAGACCAGTCCCAGCTGTCGGCACGCATGCATCAGTCATTGTCAAATCAAATGTTTTTATTGTGGGCATAGGTTATACAGATGTTACATAATTTTTACAGCTCCATTATGTCCTGCCTAGTAGACATACAATAATATTGTGTAGCTCGACTGTAATACAAGTGTCTTACTTTAATGATATCTCCTTCTTCAAGCTTGAGTGCTGTTTTGTCATACGCGTTGGGCACCCTCGGCTGTTTCACTTTAGCCATCGCTGGCAGTGTGCGCTGGAACATTCAAATTTTACTTAAGTTATAAAGTAATAGCGTCTCGTCCCACCTTATAATGTCCATCTGGATTAATTTACCTTTCATAATCAACCCATTATATGTGTTGTTCCTCTACTGGGCACGGTTCTCCTCTAGGAATGAGAGGGATTAGGCTATAGTACACCACGCTAGCGTGCACGTTTCCTCACGATATTTTCTTTCATCGTTTTAGCGTCAATTAACTATTAATATGCACATGTTGGAGTATCCATAACAAAAGATTACGTATGCTTTGTAGTTAAATATATTTAAATTGAATTTAAACACAATCTTACAATAGAAAATTGAGTTAAAATACAATTTAAACACATTTAAGAAGTTGGTGCAAGTGGCCCTTAGTATTATGCCGAAGTTTAATGCTTTACTTACAGATATAAATGTTCTCAATCAAGTGAAATGTAAATTTCTTCATGAGAACTAAAGTTTTTGACCAGAACGTCAGGGATTCAAGGGGGGGGGGAAGCCCATGTTTATTAAAGATGTGGGGGCCACTTGCTGCCTGGGGCCCTGTATTATTGATAGAAATCACGGTAGATATGCCCGTCCACACCCTAGATCCGCTACTGCGGCCTAACATGTTATGGGAATAGTTGTTCTTGGCTATCTATAGTCTATAGTTAGTTTACTTTTTTTAGTCTGCTATCTAGCAGTAGCGTCTTTTTTTTAGTATGTTGTCTATGGTACTTCCCCTTATTTTGTCAACTACTTTTTATTGTACTGATTCAAGTGGCAATATAATTAAATATTCTGGGACATTTCTGGGACATTTTTTACACAGCACCATCTAGTCCCAAACTAAGCAAAGCTTGTACTAAGGGTACTAGACAATGGATATAATACTTATATACTTTTTTTTTGTAAATACATACTTATAATACATAAGAAACACCCAGACGAACACAAACACTTATATTCATCACATAATTTTTTTGTGTTCTGTGGGAATCGAACCCACGACCTCATGGTCGGCAGTCCAGTACTCGAACCACTAAACCACAGAGGTCGTCAATTAAAAGTAAATTGTAATAAACGTGTTATTTTTTCATCCATCAGTTCTAATCATTTACAGTTCTAATGGTATGTTATGATACCGACCTGCATATTACTGCGTTGTTGAGGATGCTTGTTGCTCGGCGGGCTGGGCGGGTCAGCTAGGTGACTGAGCGCCTCTGACGGTGGGTACGGAACACCGGACGGGTCCAGGATCTGATAGTAATAAACATCATGGTTTTTATTTCTGTTATTATGGATTCAGTTGGCAACGCGCCACCTGGTGGTAAGTATTCATCGTCACCCATGAACACCAGAGGAGTTGCTTATTACTTATTACCCTTAAGAGCACCTACGGACTACCAGAGCCGCAGCGCCGGGCAAGCTCGCTCCACGTAGATCCATCACTCGTCGTAGATCGCAGTGTATACATCAACGAACTCGCGGTCAAGTGCAAAATAAAAGGAAAAAATAATAAAAAGAAGTTAAGTCAGAAAACAGGTGGTGAAGGTCGGAGGCCCAAACCCTTTTTAAAAGCGGGCAACGCACTTGTGACTTTTCTAGTGTTGCCTGATGGTAAGCGATAACCGCCGCCCATGGACACTGCATGGGCGGCGGTTATCGCTTACCATCAGGTGATCCGTCTGCTCGTTTGCTCGCCTATCCCATAGAAAAAAAGCAACGGGTTGCACTCCGGGATATCACTCCGATCGAGCTGGCCCGTACGTGCCGAAGCATGGCTCTCCCACGTAATAATTTTTTCACGTATTAAGTTTTCACTCCAAAAACAAATTAAGTAATGAAAATGACGTCATTACCCTTTGCACGTAGGGTACTGGGATGGAGCCGGTGCGTCCGAGGCTGTTGCGTGCTGTCCACCACTGTTCCTCGTCTCGGTTGATCACCATCAGCCGCTCGCCACGACGGAACGGTAAGTCATCGGCGTCCTGCGGAACATAAATACATCTAATATAAAAATGAATCGCCAAATGCGTTGCTAAGCGCAAATCTCGAGAGCGGCTGAACTGATTTCGCTAATTCTTTATAATATTTTTTATAATATTCCTTGAAGTATGAGGATGATTCTTACGGAGAGAAAAAATTAAAAAAACACCTGAAAAAGTCTAAAAACAACACTTTTCTATATTCCCATACAATAGATGCGTAATAATACTTAAAAGTCAATTTGAACTTTAATACCATGCCATAAAGTTTAAGTGTTAGTTAGTTAGGAAGACAAAACAATTGAGTGACGTTAGTTTCAGAATCGACTGTTCCACAGTTCGCCGGTATGTTTAGGTTATAGGGGGCGAGCCTATTGCCATTACCGGGCACAAATTCCAAACTCCGAGCTGTTACTGGGAATTTAATAGAAAAAACCCAATAACACTTTGCTCGACCTGGGAATCGAACCCAGGACTTCAAGCGTAGCAGTCGCGCTCAGGACCACTAGGCTAATGAGGCAGTAATTTTAAGCAAGTATCAAAATATTCGCGCGGTCGAAGGTAGGAGTTAAGACGATGGAGCGTGCTTGCCTAGAAGAAACCGATTCACTCGTGATATAAAGACATCCCAGATTTCATCTATCGGGAAAGACCCACTCGGGAAGCGCATTCCATATTTCAGCGGTACGCATGATAAAAATGAACTTAAAGCGTTCCGTTCGGGTTTTCGGAATGTCCACCATGAATCGATGTTGCTTTTTTGTGCTTCTGGTCGACCGAAAGTAGAGGAAAGGGGAATAAAATGTTTTGGTCTAAATAGGGAGAAAGAGGAGAGAGCTATAGTCTACCTCGCAGGCCCTGTGTGGATTTTTAGACAACACACGCCATCAAGAAAAACAATTGTATCTCTCATCTCATATACATAAACAAATTTTTACGTGAAACGCGGGCATCGAACTCGCGGTTCGCGATATCCGTCATACATAACTATCACAGCGTTAGATTGGCATAGCATAAACAACGAACATCTGCCATAAATTCAGTTACTTCCGAATTATTTTTATCTCACTACAATAGACAAATTAAAAAAAAGCGCAGAAGGCACAGGCTTGACTGGGTCTGTCGCCGGATAACCAGAAGGGAGCACGCGTGGCAAGTAACTAGCAACACTTAAACGCGCGGCAAAGAGCGGTACAGTTGGCGCCAAATAACATGAACCAAAATGGTGGATGCGTAGTAGTCGTTTCTTAGTACATTTTGCACGCACAGCGCAAACTTTCCCCCTCTCCGTTAGTTTTGGGTCTTTTTTTTAAAGTCCATAAATATCTGGCCTGGCAACCCTAAGCTTAGTACGCACGTCACACATCATTGTGTTGCCATCTCTTTTGTGTTTGCTCAAGATGTTTGCCGGGCTCTGTAACATTAGCCCATAATAATAAACAATTAATTAGGTCTGTCTGGAATGATCCTTCTGACTATACTTTTTTCTGGAACGTAATCCGATATGATTTCGCCAGTTAGTCATCTCGTCACCGGCAGCAGCGTTACTTTGCCTGTCTAATATTAGAAAGACATTCACTACCGACCTGCTTTTGACGATTGTTGTGATTTGTTTGTAGACATATTTCATTTAAAACACCATTTATTATTTATTCATGCGTGTTTTTCGCTCGGACTGGATAAATTGTGTGAAAGATCAAAGGTAACAACATATACCATCACGCCTGTATTCCCCGAAGGGTTAGGTAGAGGTGTAAATTTACACCCACTGATCGCCGCCGGTATGTTTCGCATAACATACTTACCATCACGCCTGTATTGCCCGAAGGGTTAGACAGAGGCATACTGATTAATGTACACCCACACACCCACAGTCCGCCGGTATGTTTAGGTCCATGTAATAGAGGGCGAGCCTATTGAAATTAACCGGGCACAAATTCCAAAAACCGAGCTTCTACTGGGAATTTCATAGAAAAACCCAATAACACATTGTATGACCTGGGAATCGAACCCTCTAGCGTTGCAGTAGCTCTTGGGGCTGTAAAACTAATGAGGGAGTTTCAGTTATAAAAGCACATTAATCATATGAATTCATGTGTGTTTGAAGCGGCTATCACACACTCTCACATTCAAAATGCTGATTTCCGCTGGGACGGGATAAATCATTGTGAACGATAAAAGTTGCTCAACGAAATATAATAAACAAACCACTAAAAACAGTACAAAATATTTTTTATGTAATTTTTAACGACATAGCGCCACTTGCACCAACTTTTAAGTTAAAATTGTATTTAAACACTATTCTTCATTGTAATTTTGTGTTTAAATATATTTAAGAAGTTGGTGCCGTTTCTTCTTCAGCAAAAACACTAGTACGGGACGGTAGTCAAAATACAGTAGTCAAATACATAGTACTAGTACTCTAGTACATAGTAATCTATCTTGAATAAATGATTTTGACTTTACTTGTCAGAGGTAATACTGCAATGGCATCATATTGTATTTGAACGCTCAGTCAACCGAACTCACAAGGTACTATAGAGACCGCTACGAGAAAGCGATAATAGTATGGGTTGGCTGGTTGGAAAAAAATAAAGAATAAACCATTGAAGTAAGACAAGCACGGAATCTAGATAAAAAAATGAACCTGTAACTGTCTTTGGTCTTGTTCTATCTTATGGCATGAAAAGGATGTAAGAATGATACAAACTATTCACTTTTTGTTTTACTTTTATTGGCATGTCATTAAATCAATTGTCAGTTGGTTATATTTAAATATAACCAACTGACAATTGAAAAAAATAATACGACTAAATTTGGTTGTATTACCCCAAAGTCTGCCCATTTCAGTGTTGCCAGGTACATTGTAATTACAGTAAATTTACTGTATTGCAGAATTTAGGTATTGTATACTGTAGGTTATACAAAAATACAGTAAAAAACTAATGATTACCTAGATATTGTCAAATAGCTGCATATTTTTCATTTTTTAGAAAAATAAAATGATACGACTGAACAAAATAATAAAATGTATCCGACAAATAATAAAATCATCGTAATTCAAATATTTTACTACGAAGTTCCCATATAGCAAACACTGACGAATGGAAAAAGAATATTTTACTGCTAGTGCCATTTCTTTATTTCCGAACTTCTGAAGTACTAGTATCTATGTTTTGTTCGATAACCCACCATTATAATAAACTATAAATCTTGCAACCTGTTACATGAGCGAGCACGAGCCACCAAAATGAGTCAAATATAACGAAAATTAAAAAACTAAAATAATTACTATTTCACTTGGAAAATAGGCAATTTAGAATATTCGTCAAACCTGGAAACCAACACATATAGTAGGTACACATTGTATAAGCGTAGCGTAACGGTTATTTATTTAAAACTCTTAAACTATCATTACAGGTTATGACAATCACTACATTTATATTATGTAGTATATTTACACCTCATTGTTGACAATCTCATTAAAATTCCTTGTATTAAGGATAAAATAATTATTTTTAGTTACTGTAATTTTGTACCATAGGTACTGTTATTTTTATGCAAAACACTGTAACTTTTTAAATCTGACTTAACTGGCAACAATTGTCCGTTCATTCATTTGAAAATATTTGACTTGGTCGCATATTCATTGTTTACGTTTTAGTTGTCATCTCGTATGTGTTTTATGATATTGTGGTAATAATACTATTATGGATTTATAAAAAGTATTTGTATTATTCAAAATAGTCACTGTTGAGATCCTGTGGCATAATGTGTTGTGCGGTTGAGAGCTCAAAATCCCATTAAACAAGCAAACAAAATACGCAGGAACTATTGACCTTCCACCGGTAATTTTTCCTATATTGTTTGCTGAATATAAGTTATGAACCGAATATTAATACGTAACAAATGTTGCTGAATCACTTTCTAGCGAAAATCAGACGTAGAAATACGTTTTAGGGAATATTCGGAAAATGCATTGAGGTTATTGTAGTGACGTGAATATTATTGTCGATAATTTTACTTTAAAGATTTCCTAAAGGCAACATGAAAAGAATTACCTTAATAGATAAATCGCATAGCTAGAAAAAACGGGAGTCCAATTACTCATAGTCACATTTGCAAAAACAAACTATATGGAGACAACTTAGGGAAGATAATATTCCTGCATTACCTATTTATTATAGATAGAACAGGTGAAATGGTATGATAATCATCATATCAGCTAAAAAAATCCACTGCTAAAAAGGCATAGACTTCCACAAAGACCAATTATATACCGCCTTCAACCAACGACTCCCAACGACCTTTACTAGCATTATTGATATAATAATGTTGTGTGCTTGTAGGCAGAACATAAATGGATACTGTACTTATAAACAAATTATTTATCTAACCTAAGCTAACAAAAAGAAACTCCAAGAAGAATGGCGTGCAACGGAGGAGGCCTACAAACATCATTGGGAGAATAAAGATTGTGAAAGAACATGCTTACAAAATAAATTAATTGGAATTTGAAACTGGTGGCTTTATTTGTAAATTATACATTTCTTTACCTATCTTTTTATACCTATTTGCCTCATTTGCCCTGTGGTCTGAAGTGCGACTGTTACACTAGACGTCCTGGGTTCGATACCCAGGTCGAAGTGTGTAGGTTTTTCTACAGAATTCTCAGTAGTATCTTGGAGTCTGAATTTTGTGCCCGGTAAATGGTAACGGGCTCGCCTCGAAGTGAGACCTAAAACATTTACTGGCTAACTGTGGGTGCACATTAATCTCTGCCTAATCCTTCGGCAATACAGGCGTGATGGTATGTATAAATTTTCTCTTCTCCCAGTTTTTCAATCCTATTTTCATCCTTGTATTTTCGCATCTTGAATCATGTAAAAATATACCTAGTTTTATTTACATACCTTTTCCATGGTACGGATAAATTCGAGGTTAGGTCTATACCCGTCCGTTTTTACCCTGCTTTTGTGTATCGATACAAATTAAATTGTATAAGTACCTACATTATGAACTAACTATATACTTACACTATTTACATAAATTACATAAAATTAATATATATGTAAACTAAAACTAAAAAAACTGCGGCACGGCTATGCGTCAAAGTATTCATCGGCATCACTGTCGTCGGGTAACGTGCCCAGAAGGCTGGCAGCATTACCACGTTGAATGGCAATGCTTATACGCTCCCCTAGAAACAAACCAGCCCTCTGGTCACGCGAATTGTCGACTAGTCTCCTTGAAAGTTCTTTATAAAGGAGACGAGCACTCGGACCCCACGACCCGAGCGTTTCGACCCCAAACGGCTCAAAAATATAGTTACCAAAAAGGTTACTATATTTGCGCCGCTTGAGAGTCTCTGCAGCAGCAGCAGCAGCGCCAGCGCAGCCAGCTGAGCTTGAAAGATGTGATGGCGCAAGGGTATCAACACAGGTTGCGTCCCATACCAAAGGCATAAGAACTAACTTAAAAATAAGGATACATATTTTATATTATCGATGTCTGTCATCGATAAATTTTATCGACGTTGAAATAAATAGCTTAACATCACTGGTCCGAATTACAGTGTGCGCCAACCTACGTAACTTCGAAATGATTTTATTTATATGTCCTTTTCTTTCATAGTAAGTGGGTCCATAAGTCGAAGTGAAATAAGTATATTGAGTTCAGTTGCAATTTTATGGCTTTCTCTATGTCATAATTATTACTCTATGGAATAAACCATCATACTGATTTCTGACACTTACGCGAATATTAGACATTGAAATGAAACTGCTTTTTACGGACTTTATCGCGGTATATTGATATTATTTAATTCCCGACGTTTTGGATCCGAAACTTCGGGTAGTTTCCTTTCAATAAAAAAACATTTTGAATTTTATGACTTGTGGAAGTGTCTAGTCTGCGAGATTTGATAGCCTCGATCTATAAGAGGGCTTCGCTCCCGTAAAAAAACGGAAGTTTATCTAAAAAGCTACGTTAAATTGTCAAACAATCCTGGTGCCTTACTGTACTTACATTGCCGGAGAAGTCAAACTTCGCGATGACGAGCTCCAAGACTTGGTGCGGCTGCTGTGGTGGTGGGGCGGCCACCTTAGCTAGGGCTTGTGGCAGCGGCCGCACCAGCGGCGTGGTATCCAGGTAGTGGAGCCGGTAGAACGCCAGGAGCGCCGGCATGTCAGCGAACAGCTGGTCCCCGATCCGGTAGCGGATGGTGCCGTCAGCAGACACCACACGATTTATTATGTAGTGGGAGACTCGGTCGTCCTCTCTGCAAGGCGTTAAGTGAATATTCTTATTAGGAAAACATAATGCTGCATCAGCTTTGCCTTTCTATTTTGTTTAAACCACGGCCGGTCTTCGGCACAGCACGTATGGCCGACGCTCGACCGGGTGATACCACGGCCTCACAGAAAACCGGCGTGAAACCACACTAACGTCGTGTTTCGCCGAGTGAGTGAGGTTACCGGCGACCAAACCCTTTTAAAAGGCGGGCAACGCACTTGCTACTCCTCTGGTGTTGCGGGTGTCCATGGGCGGCGGTAGTCGCTTACCATCACGTGATCCGTGTGCTCGTTTGCCCCCCTATCGTATAAAAAAAAATAGGGGAGTGTGGAATAAACTACCCCAGTGGCCACTATATGGATGCAGATGATGGTGAGGACACGTTTGGCGTGACACGTGGAGAAAATCCAAGTATGGGACAATGTTTAAAAAAAAATTGTTCTCTTAATAGACCACAAAGGTAAATAATATCATCATTGATCGACATACACTGAAATTGCATTGTAGATTACAGACCCAGATGCTTTTAATCCTTCAAGAGAACCAGATCATTGAAGATCTGGAGAAACGCGGTCGCGAACAATATCGATGTCGACACGTATCGATGTAGCAACAATATACTATTGATTTGATTGATTACTGTGTTTGTTTTAAAAGTGAGATCTCAAGATAGATGATCTCATATGATGATACCGCTGGATTTGCTAGCGTCTATCCCTAGGATGTGGGTTGCCGCTCGCAATCAGAGGATCTGTATGCTTGTTTTTAACCTATTTAACCACTTCAAAACCTTGGATTAAATGTCTAAAATAATGAATAACACCAACCTGACACATAGCACGTAGTCTCCGGTAATAGTCTTGGAGTCTCTGACGAGGAATACGCCGCTCTCCGTCTCGTTGAGCAGTAATCTCGTAGCTTCAGCACGGGACAGCTCTCTGAAGTACCAGCTGATGACCGAATTATGAATGTGTTAATGAAAATCATTTTTAGTAGGTATTGCAGGTTGTTATTTTGGGTGGAATGATTTTAGCTGTTTACGCACCCGAAAAGCAGGAAAATATATCTACTTTTACAAAATTGTAGCTGTGATATTTAAAAAAAAACAAGGTATATAAAGGTCTACGAACCCAACAATGACATTTTAAATTCTTGTCTGTTGTGTTCTCTAATGTATACAGATAACAGACCCATACAAAGAAGAGATCATCACTTTTGGTTTTTCAGTAAGTTATTTTTGGGATCTATTTCTAATCCTAATATAGCTTCAGTTGAGCAAAGCCGCGGGCAAAAGCTAGTTTATTATAAAGTTGGTACGACCCTGCAAAGTTCCTCTTGGTCAGTTATACCCAAAGTGGTCTATATAAACCCCCAGGGGTCGACGACAACCTCCAAGGGGACTATGACAACCAGAAGAAAAATTAGGGTCAATGAGATCTAAATGGGTATGAATGAAGGGTCTCCCCAAAAAAATGGCAAGTGGTCGACAAAATAAAAAAGTTTGGGGACCATCTATGTATTGGCAAAAACGTTGCTGCACTTGCTTGTAATGATTTGCTTAAATTATTGCATTCCAGTTGAAAGGACAATGTAGCCAGTGAAATTCTTGGGCTGATGAGATTTAACAGCTGAGGTCTCAAGATAACACTCTCATGGATAATACTGGTGTCGCGGCTTACCCTCAGGTGGCTTATATGCTAATTTGTATCTTATTACTATTTTAGGAAAGGCAGAGATTTTAAGGTGGATTCTTACCAACTAAAATATCTGTATTGTCCAGACATTGGATTATGTTGTGGAGGTCTGGTGGGAGTTGTTACTATTCAGCCACATCTGGATAAAATGGAAGACAAGCTAGGACAAGAAACAGCTGCCTTGCGATTGTGGGACTCAATTCTATCTACCTAGCTATCTGAAATATTTGTCCCAGTCTAGGAATTAACTGTTTCACTTACAGTATGGTTTCAAGGGCAAAAGTATTAGCTACTAATTACCAACAAAATGTTTTTGTTGTCTCAATACAATTTGTTTTTGTACTAATTACACTCCGTGACTTGTTAAAACTTCAAGGAAAAATTCCATAAGAGCTCTGTTGTAAGTTTAAGATTAGGATATTAATTGTTTCAAAAGATTCTCGGTTAGAGGATGTTGAAATATATAAAGCTATGTTGGAAAGAAAGGGATGAAAGAATGTGCCCGGGTGAAATGTGGATGAGTGATCATTATTATTATAATATGGGAGTTAAACTATATGGCGAATTCCCACCGGTAAAAAGCTAGTAAACATAAATAAAAAAATTGAAATGAAACTACATTTTTTATGGATGTTTAAAACAGAGGAATATGTTAACTTATATCCACTAATTTCTTAGCCAAATTGAATGTTTTTAAATGGACAATATAATATAATATAAAATAGCAATGACTTCAGATGTATATGAACCAGAACACCAACTTCTAAGGAATGTTTCTTAACTTATTTTTTATTACGATCAAAATGTTCACTCTTCTAAGCAATTAATTACAAACAATAGATAATTAATTGTTTTTGGGGGCGGCGTTCGTGCCATGCTTACAAAGACGAATATTTGTTTCAGCAGTGTGTGGCCTACTGTTCAAGATTTTTTAATATTTTTTTGGGTTTTACAGTGATCAGATTTGACTTTTTTATAGATGGTTATATGAGTACATTACAAAGTTATACTTAATATTATAAAGCTGAAGAGTTTGTTTATTTGGTTGAACATGCTAATCTCAGGAACTACTGGTTTGAATTGAAAAAATCTTTTTGTGTTTGATACTTTTACAGAGGATGGTTATATAGGTTAATAACATCACACTACTACCCATAGGGGCAGAGCATCAATGAAAAATGTTGCAAAAGCGGGAAAAAATATTCCTTTTGGGAGATAAGACTGAAATCCGAAATCCATCCATTATATGCGGGAGAAGCTGCAGGCGGAAGCTAGTAAATAATATAAGAATTTAGAAAAAATATAATTACAGTACTGATCTACCTCAGACACTCCATCAGATACCTCAGACTTTAGTAAGCAGATGTGTGTGTAATGTGCGCAAACTGTTTCAGCTGGCAACAAATGCTAATAAAGTTAATAACTAATAAAAACGACGACACATTTGGTGTAGGGGCTGAGCGATCGGCTTCTGTAACACATGTTGTGGGTTCAATCGCCACATGGAGCAAATATTTGTATGTTATGTTTCTGGGTGTTTCTGTATGTGATAATATGTGTTTGTAAACGCACCCACAATACCAGAGAAAATCCTAGTGTGGGGTATGGATTCTTTTTTTTTATTTACAAAGAATGGGCTTGTAAGTTAAAGTAAGGAAGGGCAGAGAGTGGGGATTCCATACAATATTACACTAATCAAATTCCATTAGTCTGGACCAGTGTGTAGACAGTGAGTAGTTACAATCTGTTGTTTATATTTAGAACAAATTAGCCTATATATTTAAAAACTGGGATAGCAGTAAAACCTATTCATATGGGATGTAAGATTGATTTGATGGTGGTTGAATTAGAGTTTTAATATGTTTAAAAAGCTTTTTATGATTTTATAATACCAGCTATTGCCCACAGCTTTGCTCACATGAAGCTATATCAGGAGTATAAAATGAAAAAACCAACATTGATGATCTCTTCTTTGTATAGGTCTGTATACATCAGAGAGGTCAAGCTGCATCTCAGGGTTCGTCCAATTAATTAGGATAAAAAGTTCACCAGCTTTTAAGTTGGAGCATATACTTTCTAACAGTGTTAACAAAATTAATATTGATTCAAAGATGTTTATATATCCTAAGCCACTTGTTTTTTTAACATCTTCAATGTGCAGACACAGCTTTTTACGATTTTATAATAGTAGAGATATATATTACTGAAGCCAATTCTTATATGCTTTTCCTAAAGAGAGCTTTTTATCTATGTCCAGTACTAAGAATATTAGTCCCTTTTCCTTAATTTCCATATTTAGTATTCCTGAACACCAACCTGTTCTAGCAGTTATAAACACAACTGTTGAGTTCTGGGTGTGATTCTCAGATCAAGCAGTTTTACCTAAACACTGTTAATCATATCAACCTGCATATGTATGGTTTGTAGCAGTTTTTTTTATTATTACTGTCATCAAGCATTTCATAAATACAACAGTACAGTACAATACAGTACAATGAAATTAAATAATGTAATAAAAGTAATTATAATGTGATTACTATTTAAATAAAATTAAATAACAAATTGTGTCCACTGATGGGCCCAGGCATAGGTTATGTATTGGGTAAACAAATAAACATTATTTATCAAGGTAACAGTGATTAATTATTGCAGGTATTCTTATTTATTGAATATACACATTATCCTCCATCATAATAGTTTATGTTTGTATTTAGATCATGAAATGAGGTAGGTTTAACTTTTACAATGTGATGTGGATAGCTGGAATTGTGTAAGTGAAAAAAGTACATGATGGCAAAGCTGACCTGGTCATATCATTAGGGTCAAAAGAGACCCCAATCCCTGTGTTCGCCATGGCTGTACCAGGACGTCAGAACAATCCAGCAGAACACTTCACCGCGTCGCCCACATCACGAACAACACACCGGAAATGAATGCACTTTATCACTTATCACCAGCGTCTTACAGATTCGCTACGCTAAAACCACTATCACACGATCTTAAAACAACCCTTTATCATTCCTAGACACCAATAATACAGTCGTGAACTCCAATAAATTATAATTTGTTGTTATGTATCATCATTGGATGTTCACATCAAAACACATGTTTCCGCATTCGTGGCGCGCCGACGGAGCATCGCAGACCACAAGCGCGCCTTCGTAACTAAGTTTGGGATGTTTAAGCTAAAGAAATCTATAATTAAAACTGAATTATAAATAATCTTCCTTGATCACACACACGCGAAGTTTCGCTGATTATGATAAATAGACAATGTTGCTTATTTTTTAAATTTTGACGCATAATCTTCTAGAATAGCCGTTGTCTATTTATAAAGATACGTATACATTGGGCTGAAATTGAATGTTTTAGGACTTTTAGCTGATGTATTTAATTTGTTCAGTGGCAACACCGAATTCATTACACATCATCTTCGTTTAGTCTATGGATTGTGTCCATTGTTTTTCTACAATGTTATTTTTCTGACTGCTGCTGGTGGACGAAAAATTGGTTTCGCTGCGTCTAGTGTGAGTTGGTTCTAGTGTTCGTCGTGTTCGATATTGTGATTTATTCGTAATAGATCACGAAGATGTCGTCACCGAGCGCTGGGAAACGACGCATGGACACCGATGTCATCAAACTGTATCCTTTCTTTGTTATCGTCATTACAAAGAACCTATTGCGTTCGAGGGCCACCATGTAAATAAGTAGCTGTAGGGCCGTCAGCTGATTGTCATGACCCTTTATAAAATCAATATGGGGTGTGTTTTTGTTAACATTTACTTGCTGTCCACCCGTGAAAAGTTATTTATAACATTTTATTTGAAGGTTCCTATTGATGTAGACCTTTATCTATTTGTCTGGGTAAGGAGCGTGCATTCTTTTCACGTCTCCGTGGGCCAACGTATCTATATATATCGCGTTGATAAACTAGTAGGTAGGTGCGTTACGTTAGCACAGTGTTCTTCCGTGTACTGGCTGGTGATAATTTCGTAATTCATAATGTAGGCCATGGTCTTGATTGCGTTTTTTTTCTTGTGTTTAAGGCCCTATGCATAACAGATTTTACAGTCTATTATGCGTAATTAATTGTCATTGCATGTGTGTCCACAACACTGCCAGTAGTTATGCTTTTCCTTTGTTACTGTACATGTTTAGGTCATTGTTACCAAACAGGTTTTATTTGGATTATTTTCATATGAATTTAATACATAACTTTAGTAAATACTTCAATAACAACTTTGTTTTGAACACTGAGATATTTACACCATATCTAAATATAACTTGTGAAAGTTAAAAGACAAACAAACTGAATATTTGCAGTTGGTGAGGTTTTTTACCTACTTATAAAATTAGATGGTTCTTTTGAAAACTCATACACATAGCTATTACAAAGTACAGGACCTATGTCTACCAGTAAAAAAAAAATGGGCTAAGACCCCTACAATGACCCTTTATTAAAATAATCATGCCATAATCATAAATTCAATATTTTAGCTTAAAATGTATATTACGTACATAGTATATAAAATATTATTTCCTATCTGTGAGGAATGAGACATTAGATAAAACATAGGTACTTTGTTTAAATTATATTTATTAAAAAATATATATAAGTATATATATTTTACTATTAATAATAAAACATACAGTATTTACTCATTGCATTAGTCATAAAAAAAAATCTTAATGAATTCAGATTAGGTATTTAATACCACACCACCAAAAAGTATTCATAATTCTTTTTAGTCATGACATAATAAAACTTTCTCCAACATTCTAACATTATAATTTGATTACCCAATTATTAAAATTATTTAATGATAGGTAGGTAAGTATATGGTTCTTATTTAATTTTTATTATGTTTAATGTGGTCTATCCCATAACCTTTTGTTCTTTTTTATTAATGTCAGCCTTACCTCTAACATGTTTCATGATTTTAGTCTTACCATATAAACATTTATTTTAAAATAATAATGATAAACTACCTACAAAGTTATTAAAAATAACCTTCTCAACAGTCAATATTGTATCACATAATATAATAATATCTTATTAAAAGGAATACTTCTTAATATACATACAATATACATATATGTATGCAAAAGGAGCTGTCTGTTTTTATTTGTATGTTTTATTGCCTCAAGTACTGAAATGATTTGGATAAATATTGGTACCTACCTATAAAAATATATTAAATCTTTGAAAAGGTCATAATTATGCTACCTTTTCTCTCATAAATGCCAATGTATACTTGTAAATTCTTACAAGTATACATAGAATACATTATCCAGTAAAAGCCAACTAGGCAGGAATCATAGAATATTCCAGATAGATTGAAAATGTTATTTCTCACTTTCCTTTCAACACATGTATTAATTTATCAGAATGTGCTAATGTTTTTAACATTAATTTCCATAAATACGGAATTCAGTGAGAAAATCTTTGTCATTTTGTGTAATGTATACTTTTAACAAAGAAATTCGCCGTAAAGGGTGCGTTAATGCGTTTGTTTACTTTGATTATATAGATTATTATATAGTACCTGGGTTATTTTTTAATTAATATTTTTTTATTATTATTAAACCATGGCTTTAGATGAAAGAAATATAAAACACGCGATAAAGTATAGAGTTCATTAACTTTACGTATTTTAATTAGTTTCCCGAGATACCTATTAAAACGTGATAATTACCTAAAACGTATTAGATAAACAACTAACTCGGTTGGTACCCACCTAACTACCTTAAAATTTAATCATACAAGACAGTTTAATTTCGATATGATTTCATTATTTTTTTAAACCAGCAGTCAGTTACATTTTTTTAAGAAAAAAGTTGACCTTTAGCGTTACATAGAACGCAGTCTATCTCCTTGCCAAATTTTATTGAATCTGTTCAGTGGTTTGGGTGTGCAAAGGTAACACACAGACAAACATAATTACTTTCGAATCTGTAATACTAGCTGTTGCTCGCGGTTCCACTCGCAACCCAAAGGACTTTTTGAGACAAAAGTAGTCTATGTCTTGCTCTAAGGGCCAATCTATCTCTATACAAAAATCCGTCAACATTACTTTCTCATTTATAATATTAAAGTATGGATTAGTATAAAGTATAACAATGAAATAAATGAAACCAAATTAGATGGTAGGTACTTAAAATTATATTAATTACGTGACTGAAAATAAAAGAAATTAAATTATACTTTCTAACGGTTACTTAAAAGTTGTTAGTCGTAGAGTCTGTTGACGTCAAAATATAAGGGACCTTGTACACTCACACTACTATAATGTGTGATCGAATAATCTCTAAAGAAAGTTTCGTAAAAACGTGTGTGAAGTCTGCCAACCCGCATTAGGCTAGCGTGGTGGACTATAGCCTAATCCCTCTCATTGTGAGAGGAGACCCTTGCCCAGCAGTGGGACATATAATGGGTTGATTATGTTATGTTAAGAACTAGCTTCTGCTTGCGACTTCTGCGTGGAATTCAGATAAAAAGTAGCCCATGTGTTATTCCAGACTATAATCTATCTCTGTGCCAAATTTTATCCAGATCCGTTCAGCCGTTCTGGCGTGAAAGAGTAACAAACATCCATCCATCCATCCTCACAAACTTTCGCATTTATAATATTAGTAGGATTTAAGTAGTTTATTTAGTATTTAAGTTAATTTTTTGAATAATCCAAAATGTATGCAAGCGAAGCTGCTCTCTCTCGTGTCTTAGTTAAAGCTATTTATCGTGGCTCGCCCCCTATTACATGAGTGGAACGTAAACATACCGCGGCGAACTGTGAGTGTATATTAGTATACCTCTGCCTAACCATTCGGAGAATACAAGCGTGATGGTATTATATATTTAATAATGTATTTAATCATATGTTTAATAATGTATGTAATATTGTAATCCAAGTTGATATATTTTTTTAAAAGATTGTCTATGGAGTTTCTTGCCGGCTCTTCTCCATATGACCCACTTTTTGGAACCGTGCAACTAGTTTGACTTTTCAAAAGTACCTTTTATAATGGTCCAGTTTAATTCTAAAACTATCATTAATATTATGACGTATGCTACAACAATTACTGTTATGTTGCGTCATATTATCGAGAGGTAATACAGTTAAAGAATTCACTAAATTATATACCGCGAACTGATTTACATAATAAATTTTTTTCTCGAAAGGGAGCTATTTTAGGGTTACACTGACTTCGATGTTTGTTTAACTGTCAGGCGTGCGTGAAAGGCGTGAAACTTCTAAGACTAGGAAGATATATTTTCGCAATTTTCCCATAGTTTTAGAAAGTAATTTGATCAATAATTATTCTTTTACACAAAGCTCATTTTTATACAGTCTACTCAAACTGTTTTAGCACTTCTTGACTGTCTAATTTTATATATAACATAACATCACGCCTGTATTCCCCGAAGGGTTAGGCAGAGGCGTACTAATGTACACCCACAGTTCGCCGGTATGTTTAGGTCCCATGTAATAGGGGGTGAGCCTATTGACACTAACCGGGCACAAATTCCTAACTCCGAGCTGCTACTGGGAATTTCATAGAAAAGCCCAATAACACTTTGCTCGACCTGAGAATCGAACCAAGGACCTCTAGCGTAGCAGTCGCGCTCAGGACCACTTGGCTAATGAGGCAGTTTTATATATATGACCATCTGTTTCCCTCGCCTCCACAATGTTGGGACATATCTTTATACCGCGATAAAATAAGTATTTTTTTTATTGCAATTGTAAATGATTATCAACTGCCTCAATAGCCAAGTGGTCCTGACCGCGACTGCTACGCTAGAGGTCCTGGGTTCGATTCCCAGGTCGAGCAAAGTGTTATTGGGTTTTTCTATGAAATTCCCAGTAGCAGCTCGGAGTTAGGAATTTGTGCCCGGTTAATGGCAATAGGCTCGCCCCCTATTACATGGGACCTAAACATACCGGCGAACTGTGGGTGTACATTAGTACGCCTCTGCCTAACCCTTCGGGGAATACAGGCGTGATGGTATGTTATGTATGTTAAATCAAAAGAGAACTTGAAACGTGAGCTTACTGAATGTTACGGAACCTTTCCGCACCTGGTACTCATATCGATTCACCCGATTCAGACATTCATGCACAATGAATTAAACAGAGCGAGAAACTGCAGTATCAAGCTAACTTATAACTACTCTAAGTATAGAATGACGAGTTGAACAATTAGTGTCGCTATACTAAGACAAATGAAAGTGAAATCTTAAAAAAAAATATTTCTCTTCTCAGGGTTTTTTTTTATTAAGTATGTTACCTATTCCTTTAAATATTTTACTTTGCCCCTTTAACACTATGTACACGCGCCCTTATATCTCCATAGACAAGATTTAAAAAATATATTTTTTATTTTAGTCGTGCATTTGAAAAGACTCGTGTCTTCTCTTTAGAGCTCTGGAGTGGTAGTATAAACCTAACTGTTATCTAGATGCTTGTGTTACGAGTGGGTTCACGTCGGAAGTGAAATAGGTGGGTTTCGAACCGGTAACCACATGATCGGAAAATCAGAAGTGCGTGCTTGGATTTCACTGCTCAGGAATTGAAGTATTAAGGTATTACACCTTTTTTTGAAAACTGTTTTAAATTAATCCTTAGATCGTAATGAACCAGTAGAATTTTTATTTCAGTTTTATAAAACCGAAAAATGCCATAAAATCTATTTTTAATTTATGATTCTGAATTTCCGCGAGGAAACGCTAGCCGCCATGCTACTTCGGCTCGTGACGTCACTTCGTTAGTAAACAATACAACTGCAAAAGACCAAGTAACGTCAAGTAACTATCGGAGTGACATAACGTCGGAATCCAATATGGCGGATGGCGTTTTAGACATTTAAAAAACAGATTAAAAAAGACTATTTTTGAAATTGAATTATTTTTATAAATGTTATAAATAAATTTTTATTTTTATATTTTTTTATAAATAAATAATAACGTTTCTCGTTAACTTTTTTAAAAATCTATCATAAACATGCATTTTTATATTTTTTCTTACATGGTGTAAAATACCCTATTGTGCAGTAGGTACTAAATAGCAATACTTACATCCAAAGAATAAACGCACGAACAAAAACATCTTATAGAGTAAGGTTTAAATGAAATAACTAAGTATGTATTTCTAAACAATTTAGGTAATGTCTGCGTTTCGCGGTAAAATTATTTTGTCACGACTTCATATTTCATAACAAAGTGCAATGCGTTTAGTTGTAATAACAATCGCTCACGTTTTTATATTTTACGCTAATGGAAATTAAATAAATTTTATCAAATTAATTATACAGGGTTACTCGACGTATTACCGTCAAGACGTGATAGAAGAGAATTTTTTTATGGGATAGGCGGGTCAACTAGCAGACGGCTCGCCTGATGGTAAGCGATAACCTCCGCCCATATGGACACCCGCAATACCCGAGGAGTTGCAAGTGCGATGCCCGCCTTTTAAAAGGGTTTGGGCTTCCAGTAACCTCACTCACTGGGCTAGTTCAGACAGCCAATGCAATCATTAGACGCCTTTTTACCCGACTGCCGAAGGAGGAGGGTTATGTGTTTGACGTGTATGTATATCCGTTCCTATGTCCGCTCGTAACTATTCAACGGAGCAACCGATTTAGATAAATGATACCTCATTAGATTTGTCTTGATGGCACGAGTGTCACTGGGTACATGAAATTAAAAAAAAAACAAAATGGCGGATTTTATGCGCTTTAATGCGTGGGCTGAAAAATATGTTTTGAGCATTCCGTAACAGTATTGTATAGATCTTGCACAAGTAAATAACACACCTTAGTTTTAAATTAAGCGTCTGCAGATTTTTCGTAGTTTTGCACTAAAAATCCGGAAACAAGTTACGTAATTAAAATAACTAAAAAACCCGACTGCATAAAACACTTTAAAAAAAACTAAAAAGACAAAAACAAGTCTAGTAGTCCAGACCTATGTAAAGTAATATTGAATAACTACACCATTTAAATGTTTTCATGATCTTGCAGTCGGGACCCATTAGTTACTGGGAATTTTAGAGACGGTCACGATTTTGAATGGGTCCCGACGGCAAGATCATGAAAACATTTAAATGGTGTAGTTATTCAATATTACTTTACATAGGTCTGGACTACTAGACTTGTTTTTGTCTTTTTAGTTTTTTTAAAGTGTTTTATGCAGTCGGGTTTTTTAGTTATTTTATTAAATAATAAAATCCCGATCCAAATCAAAAATACTGATGGCACAACTAAATACTTAGTTACGTAAAAATATTATTATTTTAGCAACTTTTTTATCTGTGCAATGACTACAGTTCTGGTTGAACATTAAGGTTTTTAAAATAACCTTAATAATACAAACAATTATCATCCAAGAACAAAGCTGGAGATGTACGACCAAGTAAACCTCCAAAAGAATCTGAACTAAACAAAATACATAAGTACCTATTATATTATATTAAAAATTATAAAATTGTAAAAAAGCTGTGTCTGTACATTGCAGATATTAAAAAAAAAAACAAGTGAGTTAGGGGTATACAAAACGTCTCCGAACCGTGATTTTTAAATTTCTTGTCTGTTTGTTACGGGTTGGCGCAAAAAGTACTGAATAGATTTTAATTTTGTTATTACTGTTAGATAGTATGTGCTCCAACTTAAAACTGATATACTTCTTATCTCAAATAATTTGAGCATTTAAATTTTTTTTTGAGCTCCATGCAAGCGAAGCCCCGGGCATAAGCTAGTTTATAAAATAAAATCCCTAAAAATAACTCCTATCTTATCTTCTTACATATAATAAGAATGTAAGTGAGCCGTGTCTGTACAATGCTTATATTTACAAAAAAACTAATTTGGGGGACTCAGAATCAGTAACACAATCCATTTCTATTATTTTTGGAACTTTTGTCTGTCTGTTTGTCTGTCGGTTTGTCTGTATGTTTGACCGCGCATCAAATGAAAACTACCGAAGAGATTTGGAGGAAGTGGACAGGAATTCATAGCCTGTTTCTTGGATTAACATTTAGGCTATATTTCATTAAAATCGGTTCACACTATCAAAAGTTATTAACATTTTAACGATTGAAAACGTAGAATTTGAACAATAACCGCTGAAGCAAATTTCCTTTTTAAGTATTTCCGTACTAGACTAGCACGGGTCAAACATTATAACAGAATCAAGAAATAAAACTAAAAAAATACACTCACAGGCACTAAATAAGATAAAACAAGAAAATAAAACAAAGAAATCAGAAACCATTATTGTGAACGGGAATTGATTATTAGTACAGTTATTCTAACTCTACTTATACAAGGCATCACGGGACATACATAGGACTTATCCAGCGAGCATAGCCGGTGGAAAAACTAAATATTTGAGTAGGATAAAGAAGTAAACAAAGAATGACAATTTATTCTCTAGAAGACTAACACGACATCGTTATTACCTCGATGAAATTTGATTCCATAACAGGTGTCATTCTGAGTTGACAATTTTGACAAGTATTCTTTTCTTCTTTATAGCATCCAGCTGTAAAGTAACTGATTTTATAATGTGAATCCTCCATAGTATAGATTCTAAAGAGTTTCCATCTAATCAAATCATAAAATAATATACCACGTATTACCTATGTATAATAAATAAATAAAATAAAAATAATAATAATAATTGCAACGTGCGTTAATCATTACTGATGCCGAAACAGTAAGTTATTTGAGATTTTTATCTATGTAGGTATGTCTGTATATATTTGCGAACATTTTAAAAAAATTAAGTAATGTAAATTAAGTCAATGGCGCTAAGTGTATTATAAATATGGAAAACCAGAATCCTTTTTTCTATGAGATTTTTCGAGGTAGTTAGTTGAAACTTGGAGAGGACAACGTCTCTCAGGTCAGCTAGTACTAAATATAATATTTATCTCTTAGACCAAAATAATCCAACCAATCAATAAATGTCGTGTTATTACCCTTTTACCCCGTAGTATCGTGTGACCCCAAGTTCGTACACCTCGAATGACCCCTTCGGCGTTCGCCAATTCTGTGTAATCGCAGTTTACCGAGATGAATTTTCACATCTGAGTTTTGATTTTAACTTTAGTAATTTTTTTAATGCCCTTAGACTGACTTGTGCAATCTTTCCGACATAATTCCGAAATTAAATTACATTATTCTGATTTCTGTCACGCGAATATCTGACATATTGAAGATTTTCTCAATATAGAGCGATAAATTCGATTAAATTGCCATAGTGAATGTGTACCTACGCAAAAATCGCCAGTTTCTTTTGTCTATACCTGAATTTATTTATAACTGACCTCTAACAGTTATTATATGTATTTTTTAATGCAGTTATAACGTCATAAAGCAGGTAGACTATAATAATATGTAACAAATAGTAGCAAATAATTTGATCAGCATTACGAATTGTGCAACTTGTGAGTCATTGCACCGCAGGCGCATTTAAAAAATTTCATGCACATAATTTTATTTTCAGGATTTATTAAGAATTCAACTGCGCAAGACAAAAACAAGATAGCCATCTTCGTTTTAAGTTGTATAATTTTACAAAATTCGGATGACTAAGGATGTTGGTCAAAAAAAAATTTGACTAAGGATGTCTGTCAAAAAAGTTTTGACTAAGGATGTCTGTCAAAAGAAATTTTGACGAAGGATATTGGTCAAAGGAAATGTTGACAGATTTTTGCATTAAAAATGATTAAAAAAACCTTTACTATAAGTAACGGTAGAGGGGAAAAGGTGATTAAGTGCAAGGCTAAAAAAAACAGAATTTTCATAATATTTACGAAAAAGGCGACAGCGTTGTGTTAAAAAGTATTTTATACCTATCTCTATTTCCTTAGTTTAAACATAAACATAACCAACACGCCTGAATTCCCCGAAGGGCGTACCAATAGTCGCGGCATGTGTTAGGTCCCATGTACTAAGGAGCCTATTGCCATTAACCGGGCACACATTCCAAACTCCGAGCTGCTACTGGGAGTTTCATAAGAACCCTACAACACTGCTCGACTGCAGCACCTCTAGGCTAATGAGGCAGTTATTTCCTCAGCTTACCAGATAGTGTTGCCACAGGGTCGTATCCTGTAGTCAGAAAGGTCCTCGACCGTCGGCAGTCCGTAACTCCTGCCTGCTCCAGACAAAGCACAGACAATATCGATTGATTGCCGTCTGCTCCTATTCTTACATAATTAATCGCATGCACGTACTGCGGGCAATAATTATGGGTTCACATTACTGTACCCGATACTGTTCCTCACTATGACTGGTATTAGTGCAAACTTTCCTCTTATACTTATATAATAATAATAATAAACATTTATTTCAGACTTGGTCCATATTATGTTAGTAACAAACAGTAAAAAGTAATGTTATACACAGCACTTAGGCCCTTATAGTTGGTAAGTTGGCCGATTTCAATAATGGCTTAAGTCAAAATATGGATCAACAAGTTGGTTCTTTAATGATTCAAAATAAGTACGTCGTCTCTCTTCTAAGTTGCCGTACCCTGCAGGGCCCATAATATGCCTTTTGTGATAATGTAACATCTAACAAGATTATGGAGTGCAATAAAGATATATTGAGTACATAATCTAGAAGAATAATCTCAATATGCTAATATTTTGACTTGGTATCATTTAATTCAATCAACGACAGTCTCATTTTTTCTTTGCATTTTCCTTGCTAATTTAGTTAGCTTTCTTTTATTGTTTCAGTATATTACATATTAAAAATAACCCTCCTCCTTCGGCAGTCGGGTAATTAGTAAATTCTCACATGATCGCAAATCATATGGCTCCTACCTTCGGAAACAACGTGTGGCGAATTGTTGTTTTTCAGTCAGTAGAAGTCTGTCAGGCTTCGTCGCTTTTTCCAGGTTTTTGCTCTTTAGAGACATGGATGTATTTTGCATAAACAATAGCAATAACTACAGTACAGTTGCCGGAAAATAAATTGAACCAAAATGGTGGATGCGCAGTAGTCGATTTTAGTACATTTTGCACGCAAATGCACTGCGCAAACTTTCCCCCTCTCCGTTAGTTTTGGGTCAAGTTACGTTGCGCGAACGTAACTTGTCCCAAAACAACATGGCTCTTGAAAGCGTATTTTGTTTTCGTTGTGAATATCCACTTCCATTTCTAAAGGTGCTTATGCAAAAGAAATTAAATTATTTAGATAGATACTCATTATTGACCTGGCCTTTTGTTGCCACGCTCTACGATTTATATCTAAACAATTTCATCAGAACACCATTTTAACGGCTGAAAGTTTTTATTCGAATATCCCATTTGCCTTAAGATACAATGGTTGAGTAGGAACCTAGAATAACCATATCCGAATCCGAATATTGACACAATTTGATTAAATTGTGTTTGAATTACGATTAATTTTGGCGTCTGACGGACCTTTAAGTTCCCCATAATATGTCATGTTCAACGTGATACATCTCCACATTGTCCAGATGGTGTCGAGATGACTGAAATCACAGGTTCTCAAAAATTAGTTCTCTCCACGAGACTTTTACTGAACCCTAGAACGTCTCCAGCGTCCATAAGACCTGATCTACATAGTAATCGTACAGACTCGTACGCTGACAGCTCAGGGTGCTCCAGATGATCCATGGGGGGAGATACACGTCCAAGTCTTGTGATTACCAATTCTTTGCACCCGTTTATAGGGAAGCCCATAGTAAGAAGAGCCCGTACTGTTTTTGTTATAGGCTTATCTTATCGTTGAGATAGTGGAACTTTTACAAAACATGTAGTATGATGCAGCATTGCTCCTTTACGCTATCTTAAATAAAGCGTAATTTTGATAATAAACAATGATATCGACAGACAGTCATGGCGTCACACTTTTGTCTACAACTTCGTTCTATTGGATGTAATCACAATAAAACATAGCTTGGTGCACTCGGGGATTATAGCTATTTACTTTTGAAAGAATTTTCGAAATGGGATCATTCTGTCTAGAGATTATCTCCTACACACAAATGAATAAATTTTACCTCTATAATATTAGTATACCTAGATGAAAGTCTAGGCACTTCCTTGTGCTTTTTTTATTTCTCTGAGTCTTTTCCATACACACGGCGCAGGCTCAAGGCCGCGGCTTCTATGCGGCCTATAAACATATAAAATCACACGTTTTTACTTTCTAGAATGGCTCCAAACGGCTGATATTTCCAGGGGCACCTGGATGGCCAAAGACGGCCCCGGTTACGCCCTTTATAAAACCCGAACCCTTTATAAAGCCGGAACCTAATTTATTGGGTTCGCAATTTCAAACCAGGAAATTCAGTTTGTTTTAGCAAAACCTAATGTCAAATATCTGAGAGCACATTACTTACGGATATTATGATTTCTTATAGGCGTGCCCAGTTCATAGTGTTTCCAAGATATCTGCACTTTTTTAAATGACAAGTTATTTCAGTTCACACCAAAAGGAAGTGGCGATAAGGTTGATAAGATTGCGATTGTTCCTCGTGGTTACTGTGACCTAGTGTCCCAGTTTAGTGTAACGTCACTATAGAACCTCTTAATAATTCAGCTTCGGTAATAAGGTAACGCGTCCAGGTGGCAAACCATCCATCGAGTATAACCTGGCCATCTCTAAGTCTACGAAATGCCTTTACCATACGAGGTCGGCGTATCCTGGAAATGCTCGTTGTATAGCCATTTATGCCAGTGAATTCTTATATTATGATTGAGCAAAAGTAGACGTTTTGGGCTGTGGGCTTAAGGTTACATTTATTTATTTATTTAGGCACGCCAACGACATACTGACTAAATATGTATTATTTAATTGATTTTTTTTTCTTGTGGACTAAATACGTCACTTAAAAGGTGTACACACTATTCGCAATATAAATAACATTATTATGTTAATATTAAAATATAGTCACTATAATTCTTAAAAAATAATATTGAAATTGCATTACATTACTTATTATAAATGAGAATAAAATACCATTAAATTAAATATATTAATTTAAACAATGATAGAAATAAATAATTCCTCTGTATTCGATTCATATTTCTCTATTGTGAATCATGTTATGATTAGTGAAAAACAGCTACTGTAGTCCCTATAGTTGCGGTACAAAAATCACCTCTATTGCAACGAAATACGGCTGATCCAAAAGGCAAATTTCATTATTGTAGCTATTATTTTCCCTCGTTTATTTCCTTAACCATAGCATACAGTATTGAAAGTAAACACGAAGTGACAATATTGGGAGGACTCAATGAGTTCTGTGTGAAATTCTTCGGTCCTCCAGGCAGTAAGTATATTTTTTTTTATTTGATTAATTGGTACACTGATTTTCCATCGCCAGATTACTTTATCGGAGGAATAAATTCGATTTTTTGACAGTTTTTCTATACAAAATCTGGCAATGAAAAAATCTCCCCTAATTCAATTAAAATTAAGTAAATTATACCATAAGTTTAATTTTAATTGAATCGATCGTGTTGGTACCTACAATATCACATATTATACTTATACAAAATAATTATTAACGGCTAGTTATTTAAATCGCGGTGGCTTAGTGGTCATAGCGTCTGGTGTATCAAACCAGAAGACGCAGGTTCGAATCCTGCTTGCGAGTCGAATATTTCCTTCACTGAAATCTCTACAATTATAAAAAAGCTGTGTCTGTACATTGAAGATATTTAAAAAAACAAGTGGTATAGGGTATATAAACGTCTCCTAACCCAAAAATGTGATATTTTAAATTCTTGTCTGTTTGTTACGGGTTGGCGCAAAAAACTACTGAATAGATTTTAATTTCTTATCACTGTTAGAAAGTATTTACTCCAACTTAAAAACTGGTATACTTCTTATCTCAAATAATTAAACGGAACCGGAGATACAGCTTGACCTCTCTAATGTATAGACACCCATACAAAGAAGAGTTCATCATTGTTGGTTTTTGGCTTCAAGTGAGCGGGCAGAGGCTAGTAACTTTATAATCTTAGCAGGAAAAATGCAAAAAAATAGTTCAAAAAGATTGTTAACAGCTAATCATTATTAAATTCTTTTTTAAAGTTCAAAATTATTGTCAGGTTGAATAAATTGTTCAGACTTATTGGTAAGACTGTCTAGCTTCTGAATAGATTGATTTTAAATAATAAAAAAATATTTCTTTCTTTCCGATATTTTTCTTTAAATCAAGCTAAAATTCATTGAATCAAAATTAAATTATTTTTGTATTGAATAAAATAGTTGACTTAAGACATATTCAATGATGACCAAGCGACCTTCCGTCCACATCTTCGATCTTCCCACACTGCGTTTTCCGGTGCGTGGTCTCCACTCGAGAACCTTTCTGAACCAGTCTCAGCCGCTACATTGGAAGGGACCTTTTCAGCAGCAGACTTCAATTAGCTGCTGTTGATGGTGAAATGTCTAAAATCTGCTTAAGTTTACATACACTACTTACCTTGTTTTGCGATAAAGTAGTTCTTGCGGTATTAGGGATATTTTCCTTATTATGATAAGACATATTATCATATTAAGGAAAATATCCCTAATACCGCAATAACTATTTACTTACTACTTACTTATTTATTTATTCTCAACCTTGAAATGAAACAACTTTTACTGATTTTATCGCGATATTGATATTATTCAATTTCCTAAAACAATAATATCTCTACTATTATAAAATCGTCAAAAAGACGAATTGAAGATATTTAAAGAAAAAACAAGTGGGTTAAGATATATAGACGTCTCCGAACCCAAAAATGTGATGTGTATGTCTGTTTATTACCGGTTAGCGTTTTCACCTTCTACTGAATTGATTTTAATTTGGTTATCACTATTAGAAAGTATATGCTCCAAATTAAAAATTGGTGAACTTCGTATCTCAATTAATTAAACGGATATTGAGATACAGCTTGACCTCTCTGATGTATAGAGACCCATACAAAGAAGAGATCATCACTGTTGGTTCTTACTAAATTATCTTTGGTACCCATTTTAATCCTACTAGAGCTTCAGGTGACCGAAGCTGCGGGAAAAGGCTAGTATTTATATATATACGATGTAACTTACAGCGCCGTACGAAGGGGGTGTGTGGCGAGTGCGGGTGCACCTACCTGACCACTACCCCTTCAAGTCTCCGTCCATCGGCTTCATGAACAAGGTGTACCACCCCAACATCGACGAGGTCTCCGGCACCGTGTGTCTTGACGTCATCAACCAGGCCTGGACTGCACTTTATGGTGAGTTCGTTTCAGTAGCGACATCTAGCAGATATAGGGACGGATATATTTATCAAATCGGACCAGTAGTTCCTGAGGTTAGCGCGTTCAAGCAAACAAACAAATAAACTCTTCAGCTTTATAGATAAGATTTTAAGCAGAAAAAAACTCATTCGTTTACGATACGAGTTATATAGTTTTTTTTTTTTTAAAGCTTTCTTTCACGTCGGTAGTGCAATGGGTGGAGTTCGAACCGGCAACCACATGATCGCAAGTCCGACGCCCTAGCCATTAGGCTACCGACGCTTCAAAACAAAGTTGTTTGTGCTTGGGCTACAGATCAGTGGAACATTTGCGTAGTTAACATAAAAACCATATTTTATGGTGTAATTATTATTTCAGACCTGTCGAACATATTCGAATCGTTCCTGCCACAGCTGCTCACGTATCCCAACCCCATCGACCCCCTGAACGGCGACGCTGCCGCCATGTACCTGCACAAACCTGAGGAGTACAAGAAGAAAGTTTCAGGTGAAATATAATGACTAGTATTCTGCGAAGGGGGTATCATGCTATCTTGTTGGAGGGCTATGAATGCTCTCAGTGTAGCATAATATTAAAATACTTATAACTTCCTAATTTTTGAACCGAAATGAAATGAAATGCTATTTATTTCTGTAAGTAGATCTTTAGAGACACTTACAAGTCAATGGTTAGTTTTTTTATAGCTATATGGCTTAGGCATTTCCTAACTGACGACCTCTTTGAAGAAACACCGAAACAAACTCAGAGAACATGTCTCTTTTAAAGCCCATAAATAAAATAATGCAAATAATGTGTGGCAATGCAGAGCAATGTCTGAAATGGCATTTTGAGGAAAGAACCATAGCATCGACTCAGACTAATCGAATTATTTTTTTTATTTAGAGCAGGCAAATTTACTTTTTGTTAAAAGTAATGTTGTTAATTGGCTCTACTTGTATAAAAATTTCTTGAGACCATAAAAATTGATAGTTAGCCGATTATGACATTTCTCTGTGAATGAAAATCATAAATTAATATGAGTTAATCAGCTGCTCATACGCAAGTAGTAAACGTCATATGCGGAGTTTATGAGCCGATTGACGGGGCGACAAAACATGGCGGTCGGCCAATTTTTTTTATTAAACTAGCTACCTAGATGATGCGCTAGACCGCTTTCACTTACTCTTCTTTGTTATGTGGAAGACCTCTGCTGGTAAGTTCTGGCCTCATGCTACCGCATTGCCAAGTATTCTTGAAGATTTTCGTATTGTAAAAATAAGAAATACTATTTAGGAGAAAACTATTTAAATAAGCAATAGAATGGGTTTATTACTGTAAAAATAAAGTTTAGTAGAAGGTTTGCGTTCAGGGGGAGTGTTAGAGTTGGAACGCAACCTTATTTCATACTATCCACAGATGATTAATATTGTAGTATTGATAGTATTTCGTTTTCCGCCTTTATTTATCTGTGCATCGAATCTTCTAGAAATATCTTCTGTTAAAACTGTACTCGTCATATAAAGTTATTAAATAGTTTTCTCCTAAATAGTATTTCTTATTTTTACAATACGAAAATCTTCAATTCTGCCCCTAGAAAATAATGTGCTAACGTTATTGACTGCTAGCGACTCCGAGAGGAAAAGAGAGCTATGTTATCAATGCCTGTGATATTACTGGGTATATGATAGTTAGCAATAAGTTATAGGTTATAGTTATAATACATATAAGTTATAGGTTAAGTGTTACGGTGGTTTCGGCATGTAGAGAGTATGGGTGAACGGAGATTGACAAACCGAGACATGGCGAGTATGGAAGAGTTGGAAGGTACCGACCTCGGCGAACGTACCACAACCAAATTGGAGACGTTCTCAAAAAAGGCGAGGTTAAGAGCCGTAAACCGACGATCATGCATGAGGAGGTTAATGAACGTAGATGAAGCGAAAGTGGTACCAGGATCGTAGCAAGTGGAGATCTATAGTCTCTGCCCACCCGAATGGGAGAAAGGTGTGTAACAACTGAGTTCTCAAGATAACACTGCACATGTTATGTTACACATTTGGGTCCTAAAGAGGTGCATAGACGAAAATACGCACAAATCTTTGACACTTAGACACCGGCTAGACGCGTCAGTTAGACTGTAGGACCTCAAAATAATGTCTAATCAAAGATTATCTTACTTCATTCATATTTCCAGACTATGTCCGAAGATTCGCCACCGAGGAAGCCCTTCTAGAAAAGGACGCCATCACCGGCATGGGGGGCGCCGCCCCCGCCTCCTCGGGCTCCAAGCCGTCCAACGGCAACGCGAATAACAACAGCGATACAGAGAGCTCCATGAGCGAGTTCAGCGATGATGAAGCGCAAGACATGGAGTTATAACATAAGTTACCGCAGATAAGTAAAACTTGCTCACTCGTCACTGCCTTGTGTGTCTAAAAGGTTTGTTTGTGGTCTAATGTATTTTTTATATGGCAATACTCTACTGCTGTCAGTTGAATGTGACAGTTCGGTTCAATGTTGCCAATCAACGGTGATAATTCGGTGTTGCTATTGTAATTATAATTCTACCACAAGGTTTGACAGTTCGAATGACTGCCTCGCTGCCTTCATAATATGAGATAAACGTAACGGAGCCAGGAAGAAAAAACTATTATCTTCATTTCAGAATAGCTTGTTTTAGTACAATAAATATGATACATTCCTAGAGTATCAAGATTTTATAAAATGATAATCTGTCCTTAGTAAGAGGAAAATAATCTACAATTACAATACCATTGAGGTTATACGACGATTTGAATAAGGGTGTGTGAATTTAAGGCTGAGAACACATTGGTATAGTCATAACGATTGGATGGCAATTTTTCGTAAATAATTAGGTTATATTTATATTAGGGTGTCTGAATAATCTGAAGAATACTTTATGGATGCAGACGCAAGAGAAGACAATTGCTTCTACTTTTAATTCATGAGGATTGAGGCCCCAGTATCGGTGTATCTGACGCATCGCAACTCCTAAATGGATGAACTAATTAAAATAGGGTTTACTTGTTAGAAACCTGATTTCATCAAGATATTCCATAGCTATGTTTATGTAATTACTTTGTTTATTTAAAGATAAAATAGACCATGCAAGTTTTTCGATAAAGTTAATTATCTCTCGTATTTTTACGGTTTCGTCAATGCTGTTACGGCTATCAAACCCTTATCTTTCAATTACTCTCAGTCAGTTGTGAGAATTTTACTATATTAACAATAAAAAAATATTATGTAATTAATATTGCAGTTCATAAATCCATAAAGCAATGTGTATTGGCTTACCGGCTTACCCTTATCTTTATGAAGGTTGTAATCGTAATAATAATACTATATTATTCTCTTAAGACAGCCCTATCGTAGACAAAAATGCAAATCGAATCGAAGAAAAATCGAAATGACATTTCGAACGCGCGATTTTTTCAAAAACTTATCACTGATACGAATAGGGGGCAACAAGTAACAAGCCACCCGTAGTTAACGGAATATTTTGTAATCTAATATTATTTTAAATACAGTAAACTTAAAAAAAACCTGTCTGTACTCATACGAAATATCATTAGACCACAGACAAAACCAAATATCAAACAGCCAGTTATCTGTACTCATACAGACGTTCGCTGCCAACAATAAAAAAAAAAGTTAAAATATCTCTTTCAAAGGACCACGAACTTTGCCAATTTAGAAATTTAAAAAAAAGAATGCTCATATTCCCATGGCGGCGAACAGAAAACGCTTTAAATATATATATTGTAATAAAAAGTATATTATGCATGATGATCGTAAAACAAGTTAAAATTAACATATTTTTACTTATTTTTTGGTCGGTGTGTTGGAATATTGTGGTTAGGAATGTGTACGGTTTGTGTTACATTGTCTATGCTTAAGATTAGCGGAAAAAATTTAGAGAAAGAAGTGTTCACAAATTCGATGTTAAATGTAGGATGGTAGGCTTGGAAATTGATGGGTAGGCGTCACTAGGGTAGAATTACTTCAAAATTTAAATTTGAAGTTGCAATTGAAGGCGATGTTTTAGATGGCTTGTATTTTACCCTAGTTACGCCTATAAGGAAGTGATTGACTACTATTTTAGTTTAATAACTGATTTTCTTGTTTTCGTATCAATGGTCAAACAATTTTCGTGTAATATGATGCCACTTCAATGGCGTTGGGCTGTTAATAATTGTTAAGGCTCGCGTTGTCCCTCCTAACTTTTCCCAAATATGTTGAGGGTCTGTTTCCTATTGATGACATCAGTAGGTATCTTATACGAAACGACCATCAGACCTTCTTATAAAAATTTCTGGACAATATCAATATACCTACTGTGGCTTGGATTGACTGCTTATCAGTCAATTTTGTATTTCCAAAGCTAATTATCTAAGTTTATGAATTCGAGTGTGGAGACCATTAGTTCTATACAATTTTCAACTATTTCCTTGTTCTAGTAGTCGCTAACGCGGTACAGAGCGTGAGGATCTGGCTTCTAGACCCAGGTCGAATGGTGTTTTCGTTTAGAAAGTTCTCAGTAAGTAGCTGGATATTGTAAATTGGCTCGGCCCTTATCATGGTTCATGGGCACTTAAATATAGGCAAACTTTCCTTTCCCTTCGGGGAAAATAGATGTGATCGTATAATAATTTCAAGTCTAAGGCCCACTTGCACCAACTTTTTAAATGTGTTTAAATTGCATTTAAACACAATTTTTCATAGTAAATTTGTGTTTAAATACAATTTAAATATATTGAAGAAGTTGGTGCAAGTGGCCCTAAATCTAGCTAACTTCTAAAATAAATTGATTTGCACAGTACTTAAACTGAAACTTAGTGGTCAATCATTTCTTCGTGTAGATGCGTTGTCGCGTATTAATTTGTGATATTACGAGTAATTTTAAGTCTCATATTTACATTATATCCGTTTTAACCACCCATCTGTAGAAGTGACATTCTTTAGGCGTGTCACGAAACTTGTGAATCTGAAGGCTTCTTTTCACCAAATCGGTTTTACGCCGCTGCCGCGTTCGGCTCTCTCATTGCTGAAGGTCACAGATCACGAGAATCAGCACGCAGAACGCAGTCGTCGGTGAAATTAAACTCTAACTTGGGCCTTCTTACGTGTTTGACATTTAATCATGTGAGATGAGAAGTGCAAGTTGCGGTTTTCAAGACTGGTTAACGCATACAGAATGTCATTTGGGTGGGTTACTATGTCTTACAAATAGTAATAGCAATAACTCCATATAATAATACAATAACAAAATTACCTTAAAATTACTTGTAGTTTTACTGTATAGTAAGCACGATATTTGTAACGAACGTTTAAACATTAGATTTTAACTTAAACACGTACGCTATAATCTTGAAAATAATTTTCGATAAAAATACTAATGTATGTATAGATACTAACATAACCTCTTTGGTTGGGGAATTATGTCGACTGGCAACACACACGGTGTGAGTGAGCGAGATAGCATTTTGTAAATATCCTATCTGTCCCATAGATTAAATCCAACTTAATATGAGCCCGAATCATCGGACTAAAGTCATCACTATATCTCATAGGTATTTAATTATTTTTTATTAATATGATTTTAGTTATATTCGAAACAAGATGTGTCATTGTGAAATGTCGATCTCCCTCTAATATGGCGACGGGTTGTGGAAGAAAAGCGGCTAATAAATTTTCTTACAATGCTTAATTTAAATTGGAACATTGGGTGCAATGAGGGTATAATTTTTGAAGTAGAGCAACCTCGTAGCTAAGTCATCTTAATAAATTCCTACACATCTAGAGACAATAGATTAACTTGGTCCAATTATATACAAATGAACCTTCGGTACCAAACGACCCTGTTGATCCCAGTGCTACAATTATTTATTTCTGTAAACAAAACGAATTTTAGCAGGTTTTTAAATCGTTTTGATTATCATTATACCTGCCGGTTTGGGGAAAACAATATCTGCATTATAAGTTTATAGTAACAGAATAAGTTCTCTCTACTTCTAAGGTTGAAAAAAACGGCCGATCATTTTCTACCCAACCCCCACTTTGTGATGTTGGCAACACTAACATAGATTGTCTATGCTTTCGCCAATGTTACCCGTTCAAAGAATTGGCGTGTTTTAATAAAAGTCAATTCGTCGAGGTAGAGAAATATAAATTTAAACTGTCAAGGAAGAATAAGCAGACAATTATGACCCTCTGGAGGGTCACAGTTCTTTAATTAATAAAAATAAAAACTGTACTTAGTCTAATTGCTGTTTGACGATTTTAGATTTGTGTTGCTATATTTTTTTCTTAGCACAATCATTATTTTTTATGCTTTGAACACCGCAACGTAAGGTATGTTTTTTAATTGGATTTAGATTTTATTGGGAATTAACATAAGCCAAGATTGCCAACATTAGTCATTGTTCATTTCAAATCAAATCACAATACTCTATTTACACATGAAGTAAGAGACAGGAATTATTTCAAACATATCTGGTTTAACTTGGAGCATCTAACTATATCTTATTGTATCAATAGTTGTGTAATTTTCGAGTAATATGTGGCCAGATCAATGCCATTTCCTGAGACACGAAATAATCAAATAGTCTCGTTGCTTTTTTAATAAAATAGACCTCAAACAATTTGGGATATCGTGGCGGTGTTTAAAAGCAGTTTAAATGGGCAGGCGACGCTTTCATCAATAATAGTATATTGTCTGTACAATCGGCGATGTTATCGGACGTTTTATCGACTTTATAATTAAGACTAATAAGGTTGAAAGGTTTACAATAAACAATATTGCTGGTTGTACAAACAGCCACGCTTAGTACTAAGTTTTTTGATTACTGTAGGTACCTACCCATAATAGTTACATGCATACCTACAAGAAACTAAATGGTGAAAAGATTATGTACCTAGGTGCTTGCTTATGATATTGTAAACATCACTTATACGCATCACACGTTGCCGTGCCAATGAGATACCTGTTGTTTTAGGATACAAATATTGTATATTTTTTAAAGTTAACTGTTTTTTTTTTCAAACATATTTTTTCAAATTACTTAGTACCTATGTGGTTTTTTAAATTGATGACTAGCGCTGTCGCTGCCGAATGTTGGTATTTTAGCATGTTTTGTTATGTTCGTTTTGTTTAAATATAAACCGAATTATTTAATGTATAAAATTGGAAACTATTTTAATATCAATACATGTATTGTCGTGTGCTTCCTTAAAATATGTTGGTAACGTCAGTCTAATTACGAAATGTATGTTTATAAATAATGAGATATATTAATTAATGCATGTTTGAGATTTATGCGGCTGGCTGTACCAATTATTCAAAATAATATTTGTTTTTAATAATATGACATGGCTTTGGTAAATTCGTTTTGATATTAGCGTACATATCACTGTTTATTGCGCGTTTCAAAAAGAACATTTCACGAAATACAGATCTCTAAAGTGCCCTCGTACATATTGAGTTTAACAGCCATTGCTCCATCCACTAGAGACGTTCGTAAAGTAGTTAGTTATCCGGCAATGTACGTCTCAATCTTGGATATTGTGTACAGGGGCTGTTATGTTTGACACATTGCGAACTGTAAGTGTTGCAATCGTCTTAATAATAAGTCTTTAGGCTATATTAATATAGAGTTTAAAAACAACACGAAAAATTATTATTAATGATAGACAATTATCGTATCTTTGAAAACTCAGCCATAATAATATATTATATTTTTGGTAATAAGGAAATAACAAGTTAAAATTTCTTAGTTTTACTTCCCTGAAAGTTGGGTTGACAGGATTTTTCTGGAATTTTTATTTGTCCACCCAGCTTTTGTCGGTATGAATCATTTAGATTAAAAGTCGCTGTGGTGTCGATATAAAGCTTATACTTATGAAGAGGATGAAGGTTTCTAAATGTCCAACAATTCATGTCTACATATATATCATTGGCGCGAAAAAGCAAAAATGAAAAAAAAATGGCGCCCTAATTTGTAATTCTAATAACAGATGGCGCATTTAAAAACCTTTGTCAGTTTAATTAACAATGGTGACGTGACATTTGCAATAAAAATAGGATCTTTAATTTTTTTATCTTTGACAAGATGGCGGTCACGTCACGATTGTTCGGTTTATGGATATAATTGTAATCGAGGTTGAATATATTACCAAAATATGTCGGGCAATCCGCCCGCAGCACGGAATCATTTATACATGTAACAGAATAAAAGTTTATAATATTATATTTTTATTTCATTACATGCAATAAACTTACGTTATTTTTAAACTAAATCTGACTTTTATTGCACCAACTTACAGCATCTAAAGTTAATTCATCCATCCACAGATTGACCGCAGTTAGTGCATTTAACCTTGCAGACAGATCGATCGATCGCGTAGCTAATATTATTACTTAGCCCAACCCTAATCTACTTGAGTCTTAATGCGTGACTGTAAGTCGAACACCGGTGGCACAGAGTTGAGCAGGAACTAAGTTATCATACAAAATGAAACAACAAATTGATTTATTAACATAACTCTATTAAAAATAAACATTTTAACAACAGGCGCTATGTACATTGTACAGTATGCCATAATCTATCTACACTCATACAATAAGAGCGGGCGTGCATCTGCGACAAAATTACAAGACAGTATACGATCGTCCAGATCATTAAGATTATTTGGTTTGAGCATGACAAAAATTGTAAAATAAAACAGACTATATTAGTATAGATACAAATTATTAAGACTTATTTGTCGCAAATGTGCGCCCACTCTAACGCCGTAGCGATGGCAGCGAAATAATCGACATAAAAGCTTGTGCCAGGATACCCGGATACCCCGAAAATAATAGGGGACATGATAAATGAAACGGGGGCGGACAACGGCACGTGGTTAAGTGCCCTAGGATCTGCTACTCACTCTAGAGGTATCTAGTTTAATTACAAATAAAACAACTCGACTGGTAGGACGTTTACAGTACAGTTAAAAATGCATTTTTTCGATATCCACACTTATAAATCATAAATAGGTTTAATATAATGCTTGTATATATACAAAATTACTCAACAAGATTCTTACCAGAAAAAAATATCTAATAATATTATTATCAATTTAGATTCTAATAGGGTAGGCAACTGAGGAACTAATGGCGCTACCTCTATTCTATTCTATTTTTATGGTTCTGACTCCATCGGTAACGTTCGATGATTTTGCCAATGTCAAGGTAAGTATGAGAAAGTAATGATCGTAAACTGTTACACAACTATTAATCAGTGTTTGTAGCCTCCATGGCGCTACCTCTGACTTGGCCAATACAATCCCATTGGCTGACAGCTCTTTGACATAATTTCTAATGTCATTATAATGCGTTTTGATTGGCTGTCGTGGAAATAATCGTGGGTGCTGACATCTATGTTAGCTTCGCGTTGCCTACTCCAGACCTAGGTCTAACTCAGGACAAATGCTGACACCTCTAACCAATACCATGATCGGGAACCTCCCTATTGCAAGTGATAGAACGCGCTCTGACCTCCGGTCCTTATTAGCCCTGCAGAGGCGACCAGAAAATGGCCGTCAGTACTTTTTATATGGTACAAGGTCTGGTCTCTTGATGGGGACCAGTGATTGTGCTAGACCAAACTTTCAAGATGATTTTGGCCTGCCGAGGTCTCCATGAACATTTTGATTGTTTGTGGATGGATGGCCGTTTATACTGTCGGAGTGTCTGCGTTTTTGTGAGAAGGATGTATAATCGTGTTTGCATTTATTTTAGTAAAATGTAGTCGGTATAAGTTGTCTGTGTCTTCAATTATTGTAATTGGTCTGTATCGTTTTAATTGAAGTAAATAAATAAATAAAAAATAAATAAAATTAAATTTCCACGCTCTAAAATGTTGGCTACAATTGAAATCACTAACTTCAGTAAATTAGCCGTAAGTAATATAAATGGCAGTTATTACAGTTATAACTTACAGCAATATATTTTAAACTGTTTTATTTAATTACGCTAACTTCGGCTATAATTTAAATCATTGGAGGATGTTAAAAACGTTTTTTTTATAGAATCGTTTATCTGTAGACTATACTGATAGTTAATTAGCAACATTTTAGCAGTGTGAGACAATCACAAATCGATTACTCACCCAAAATGTATTGTTTTAGGCTGCTATGACTGGAATTATTAATAAAAAATCTGTATAAAGAAGCATATGGATGAATTTCTGACAGTTTCGCGGGGGGCGAGGATTCCCAAAAAATCCAATTATCCTGTGTGTGTGATAAGAAATCTAGACCATCAAGCAGCGATAATTAGTGTATCAAGACACCTAAGAGTGAGTACAAAAATGTCATAAATGCGATTCTGGTGGTTCTGCAATACAGTATAGCGTTACAATAACAAAAAAAAATACGTAAAACGTAAAAAAAAGAATCATTACATATACACGGTGTCTGGGCTCAATACATTACATTCACACACTTGTGATATATTTTAATTAATTTATTTAGGAATCTTCTATCATTATATTCGCTTGTTCTGCATTTTGGACTTTCATACGACCTTGTGTTTTAAAATACACTTAAGTAAGTTAAAAATTACATTTAAATGCTTGTCTGTATAGAGTTTCTTACGACACCAATGGAAGATAATTATTCAGCAGGGTTATATGAGCTAAGTTGCTAGGAAGATAAATCTAGGCAATGATGATGAATTCAACATAATTATGTTGACTTTCAAACAATACAATCATTATTTAAAATATAATTCAATAGATGGAGAAGTGATGTCTGATATATTACAATAATGATCATCCATTTAAATTTGAATACTTTATGGTTCATTATACTGTAGTCTATATGAAATCCATTAAAAAAGAATCATATAAAGTCCAAAACCCAGATCCCCTAACACCAACAAAGTCAATATTCGACTAAAATTAGAATTACATCAAAGTCAAGACAAAATCAAGCTAGTGGTCAAAGTAAACACATTCAATTGTAATCAAAACACTGTTATTTTATGAATATTTAACAATAAAGTAGCAACACTGAATTTTAATTAAGTAATATAATATTGAGATTTATGAGATAGGCCTATGGTAAATAATTATGAACTAGTAGAGACTTAACTACGTAAGGTATAGAAAAAACATACATTTCACAGTATCTATTTATATATATATACAGAAACCTGGCGATCATGAAAATAAAGGAGGACCCCATATGCCCAGCCTGTGGGGAAGCAGAAGAAACAAGCTTCCATCTAATAGCAAAATGCACAATGTATGCGCTACTTAGATGGGAAATACTAGGAACCGATGAGATAAATGAAGAACAGCTAGCAGAACTCTCCATCGGACAACTGGTGGGCTTCTGCAAGGGTACGGGAAGATTTGCGACGCCGAGCGCCAGTAACCCATGACGGGATCCACCAACAATGGGGAACTGGGCGAAATAATCCCAACATGAGGACTGATCGCCCGTCTGGTGCCTGCTGGCGTCCCCAAATATAAATAGAATAGAAATAGAATCTATTTATATAAAACACATTAAACACCAATTAAATATGTATGAATGATGAAGGTGCTAGTATATTATATCTTATATGGTTTTATGCAGGTTCTAAGCTCTGCCTGCAATAGATATTTTCTTACACAAAATTTTCACTTAAAATTGCTTACCATTATGTATTTTTGAATTAAATTTAATAAACATCAATATTGATTAATACACTGAACACTACACACACATAATTATGAACTTTTAAAATGGTATTATGTATTGTATGTTTCGAGTACCCTGCCATACAATGCTGAATGAAACAAACCTTCTTGCACAAAATCACTGATTGAATCACTTATCCGCTGTTCAGAAAGCCCTTTATCACTGATCACTTGATGCACACTGATCACTAGCTTGACATATCACTCAGTCATCACTATCACCCAGTGGTTGGGTGGTTAACCAATGATGAGACCGCAGCCAAATTTAAACTGTTGTTTGCCCTGGTTCGCCATGCCGGAGAGCGCGAACGTGAATGGCAGAGGTTGCAATTTCTTTTCAAGAACTGCTCCAATGTTCCAATTTGAGTCTACCATGCCTAAAATCAAGGTTGCAATTATGAGATTAACATTTTTTTACCGAAATATTAATAATTAGCTATTTATAATATAGTACCACGATCCTAAACATAACTGTTTTTTTTTTGAGACATCAGCAATCTTATTTCTGCCTCAGGATGCAATCAAACTCTTTGCCTCTCAATTTTATCAAAATTAGATCAGCATTCATGAGTGAAAAGATGCATGTATAATAATATTATGAATTTTATTAAGAAACAGTATATTTTTATCAGTATAGTATACATAAGGTTATAACATATATATATATATATATATGGTTACTATAATGACTATATTTTTATCAGTATAGTATACATAAGGTTATAACATATATATATATATGGTTACTATAATGACTATATTTTTAGGCTTTTCACCTCATTTTGATCATAATGGAGTGTTTTTGGCTTTTATCCTTACATAAAGGTTGAAACACAGTACTGTGTCGTGGCGTGCGTGAGAAGTGTATCGGTATCATACATTCATTTATAAACGACACAAACTAGTAATTTAACACCACAACAAGGTAGTGTGTTTCTACCTTAATACAGATACATAAGGCATTAGAAAAATATTGGTCTTACCTCTAAATACTAGATCTGCTTTGGGTATGTTGACCTGGTAGCCGACGGTGCCGACAGACTCCATCCCTCGGAACGAGGTGTCCATTTCCGCTACCACCTGGAAAATAAACAGCTTATTGATTAACACTGCTCATGACAATGATACCTTTCATTTGATGCAATTATGATTAAATTTCACAGCGAATTCACATGCGAAATCGCCGCATTTGCTATTTTGAACAAATTGCGATTTTGAGAAGGCGGAAGAAAATAAACGGGTGTGACAACTGAAAAATTATTTCATGTCATTTTTCACAAGCTATCTACGAAATGTTCCACGCCTACAAAAAGGCGTGTTTAAAACGCATTTACCAATGAAAAAACCGGCCAAGTGCGAGTCGGACTCGAGCACCGAGGGTTCCGTACTTAAAAATATTTTTATTATATGATGTAACTAAAAATTTATTCTATTCGCAATTTTTCCTTTATATGTGCTATAAGACGTTGATTCGTGCCAAATTTCAAGATTCTGATTTCACGGTAAGTACCTTGTAGGTTTTTATTCCTTTGCGAGTGTCGAAAATTTCTCAATTAAGAATGAAGTGATGCTGAGATACAGCTTGACCTCTCCGATGTATACAGACCCATACAAAGAAGAGATCATCACAGTTGGTTTGTGAATAAATTATTTTTGGGATCCATTTGGCCTCAATAGCCAAGTGGTCCGGACCGCGACTGCTACGCTAGAGGTCCTTGGTTCGATTCCCAGGTCGAGCAGTGTTATTGGGTTTTTCTATGAAATTCCCAGTAGCAGCTCGGAGTTAGGAATTTGTGCCCGGTTAATGGCAATAGGCTCGCCCCCTATTACATGGGGACCTAAACATACCGGCGAACTGTGGGTGTACATTAGTACGCCTCTGCCTAACCCTTCGGGGAATACAGGCGTGATGGTATGTTATGTTATTTCTAATCCTTATATAACTTCACGTGAGCAAAGCCACGGGCAAAAGCTAGTACTATATAAACACATTAGAAGACGGGAGAACAGGACAGGTGTTACCTGTAACTGTTCACTGCACTGCTTGAAGTAGCACAGGTGGAAGTTAGCCGTGCTCAGGGTCGCTGACACCTCGGACTCTGAAATCCAAATACAGAAAAATCAACGACAAGTATTACTAAGCGGGAAAAACAAATGGAATTGAATATTATATTTTTTATCCCATCTATTCGACAAGGACGACTTGGTTCGCCTTTAAGTGCACCCAAAGGTGTTTCCTATTTTTTTTTTATGGGATATGGGGGCAAACGAGCAACCGGATCACCTGATGGTAAGTGATAACCGCCGCCCATGGACACCCGCAACACCAGAGGAGTCGCAAGTGCGCTGCCCGCCTTTAAAAGGGTTTGGGCCTCCGGTAACCTCACTCACTCGGCGAAACACAACGCAAGCGTTGTTTCACGCCGGTTTTCTGTGAGGCCGTGGTATCACTCCGGTCGAGCCGGCCCATTCGTGCCGAAGCTTGGCTCTCCCACGTGAAAACTTTTAAGAAACTTTTAGCGGGCAGTAATGAGTTTTTAATCCTCTTTATATGTGCGCCGCAATGAACTTTGCCGCGCACTTTTTGAGCCTCGCTACGTTCAGGATTCTTCTAAAGAATCCCTCGCTACGTTCGGGATTGTAGAGTAGAATCCCGAGCTTAGTGAGGGATCCAAAAAAACGCCCTCGCCGTAAAAATATTATTTTGTTCCCTTATGATACAATTTACTATTTCTTATTTGTATTAAGATCCGAGTTTAAGGCTCAATCATTTTAAACACGTAATAGTAACATAAATACACGAAATCTCTATGGCGTGGCTTCACTTCCCAGGTCAAGCTAACATAACATAATCAACCCATTATTATGTCCCACTACTGGGTAAGGGAGTCTCCTCAGAATAATAGGGATTAGGCTATAGTACACCACGCTAACCGTGCGAGTTGACAGACTTAACTTGGTGAATTCTCTGGACTAGAAACAATCAGTAACATCTGTATTTTGAAATATTTAAAAAATATTAGTCGGCTAAGGCATTTGGAGGGGTTTTCCCCCCCCAAAAATTCCCCACCTAGTGATTGGCAATTCTCGAGAACTTTGATAATTTTATTGTACCTAATGTTCACAGTAAAGTCTTTATTTATTTTATCTTTATTGGCTCATCAACAATTGTTTATATTATATAAAAGCTATGATCAGCATAGTGTAACAATCTATTACAGATAAGCACATCATGCACTATTTTTTACAAAAAAATAGCCACAAAATAACATAAAAACTGCTTATTATTAATTAAGACCAAAATATAATACTCAAACTAAAATATTACTCTTATTGAAAAATAGACCTTTAAAAACCTATGAGCAATACCTTTTTAATAATATCATCATGAAAGTAACGAGATTATTCCTGAAAATTCATCGACAACTTTTCGAGAATGTTTCTTCGAAAGAGAATTTACTAGGAAACATGATTTACAAACGATTATACTTCATAAAACATTCAAAAATGAGCTTCTAAACATGTACCACAACCACACCACGTGGCCGTTGCGTGGACGCAACGACAGTGCGCGCTATGAAAACCGGAGTCGAACTGTGTCTGCACACCACGTAACCACATCGCAACTACTGGCGACAACGCAACCACATAGACATTTTGTCGGTACCACAACGCAACTACAAAAGGCTGCAACGACACTATTCACACACCACTGCTTGACAGCATTTTGTCGTTGCGACGTGGTGTGGTTGTGGTACGTGAGAGGAAGCCCTAATATGCAATCTGTGTATCTTGCATAGATAAACAGATTCAAGCATAATGTTACAACTCACCATCCATGGTGTATCGTGCGGCTGCAGAGGTGATGGCGATCTCTCCGCCCATGACGCGCGCGCCCGACTGGTACACCAGCTCCGTGCCCAACGCCAGCCGCTTCGTCACGGACTGCACCAGGAAAAACATTAAGATGATGATGAAGAAACACGTGCTACTGTACTGGGCCCCAAGACTGCTATTTTGTCGTGTCAAAATCGTCACTCAATGGCTTCAGAATAGGGTATTACACCTTTTTTTGAAAACTGTTTTACATTAATCCTTAGATCGTAATGAACCAGTAGAAATTTTATTTCAGTTTTATAAAACCGAAAAATGCCTTAAAAACTATTTTTAATTTATGATTTTGAATTTTCGCGCGGAAACGCTAGCCGCCATGCTACTTCGGGTCGTGACGTCACTTCGTTAGTAAACAATACAACTGCAAAAGACCAAGTAACGTCAAGTTACTATCGGAGTGACATCACGTCGGAATCCAATATGGCGGATGGCGTTTTAAAACAGATGAAAAAAGACTATTTTTGAAATTGAATTATAAAATTTACATTGCATTTGTATAAATAAATACTAACGTTTCTCGTTTACTTTTTTAAAAATCTATCATAAACATGCATTTTTATATTTTTTCTTACATGGTGTAAAATACCCTATTGTTGATTTTTGACAGTTTTGTCTACGAAATCTGACAGTTCTTATGTCATTTAGTGCCATTGAACGACCATTTTGATACAACTGAAATAGCAGACTCGGGGCCCTGGCCAGGAATCATGGGTTAATTCATGACTGGACTAAGCCATCATTCCTTACAGATGTATGACTTGTTGAGTTCTTTTTTTAATGGGATAGGGGGGCAAAGGACTAGTGGGATCACCTGATGGTAAGTGCCGCCCATGGACACCGGCAGTACCAGAAGAGTCGCAAGTGCGTTACCCGGCTTTTAAAAGGGTTTGAGCCTCCGGTATCCTCACTCACTCGGCGAAACACAACGTAAGTGTTGTTTCACGCCGGTTTTCTGTGAGGCCGTGGTATCACTCCGGTCGAGCCGGTTCATTCGTGCCGAAGCATGGCTCTCCCACGGTAAACAAAATTTTAGTTTCAAATGAATCTACGGCTATGGTTGCTTATTTATTTTGTTTCCAAATAAGTTTTATTTTTCTTAATTTCAGTTAGGGTGAGGTGGCTCCCTCTACGCGATCATTATTAGGTTATGAGATGATACATACATACACACCATCACGCCTGTTTTCCTCGATGGGTTAGGCAAAGGCGTGCTAATGTACACCCACAGTTCGCCAGTATGATTAGGTCCCATGTGATAGGGGGCGAGCCTATTGCCATTAACCGGGCACAAATTCCTAACTCCGAGCTGCTACTGGGAATTTCATAGAAAAACCCAATAACACTGCTCGACCTGGGAATCGAACCGCGACCTCTAGCGTATTGGCGGCCGGTCAGAGTGATTTCATTTTGTTTTACTAATTTCAACCATATATCAAAGCTATTGAAATTGACTTTAAATATTTTCGCTTTAAATCCGCCGGTTTGCGCTGACCCTTAGTCTTACGCTAATCCTACAGTTTTCCTGGACGGCGACTAAGAAGGTCATGAATTTTTTGTATATTTTTGGTGAATGAAAAATTCAGCTTTAGACTGGATTCGAACCTAGCTCTTCTAGTTTGAACTATAAAAAGTATATTAATTATATACTAATATTATAAAGATGAATGATTTGTTTGTTTGTATTGAATAGGCTCCGAAACTCCTGGACCGATTTGAAAAATTCTTTCACCATTAGAAGCCGACATTATCCCTGGGCCCCTAGTCTGCTATTTCAATTGACTCAGAATGACCGTCTAATGGCACTAAATGACATAAGAAATGACAGATTTCGTAGAGAAAACTGTCAAAAATCAACCATTATGAAGTCACTGAATCACAATTCTGACACAACTGAATAGTAGACTCGGCACCCTGATGAACATAGGCTACTTTTTACCGCGGGAAAATGCTTCATTCCTACGGGAAAACGGGTGAAGCCGGGCCGGGCAGCTAGTTACTAATATTAATAGGAACTTTACCTGTAAGTAGTGAGCCACAAAAACTGAAGACTTCTCGTTGAAGTCTGGCTTGCCGACAGCCATCGCCAGCGTGTAGTCCGAACCTTTATACTCCAAGGTGCCCTGGGTGGCTGTCAGCTTGCATTCTTGCACCTACAATACAATAAAACATCGACATAATTCGTTTTTCAAGGTTATGTTTTTGGCATAATAATGTGACATGCTCCACCCCTGTCGCCCCTTCTCCGTGCCCCAAGCCTCACCCCGCGCGTCGCTATAAAAGGATCGGCAGACGACGCGCGGGCCTTCTTCCGGCTGCAGCTGCCCAAGCTAAGTGCCGCCCTCTACCGGCCGGACCTCGCTTCGAAGCCTTCATTCGAACCACCCTGAGCTTAACTCACCCTACTCTTGCCTTAATTTAATTTAAAATCTTAACCTAGTGACAATAAATTTGTATTTCTTGTGTTCAGTGTAATTTTTTTTTAAATCTTACTATCAATGCGGGTCGCACACTACTAGTATTCCTGTTAACCCCTCGTGCTAAGCTAGATTGCTTGTGTTACGAGTGAGTGGGTTCACGTCGGTAGTGCAATGGGCGGGGTTCGAACCGGCAACCACATGATCGCAAGTCCGACGCCCTAGCCATTAGGCTACCGCCGCTTTTTATTTATCGCTTTTAATTTATCTCCTCTAAATAGTTCCCGGTCGGCCACGTTCCTAAAATGTGTCCACCACGTTACAATAATAATCAAGGTATTATACTGTCTCACTACCGGCTACAGGTCCACTCTCAAAAGGGTTAGGCTATTTTTTTTTATTCCTGATAGGCTTACGCTTAATCACCCGTTCGCCTGATGTTAAGCGACACTGCGACCTAAGATGGAGCGCGCTTGCCTAGAAGACACCCAGATTATATATATCGGGGCGATCCACTCGGGAAGCGCATTCCACATTTCCGCGGTACGCATAATAAATGTGGACTTAAAGCATTTCGTTCGGATTTTCGGAATATTCACCATGAATCGATGTCGCTTTTTCGTGCTTCTGGTCGTCCGATAGTAGAAAGGGCAAGGGAAAATAAGATCGTGGAGATCTGATCCACACTCTCCGAAATGTATCCGATAAAATGCAGATAAGCTAGCTAAGCTATTGTCAACAACATTGGCCTAATGCGACTACACATGCCGTCGATAACATCTCTTAAGCATGCAGGTTTCATTACGATTTTCCTTCACTGTTTAAGCGCATGATAATACACACATAACTTCATCATCATCATCATCAATCAAACTGGAGATCTTTGACTTGGCAGTCTAATGGTCATATCACTGCATTGACTGTGGCAACCCTGTGCCTATACACCTGCTTAAGGGATGTGCTCTACGCGGCCTCACCTAAACCCATTGAGGTGGCCTCATATTAGTCAAATATTGCTTGACCATTGTTACAATAAGACACTGCTTTTTATTTATGGGATAGGGGAGCAAACGAGAAAACGGAACACCTGATGGTAAGCGATAACCGCCGCCCATAGACACCCGTAACACCAGAGGAGTCTGGCTTGCCACAGTCAATGCAGGAGTCTGGGTTTGGGCCTCCGGTAACCTCACCCACTCCGCGAAACACAACGCAAGCGTTGTTTCACGCCGGTTTTCTGTGGCCGTGGTATCAGTCCGGTCGAGCCGGCCCATTCGTGCCGAAGCATGGCTCTGATTTTTTATTAATAAAAAAAAATCAGTTATCCATACCTGTGCAGCCCCCTTCAGCCTGATCTCAGGAGTCAGTTGGTGAATAAGACTGAAGTTGATATTTCCTGATGGATCTACGTCACCCAGGATGACGGGGAACGCCTCTGTGGGGGAGATCTGCTTGGTGCCGATATATGTAGCGCCTAGCTTGTACCCATTCTGTGCTGAACTCATTGTTAGAGTGTGGGACATCTGAAATCGAAAAATGGTGGATTACACAATTATTATAGACTTCATCAGTGCTATGGTATAGACAGAAAGAAAGAAAGAAAGAACGAAACACTTTATTCAGCACAGTAAAGTCAAGTACATTCATAATAATAAGCTATACTAACAAAAAATAAAGATAAAATATAGTACTATGACCAAATTTGCGCCGAAAGGGATCTGGTTCAGCATATGCCAGACAAATTTGCCTGACGCTGGTTTTCAACCAGGTCCTAATCACGCAGGGATGTGAAACCAGTTCCTTAATTAATTAATTATGTTCTATACCAAGAAAATAATAATGATTAAAATAGTCTGTATCAGCTCAATGTTCTGTGTGTACCAGTGTAAATATAAAACGGTTCACATTTATGTTCACACCATTGTATACCACCATGTAAACATACAAACAATAAGCCTTCATAGGATGGTTTTTTTTTATTTCTTTTGTCTCTTGATAAGATAAAAGGACATGCTGTCTGCTCACGCCACTATTAGTGTTAGACAGAGTTATACACCCACAGTTCCAGTCTCATTTAATGGTGCTTAAACTTCAACAGCTTAGTTTGCAATTCATGTCTGATTAATGGAAATCCATTAATCAGACATGAATTGCAAACTAAGCTGTGACTGGTAGTGTGATAGAAAAACCCATTAACATTTACTTAAGAATCTAAGGTAGGTCTAAGAAGAGCTAGGTTAGATTCATATAGACCTAGGTTAGATAGATAATGATGACTGAGTAAGAACTCAGTTACATTGCTCATCCATAGTTAAATAATATCTGACGATTATAAATATTACTCTCAGATTTATTAATTTACCTGGAAATGGTTGGAGAGTCCCCTATTCACCATCAGTTTGCCTCCTTCAAAATTTACTGGCATCACATCTGGAATACAGAAATGTCAACCTTCAAGACATCTCGAGAATTATGGAATGATACATTTATGTATGACCCCCAAGTATTATATTGTATTGTAAGACCCTCAAGGGAGACCCCCAGTACAGCAGTTTTTCATAAAGAAATCATCACTGTATTTTTTTTCTACCTTCTGTTTCAGGTATTGATATTCCCACTTGGTTAAGATAAAAATGTCTTTCAGATAATTATAGAAGCCAGATTCCTAGTATGGCATAGTAAAAAATCTTATCTTATCTTCATAAATAAACAACTATATCCATATCTAGTTATCGAAATTGGCATATGTTATCAGATTTCTAAAAAAGGATAAGTAGTTTACTTTATGCACAAGACCTAAATATACCAGTAAACTATTGGTGTACATTAGTACACCTCTGCCTAACATTATGTTTTGACAACCTCTGTGGTTTAGTGGTGTTTCCTATGTATTACAAGTATTTACAAAAAATAAAGTATATAAGTATTATATCCATTGTCTAGTACCCATAGTACAAGCTCTGCTTAGTTTGGGACTAGATGGTGCTGTGTAAAATGTCCCAGGATATTTATTATTATTTATTTATTTTATAGATGTATCATAAAGATAAATATAAGCATTTCAAAATAGAATATAAAAAATATTAACAGTTCCTTAGGCTACTACAATTATTTAAAAACGTAAAACATCTTAACAGAGAGGACAAAGGTAAGTAGAATGTGGGTGTACATATTGTGAAAACAAACTTCCCTTGCCATTAAAACATATCTAACTGGGAATCAAACCCAGAACCATCCGCAGCTACAACATTAAGCTATTTGTTTAGTCAATAAATTAACAGATAATCATCTAAACAGTAACCTTAAGATCAGATCATTAAGATTATTTCAAGTAACATCAGGTGAACTGGCGATCAAGCATAAGCCTATCAAGAATAATTTAAAAAAAAAGTGTATCAGTCACTCTCATTTATAGTTATTATAATGATGCTGAAAGTCATTATAGTCTGTTGAACAATTATTTGCTAGAATTATTTAATAACATGTAATTGTAATACTCTAAGATAATTATTGTAGTCTGCAGGTAATCCAATTCATCTTCTTGCTCTCATTTTAAGATTATGCTGAGTATTATAAATTTGAAATAAGAACTGTTGAAAACCAAAGAGGTTGATAACACTTATCAGAATGCAAATATAAGTAGATTCCATAGTGTTGATCGGAACCATATTCTTGTTCTGTACCAAACTATATGAATATATTTGATTATTAACCATTTATTCACAGCACATATCTAGGAAGGTTTATAGATACAGTAATGGTTAAAATTCTAGTAAATTATCTATTATTACATCATAAGATAACCCAACTTTTAGCTCAGCAAAAAATAAGTTTGGCGCCGATTTCTGACTGAACGCGTAACGTCAATACGTTTTTACCAATCTAATTATCATCGCAATCATTACAGATAATCACAAAAACAGTTAAAAAGTGTGCAAGAAATACCTTTGGTCTTTTTATGTATCTCATCCAACGTTCCCGGATTTTCACGTTTGTTGTCACTCTCTGCGTTTTGTATGTCGGTATTTGTGAGTCCCGAGTTGTAAACACGGTATCGGCTCGATATAGCACCCATTTTACTGTTCAATTCGCAATACTTTCCCTAAATTCGACAGAAATCGATGAACATGTGCAATGAAACACAATTCTGTGGAATAAAAGACAATCGCAGCGGCGTGTGAAGTTGACAGCAAATAATACCAACATAACAGATGTGAATGTGAGATGTGGCCATAAAATATCGATTTAGTTATTTGAATTTAATTGATTATAATTATTCTTACGGTTACGATGATATTGTGAGCTCGTTCTATAGCACTTCTTCTAATATTGTATTAAAACATTATAAATGTTCGATACCATCTCTTTCAATGAAGAAGAGCTGCTTATTAGATATTTTCATAATTTTGAATCAAAGTGGTGTGCCAGGATAGTAGTAAGTGGAAATCTATATTCTCTGCCTACCCCAATGAGAGACCGGTGTGAAAATATGAATGTATGTATGTTGAATCAAGCGGGCATTGGAGTCGTTGGATGCAAGCAGCATAATATATAACCCGTCCTTGTGGAAGTTAGCTGTGGCTTTTGGCTGTTATAACGATGACACAACCCTTATTACTGGTGGCTAAAATACATGTATGCGTGGTTATGAAATATATAAACGTTATCAGAGCCGTAACTTCTGAAGTTAACTGTCAACGTCGAGTGTCATGTCATCGTGTCATGTCATGTGTCATTCATTTTGTTTGTGTCGACACGATCGCTGGTATTCGGGATTGTTTTTGTTGGTAATAATTTGATAATAACAACAGTTCCAAGAAGAAAATCAGACTTTGAACTTTTAAACATCATGCCAAAAGTAGTTTCCAGAAGCATAGTCTGCTCAGACACAAAGGACCAAGAGGAATACAATGAGACGAAGCCCTTACACATTTATTACTGCCTCTGCGGTCAAATGTCCTTAATTTTAGATTGTACAATCGACCGTTTACCTCTCCGACCTACAGACGGGGCACGAGTTATAGACGGTTCCAAACACGCTCACAAAATCACTTCAGATCCTGACGAAACAGTGTATTTAAAACGAGATAAAGGTATCGAGAGGCAGTACAGGTTAAAATGCAAGAAATGTGCTATACCGATATATTATAAACATGACCAGGAAAGCAACATTGTTTTTATCATGAGAGGAGCCTTAGTCCAAACTGCAGGTGAAGGTGGAGTCACTGACATTTATAAACAAGTCGCTTTGACACAACCAAAGAAGATTATGGTCACAAAACACACTAAAAACATGGGTAAATTCAGTTCAGTCACTGTCTCCACTATTGATGAAGAAGAGGATGAGATTGAGGCTAGAGAAGTGGCAGATAGTTATGCAAATAATGCAAGGATCATTGAGAAGCAGTTGGAGAGAAAGGGAATGAATAAGAGGCAAGCGGAGACCCCAGCTCAGACAACGGAGAAAAGAGTCAGAGGGACGTTGATTGATAAATAAATTGTATACAATACTTTTAAAATTGTGTAATTCTTTGCTGTCCAACACTAACCTTTGTGTGTAGTCATATATCATATATGTCTTGGATATAAATCTGTCAACTTATTTTCATTCAATAATGTTTAAGAAGCTTCAATTCCAATGATATGACTTGATAATGTCATTTGCTTGTACTAATCAATTAATTAATTAATAATTTATTATTTTATGTCATATTGGCTACAGTTGTCAAAATTTTGCTCTTGTTGTTTAATTAATTATCTAACTACTATAATAGTCTTGAATGAGAAAGTCAAGTGCCTTTAATCTAAACTAACGCAGAGCTATCATAACAATATAACGTTTAGCCTCTCCAAGGTGAAAAAAAAAAAAAAAAAAAAAGCAAGTAAAGCAACAAACAAACAAAAAACAACATTAGCGTCTAAAATACAACATACACCACCTAAATCCCCGAAGACGCCTAGACCGGGTCAATCAATCTCAATCTGTTCCTGATATCGCCTCAGTTCTCAGTAAGGATAACTCCAACGCAAATATCACCATTAGGGGCAAGCGGCAACGTATTGAGGACTCACCCAACAGCTCGGTCTTGCGTTCTCCTTGTACCTGTACCTGCAGTAAGTTGAAAAATGAACTCAGGGAACTCATGGAACTGATGACTGTGAGGAAGAGCGAGTGTGACCTTAGTCAGTCAGCATGGAAGGCCGAGCATGATGCAGTACTGTCCGCCCTGGTTCACGATGTAGCCGAAATAAAAAACCAGTGTGCAGTCTTTCTCAAAACGACTTATAAACCTGAAGTCAGCGTACCCCACGCTAACTGGGACCATCTCAGAACAAAGGTAACCGATCCAGAGAAACGACTTACGAATGTTCAAGACCCACAACTCCAGTCTCATCCGGTAACCGGTCAGCTACCTATCGTTTCACCAAATTGTAGCGGGACAATAATCGCTCACACTGAGGTAATGCCGGAGGGTAGAAACATGGATGATCTGAGTACCCGCAATATGGACGTGTCTGATATACACTCCTCAAGCGAACAATCGCGTTGCCGAGCTCCCAAACACCGTGTCTCAGTGCCGCTTCCGGTCCCTGTTACGGATCTCCTGGCTTGTGATACGGCCAGAGATGGACCAGCTAAGGATGGCTGGGTGGAAGTACGTCACAGGCGCCCCCGTCGTTCCCTAGGGGATGTATTGCGGGGGACAGCAGCGCCTGGCGCCACTGGCTTAGAAGCATCGGAGAGGCGGAGATACCTACATCTCTTTTACGTAAAGCAGGGCACTACTGAGTCTCAAGTACGTCAGCATTTAATAACTCTCTGCGGAACCGATGTTTGCACCGTTGAAGCTCTTAAACCCCGGGGCGATTACGCATCTTTCAAGTTAGGAGTACCATCGAAACTAGCCGATCAAGTTATGGCAGCTCAAAACTGGGCAGAGGATATATGCGTGAAACCTTGGCGTCGCAACTTTCGTCCTCGTAGCGATGAGGCCCAGGAAACCGCTTAGTGATCTGGCAACTGCCGCTTCTTCTACCAAACGCAATGCCCAGGTTTGTCTACTGTACCAGAATGTACGTGGCCTAAAGACTAAACTGCCTACTTGGAGATCAAGCTTGCTACTTTCCGAACATGACCTGATAGCCGTAACCGAAACAAACTTGGACGATTCGGTGGTTGACTCGGAAGTATCTAACGGAGATTGGCGAATTCTACGCAGGGACCGACTATCCCCGGGCGGCGGTGTATTGCTTGCTGCCCGCTCTGGTGCAACTATGAAGAGACGCCGCGAACTTGAGACTGACTGTGGCGAAGACCTATGGGCCACGGTTACAATTTCTGGTCTTAATATATCGGTTTGTGTCGTCTACTTGAAGCCAACTGCGACCGACAGCGATTATATGACTTGGTTTTGCAAGGTTGAGAGTATAATCTCTAATTTGAATGGAAATATATTGATTTTAGGTGATCTTAACCTAAAAAGCGCATCTATAAATGTTAATAAATATTATTGTTATTTCTTAAGCTTTTGTGATCTGACAGAGATGAATGAAGTGATGAATATGCGTGGGAGTAACTTAGATGTGGTGTTGGCCCGGGTGGGTACCTGTGTAACCTGTGAACATGTTCCGGGAACGGAGCTGGTTCCCATCGATTTGTACCACCCTCCGTTAGATATCGTGGTAACAATCGCAGCGCTTAAGGTGAACGAAGTACTAGATCCCTGCAACATTGACCGAAGCAGGGATTGGAACTTTGCCAAAGGAGACTATACACTTCTAAGGGACCAAATTTGCTCAGCTCCATGGCAAGAAGTTCTTCATTCCAATGATGCACGCTCCGCTGTTGGTAAGTTTTACAAAATGCTATATGACTCATTTGACGTTTCCATTCCAAAGAAGAAAAGAACGGATACTGATAATAGGCGGTATCCAGTCTGGTTTTCCACTGATATTATTAAAGACGTCAAGCGTAAAAATAATCTCCACCATACGTGGAAACGTTCACGATGTGAACTAATATACGCGGAGTTTAGTGCTCTGCGATCGGACCTGAAATTAAGAACCCAGGAATCCTATAGATTATTTTGTAACAATGCTGAAAATAACCTACGCATGAATCCGCGACAGTTTTGGCAGCATGTGTCTAGCCTTAGATCTAGGGTGGTTTCGAACCAACTATTGTATACAATGGGGAGACTAGTTCTGGTGTTGAAGCGGCTGAGGCGTTTGCTCACTACTTTTTTAGCGTGTTTCTGCCTGACACACCAAAGTTAGACCCATTGCACCTAGATGTGAGTAATCAGAGAGAGAATATACCTCTCCCTATCCTAACCCTTCAGGACGTAAATAAGGGCATAGCCAGACTCAAACCCAGTAGCTCGATTGGCCCTGATGATGTGCCTGCCTATATACTTAAGGGCTGTCATGATATCTTGGCAGCTCCTCTATGTCACATATTTAACTTGGCCCTCCAGTCTGGTGTATACCCTGAGCAGTTGAAAATCTCGCGAGTCATCCCCATCCCTAAAACGAGTGACAAAAGAGCTGTTGAGGAGCACAGGCCCATCGCTATCCTGCCTACCGTTGCCAAGACTTTTGAGCATATACTCCACGCACTTATCTACAAGAGGATTGATATGCTACTCTCGGATGCCCAGCACGGTTTTCGCCCAGGTCGCTCCGTAAACACAAAACCTGCTGATTCACACAGACTATGTATCCAGCGGTTTGGATATCGGCACGCAGGTCGATGTCCTCTATTTTGACTTTCGTAAAGCGTTCGACAAAATCGATAACGATATACTCCTGTCAAAGCTAGGAGCCATAGGATTCTCGTCTAGTTACCTTAAGTTTTTCTCTGACTACCTACGGGATCGCAAACAGTTCGTCAGACATGGCTGCTTTTAGTCCAAACCATATAACACCCGCTCTGGTGTGAGTCAGGGATCCGTGTTAGGGCCGCTCTTATTTCTGATTATGATCAACGACCTTGTCACTAAGGTTATGTTTGCAAAGTGCTTGCTATATGCTGACGACCTTAAACTGGTGGCTCACATCAGAACGAGTGAGGACTGCAAACTCCTCCAAAGGGATATAGATGCTATTTACGAGTGGAGTTTAGTAAATAAACTGTTTTTTAACACAAGCAAGTGCTACATCATGACATTCGGTCGGGGATTACGACCAATCTCTTATGTCTACAGCTTAGGTGGTGAAAAAATAACTCGAGTCACCAATGTAAGGGACCTGGGAGTGACCTTCGACCGTTGTCTAACATTCAGAGATCACATTTCCATTCTTGCAAAAGAGTCCTTCAGGCGCCTAGGATTTGTTTTACGAAACGCCCGTGATTTTCATAACCCGTATGTTATAACATTACTGTATAACACCTTAGTTCGTAGTAAGCTGGAGACTAGTAGCTGTGTCTGGCACCCCTATACCGCGCCTCAAACACTAATGCTCGAGAAAGTGCAGAAGACTTTTCTGAGGTATCTGTTTAAAAGAACATACGGTTTCTACCCCTACATGTACCCTACCAACTACATCCTAGGGACTCTGGGTTTCAATTCATTGGAGGTAAGAAGAGGCCGCGATCAGCTCGCGGTAGCCTGTAAGACCTTTAATGGTCGTATCGACTGCTCCGAGCTCCATAACATTTTCTGTCGACTATTTGTGCCCGACAAATACATCAGTCGCCGGCAAAGTCGTCGGCACAATCTGTTCGCGCTGCTGCCTTGTAGAACTGTCGCCAGATCTGAGTCGTATGTCGTACTTTAAGGATGCTCAATGCCCTCTTGACGGCCAACTCTGAGTGCGATGTGTTTGCGGACGAATGGAGTAAAATAATGCGAGTATGTTTGATGTTCTGTGAGAAACAGTACGCGAGGGTGTCCACTGTTCCATATTAGTACGTAGCGAATAATTGTCTGTTATAAAAAAATGGCTACATTGTATAGTTTTTTGTATATATTGTGATTCTTTCTAAGTTAATTAATGTAATTGGTGTTGTACCGTGTTAATTAACTATAAATAAATAAATAAATAAACTTGGCCTTTTGCAATCCACATCTGGACAGAGGCCTCCCAATAATGACATAACAATTATGTACAAAAGGTTTGTACATATTGCACCTTCGGTAAGACAAGGGCGTAATTTACGCACATTGCAGTAACTGCAATATTGACCTTGTCTTCGGTAGGACAAGGTCAAAATTTCAGTTTTGCAGTTATTGCAATTACGCATTGCTATTAATATGCAATATGCATATGTATTATGCTGCCGTGGTAATCGAGAGGGTAGTAAGTCACCTGGTGGTCACCTTTGACTTACTGCCCTCTCGATTACGACGGCAGGTGTGACAGCAGGGTGTGGGTGGGTTGCACATTACTCGTATTCTTGTTAACCCCCTAAGCTAAATGCTTGTTTTACGATTGGGTTCACGTCGGTAGTGCAATGGGTGGGTTTCGAACCGGCAACCACATGATCGCAAGTTCGACGCTCTAGCCATTAGGCTACCGCTGCTTATTATTAATGTGTTTCAATGATGGTGCTTAGTTATTTAAAGCTGCGTCGAATCATATGATTTTGTAGTAGGTATATTATATTTACTTACCTTTTTATTTAGACGAACCACCTGATGGTGAGAAGCCATTGTAGCCCATGGACACCTGTAAGTCCAGGGGAGTCGCTTAAGAGCCCCGGATATGCGCCATTAGAAGATCCTCATGTCAAAGGGCAATTGGAAAACGTCAGGACCTGAGAGTCGAACTGAGGACCTCTATTTGTAGTTACCTTTACCACTAGACCTATGAGGCCATCTTATTTATTATAGTAAGTTATTCAAAACTATAACTGGTGAATCTAGTTTTTACTCATTGTTCAAATTAGGCCCAACATACTACCCTGTGGAACTCCTTTGAAATTTGGGTAAAACGATGACAACTTTTTTATTGGAAAGGGGGGCTAACGTGCAGACGCAACACCTGATGGTAACGACTAACACGACTACCTCCGCCCATGGACACCCATCACACCAGAGGAGTCACAAGTGCGTTGCCCGCCTTTTTAAAAGGGTTTGGGCCTCCGGTATCCTCACTCAGCGAAGCACAACGTACCTAAGCGTTGTTTCACGTCGGTTTTCTGTGAGGCCGTGGTATCACTCCGGTCGAGCCGGCCCATTCGTGCCGAAGCATGGCTCTCCCACGGTGGACCGGCAACATAGCATGTAATATTCATCTACAATCATAAATGGCTAAGCTTATGAATCATAGGTACCTAACTATATCTTTTGCGTTTTATTGATGAATAATTTTATGTAGGTATAATTTACTTGAGCACTAATTCTAAAATAACATACCATCACGCCTGTATTCCCCGAAGGGTTAGGCAGAGGTGTACTAATGTACACCCACAGTTCGCCGGTATGTTTTAGGTCCCATGTAATAGGGGGCGAGCCTATTGCCATTAACCGGGCACAAATTCCTAACTCCGAGCTGCTACTGGGAATTTCATAGAAAAACCCAATAACACTTTGCTTGACCTGGGAATCGAACCCAGGACCTCTAGCGTAGCAGTCGCGGTCAGGACCACTTGGCTATTGAATTCTAAAATAAAATGCCAGAATACGTTTCCCACCTTTTTTTTATTATATGAAAACAATTTTACAATTTTCTTTTTAAACAATAAATATAGGTAATTAATAATGTCTCAATTTTAATATGATTGACGGAATATATATATCTTTTACACTTTTTATTTACATAACTATTTACAATCAAGTTTCCCTTTACGGCTAGCGGTAATTACGCTAGTAATATAAAAACGTACTTAAAACCATGTTTTTTGAGTAGATACAGATTTATTTTTGTACATTATTTACAGATGAACTCGCTATGAATGAACATTTTAAAATTTTATATACCTACTTTATGTTGACGATTCTGCACTCACTATTAAAATTGATAATTTAAATATATATTAAAAATAACTTGTCTGTTATTATGTGATTTGGGCTCTACCTACTGGTTTTTAAAATATAATAAGTATATAAATCTTCAATAAACCTTTAAATAGACTAAACAGAATAGCGCTAAATAGAGCGTTAGGATAGGAAATTCAAACGAGTCTGATATATGGCAGAAAAGGCAACTTCAAAAGTTTGATATAAATTCAACGTGAAAAACACAACTTGGCACCTGACATTTTAGGGGAAGCATACATTTTATTTAGGCTACCTAACAACAAAGGAGAACGTGTAAATACTTAAAATATAATCATAGTTAAAGGTACATAAGTACTACAAAATCTCCCTTTGGTCAAGAAATTGCTGTTTGTATAAAAGACATCTATATTTCTGTAGTTAATAGGTATTGTCTGGCAAAATTGCTCGATGTTAGGCGAGTATGCATTTTGTGGCAACATTATACACTGCCTGGCAACGTTGTGTCGTGACTACATTGAAACATGTCTGTTATCATTGCAGCGACAACATTCAGAGTAGGTAAGTATATCGTGTTAGTTACACTATTTATAACTTAAGAACGGCTGAACCGATTTCGCTGAAAATTGGTGGAGAGGTAGCTTAGAACCAGGAGACGGACATAGGATACTTTTTATCCCGTTCCCGTGGGATGTGATGACAGACCGAATTCCACGGGGCCGAAGCCGCGGGCAGAAGCTTTATAAATAAAATATGTTTTTATTCAAAGACAAGAATTTTCCTACACGTCAGGAATTATAACATACACATTGAAATAAAAATTACACAATAATATATACATTTAGAATTTTACGAACATCATATGTAGTTCTACGTTTTGTGCGTTGTTACTTTCTCCACATAATCTTTGCTGTTATAGCCTAAACAGGTAGAAGTTTAGCCATCCGCTCATTGACTAGATGGCAAACTGTGCAGCACTCGCTCGTACCTAAACGTATTTTAAATATTACAGAGATAACTCACATCTTATTATATTAAAAAATACTTAAAAAAGAGTCGAAATAATTATGGTATGGTTTTTTAAATCATTTTAATTTGGCTATGATTCATATTGGTAACTATTACGTTACTGCTATAGCAATTTTGTTGGTAAGTTAGAACACTGAGAGTACCTAACTACCTACCTATGTCTTCCTTCTCTTTTCAAATCATTCTTCGTTAATACAGTGCTGCACAGTTATCCCAGAATGCGGCTTTAGAAAATGTACAGTAAAAAGGTTTCAACAGAATATATTTTTTTCGGTTAGATTCGCCTTAATTCTAGAGGAATGTGGAGTGTTGACGGCACATGGAGTATCTGACAATAATATCTACATTACGTCGCTTCATAGAATTTACAAGGGCACTTACTAGGGAATATCTTAAAGAGCTAATGTTTTGAAACTTGCAACACCTTGTGCTGTTTTTTTTTAATCTGGCGGATATGGCGCCTTGAGTTCGTTACTCAAAGGATTTAAAATCAATGATCTATCCGAAGAAGTAAAATATATCACATTAGAAGTTCATTGTTCCTTTATGAAAATGATTAGCGTAATTTCTTTGTGGGTGTAATGAGACATTTAACACAACTACATGCATTTTTTTAATTAGCACGGTAAATTCCCATGGATGGTCTTCCATCTGGGAAGCAGCAGGATATGTCATACTCGTACCGACTAAAACACACATGCGCTCTTGCCTCCGACGGACTAGGTATGGAACACAACTACATCCCCATTTCTGATTTGAATTTTGTGATTTCTTTGCATTTTTCATGCCAAGATTATAAAGTTATTTTAGTGAAGGGAAAATTCGACTCGCAGGCAGGATTCGAACCTGCGTCTTCTGGCTAGGTACGCCAGACGCTATGACATCTAAGCTACCGCGAGTCCCTGATGCGAGCTTAGATGTCATAGCGTCTGGCGTACCTAGCCAGAAGACGCAGGTTCGAATCCTGCCTGCGAGTCGAATTTTTCCTTCACTAAAATAACTGTTACTATATTGTTCAAATTATCAGTAACTATTGAGTTATTAATATTATTTAATTACCTACATAAATTATACATGTTATTGTTGTAGTAGACATATCTATAAAGTTTAAGCGCAGTTCAAGATGTTGCAAATTTCGCTAAATTTAACTAGTTTTTTAAACTAAATAGTTAATGATTACCTAACTCCGTTGTCTAACTAATAAAAAACTTGTGACAATCGATATTAGTAGGTAAATGCCTCATTGCAAATACACGGTCATTCTATTACTGTCTTTTATGAAATTAATGATACCATGATACAACAATTGATACGGTTCTATTAACTCTTATATAGACAATTTCACGTACCTATCTCCTCTCTGAATATGAGAAGATTGAGAAGTTGGGGGTGAGTACCCACGTGAGTTGAGCTGGCAGACTTCACAATCTGTCCAGATTATCTTTCAGGTTTCGCATCGATTAAACTAGGTCGGATACACAGTTTAATCGATTAATTGATAAATAATATGTTTATGTTAGTGTAGTTACCTACTAGGTAGGTATGTCGTGTTTAAAGGCCGATTTTTTAAGGCATATTTTTATGTTTTGATGTTAATTATATTGACGATCATTATTGTGATATAAACCAGAATAAAGTGAATAGAACCGTGACAAATATTGATGATATAGGTACTTTAAATTAACATTCCGCAATATTATCAAGAATTCACGTAGCCTTATAAAGCAAGGATGTTAGTTAAGAAAATTATTGCCCAATTTTTTTAAGGTTTTTTCATCTAATACAGTAAAGGGATTACTGTTCCCATACTAAGGTCATACGTCGGAGTTCATTAAATAAAAAATAACTTTGACCACTATAACATAGATGCTAACGCATACTTTGACTTATTAAACTAACAACCCGAGAAGGACATGGATGGAGAAATCGTATATAAATCGATCCATCTATAAAATCTATTAAAAGTTCAAAAGAGTGCTTACGTTTATATTGTAAAGTTACTAAAAAGATGAAAATCAGACTTTCATCTTTAGTTTTAATATAGGCGTCGGTTGAGCCCTGAATTTTAAGTAATAGGTAATGTTCAGTGTCTAATCTAAAAGTGGTCGAAACTATTCAATCAGCTGAAGTTATAAACAATATTGACTGTCTTAATAACAGTAGGTATGTACCTAGGTACTTTTCGTCATATTTTTTATTGATGTTTGGTATTTTTTATAAATTCAGTTTTTAGGTAAACTACTGAAAATTGTATTTCCCTACCTCGAGGGCTAATTATACAATCAGTTCCTCAAAGTCTTCAAATACGGTATTGTCTTGGATCTGGTGCTAAAAATTAAAAACATAAACGTCTAGATATAACAAATTAGTACTCAAATTCCGCTAAACAAGTCAATTAGCTTTCCACTTAATACTGAATTGTAACAATTAAAGCGATTCTTTACAAAATCACACCAAATTTCATAATTCACCTCAAAAGCTCTAGCGTTCAAGAATTTTGAAAGCTTATCTCATCATACTTAATATCATATTATGAGCTCGTAATCATCAATTGCTGAATATAAGCTTAATTAAAATCTTTATTACTTAAACAAATATGTAAAAACTAGAGGAAGAATTGTTTTCATTCATCAATAAATTACATTTTTACTATTCAGATGAAAAAGATTTTGTTTTATGCAATTTTTACGCATATTATAATTAATTCACATTTACTAAAACTTGCAAAATACAATAGGTATGCTATTTTGCAAAGTAGTATCAAATTTCTTCTAAAGGATAAAATTATACATTTTATATTACAATTACATACCTCTAGCTGAATTATTGTTTTCATGAGATTATTAACTCTCTCTCAGAATTGGAAAAATTACATTTTCTAATTTAAGAATTTAAAAGGGCCAATATTCTGCAATATCGACCTTATAATGTAGTCTCACATTTTAAAGTAGGTTAATTTCTTTTATCAGTTTACATGGCCCTTTGATTATGCTATTTTATCTAAACAACTACAATCTCACTTTACCTGTGGTAACCACAGTATAAAATTTTAAAAAGTACTAACGTACCCTAATTTTGTTCCGCCTGTTTGAAAAATTGAGAAACAAACGAAGAATTTGAGCATAGATATCGTGAGGCGTCGAATAACTCAATTATACCGTTAATTAAGTAATAGAGTTATTCGTCAATAGAATGAAATATCAAACTATTTAACAAAACCAATATTTATACAATAAAAAATCGCTAAACCAATACGGGTTTGCGTTTTCTTTTTTTTCTATGATGCGTGTGACGTTTGGAGTCGCGCGTGACGGATGCGTCCGCGCAATCGTGCGCGGGCTCAGTGTGGGCGGGTGCTATAACCGCTTGAACACCGGCGGCGGCATCGACGCCGGCTGGTGGAACGGGTGGTACTGGCGAGCAAGGATGTCGCCCTATAACCCAAATGTTACCCTATACATTCGTTATATAATAGTATAGCAAGTTGTCAGCTGAAAAGTAGATTAGTGGGCAGTATTAGTAAAGCATTGTGACAAATTCTGATACTTACAACTTGGGGTTGTTGGCTTTGAGCTTGTTTTATATTCTTCTCGTTTATCATCAGCTGATGCGCGGCTCTGTAATAATACAGATTTCAGAATTTAAATATCAAAACTTGATTGATGAACAAAACAAAATTGAGATTGATCACTATAATAAAATTACAATCAAGATTACCTGTCCATTTGCTCTTGCGTCATTTCCAGTGCTTCTTGCATTTCCCGAGAAGTATTCCTTACGAACTCAGGGTCACAATAGTCACCCAAACCCTGCTCAGTTAGCACCTAAAAATAAACATTTCAAAAGATAATACTTATTGACTTAGATTAGGGATATCGACAAATATATATTACGTAAATTTTGCTTACTCTTGTGACCAGACTCTCCGCGGATCCCACCACAACGGGCCCCGAGGAGTCATTTCCTCGTGGGCTGCCAGGTAGCGACACCACCCCACGCCCAGTGCTATCTCCTCCTACAATTACCAAGGGTTACCATTTTACATTTCGCCTTATATAGACGATATGTTTTATCCAAGTAACGTTAAGAATCATTTTACTTTGCAACTTCTAATTTGAGTGATAAAATGATTACAAAATAGAACATACCTCCATTATTGATTTTTGGAAATCTAAATTCTAAACTATACATTTTCTAACTTTTCAAAAGCTCATAAGCTAGCCTATAATGATTCTTAAAGCATGAATCTCAATCTTTTCTATACATTAATTTCTAAATCAATAGCGTTCTCGTGAATTTTTATGATTGTTAAAACTTTCGTGCAAACCATACAAAACAAAAACATTTTGTCAAATTCCTCTAAAAGCTGTTCTAAATCCTCAATAATTCTAAAAATGCACTATTTGGCCCTTCATTGTTAGTTTACATGCTAGTTACGATGATTGAACCTATTTCAGTAATTATCTATTTATGGGTTAACATTTTACCTCATTTATTATTTTTTTGTGCGAAATCTGTGTATTGTTATTTGTGTGAAGTTGTAAAACATGAAATTTGCTGAAGCGAAGTGTGAGTGTGTGTAAAATCCTTAATTGATACCGTCAGAGTGCCATTTGCCTGCAATGTAATCCTGTAAGCTTTGAAGACTTTTTGATGAGCGTTCTTTATTCTACATTGTAGAAAGCTTCCTTCATGTAAAATAACATTAGATAAATTTACTACTTGTACCATTAGTATAGCTAGAAATAATCAAAATAATTTATTATAAAACTAGAGGCTAGTTTGAATAAATGTAGAGATCGAAAGGAAAATATCTCTAGTTTACACTATGATAACAATAATTGTTACCACCAAAGTTAGAGACTGTGGGGCAGGATAAAAATATCGGAAGGAAGCTCCCTGTGGCGTGCGGACCTGGCGAGTGCGGGCGATCTACAAGGCGAGCGGGCGGCGCATGCGAGGCCGCCCCCGACGAGGCGCTGCGCACCATCCGACCTGCTGCGCACAGCGCCGGCTTGATGGAGCGCAGGCTGCGCCGCTCCCCGCCGCGGCACACGCGCTCCTTCGCGTGAGAAAACGCGAACGGCAGCTTCGCGGCCGCGTTGTACCCGTACAACGTCATAGTCCGCGATTCCGTCGTCGGCGTGCACTCGCTCGCCAGAAGCGGCGATATCTTCGGTTGTATTTGCTCGAACGCATTTGGTGACGGAGTCTTATCCTCCATTGATGCCATACGCGGTATCGACAATTTCTCCCTCGAAGATGTCGAGTCTTCCGGGTGAACCTTTTGTCTCGATACTGTTGGAGATGGTTTTGACGCGTTCAAGCCCTCGCTCGGCGTCGATAGATAGTTGACGCAGCCGAAAGCTAGACCGATCTGCCCGAGCATCTCCGGGTAGTTAGACTTTTGATTGCTGTTAGTACATACCGTTATCCACACAGAAGCGGTGAAAGAAGATGGAAGCGTTAGAAATGTTATTAAAGAAAGAGTGCAGGTGGTGCAAACTGTAACTTAGAAAACCACACGTTTGACTACCTTGGTAAATAGTATTCTTTAGGTCATTTGTGGTTCTTCTGTAATATAAGCATTTCTTATTTAGACTGATATGTATTAGAATATTAAATGAATTTATTGGAATGATGTAAAATGTATTAATGTTGATGAATCAATTAATTTGTACTCACTCGAGGACTTGGTATATTTTTTCTGATTCTCCATTGAATATAAGTGGTCTCAGTGGTATTTGTTCTTTAGGTTGTCCATTTGCTCTGAAAATAATGGAGATATCAGACTTTAATATGTTATCGTCAGCAAGTCATATTATTGCAGCAATATATTTCAGTGTATACGTGAACGCAAATGCTATGAGATAATATGAGATCTATTTACAAATTTGGTGTTAGAGGTAGTGGTCCGACTCCATATTCCCGCTGCATCATTGAACTTAAGTGATTCCCAACGCCACCTCCACCGCCGCCAACACCACCGTCTAAAAAACATCAGGAATGTTAAAAAGATAACACTTTCTGTAATTTTTATTATTATGGTGTATATTATAAAAAAATGGTTTTGTGTGAAGCATATTAATTACCAGTATTAATCTATACCTGTGGGAGGTTCTCCATGTTTCCGATGCCTGTGGAAATGTCTGTTAGGTCCATGCCTTCGTATACTTGACCAGACGCCTCCGAATAACGAGTGGTTTCTCTGTAAAAAAATGTACAGCTAATTCTCCGTGCCATTATTAATTAAAAAAAATTAAATAATTTTCGTTTTGTTGTAGGTTTCATTTTCAATTTGATTAAATATTGATATTTTTAGATTACTTGTATTATTTAATATTACTTACCCTATGCATGGGCACATCGCATTCAGCAGAAATATCGTCCAAATTGCCAGATATAGCTCTCTTCAGCTCAGGACCTGCTTCATGTAGCGTTCTCAACCCAGCCTGCAGTGTCATCTGATGTGTTTGCTCATCATTCTGCCTCATTTCCTGCTCCTTTCGCTTCTTGAACCTTGTTATTTAAAGTTTTAAGTTTAAAATCACTAGCATTATTGAAAGATAGCTGCAATACTTACAAAATCCTTTACAGTGTGCAACTATGCTAAGCGTTGAGTTGTATTCGAAAAGATTTTTCTAAGACTTTAAAAATTCTATGAATATTTCTAAAAAGTTGGGAATTATATTATCTACTACGTTCGTAAAGATTTGTAGTCTAAATAATCCCAAAAGAGATAATCAGATAGCTATAGCTTATGAAACTCTAAACGCAAATACGGAAAATCTTTTAAACGATCATTTATAAGTTTCGTGACTAATCTAAAATTATATGTATAACACAAAAACACAACATATAACAACAGGAAATAAAAATATAGGACAAATAAATAGTGGTGGTTGGATTGCGGTAAACATCTGCATGCTTCTGGATAGCATCAAATTGTATATATGGATACAAAACTGCTTATAAAAAGCTTAATAAAAGATTATTTATATATATTGTGATCTGTAGGAGCGTCATAGGGACATGCAGGGTAAAACAGTTTGTTTGAATCAATTCCAACTTTTCTTTAGGGACTTACATTTCGACCTCTATAGTTTATATTAGATCTATGTCGCAAAGGATCATTTATTTGTATAAAAAACACTAAAATAGGGAACATTCTTTCCTACACATACGTATCTGTTGTTACTCACGCGTGATTCCTATGAAACAAAAATTTATTTGTCAGTGTTAACAGAACTAAAATGAAACGAAATAAAAGCAATAACATGAAATAAATACTAAGAAACCAAATTTAATACATCATCAAGACATGGTCAAGGGATTTTTTATATGTACCATTAACACATGTGATGGTCTCTCAATTTCTGTATCTTTCCATATTTTACTTCTCCTAAACGCCAATTGTAAACCAAATTCGGGATACGATGGTTACCAAGGTGATTTCGTAATTTTGAAAACATCTTAATTTATAATGGTAAAATCGGTTCTATTTCGTTTAATAAACAAATAACTAAAGCTAATTACATTATTATAAAGTCATATTTGTTTTCTATACATTTTTATTCTATAGATTTTATAGAACCGATTCTACAGGACTAATTATCATATTTCATGGTACATGAACATGGTTATTTAGAATCAGATTTTGATATTTAGCTATACAAATTACTCAGACTCTAATAAGACTAACTCAAAATATCATGTAGGTACCACGAAATTTAATTTTATGTTTCAGCTTCCATCAATTAAGGATTATTGTCGTATCCTTAGCTAACCTTCTGAAGTAATCCTGTATGAGGAAGGTGGCGTAGAACTTGCCGACGGTGATCTCGTTGGGGTCTCCTGGCGGTGGCACGACCTGGTCTAGCAGTTTCGGTGACGTCCGCTTCCAAATCTTCTTGATGACCGCTCTTAGTTCTGTGTTGCAGTCGTCTATGTTGCCTGGGCCAAGTTGATTGGTAAAGTCATTAATAAAAGTTACATCAATCTTAACTACTACTGTAAATTTCGACGTAAGAGCTTGTTATAAATGTTTACTTACATATAAATTTATGGAATGCAAATATCATTTAAGCTAAGAGTTTAAATTAGCTGTAAAAGCGATTACAATATAAAGAAATGTTGAGTTCAGCTCAATTGGGCATAATTAATATTTAAATCATCTTTTCAACATAGTTAATAACTTTTTGGACCAAATATTTATTATTTAATACTTACCATCAGTTTTGATCTTGAGCGAGGTCCTAACGACAGCGAAGAGAGTTGCATTGAAGAGCACGGTGCCGTCAGAGTTGAGAGGCATGTTCATAGACACGAGGCGCTTACACGCCACGCGGTGCGGACACAACTTACCGAAACCTGCACATAGAAAACAGCGAGCAAAAGTCAATAGAGACCTCTGTAGGAAATATCTCGGGATAGAGAAAGATACCTAAGTAAAGAAAATCCATAAAATGTTGTTGACCGACGTGAATAAACACTAGGGTGAATATTTTAATACTTGCGAAGTTATTTTTATAAACATGATATTAATCCTTATCCAAATAAATAATTTATTAAAAAAAAGTATTTAATTTTGAACAAAATCGCCCTTGACATCATTTGATTTTAATGAATGTCTTATGAGATATCATAGTTTTAGAAACACAACGCGCGTCAGCCGGTCCTTTAGTACGAGGAATTGATGTGGTTTATTCCGTTTATTACAGATATTAATTGATTATAAAGTATTTTAGTGAAGAAAATGTTCAACTATGGGCAGGATTTGAACTTGCGTCTTCTGGTGAGATACACCAGATTATCTGGAAAATGCAAAAAACTACGAAATAACAGTTAATTTATTACTGATTTGGGAAGTGACATAGTTCGTTGATAAAGACTGAGTAACAAACCGAATTCCACGAGGGCGTAGCCGCAGGCAGAAGCTCGTGTTATAAAATTTTTACATACTCATATAGCTATTAACGAAATATTTTGAATTAATTTCAGAATTTCTGCCATTTTTATTTTTCGCTCAACTCTATTCTAATCACGTTTTACTCTTAGGGCCACTTGCACCAACTTCATAATTGTATTTAAACAGTATTTTTCATAGAAATTTTGTGTTTAAATACAACTTAAACACATTTAAGAAGTTGGTGCAAGTGGCTCTTAGTATTATGTCGTCTAAAGATATAATCATTATAGGAGATGATAAAATATTACAGCTGTGAAACTGTGAAATGAGTTCAACTTACCTAAAGGTGGGCTAATTTTTCTTAACAATGTAACTACATCTAAATGTTTTATTCTACCCTTTGCATCTGGGTCATATTCACTCCATAACCTAAAAAAAAAAAAATTGTGATCTTACAATAGTATTCGAGAGTGGTATATAATAAGTTACATAAAGAAATAGTTTATACTAATTAATGTTATTTACCTTATAAATTCATCTAAGTGGTGTGGTCCCAATATTGACCAGTCTCTAGTTAAATAGTCAAAGTTGTCCATAATGACAGCGACAAACAAATTAATGATCTGGAATAAAAGTGAAATATCAAATAGAAACATCATCAACTCATTTACTGTCCCACTGCTGTGCACGGGTCTCCTCCCAGAAAGCGACGGGTTAGGGGTTATATATTCGGAAGAATGATAAACGAACATCAATTTCAGTAACTCACCAAAAAAGAACAGAGAACGTAGAAAGATATGAAATATGGAAAGGCTAGCACACTTCCGCAAGTGCCACTATTTTCGTCTATCACCACATCACCCTCCTCATGGTAGTTCCTGTCGCATTTAACTTCAGGCTCTGGAGATACCCCCATCATTATGTCTTGCCACGCCTCACCTAGTTGAAATATTAAATAGCTCACCATTTATATATTTTTTTAATTTAGCCAACTCTAATTTTTGTACATATAAGAAAAAAACACACCGGTAGCTGACCGAAACAACACAAGAAGAGCCTGTGGGAAGGTTTGGAAGTGATTATTTCTCGTAATGGGTGAATCATCATCTATCGCTATTTTTCCGAACACCTGTAAACAAGAACTTGGTTAAATCAATAATTTACCGTTTTTTTGGCTTTGCTTTAAGATCTGATCAATAATATCATCTAGATAAATAAGTTTTACAATTATAATTATAATCTATTCCAGCAGTAAATAAAACTAATCTGGCACTTTTAACGGTACTAACCTGCATTCCAACAACAGCGTAAATGAAAAACAGCATGAGGATCAACAGAGCAACATACGGGAGCGCTTGAAAGGACTTGATGAAAGTCCACAGCAAGGTCCTGATACCCTCGCCTCTGGAAAGCAGCTTCACCAGCCTCATCACCCGGAAGAGACGGAAGAAGTTTATTGAAGGTATTGAGCTTTCCTGCAATTATACAATTAGAATATGAGTTTGGATGCACTGCCATTTCTGAATGAGTGGAGCAATACATAATATATGCTTTAGTCGAATTCAAAATCATACTTTTAATTATAATTTTGAATTTTACTTTTATTCCACATCAGATTGATCGTTCAACATGTCTAGAAAACTTTAAATTAAAAATTTGGTACGTTAAATAATTAAATACATTATTTATTTATTTTCTCTCCACAACATTGTACATAGCATGTTACATTATAGGCAATAAAAGAGCTTACATTAATGCGTACATAGTATTGTTATGTCAATATTTCATTTTACACTTTTCAATGTATTTCTTTTATCACTTAAAGTACACAATGAACATAATGTTTTTATGTGTATTTATTCCACTGCAAACCCGTCGATCGTTGAGTCCATTGACCATTGAAAGAATGCAATTTTTTTTTATTTTTTTTTAAAGCTTACTAGCAATGTGGGTCACACATTACTAGTATTCTTGTTAACCCCTCGTGCTAAGCTAAATGCTTGTGTTACGAGTGGGTTCACGTCGGTAGTGCAATGGGTGGGGTTCGAACCGGCAACCACATGATCGCAAGTCCGACGCCCTAGCCATTATGCTACCGCCGCTTTTATTTGAATATAATGTACTTCTTTTGAGGCACTGCAGCATTGAATTACATGAATTATTGCAAAAAATATTACAGTTTGTAACTCTATGGTGTCTAAGTAATTTAGGCTATTTAAATAAATATATTTGAAGTGATTGATTGCCGTTGGATTTTAAGCAGTCGTTACAGCTTCTACTTAATTACTGACTGCTTCATTTGTGCATTGTTGTGCTTTCATAATAGTGCTGTCTTGCTTCCTGAATTTTTTTTCAGAAGTAATTTTTACATTGACTATTGCTTTAGCGTTACTGTCCCAAAGTTCTTCATTGCATACATCTAAAGCAACATTTTCATTGTTAGTTGCGTCATTTCATACAACATTAAAAGCTGTTATATTGATCTTTATTTGAGTTAAGCCTAATTAAGTGCTTACATACTAAGTATGGAATGGAATTAATGTTAGATATATGTTAATTTCAGTGCTTTAGATTACTTTAATTACTATTTGATTTTTGACTAGATTACAAACGTCATTTAGTTGTAGGCATCAAGGCACAGTTTTTCTCTTTATTTATTTATAAATTACCTAATCTGTTAGTGAAAAGGTATTTATTATAAAATATAATTTTACTTCGTAAATGACGTTTATAAAATAAATGTTAAAACAAGTGGCGTTAAGCGTAGCTCACCTTGACGACGTGTGCCCTGTGCATGCCACTTCCCTGAAATCAACACGTTCGTCTTCAATGGCAGTTCCACCAGGATCATTGTAAGTGAGAGCATTAGCATTTGCTGTTATTACAACATCGATTATATTGTCCATGCTCGGGACAGTAACTATGCTTCCGGGTTTTGGAATGACCAAATTGTATTATTACTTTATACGGTTTCAATTTTATCTAGAATAATTTTAGGCTTATATATACATAGTCTTAACATAAGTTGGACTAACTAGCTATTGTGATTTTTCCCTATATTAGATACTCACTACCGACTTCTAGGGACAACTTTTAGGGTTATTTTCTAATCAATAATCAAATTTTTAGGGCTGAGGACATAAGAACGATTAAAATCTCTTATCCAAATATTGATCATTCCAAGACAGGTCAGCATGTGAATGTGTTTATCTAAGAAGTGTATCTATATAAGTGTACCGTGCTTTTACCTGGTTCTTTAGTTCGTTTACTTGTGAGACTACGATGTCGATGATGCTGCCGAGGACAATGATGAAGTCGAATGTGTTCCATGCGTCCCCGAAGTAGTTCTAGATCAATCATTTAAAATAAATAAGATCACTGTATAGAGGTTACTTGACTGAGACATCAGATAGGCAACTGAGACGCCATGAGCTTATAAACTACCTATAGATATTAACGTGAAGCTATACTGAGCATAAAATGTTGCAACAATTTTTTTTATCGTTCCAACAGATTGTATATACGTGTTTTTGAAAATAAATGTATCTTATCCTATCATAAAGCTTATTTAGTTTAGATGGAGGGATTGATAAGTATACTATTGCTATTCGGAGAGCATACCTTAAATCTAAAAGCTGCGAGTTTAAATATGAACTCTAAAGCAAAAACCGCCGTGAACAGCATGTTGAGCAAGTCCAACGCTTTACTATACTCGTGGGGCTGGTTGTGGTACTTCATGGCGAGAGTGATGGTGTTGATCATGATCAACACAAAGATAGCGTATTCAAAAGGCTGTGACGTCACGAACCACCATACTTTGTATTGGATCCTGTGCTTTGGTATGTACCTGGGATTTGAAATAGATTATATTTTAGTTCTAATTTAAGAAATAATTCTTTATTTGACATAAATATTTTAATTTAAATTTACTTTAATTGTTTCATGTCACCCTTATATTTTTTACTACAGACGTAAGCCTTACCTTCTAATAGGTTTAGCCTTCAACGCAAATTCAATGCAATTCCTTTGATTTTTATCTAGTTCACAGTTTTTATACTCTTGTTCACCCTCGTTTTGGAAGGTCACTATGACAAAACCGACGAATATATTAACCTAAAACATAAAACCATTTAACACCATCATTACCATTACAGGGAAATATGTCTATTAATTAGATATATTAATTTATTAGTTGTTGGCAGTAGTTTCATTCACGTCCCAATATAACTATTTATCATATTATTAAGGCGTAAAGTAGGTAGCTTGTCGGAATGCATGCAATATATTTCCTCCACAATTTACCAAAATCTGTTCAGCAATTTCAACGTGAAATATGTGAACATTTTAAGCCAATTTTATTCCTTAATTAAATTTACGAATATTTTACAGTAATTAGTTTTACAGTATTAACTAACCATAAAGAAGGCAATTATAATAATATAAATAATATAGTAGGCTGCAACAATTGGACGGAAATTAGTTATGGGACCTCGATCTTCAGCATTCGAATCTATTGACACGTACAATAATCTGAAACAAATTGCATTTTAAAGAGAATCTGAGCCATTTTATGATATACTTGAATCTCGTAGCTTATTAAATTCTTAATATGCAATTCAATGTTTTTAACTAATTTAATTGTGAGTGAAGCAAAATTTTATTAAAACTTCATGTTTTTCAAATGTTTTCTGTTCTGCAATGTTTTTTATTAATGCTAAATAACACTAACGAAGACACTGTAGAAGCTATAAGCACATATGTACTGAATGAACTATAAAATCATCTAAATATATTTACCCTGGCCATCCTTCAAAAGTGGATACAGTGAATAGCGTAAGCATTCCTTTCATCACGTTATCAAAATGAAAATCATTTCGTTTCCATTCTCTGTCCCTCACCAAATAGTTGCGATTCTCAAACACTAAATACGTTCCCCTGAAAAAAACATAATGATTCGATGGTATCCTTGTTTAAAATCTACAAAATATATTATGCAACGTTATTTTTAGTATATGCGAAACCCGAGACTCATGTTTATTTTCATGTAAAGATCATCGTACAAAATTTCAAAACTTTGTCACGAAATATCACAATGTTTTAGGTTTGTTATGTTACCTGGTTGTCCGTACAAAAATATGCTCACCACGTCTTATTACCTCCGTCCCGCTGTGCGCCCGCGCCTAGTGCCGCTATGACCTGCCGTGACTTGTGTTGTGCGCGTATGATAGCGAAAAGATACTTGCATTTTTTTTTAATATTTTTGGAACAAAACAACATTGTGTAAAAATTATTGGAATTGATTCAGTTACTTATTCTGAACAAACCGCATTTAGGTTTCGCGTGTACTAAAAATAATGTTGTATATTATTTTAAAATCAAATATTGATTTTAACAATTAATTGTTACGTTAAAGATACTTACTGACATTCATCCTTCGTCATTTTAGAAATATCATTACATCTAAAAAATTTGCCCTGAAACAAAATCTCAGTGGTTAAATCTATGATCGTAAAATTTAAAACGTACAATGATTAGTTACGTGCCACGACACCTAAATGTGTTGCAGCCAATTAAAAAAGAATAAATATTACTATAAATGACCTTTTTTACTATTTGGATGAACCCATTTCTCATGATAGGAACCTTTAAAAGAAGCATATACATTTTGCCGAAATATTAATGTTAATGTAATGATGAGATGAATACTATACGATCTAATAGTGACACTTTACTATTGTTACAAGCTGGTAAGATTATGTTTTAATAACATGCAACATAATTAAAATTACATACAATTAGCAATATCATGCATCCAAAGATCTTCGAACTTGATTAAAAACTAAATATTGCAGTACCACTTGTTATTACAAAGATATTCCAAAAACAAGGGCTATGTGGCTACTACTTAAATTGAAAGGTTAATGTTTCTTAGAATGATTATTATAAATCATTTTCAGTAATGATATTTAAAGATAAAATCATGTTAGAAGATCTTTTTTAACCACCAACAACACGTAACAAGGCTCACCTTAAACAACTGTACACCGACCACAGCAAACATAAATTGTAATAAATACGTTACTAGCATTATATTCCCTATAGTCTTAATAGCTACTATGACACATTTCACCACATACTGTTAACGGATTCAGTGAGTTAGTTGTCAGGGCATACGTTACCAAGGAGGAGGGTTCCACAATGTCCAGTAACCACGCAGCCACGGAAACATAAGGAGACAAGCAAACAAATTTTAATCACATGGGATATTTTACAGGGTTCTTGGGGACCACATCAGTGGCTAAGGTTAGAACTCCATTTTTAAAGTAAACGCCAAGGTAGGGGGTGGTGGTTATAACTTCTAACATATAGGTAAATTAGTCATCTAAATGATTGGGCTTACATATTACACCTTTGGGTTGATATTAATGATGTCATGCTCAAACTAATTGACGACATTCAAATTATAATGACTGTGAAATTAATGTTTTCTACTTGCTATGATTTTGTAATTTTGGACTTTCTATGCTTCTTTATTACTTGATTTATTATATATGATTTTAATAGCGGAAATGTCTACATAGTACGTCACAACACGTAGATTTTTTGATAGAAATTGAAAAGCTTTCCAAATATATGGTGGATGAAAGCTTGGCAGAATTATCAAAATAATTTGCACAAGAGTTAGTTGAAAATAAACTGCACGAGAATGATGATACATGAAGGTTTATCTGTTGAAATTGTAGTTCACGTACTGATATAACTATATAATTGTGCCAATTGTGTTGTACGGGATATCATAAAAGTGATGTACAAATATTTCTAAGATATCGAAGCTGATATTCACAAAATGAAACAATAAAATCATGAGAAATGAGCAAGAAATAAGAAGATAAAGAGAAAAACGTGTAAATAAAAACATTATTGACCCAAAGGTGTATTGAAAAGCTGTTGTATATTGGTGATAATGTGTATTCACTCGTGGCCACACAAGACGTTGAGTATATGGTGTGGTATCCTGCAGAAAAGTGTTTGCCCCCTACCTTGAACATTTGAACTCCCATGACAGCGAACATGAATTGCAGTAACGATGTTACCAATAATATGTTGCCGATCGTTTTGATGGCAACGATCACGCATTGTACAACGTGCTATAATCATGGAAAAAATATATCAGGATATATAATACTGTTGTGTCTTATTAAATGCGCCTCTTTAGCCCATATTTCACAATAATTTGGTTAGTCATATCCAAAGATACCTAAGTTACAATATTTATTTCTCGAAAAATATTTAACAACTTCATGAAATAGATTTCTGTAGAAATTCATTGCAACACAGTCAACTATAGAATAAGATTTAATTATACGATGTTATGTTAAAGAAAATATTTATTATCATCGATATTCAGATTTTGATTTCAGATATTTCAAACATTGGCGATTTTTAAAGAAACATTTGTGCATCAAGATTTGTCACAAAACGACTTATTCATCCTTCATTCATTATTCATCGAAATTTAATGTTTACATTAAAATTCCAGTATTTTATACCAATCTTACATTGCATTAATATTCAATAAAATGTATATACATAGTTATTATTTATATTAAGAAACGTTTACTGACCTTAAGGCCCTTGGCCCTGTTGATGGCCCTCAACGGCCTCAGCACCCTAAACACTCGCAATATTTTCACCACCGATATACTACCTGACCTGTAATAAAGATAGCATAAATATTATTAAATAATTAGGTTCTGATTTTATAAATAAAAAACATCTTTATCTTTAAAATTAAATTATTCACTTATTTGGCCTTAATATTTGTAGATAAATCGGATACATACTTAAAACTCATAGAGACTAGCGAGACGCAGACGACGAGCATGTCGAGTACGTTGAAGGCGGACCGCAAGAAGGCACCCTGGTGGAGGATCAGCCCGTATGTGATCAGCTTCAAGAACAGCTCCAGCGTGAAGATGCCCGTAAAGAACACGTCGAATTGACTAAGCAACTGTAATTATTTATAATTATAGTTATGTTAGTTATACTATCTATACTAATATATAAAGCTGAAGAGTTTGTTTGTTTGTTTGCTTGAACGCGCTAATCGTTTTGCGGAACTACTGGTCCGATTTGAAAAATTCTTTCAGTTTTAGATAGCCCATTTATTGAGGAAGGCTATAGGCTATATATCATCACGCTAAGACCAAGAAACTATTCCACGCGGACGAAGTCGCTGGCAGAAGATAGTATATAATATACAGGCTATGCCTACAGGTGGAGACGACGTAATAAGAATAAATGAAGTCACAGCCTATACTAGTTTAAAGAAGCCGTTTATAATAGTTAAAGTAAAGAAGAAGAAAATAAAAGAAAGAGTCTAAGAACACTGACCCAATTCCTAGACCCATTTTGCGCAGCATCCAGTGGATCTTCAGCGGCCAACATTGCGGAAGACAACATGATGCACACGAGGATGATGTTCCCAAATGTGGATGATGAAGACATCTTGTAGCAAAACACCCGGAACCTACCGTTGAAGGCACATGTCAAGAGGTTGCAGAATTAATTACCATTTTTTTGGAAGGCAAACACACCAAATTAAAGGGAAATTCTTATTCTGTAGGTATCACTTGTCATGCAATACTAAAAGGACAATAAAGATATGGTTTAAAAAAAAAACGGTTTTAAACTCTTAAGTTCTCATTGAATTATTTATTGCATTTCATTAAGCTATTGTTGGGAAAAATTACAATTAATTATTTGTTTTTTAAATAAAAAAATTTTTGCTTTAAATAAAAAAATATGTTGAACGACCATTTTGCCAAAATCAAAATTTATCAAGGATTCGTTTTAATAGTTTAGAAAGGTGTGTTTCAAATATATAACACGAAAATACACATTTATAATATAGTTTATACTTAAACAAAACACAATAAAATACACATTTATAATCTAGACACATGTTACGAAAATCAGTGATGTAAGCGCATGCACTTAAATTCGGCAAATAAATATAATACGGAACACATCATGCACACATGCAACGATTGAATGTAACAATAGATTAATATAGAATTCTAGATCGTCAGTTTTGGCTCATAGTATTACAGAATCATGCCCGAACATATTTAACGTGCGATTTGTCCAGCCGTAAACGCTACAAGCCAAAATATGACCCAAAAATTCAATGGAATCACTAAGGGATTTCAGGGCATGCTTTGAAACCTATCATCTAAACAAACATACCTAACTTCTAATGGGAAACACAGATTTCGGTACCCACTATACTCATTGCTGGAAGAAAGATGTTCATCTAATTTTGATTATTCCACACAATGGAGGTTTCGTGCATAACGTGGACTGATGAATGAAGAAGATGATGTTGGAAACGGTACTATAGGATTAAAAGTAAACTAAGAGAATTGGGGAATATAAATTTCGAAGAACAAAAAATTAAACGAAGTTGCATTTAAAAATGTAAAATCGTTAAACAGAAGAATATTTGTATTGTAAAGAAAACCAAATATAATTTGGAGAACTTAATCAGCAGATCTAGAAGAGATATAAGAAGCCTCTGGATAAGGTTAATGACTATAAGGAAATACAGTTTCCAACAGAGACAGGGACAGTCACAATATGAAATGCCGATCATTGCAAGGACAACACAACGCCAATCGACACAATGAGACATGGGTACCACCAGGTGATGAGGTCATCACCATTCACCTGTTCGTTGGTGAGAATATGAAGAAACTACTAGCGTTCGGTATAGGCGGCGTCTGATTTGGCATATTCAGTTCTGACACACGCCGTGGCCTGGCCGTGACCAGTGTTCCCTCTTCTTCAGATTGGCCGCCATCTTTGTGAAGGAAAATTACAGAATTTTCTATTCTATCGTCAAGCACTAAAGATTTTTTAATCCTAAGTTTATCAGTAGTCTCACTATTGCTATTGACCATGCCGAAATCCCTGTACCTAGAATACCTCAACTAAATGAATAGTAATTTAGTAATCATAATGCTTAATTAAACGAAAACACAAGTGTGGAAATTAGCTAAATGTGTAGAAAATAATAATTAATTTTGAATTAATAATTATGTTGAAAGAAGAGAAAGGCGTAAAGTAGAAAACTGGTTTGTCTTTGATAGCCTCAATATTAACGTTGCAATAAATCGAGTCGAGAGAATGAGCTCTCCTACTTTCGTGAAAAATAAAACATTTACTTTTAGTGGCACACTTTGATGACAAATTACTATAATAATGAATACACTTGTCTATGTAAATAAAAATGCCCCCTTAGCACCATAAGCACGAAATAATTTATAACCATCAAAGACAAATAAAAATCAACATACGAAAAAAATAACATCTAATAAGTTTCTGTTAATCTTCGTTCCCCCCCTAACCTGTTGGTTTTAGCAAATATGAAGAAGGAGGTGGCATCGGGGATAGGTTTCTTAGTGTCGCATATATCGACCTCGGAGAGGCGACGCGGCCGCGCCGATGAGGTCGTGGGCATACGTTTCAGCCGCGGCTCTTCATCCAACTCTGTATTCACTGTTTTTGGTTGGTTAGCTTATGATAATATTTATTTCACCATTATTATTGGCTTCCCTTGCAGAATGCTTGATATTACTAGTCTTATATAAATTCTGCATTGCAATAACAATATTTATACTTTAATGGCAGAATTAAGTTCATCAGTATTCAAGATTTGATCACTTTATATCGGATTATATTAAATGTAAGTAGATAGATGCTTTAAAAGGCATAAGCCTATATAACTATAGCAGTAATAAATATTGGAAGCCGCGATTTAGTCCCAAACTCCAATTAACTGAATGCAGAGTCCCCACTAAATATAAATATTTTATCGTAGCCGCAACAATTTTATCGGGCAGTTCGCGTTTATCGGTTATACCTATATGATTTCTTTGATGTCCTTCCATCATCTCTTGGTCCTCCCCTCTCTCCTGTTCCTCCTCTAATCTTTCCATTCCTTCATTTTCTTCGTCAATGATTTCATCCAATTCGCCATCTATCTCATCTTGCTGGTCTCCTTCTGAACCCGTCTCCTCATATTCTCTATCAGAACTAGAAATATCAAAACAGTCGTGGTCACATTCTCATTTAGAATAATTAGTTATTTTATAAAATTATCCGAAAAAGGCATAAAGTACTCACTTGTCCGTAGTATACATATCATCGTCGTGTATATACTCATCATCTGTATCTATATGTACGCCTTCAACTGCTGCCACACTTCCACCTTCCTTTTCTTCAGGAGCCTGGACATTATAATCATTTTTATGCCAATCCTAAGTCTAGACTATTAAATGTGAATTTTCTTTATTACTTACAGCTTCATCTTTTTCTATATTTGTCAAGGATTCAGCATCTGCTAAGTTGTCCACAGCAATGGCCAAGAACACATTCAGAAGAATATCTGTACAGTGAGTAGTTAAGAAAAATAATGATAGAAAGGAAATAAATTCACTAACGTGCATTCCATAAACGGTTCTTCAGTAGTCAATATAGCAGCCAAAAGAAACTAACGCTTGACAATATTAGCCATAATTGCTCTAGGATAAAGATGAAGCTTCTTTTTATAAAGAGAAAAATGAGCTTTCCATACCATGATTGCTCATTTGGCTTTAGCGATTTGATATCATTCAGTTACTAGTGATGCTTTCACTATTTAATATCTATTTATGTAAATATTTGACTTATTTGACTTGAAACTCTTAGTTTAGATATCAACGCCAGTATCATCTAGTCAATGAGTTACTTTAGAAAGTATGTGTAGAAGAATTTTTTTAATTACCAGGTTTTGAATACGACAACCTTCCGGTGCATAATGGGTTGAATCGGCTTCATAATTAGGTACTAGAGTAATTAAAAAAAGGATACAGTTGCCGCAGATGAAGAGTATGATGAAGTATATACACGCCAGGATCCCGGGTGTACCCACTCCACCGTAGGCCTTTATGCCTTCATACATCACTGCGTTCCAATCCTCACCTGTTAGGATCTAGAAATTCTCTGTTTATAACGATTTATGAGTATTTTTTTTTATCATAAAACAAGATAGTTTACCACTGAACCAATTGGATAGAACTAGAGGGTCTCCTCAACCTAATTAACATTGATATCTAAAATCTAGTATTCTTTTAAAAGGAGTATCTATGGAGTTTCTTTCTTGTCCTTCTCAATAAGACCCACTTTTTGGAACCGTGGTACTAGTTCTTATTTTTCAATAGTGCCTATTTTAGTGGTTTATAATAATAAATTTGGCTTTGACACACTAAACAATTACCTGAAATACAGTCAACAGCGCCTGCCAGAAGCAATCGAAGTTGTGCCGGTCTTTCTCTTCCACTGGGTCATAGTTGAACTTTCCCCCGAAAACCTGCATCCCTAGTAGTGCAAAGATCATGATGAAGAGAAATAGCAGCAGCAGGAGCGAAGCGATCGACTGGATCGAGTTGAGGAGTGACGCTACGAGGTTCGACAGTGAGCGCCAGTACCTGGAACATGGAATTCCATTATCCTCCTAGCTTTACCTAATTATGTAGATTAATATCACATTACTAGCTTAGTGTTACATTTTTCCGTATTTACGTACGATATTTCGTTGAATTTCTTTTTAAGCCAAAGTTTGACGCTTTATGTACTATGTAGTTATGATCAGTTTTACTTGGTAACTTTGAAGACCCGGAGAAGCCTGACGCAGCGCAGCACGGAGATGCCAAGAGGTGGCATCACCTCGGTCTTGGTAAGCACCATCTCGCTAATAGACCCCACCACCACGAAGCAGTCGAAGCGGTTGAATAGAGATACGAAGTAACCCTGTAGAAATCGGAAGCGATTTAGTCGTTGAGATATTATTCTGCCTCAATAGCCAACTGGTCCTGACCGCGACTGCTACGCTAGAGGTCCTGGGTTCGATTCCCAGGTCGAGCAAAGTGTTATTGGGTTTTTCTAGGAAATTCCCAGTAGCAGCTCGGAGTTAGGAATTTGTGCCCGGTTAATGGCAATAGGCTAGCCCCCTATTACATGGGACCTAGACATACCGGCGAACTGTGGGTGTACATTAGTACGCCTCTGCCTAACCCTTCGGGGAATACAGGCGTGATGGTATGTTATGATATTATTCTGAGACCAGGTGAATATTAGGTAATTTTTTGAGGTTATTTTTCTCTTGCAGCAGTGGCGATAATCGATTACGAAATGTGCACCTCGGATTAATTCTTTATACCAAAATAAATGATCTTACTCAATGACATATAGTTATATAATAAATAATTTATATATCATTGATCCTACTGATTTTTATTATAAACTTGAAGGTATGTTTGGATGTTTGCTACTCAATCATGCAAAACAATTTGGCACACAAATAATTTAGGTAATAGATAACATACTTTTAATCAATGTTGGACGCAAAATCTTTATCACCTTTTTAATATGAAACATATTGATTAATCGAAAGGCTCTGCAGTAAAAAACTTGAACAAATGTAGGTACAAAAGGATTCAATAATGATTGAAGAAGAGATGTCTACACAGAAGACACTGCGGAGAAAATAATAAGAGATCTCACTTACTTGTAAACCTAAGCTGTACATTTTGACTAACATTTCTAATGTAAACAGCGCAACGAAAAACGCGTTGCCATACTCCTGGAACAGGTCCAACCACTCCGGCTGCCTGCAAATGAGACAAATCATTGGATTCTGGACTGCTTTAAAAAAATACTTTTCTCTCATCACGCAGTCTTTTTGTAGTGTTAGGTAGATCTGTTTTCTATGTGAATCAATAAAAGCCTAGTGATACAACCATGGTGCGCAAAGTCATTGGTTTTGAGTACGATTCCAAGGCCTCTAACCTTTCAAAATCATAATTATTATGTGTATTAAATAATTAGTTATAACTCATGAGTTACACTTCATAATTTAAAGGAAACCCATGTCTTGCAGTGGCACAAACAATGGATAAAATGGTAGGTCTTAATTCCAGAACTTTACTTTAAGTATTTCGTGCCTAAAATCCGTTTATCTTATAAGATAATACTCCTCGCCGGCGCACTATGGGTGTGCACTTCTGCCTTTGGGGAATACAGCCATGATGGTGTACTTACTGATAATGCTCGCTGGCCAGGACCACCGTGTTTAGAAACACCAGCACTATGATCAGCCAGTAGAACGTCTGCGACTTAACTGCTTTCCTGCACGCGCGCTTCATTCTACGATTCACCTGGTTTGCATAAATATTATGAATTAGATATCATATTAATCTGGTTATCATTCAAGGTGATTTTATAAATGCCAAAATAACTCTGTCTGTTACAGTTTTACGTCCAAACTCCTGACCATTACGATGTTTTTTTTTATAAAGATAGATTGGACCTTGTAGAAAGCAAGCTACGTTTTGTCCTAAAAAGTCCTTTGACATGGGAATGAAACTTTAGACAACAAACAAACAGGTAGTCATCATCATCATCAGCCTATAACAATCCACTTCTGGACGTAGGCCTACCCCCACTTTGTCCTCTCCTTGAGTGAAACCCACAAAACATGTAGTGTCTGCATAAAAAAATATTTTGCAGATTTACTGTACGACCATATGCCTAAGAAGAGTACTCCAGTACTTTGGCCTCATTGTGAATCGATAGAGTGACAGCCTGAAGAAATTCCCGGTGGTGGGCAAGGTTGAGGGGATAAGACCTAGAGGAGGCTCTCGAACTCGTTGGTCAGACTAAATAAGAGAACGGGCTGAAGTGCCTATAGCTTCTGCGCTATGACATGCTCAAGACCGTGTAGAGTGGAAGGGAATGGTGGAAACCCTACTCACGACCATGAAGAGAAGAGTGTATAATAAAAAATATTTTACATTTTGGCAGCCTAAATCTAGCCACTGCTGAATAAAAGATTTTCTTTTATTTATGCCAGTTTTTCTGTATTGCATCCGCCATCGTGCAGCGTTTGAAATAGTGCATAAGAATTTGTCTGAAAATAACATCATTATGGCTTATCCAGGACTTATAATACTGAACTATAGTCGATAGATATCATTACTTGCAATATCATCACAATCACCATGTTGTCATCTTGAGACTTTTTTTTTATTCCCGATAAAAGACTTACGCTTGATGGTAAGCGACACAACGATCTACGATGGAGCGCACTCGCCTAGAAGAAACCGATTCACTCGTGTTTTAAAGACACCTAGATTATACCTATCGGGGAAGAGCCACTCGGGAGGTACGCATGATAATAGAGGTATTTAAAGCGTTTCGTTCGGGGTTTTTGAATCTCCACCATGAATTGATGTCGCTTTTTCGTGCTTCTGGACGTCCGATAGTATTTAACAAAATCTTAGCTCCTTAGCATTATAGATAGCATTTTTACCCGGTTACCACCAGATTTCTACAATTTATAACTTACTTTATCAAAATCCTTCTTCCACGCTTTCCCGATGGAGAGCTTCTGCTGTTCTGTGGTATCTATCCCCAGGTGATCTGTGGAATCATGCTCGTTCTGCGCAGGACCTGTAATGTACTCTAAAGTAAGAAAAGTAATTAATTAACAACTAATAAATTTATTGCGCTGTTTGTATTTTATTTCATTTTTTTTGTCTTTGTCAAAAACCATTTAGTAGTTAATGGCAATGGGGTCACCTCGTATGAAATGGGACCTTAACCTAGTGGGTGTAATTAGTACATCTCTCCCTAATCCTTTGAGGAATACATAACACACCATCACGCCTGTATTCTCCGAAGGGTTTTGCAGAGGTGTACTAATTAACACCCATAGTTCGCCGGTATGTAGGCGACTAGCCTATTGCTATTAACCAAACAAAAATCCTAAATTCCGAGCTGCTACTGAGAATTTGATAGAAAATTCAATGCTCGAACACTATGCTCGACCTGGGAATCGAACCCGAGACCTCTAGCGTAGCAGTTGCGCTTGGGAACACTAGACTAATGAGGCAGTTTGGGGAATACAGGTATGATGGTATGTCAGTATCTATACTAATATATAAAGCTGAAGTTTGTTTGTTTGCTTGAACGCGCTAATCTCAGGAACTACTGGTCCAATTTGAAAAAATCTTTCAGTGTTAGATAGCCCATTTATTGAGGAGGAATATATCATCACACTAACACTAAGTAACTATTCCACGCGGACGAAGTCCCTGGCGGAAGCTAGTCTTTAATATTCTTGTATTAACTATGTCTTACCCATTCCATAATCTCTGGTCTGGTCGACAGGTGGGTGGTGTTCGTGCTGGTCTGGTTCCAAGTATTCAGCCTGCGTGATCCAGTCGAGGTAGCCCTTCAGGTCCTCTTCTAGTTGTTGCTTCTCTCGCAGCTTTTGGAAGTCACCCCTGTTCTTCGCCTTTTCTCTTTCTTTGGAGAACTCTCTGGAATTATCATTAGAAACTGCTTAACTGGCTATGTATGTTCTCCCACAGCTACTAAACTAACCATTGTAGTAGCAAATAAGGTTTATGAAGAAGATATAGTTATTTGCAATATTTTAGTTTTACAATATGTAATAATAGTACCACATAATATTACACCCTTCAATGGTGTGCAAATGAAAACAATAAAGATGAATAATGATTTATTTCTAAATTTACATTGTTGATACCATGTACACGGCTTAACAATCAATCCGATAAGATTATAGGTACGAATAATATGTATGTAAGTTTAAGACACAACTTACCCTGACAACACACCGAGAATAAGATTCATGACAAAGAAAGCTCCCAGAATGACCATCGACACAAAGTAGATCCACTCCCAGCTGTTGCCCATTGCATCTTGTATCTGGAAATACATAACTATAACGTTATAATCCAAGACAATTATGATGTGAATATCTATATAGAACTAGTGGGCCCGGAACATGTTGCCCTGCCCTGAAAGGATGTCAAAGGATGATGCACACAACGCTATCTGGTGGCATGCCCGGACCACTGTACAACACTATGTTCATATTATTCCATCTTTGGTTTCTTTGAGATCACCCAATCCGTTCCCGATATAAAATGTATTTGATGTCAATTTTCTTCATGTTTTTTTTTATCTGAGATTTTCGAAGTTTTTATAGTTATTAAAAAAAATCCTAAAGTGCTTGTTTCTTTCGGTGAAATTTGTGTTGATGAATTTATTCCGAATCCCAGCTCGTAACGTAAATGGTACGTACATTAAGAGTAATGAGTAATCCGAAAATTATCAAACCGTAGAAGAGCGGATTGTAGAACTTCTCACTTACATTATACATAACATCAGTCCACCCCTCAAGTGTGATGCACTGGAACACAGTCAGCATAGACAGCCCGAAGTTGTCGAAGTTAGTGATGCCAAAGTTGGGGCCGATCCAGCCCTCGCGGCACTCCATCTCCTCGCCGATGAGGGAGCAATTGAAACCATTGTCGATGTCACAGGGGTGAGGAGTATCCATGATCTCATCTGAAAAGACAGTATATAATTTTTAATTTAGATTTTCTTAATGTACTTTTTATCCTAGGTTATAGGAGTTATACGGGTGAAACGGTATATGTATATTGTGCGTGTGCTGGACCTAAAAAGAAAATAACAAACAATACAATTAACTATGATCTAGAGGTCCTGGGTTCTATTCCCAAGTCGAGCAAGAAATTTTGCAGCAAGGGTTTTTATAAATTTGAAATTGTTTTCGGAGTTTGAATTAGTTCCAGGTCAATGGCAATAGGCTCACCCGTATTACAAGGAACTTAAACAAGGGCGAACTGTGGGTGTACATTTAGAGAACCCCTGACGATTTTTCAGGGCACTTGAAAGTCATATTTGGTATTAGGTAGATAGACATTAAATCTAAATGTTATTCTAATCAATTCTTAAATCATTAATGCTGATGATGAAATACTGACCTGTATACTTATTATAGCAGCTTTTATGCATTTTGCCGGAGAACAGCTCCAGGCCGATGATGGCATAGATGATGATAACGAAGATGACAAGCAGCGCGATGTGGAGGAGCGGCACCATAGCCTTCAGGATGGAATTCAACACGATCTGTAGACCTAAAATCAAGAAATTCGAAAGTTCTAGCAATATTCTATCTATTTCATCATCACCTCTCTTTCAATCATAATCTTTATTAGAAACTACGGTTTGTGCGGCACAATTAAATAAATATTGGCTTACTGATTTCTGACACTTACGCGAATATTAGACATTGAAATGAAACTACTTTTTACGGATTTTATCGCGGTATATTGATATTATTTAGTTCCCGACGTTTCGGATCCTTTACAGCATCCATGGTCACGGGCAGACTGAGATGTTGGACGTCTTGATGTTAAAATTACTAACAGCCACCTTACATTTTTGTTAATTATTAGCGACCGATTCACGCAGAACGAGCTCACCGTATCCTTTGGTCTTGCAATTTTAGGCTCGGATTTAGATTTTATAGATTGATTCCAAGCAGCTGGTAAGACCCAACCATCTTCTCTATTGAAATTTGGGTGTTGTTTGATTTCAATAGACTCACGAATCATCCTGGGTAGGAATCGGTTTTCTTTTGCGAGGACTTGTGGTTTATCAAATCTGATGTAGTGCTGGGTCTTGTCTAGGGTATGTTCACAAACAGCTGACTTTCTGGAACGGCGGTGTTTGACATCGGCAATGTGTTCTTTTATAAATATTGGCTTTTTAAGGTACCATTAGAGATACGAAACTCTTCAAAGACATTTTGGGAGATTTATTAACTCGCTATATCAAAGTGGATAAATTAGTATCAACTCACTAGGCACGCCAGAGACAAGACGCAGCGGTCTGAGCACTCTGAATGCCCTCAACGCTTTTACGTCGAACGCGTCCTTGAATATACTCGATAATACTGTGCTGACCATTCTGAAAAATTAAGGAATGATACTGATAATAGCTTATAGATAGAGGATATATAGGAGATAGGCGAGATTGAGGGGCTTATGGCTAAGTAATAACTAAGCTGATCAACTGATCTGCAAGGTTTTGCTGCGCTCACCGCGGTCAGTGTGTGGATGGGTGACCATTCTTAACACATCGAGACCTCTCCGTCCCTCGGGGAGCACGTAAAGTCGTCGGTCCCGGTTGTTATACGAACATCTGATCAACCAGTCTATCTTCCGAATTGCCCAGAAATTGGGTTGCGGAGGTCTGATGGCAGTCGCTTCGTATAAAATACTGATATTCAGCCGCGTCTGGTTAGACTGGAAGCCGACCCCAACATAGTTGGACAAAGGCTCGGAAGATGACTGATAATAGCTAATAATAATAATAATCATATAAATAAAACACTAGCTTCTGCCCGCGACTTCGTCCGCGTAGCGTGATGATATAGCCTATAGCCTTCCTCAATATATGGGCTATCTAACACTGAAAGAATTTTTCAAATCGGACCAGTAGTTCCTGAGATTACCGCGTTCAAGCAAACAAACAAACAAACTCTTCAGCTTTATATATTAGTAATTAATAATAATCATATAAATAAAACACTAGCTTCTGCCCGCGACTTCGTCCGCGTAGCGTGATGATATAGCCTATAGCCTTCCTCAATATATGGGCTATCTAACACTGAAAGAATTTTTCAAATCGGACCAGTAGTTCCTGAGATTAGCGCGTTCAAGCAAACAAACAAACAAACTCTTCAGCTTTATATATTAGTAATAGATAATAGATGAGTACATTGTAACACATTTACTACTGTATGTACAAACTACGAACACACGTGACCCCACTAGAGAGACCAAAAACCCAGTCCCGAGCTAAGAGTTAACCTGAACTTAAATTTGTGTTGCTATTGAAGCAAAAGTAGCTAAACTAAATGGGAATTAGGTTGCTGGAAATAGCAGATTGGATCTATCTAAAATGTGGATAAAGGTGCATGTGATATCTATTCTGATAAGAAATCAATGCTATAACAGTTAAGTGTTATGCTGAAAAGGGAGGCAATCATGCATTATCATAAACCAAATGCATTTCGCATTTGCATGCATAATTCCAATCATCGTTTAGATTTAAATCATTATTACCCACATAATTCAACATCGAACCAACCCATATTCCTTTACCGCATATGATAAATGATAAATGATGATAAATGATATTATTATTAATTTCTGTAAATAGATCTTTTAAAGACACTTTTACAAGTCAATGTTTTACATTTTTTTGAACTAGATGGCGCCGGCATTTCCTCTGAGAAGAAACACCGAAACAAACTCAGAGAATCATGGTCTCTTTTAAAGTCCAGATAATGTTAAAGTTATGTAATATACTATACATATTTAATTTAGAAAAATCAGAGGTGAGTATTTTGTATTCGAACAGAAGATTTGACTCGGTAGTCGATAGTCATACCAGTAGGCTATTACTGATTTCCTACGTTCTTATGCAAATAAATGAAGCAATAAATAAGGCATAGTGTAACAGAATCTGCTTACCCTATGACAACGATGGTAAAATCTAACAAGTTCCAGCCGTTTCTGAGGTAGGAGCCAGCGTGCATGATGAAACCATACGCAATAATCTTCATAACGCACTCCCCAGTGAATATTACTAGAAATACATACTCGATCTTTTCCTGTAAATTAAAAAAGAATTAAGTAAGTTGTGGAGATATATCTGAACCACCACAAGTTAACGGAAACATAATTAATATTAGATTACCGAATTTAGAAGGCTTTGTAGTTAAAGATAAAAGATATATGAAAAAAAGTTAAACTTTTACAGGAAATAATAAAAAAAACAGAGTAGGTAATGCAATAATGGTGTTTGATTCGGCATCGGCATAGGTCTGGTGGAAATCTGGATTCTGAACATGATTTGGTTCATATTTTAATCTATGGAGGTTGAATTATGAATATGAATTTCAATCTAATTTGTAAAGCTTATTTTATTTATAGGGTTTATGCTCCCCTCTGTCAATAAACACATCGACAAGACGCACCACACCTGCCTGTCCGTGACCATGGACGCTGTAATGGGTCCGAAACGTCGGGATTTGATTTTTACTAATATCCGCAAAGTTGTTTTATCTCACTGAATTTCAATCTCCAAAGATTTAAATGTGAATCAAGTATCATGTCGTCTTTAGAAACATAACGGTCAGGAGCAGAATTTATCCTACAAAACAGTCTCAAAGATAGAAAATTAGAAGCAAGTAAAGTTATATCGTAATACTTACAAGAACCCAATTGGTATAGTTTGAATCACTGGCAGGGTATGGTGTGTAGACGGCCAAAGCGATGCAATTGGCGAAGATGGTAGTCAGAATCATCCATTCAAACGGTCTGGTGCTCAAGTTTAAGAAAATCTATCATTTAAAGAGGTAGCAGATAACAAATTGAATATCACTTTATTTAACAGCGTATAGACTTATCATTACTGCCTCATTAGCTAAGTGGTCCTGAGCGCGACTGCTACGCTAGAGGTCCTGGGTTCGATTCCCGGTCGAGCAAAGTGTTATTGGGTTTTTCTATGAAATTCCCAGTAGCAGCTCGGAGTTTGAGCCCGGAGAATTTGTGCCCGGTTAATGGCAATAGGCTCGCCCCCTATTACATGGGACCCAAACATACCGGCGAACTGTGGGTGTACATTAGTACGCCTCTGCCTAACCCTTCGGGGAATACAGGCGTGATGGTATGTTATGTTATGTTAGACTTATCATACAATTACGCCTGTATTCTCTGAAGGAGGTGTACCTACAACCACAGTTCGCCGGTATGTTTATGTTCCATATAATAGGGTGCTTGTGGATAAGTAATACCTAAGCTGATCAACTGATCTGCAAGGTTAAGATGCACCTGCCGCGATCAGTGTGTGAAAGGGTTATCATGCCTAACACATCGAGACTCCTCCGTGCCTCGGAGAGCACGTAAAGCCGTCGGTCCCGGTGTCATACGAACATCTCTGACAATAGGTTATTACTCCTTTTTTGAAAACTGTTTTAAATTAATCCTTAGATCGTAATGAACCAGTAGAATTTTTATTTCAGTTTTATAAAACCGAAAAATGCCTTAAAAACTATTTTTAATTTATGATTTTGAATTTTTGCGTGGAAACGCTAGCCCCCATGCTACTTCGGGTCGTGACGTCACTTCGTTAGTAAACAATACAACTGCAAAAGACCAAGTAACGTCAAGTTACTATCGGAGTGACATCACGTCGGAATCCAATATGGCGGATGGCGTTTTAAAACAGATTAAAAAAGACTATTTTTGAAATTGATTATAAAATTTACATTGCATTTTTATAAATAAATACTAACGTTTCTCGTTTACTTTTTAAAAAATCTAACATAAACATGCATTTTTATATTTTTTCTTACGTGGTGTAAAATACCCTATTGTTAGTGGTAGTCAGAAGCCAAAAAAAAGCCAACCAGTCCTCTGAATATCGGTATTGCCCAGAATTGGGTTACGGAGGTCTGATGGCAGTCGCTTCGTGTAAAATGCTAATATTCAACCGCATCTAGGTAGACTGGAAGCCGAACCGAACATAGTTTGGAAAAGGCTCGGAGAATGTAGTAGAGTGCGAGGCTATTGCCATTAATCAGACACAAATCCAAATATTGAGAATTTCATAGAAAATTCCAATGAATGATGGAAATCGAGATAGTATTTTCTTTGTATACATGAAATGAAGATGTTCTTTTAAAGGGATGTATCTGCGTCAGAGAAAATTACGTCACCGCTTTGCATTGTTGAGTTTAGTACAGATTTGCCATTGAATATACCAATCCATTTGACTCAATGGTTAGTCATGATTATATACATAGTTCTGATTAAAATTATATTATTAGCTAAGATGAAGTCATTGACTATCTCTTTGAATATTAGGTATATCAATTCTATTGTTTCTCTGGAAACCGTTTCAATTTTAGGATTGATATGATTCGTGCCAAGTTTCATCCAAATTGCATATTATTTCGATGGATTGATTTATTTACATCAATTTAGCAATATGTTGAACATTTTGGCATCAAAATCCACCACAATTATTTTCTATTTTCATCCTGCAAGTGTTGCAAGTTAAACAATAATATTGCTTATATGAACAAATACGATTATATAAATAATACTGTCTATCGTAACAACAATATAAAATAAGCATGTGAAGTGTTCATCATGTGACTCTTGAAAGGTCTCGAGTTCGAATCCTAGCTCGAAACCAGAAGATTCAGGTTCGAATCCTACCAGGAGTCAATTTTTTCCTTCACTAAATGTTTATAATCTTAGCATAGAAAATGCTAAAAACTTAAAAAAAAGATACAGGTGATCACGAAGCTCAAAAAATTGGCAATTTATTGCCTTCCAAACATCACGAATGATCACCAATTAACATATTCCATTGCCGGTAATGGCAGAATAAAACTGGCATACGTCCAAACAATGCCGGGAATGTATGAATGAGTGACAGAAAATATAGAAACGTGCTTACAAAATTGTGGGGAATTGGAGCGAGCTATTGAGTAGGCTGGCAATGTCAAGGGTCTCGAGTTCACGTCCTACACGAGTCATATTTCAAGTTTTAATAGATAATGAATGGATAGCAACAAGTGTTATATAAAGAAATATATTTGTATACTTAGGTCAAGGCGGGCGTTTTGGGGGCTGTATATAATGTAAACATGACGTTCAAAAGTACACCTAGTAGTCTATATGTAATAAATGATTTTGACTTTGACTTTGGTTGGATTAAGTACTATATCTTTTTTTTTTATGAGTTAGGGGGGCAAACGAGCAAACGGATCACCGGATGGTAAGCGATAACCGCCGCCCATGGGCACCCGCAACACCAGAGGAGTCGCAAGTGCGTTGCCCGCCTTTTAAAAGGGTTTGGGCCTCCGGTAACCTCCTTCACTCGCAAGCGTTGTTTTACGCCGGTTTTCTGTGAGGCCGTGGTATCACTCCGGTCGAGCCGGCCCATTCGTGCCGAAGCATGGCTCTCCCACGTGAAAATATCATTGGCATATTGATTGATTATTGTTTATTTGGCTTTTTTATGGAATAGGGATATATATTCCATAAAAAAGATAAATACTATAGACGGATGGAACACCCATGGACACCCAGCAAGACCGGAGACCAGAGTCTCAAGTGCGTAGCCCGCCTTTTAAAAGGGTTTGAGTCCCCGGTATCCTCACTCAATCAGCGAAATACGACGTAAGCGTTGTTTCACGCTAGTTTTCTTTGAGTGTTCAGTATTTTAAAGGATGACATGAGTCACCGGATAGTAAGTAGTTATTGGTGGCCATGGTCATCCGCAAAATCCGATGGTTTCTGAGCCTGAAAAGCCCCTATACTCTAGACAGCCATAGCCGCAGTTACTGAGGAGGAGATTGTTCTCACGTGCAAAAGTTGAAAGAGACACCAAGGTGCGTTACGACAGATTCCGAATGGTCCTACCCCAGAGTAAGTCAGATTTTCTCGTGACTCCATGGCAGTGAAGAGTGTGGATCTTTTTACAAATTTCGCGAATAGAGTTGTGTCTAAGGTTTAGTTACTCTGATATTAATGATATTCGCACTAGGAAGTCATAGTTAGTTCCAAAATAGTTTTTTACGATTGCACGCAACCATTTCCGCGAGAAATAATTTGATATAATTATTTACTCTATGTTTTGAAGTTTTTAATCTATTTTCTCTTCGGAATGTCTTTGATTTTTTATTCGTACCACCGTACGTCGTTATTTAAGTATATGAATTTATTTTTGTCGCTGAAGTCAGTTTTAGTCCGAAAGCCAATTTTTTTTTAATTCTTACCTAGTGGTCCTGAGTGCAACTGCTACGTTAGAGGTCCTGGGTTCGATTCCCAGGTCGAGCAAAGTGTTATTGGGTTTTTCTATGAAATTCCCAGTAGCAGCTCGGAGTTAGGAATTTGTGCCCGGTTAATGGCAATAGGCCCGCCCACTATTACATGGGACCTAAACATACCGGCGAACTGTGGGTGTACATAAGTACGCCTCTACCTAACCCTTCGGAGAATACAGGCGTCATGGTATGTTATGTTTAAGTTATTTGTATATTCGTTTAAATGGTGAATGGGACCTGCAAGCCTGAGATACTTTCTCAACGGGGTGTGAAGTCTGCTAACCCTCATTAGACCAGCGTGGTTATAGCTTAATTCCTCTAATTTTCGAGAGGAGATCCTTGCCAGCATTGGCTCAGTAAATGATTATTATAATTATTTATTTGAAAGCATTGAAAATTTAGATTAGCGAGGTCTGCTTACGCCATAGTTTAATGTGTGTCGTGATGGTGCAGATAAACAATTTTATATTATGAGCCTGTTTCAAATATGTCCGTCGACACTCCAAGAGTTATGGCCGACGGCATCCGTTCATATATTTAAGTAATACACTGTCAAAAATTTAGTAGGTACGATGCAATATTTTACTTTTATTAATACGTATCTCAATCTCTACGCATTAATCTTTTGGTAAACAGCGAGGTAACAAAAATTGTTTCATTTTTACATACCATCGACATACTATCACGCCTGTGCGCTGTGTGGGGAATACAGGCGTGTAGGTACCGCGAGTACCGCCCCGTTAAATACTCAATATTTTAATGCATTCCATAATGTATTAGGTATCAATGAGGATTATAATCAGGACCTTGTTGGGCACAGCAAAAGTGAGAGGAAGGGCGTTAATCTGGCAGTAATTGTGTTAATTTTCTATTAAATTTTAGTTTGGGTGTCTAACATTCGCCTTGCGAAATTATTTTCTCGGCGCAATATCATGTAGTAGTTATTTCGTGGCGCGCATTTCGCTAGCTTGGCTCGGTTTGAAGACTGCAACTGCAAGCTAGGGTTTGGTTTTCTCGTCGGAATATCTCGTCGTAGTTATTTCGTGGCGCGCATTTCGCTAGCCTAGCTCGGTTTGAAGACTGCAACTGCAAGCTACGGTTTGTTTTTCTCGTCGCAATATCTCGTCGTAGTTATTTCGTGGTGCGCATTTCGCTAGCCTAGCTCGGTTTGAAGACTGCAACTGCAAGCTAGGGTTTGGTTTTCTCGTCGGAATATCTCGTCGTAGTTATTTCGTGGCGCGCATTTCGCTAGCCTGGCTCGCATTGAAGACTGCACGACAGGCAGCTATTTTATAATAGTTTCTAACGCTAAAACACCAATATTAATATTGTAGATGGCGATTTCCAATATTTCCTGGGTCAGTATTAGCTGGCAGTGGGCCAGCGGCTTCCGATCCACAGCGATATCGATTTAAAATAAATCGATCATGAAAATTATTTATATCTCAATATTATGGCCGCGCGATGCGTAAACTTTTAGCGGAACATTTTTTATAATATTCGTTGATGTTTTGGAAACTATTAATTCAAGTTTTGTTTAAAGGTTATTTTATGATTCAATTTAACGTGGTCTGCCAGATTCTATGTATTTATGATGATAATTATGACTAGGTACTTTATTTATGAGTCATAATAATTTGCCTTCTTCTCCAGGTCAGATAGGGAGGGTCAGCTTATTTGATCTGCAAAATCGTGCAGAAAATGGTCAAAGCATATGAATGACGACACGTTTGGCGTTGCGTGTGAGCGATCGGCTTCTGCGACACGTGTTGTGGGTTCGATCCCGACATAGAGCAAATATTTGTAGATATAAACTACAGATAGTTATGGTTTGGGCGTTTGTGTATGTGAGATTTTGTGTATGTAAAAACACCTACGATACAGGAGAGAATCCTAGCGTGGGGGTTAATCTTAAGACTTCACATATGAACAGCTGAATCCAGTAGGGACGGGGGGCAAATGGGCCCATAATATGCCACGGGCGGTGCTTATGCAGTTAGCGGCGGAGAGCCCGGGCTGCAGCGTCAGGTCATAGGCACCAGAGGGGTTAGACAAGTGGCATGAACATACATACACACACTCACGCCTTTTTCCCACAGGGGTAGGCAGACACTATAGACCGCCACTTGCTACGATTCTTGCATACGTCTTTTGCTTCTGCCACATTCATACATCTTCTCATACATACACGCCGGTTGCGAGTACTACTGCACCTGACTTTTTTGAAGGACCTCGCCAATGAGATCGGCGTAGGACGACCTCTTCTGACGCTGCCGCCGATATTCACATTATAAATTTCTTTCGTTAATCGTCTTTACTGCATCATTAGCCTTGTGGTCCCTGCTACGCTAGAGGTCTTGGGTTCGATTCCCAGGTCGAGCAAAGTGTTATTAGGTTTTTCTATGAAATTCCCAGTAGCAGCTCGGAGTTTGGAATTTGTACCCGGTTAATGGCAATAGGCTCGCCCCCTATTACATGTGACCTAAACATACCGGCGAACTGTGGTTGTACATTAGTACGCCTCTGCCTAACCCTTCGGGGAATACAGGTGTGATGGTATGTTATTAATCGATTTTAAAAAGGATACTTCCACTCCACTATGTCGATGCACACTTTCCTCATAGGGTTTTTCAGCGTGAGACAGAACAGCGCCCTCTTCGGTCTCTCCTGCTGCACCTTGGGGCCACGACGGGGGGGCTTCCGGGGGGCGACTGGCACCGGCTGTAGAAAAAAAGTTTTTATTTCCAGATGTTGTCATGAAAAATTCATTTAAAAATTTTTTTTTTAACGAGGAACATTTAGGAATTCTCTATTCAAAAGTGTTCTATATGTCGGTAACATCACACCTCTATCCCCGAAGGGTTCGGCAGAGGTTTACTGAAGTACACCCACATTTCGCTGATATGTTTAGGTCCCATGTAATCATTCGCCTCATTAGTTTGGTGGTACCAAGCGTAACAGCGGAGAGGTCCTGGGTTCCCGGGTCGAACAAAGGTATTATTAAGTTTTTCTATGAAATTTTAGTAGCAGCTCGTAGTCCTAAATTTGTGCCCGGATAATGGCAACGTGCTCGCCCCCTATTTCATGGGACTACTAAGTACTCCTTTGCCTAATTCTTCGGGGAATACAGGCGTGATGGTATGTAGGTATGTTATGTTAAATCCGTTACTATTATTTCTCTCTCTCTTTATCTTCTCTTCTTTAACTCCTTAAATTATGTTACCTGCATGAGTTGCACGGTGCCATCGGGCGCTGCTCCGGTGGGGGGCGGAGTGGTGGGGGTGGTGGCCGGCGCTGTGAGGGCTGGCTCCTCCGGCCCCCCGTCCTCTGCGACGCTCATCTTGACCTGCAAAAGAAATGCAGCTTAGATATGCTAGTACTAACTTAACCAATGAGTAGGAGGTACTTAAGTGAGTCTTGGCTAAATAGTCAAGTAACAAGTATTTATATTATATTTATATTATATATGATTATATTATGAATCCCTTTTTTCCCTTGGTCACGGCATCGCGCGTGAACGGCTTTGCCAATTTAGCTAATTCTTTTTATTACTGTAAGGAGAAGGTTCTTATGAAAGAAAAAAAAATAAGAAAGTTGTGCGGAACATTAGAAAATTTAAGAAAACTTAACGACCATATAAACAGTTCTTGATATTAATTTTTTTAAATGGGTTGTATCGCGTTTTATTGATATTTAAATGTAATTCACGACGTTTCAGATTCTTTTCAACATCCCATGGTCACGGGTAGACTGAGGTGTTGACGTCCAACACCTCAGTCTACCCGTGACCGTGTTAATGTTAAATAACATCAATACAACGCGATAAAATCCGTAAAAAGTAGTTTTATCTCAATTGGTTCAGCAGTTTAAGCGTCAATTTTTTTTCAGTAATAACTTGCGTCAGTGTCAATGTCGTCAATGTCAACTACGTACAACTGATACGCTAGAGTTTTTTAGTTCAATTCTCAGGTCGAGCAAAATTTTATTAGGTTTTCCTATGAAATTCGCAGAAGCTGTTCTGAATTTGTTGCCCCCGGAAAATGTGGGTTTACATTTGTACTTATGATTCTGCTTATCCCTTTTTTATGGGATAGGGGGGCAAACGAGCAGACAGATCATCTGATAGTAAGCGATAACTGCCGCCCATGGACAGCCGCAACACCAGAGGAGCCACAAGTGCGTTGCCTGTTTTTTAAAAGGGTTTGGGCCTCCGGTATCCTCACTCACTCGGTGAAACACATCGCAAGCGTTGCTTCACGCCGGTTTTCTGTGAGGCCGTGGTATCACTCCGGTCGAGCCGGCCAATTCGTGCCGAAGCATGGCTCTCCCACTCTAGAAATACAGGCAGTTATATATTTTATCGAATGTTGGTCCGTTACTCGCGCGGCTGACAGCGAAATGTTGTGGTTTGTGACCAGCAAACGTATGCGCATGAGTCAATCGGAATACTTTCAGTAATTCCACTAAAAATACTCCGGGAACACCTGCCGTGCTCATTAGTGATTATATATCTGTACCTACATTTGTCACTTTCATTTGTAAATATATAATCATTGTAATTTTGAACGCAACTGCCTCATTAGCCAAGTGGTCCTGAGCGCGACTGCTACGCTAGAGGTCCTGGGTTCGATTCCCAGGTCGAGCAAAGTGTTATTGGGTTTTTCTATGAAATTCCCAGTAGCAGCTCGGAGTTTGGAACTTGTGCCCGGTTAATGGCAATAGGCTCGCCCCTTATTACATCGGGCCTAAACATACCGGCGAACTGTGGGTGTACATTAGTACGCCTCTAACTAACCCTTCGTGGAATACAGGCGTGATGGTATGTTATGTTATTTTAAATTCTTGATAGGTTAACGCTTGACCGTCAGTTCGCCTGATGAAATGATCTGCATCTGATTTGGCTTTGGTTATGTCAAAATTGCGATCCAGTTGAACAGACTTCGGTATCGTACAAAATTTCAAACCACAACCAACATTTCAAAAAGTTGTAATATGGTAATGGTTGAAACATTTGACAGCGGTTGTACTTCGCTTATAATCCAATAATGGCTGAAGTGTCTGTAAAATTAAATAGCGCGATACGAAATTACAAAAAGTTGTTTAACGGCAATGCACAATGGTTCAATCATGGTTTGGCTGTCATTTTTTTTACGTCGATCGCCCCCCTGTATATACATAAGTACGTAATGTTTGCTTTCCATGTTAGCACCTGTCGCTATATAACTGGTGTTGATGGATGTGATAGGTGGCTAGTGTGATACATCTTGTGAGACCACACGTTATGAAAACTACTAAATATTTACATGACGTGATGTGTACAGAAAATTTTATAATATAAATATAGAAAATAGGAGTTCGTGGTAAAAAATACGTTGCAAGGTCAATATACGCTTGTTTTAGTCATACCTATACAATAACATACCATCACGTCTGTATTCTCTAGGCAGAGGTGTATTAATGTACACCAACAATTCGCAGGTATGTTTAGGTCCCACCGTCCCATGAAGCAAACTGCCGCAAATCTGAATTTCAGGCTGCTACTGAGAATTTAATAGAAAACCCCAATAACACTTTGACTTGGAAATCAAACCCATCATCACACATGTAATTACAAGGTCGGCGACTATTTACATATCTCTTTGATTTAATTTTGACAAGGGAAAGAAGTGATTCGTGTGTCTATAATACTTTCCTGTTTCCCAAACATCAATGAAATATAATCATCACGGTTTGTAGCAAGCATTCCACGAAAATGTGGGGAGTTTCAAACGATTATAAGTCGTAAATTCAGTGAAATTCATAATTTGAGCAGTTTGAGGTCAAGGAGTTAGGTTCCATATATTTAAGGGTTAGTTTCGGGACAAGAACATACAGCAAATAATATTTCTTATGGAGGATTATTTCCAACAGTGTTTTTCGCCAGTGGTACAAAGAAAATAATCTGTTTCTCTTTGTAATTTATTGAATTTCGTGGTCCATCTTAGACTGTTTCAGCTTTCCAGCAAAACTCTATGTCCTACCTATACTTCGGTTCACCGTTCAAGTCCCTGAAAAAATTAAGCAAAACAGACCTCCTTCTCAAAATCCATCTCGATTCTAAAAACCTACAATCATTATGTTGTCAGTCAAACTAACTATAGCATTAATTTCTAAGAAAATTATGACATCTACTGCCAACTATATTAATTAGAGAAAATCCCAGGAAACGAGAACTGTTGGTGGTCCTACCCGCGAACAGATGTTACATAGTGCTGTCACTTATGTAACCCCAATACCGGGATTTATGAGATGCGGGATCGATTGTTTTAGTTTTGACGTTATAAATGAGTTGATTGTGTTATGGTTTGGATTTCCCGGGAATTTCAATATTCAATATATTGTTATTCATAAAGATAATATTATATGAATAATGGCTACATAAAAATCTTGTGGGCTACTCTTTATGCAAGCTTAAACTTTTTCTTTGCGGGATACGGGGGGCAAACCAGCAGACGGATCGCCTGATACTAAACGATTACCGCCGCCCATGGACACCCGTAACACCAGAGGAGTCATGCCGGTTTTCTGTGAGGTCGTGGCCGGTTGAGCCGACCCATTCGTGCGGACCATGGCTCTCCCATGGTAAAGAAAACTGCGCTTGCTCTATCCAGTGTAAGAATGGATGACCATTATTAACTTTGAATTGGGTCCGACCAGGATAATAAGTAGCTTATTGTTATTCCAGTTGTATTCTATCTCTGTAGAAAATTTTATCCAGATCCGTTCAGTCGTTCTGGCGTGAAATAATAGCAAACGTCCAATATACGCACAAATTTCCATGCTTATAAATTGTAGGATACTCAATAATTTATAATAAATAGTTACAACTGTTTCTGTGAATCTTGACAGTGATGTGGTAATCTGTTACTGTCATTATAGTTTTTAGATAAAAGTAATTTGTTATGTGTGATAGATTTTGTCCTCGGCACTATATTTAGAGTGACATTTCAAAATCATTACGTTGATTGAACTTCTACTTCCTTTGCTTGTTTTATGATAACGCTATAATCTTTACAGTCATGTTTTCACCACGTATTCTTAATTTGGAGAGCCATGCTTCGTCACGAATGGGCCAGCTCGACCGGAGTGATACGACGGCCTCACAAAAAACCGGCGTGAAAGAACGCTTGTGTTGTGTTTCGCCGAGTGAGTGAGGTTACTGGAGGCCCAAACTCTTTTAAAAGGCAGACAACGCACTTGCGAATCCTCTGGTGTTGCGGGTGTCCATGGGCAGCGGTTATCGCTTACCATCAGGTGATCCGTCTGCTCGTTTGTCCCCCTATCCCATAAAAAAACTATATATTCTAGGATTCTGTCGTCGTAGGTTTGAACACATATACATACTCACATGCACAACTACCCAGACTCAAAAAGGCTACTTGTAGACCATACTTACAAATATTTGTACCGTTCGGGAATCGATCCCGCAACCCGTACCGCAGAAACAAATCACTTCGTCACTGGCCATTCTTGCCGTCAAAATTAAAAAGCAGGTCACCTCAAAACATTCAGCATCTGGTAACTATCACGATTCACATAAATACTTCCGTTTATATGATTGAAGCGATGACAGGTCTGTCGTCAAATTACAAATTGAGATTAAGTTCAGCTTTCCCGGGAATTTACAAAATTTAAATTTCAACAATTCTTTTTTTATGCCTTTTTTATGCCTCATTAGCCACGTGGTCCTGACCCCGACTGTTACGCTAGAGGTCCTGGGTTCGATTCCCAGGTCGAGCAAAGTGTTATTGGGTTTTTCTATGAAATTCCCAGTAGCAGCTCGGAGTTAGGAATTTGTGCCCGGTTAATGGCAATAGGCTCACCCCCTATTAAATGGGATCTAAACATACCGGCGAACTGTGGGTTTACATTAGTACGCCTCTGCCTAACCCTTCGGGGAATACAGGCGTGATGGTATGTTATGTTCTTTTTTGAATATGAAATCTCATTAACAATTTCTCATTTCCTGTCATTAAGATTTTTTTTTGCCGTATGCTTGGTGGTAATATCGAAAAACTGTCTTGTTCGTCTGCCGAAAGAGGTGTAACCACACCAGATATGTATTCATTAAAAACCACACTTGTCATCCATTCTTGCATTGTCAGATCCAAGGGACTTAAGATCACATCCACGATATAAATCACATGGAGAAGGTCTACAATCATAGGGTATTAAATTCATTTTAATATTTTCGACATTTTAGCATCATCTAGTCCCAAACTAAGCAGAGCTTGTGCTATGGGTACTAGACAAAAGATATAATACCTTTTTTTTTGTAAATACATTAATTATAATACATAAGAAACACCCAGACGAACACAAACACTTATATTCATCACATAAATATTTCTGTCCTGTGGGAATCGAATCTTGTGATCAGCAGTTCGGTACTCGATCCACTAGACCACAAAGATCGTCATATTTTTTTTGTAACCGTTGTTATCCCGGGATTCACTCACCCTTCTCCGCGATATTCGGGACTAGACGTAATGGGTACATCACTAGAGTTCACTGTCTCATTATTTGCGTTTATTGGTACAAACGCCCTTCAAAACCATAACTATTTATTTTTATAGTTTGATTGAAATTCCCGATGAACGAGTTACGGCTAATGCTGTTTACTATTCTCAAGAAAAAACTGTTTTGATTATATTAAAATTGTAAACGAACGTAAGTAAATTTTTTTAATAACATACATAACATAACATACCATCACGCCTGTATTCCCCGAAGGGTTAGGCAGAGGCGTACTAATGTACACCCACAGTTCGCCGGTATGTTTAGGTCCCATGTAATAGGGGGCGAGCCTATTGCCATTTACCGGGCACAAATTCCAAACTCCGAGCTGCTACTGGGAATTTCATAGAAAAACCCAATAACACTTTGCTTGACCTGGGAATCGAACCCAGGACCTCTAGCGTAGCAGTCGCGCTCAGGACCACTTGGCTAATTAGGCAGTTTTTTTTAAGCATTTTTTTAAATCTGTGTTATAATTAGTTATTTCACATATATACTTCATATGATTTCCATATGGATTTTTTCCATGATTCCATTTCTTTCCTTGCTATGTTGGATTTGACTTCCCGTTGAACCGGACATGGCGCATCATCCTCCGAGGCTTTTCTCAACTACTTATATGTTGTTATGTTTTGTTATGTTTAATTTTAATAATTATTTTAAATTTATTTTCTTTAATTTAATTTAGTTTATTTTAATTTGAGTTAATTAATCTATCTATACTAATCTATACTAATATATAAAGCTGAAGAGTTTGTTTGTTTGTTTATTTGTTTGTTTGTTTGTTTGTTTACTTGAACGCGCTAATCTCAGGAACTACTGGTCCGATTTGAAAAATTCTTTCAGTGTTAGATAGCCCATTTATTGAGGAAGGCTATAGGCTATATATCATTACGCTACGCGGACGAAGTCGCGGGCAGAAGCTAGTACTAATATATAAAGCTGAAGACTTTGTTTGTTTGTTTACTTGAACGCGCTAATCTCAGGAACTACTGGTCCGATTTGAAAAATTCTTTCAGCGTTAGATAGCCCATTTATTGAGGAAGGCTATAGGCTATATATCATCACGCTTCGCGGACGAAGTCGCGGGCAGAAGCTAGTATAATATAAAATGCATAATGTGCTTACCTGTAAGGGATTGTTACACTAGACTAGATTGATTTAAAGTTATTCCCTAATTGTTTTAGTGTACTCAATTGTTGGTGAGCCAAATAGGTACTTAATATAAAAAAAATATATATTGCAGTCGGCTTTCAGTCTAACCAGATGCTGAATAACAGCATTTTATTGTTAGTATAAGTAGTGTTTTTTAAAATAGTTAATATATGAGTAGGCTTAGCTATCGAATTAGGTTTCCAAAACCTGTAATGATAGTTTAAGAGATTTAAATAAATAAATAAATAAATTTTACACGAAGCAACTGCCATCAGTCTTCCGTAAACAAATTTATGGGCAATACCGATATTCGGAGGATAGACTGGCTGTCAGGCTTCTGACTACCACTAACAATTGTCAAAGATTGAACGTTTCTCGAACCAGATATGGATATACCTGAATATCAATATTTTAAACAAAGCGCTTGTCGATAGACCTGTACATATACTATACCTTCTCTATTTGTTAGGAGAAAAATTGAGAAAGAAAATGCTAGAATTCTGAATGATGATATTAATCTGCCTCATTGGTCCAGTGGTCGCCAGAGCAAGTTAAGCGCCAAGTCTAAAATTCATTTCCCAGGTCATGGAAATTGTTATAGCAGAAAATTAGTTGTAATAACATAGCTAGCACGCTGTGAGTGTCCTCATTAATGCATCTGCTTACTCCAAGGACAAATACAGGCGTGATGATTTACAAACCCATTTCCCAACCTAACTATTTCATCAATGTTATGTTTATTAAATTTACATTACTCATTCAGTTTTTCTGGCTCGCTAAACAGTTTAATTACATTGTTTGCAGTAAAACTGTTTAAGATCGGTCATTAAAAATCATGTTTACAAAAATAAAGTTCATTGAGAATATTATTGCATTGTTTCTTTGAGTCATTTGCGAGTCATTCCACAATTCGGGGAACGCGGTACCTAATGTTGTGATTTAGTTGTGGTGTAAATCATAAGCGGAAGCGACAGGGGACGCCATCTAGTTAAAAAAACCGGCCAAGTGCGAGTCGGACTCGCGCACCGAGGGTTCTGTACTTAAAAATATTTTTATTATATGATGCAACAAAAAATGTATGCTTTTCTCAATTTTTCCTTTATCTGTGCTATAAGACGTTGCTTTTTTGCATCATAGCGAAAAAGCTGTAGAGCGACATCCATCTCCCCTGATCGCAAAACGATCACAAGAGGTCCTGAGTGCGACTGCTATGCTAAAGATCCTGCGTTCGATTCCTAGGTCGAGCAAAGTGTTACTGGTTTTTTTATGAAATTCCCAGTAGCAGCTCAGAGTTTGGAATTTGTGCCCGGTTAATAGCAATAGGCTCGCCCCCTGTTACATGAGACCTAAACATACCGGCGAACTGAGGGTCTATATAGTACGCCTCTGCCTAACCCTTCGGGGAATACAGGCGTGATGGTATGTTATGTTATATATGTACAATAAATAGCTTGCCCGCCACCGCTTGTGACTCACACAGTATTCATGCAATACTCACAAGCATAAGCTTCCGCTCTAAATATTTAACGTGTTCCGCATCGCATTGCAAGCATCGCAGAAATGTTTTTTTTATTCTCACATTCACAATGCACACAGGTCCCGAACAAATAAGTATATACAATGTAAATGATGAGATGACGGCTGACAGCTAATGCTGGCAGGAATGAAAGGATACGCTGCGCCGACTCCAAATAAATTGAGACAAGGACAGGAAGAAGAAGAAGGCCATACAAATATTTATTCAATAATCAATACATTTTTTTTTTAAAAAAAAGCTTACTAGCAATGCGGGTCGCACATTACTAGTATTCTTGTTAACCCCTCGTGCTAAGCTAGATTGCTTGTGTTACGAGTGGGTTCACGTCGGTAGAGCAATGGGTGGGTTTCGAACCGGCAACCACATGATCGCAAGTCCGACGCCCTCGCCATTAGGCTACCGACGCTTCTTATTGCACTCCACAAGTTAAATAATGGGCCTTGTCGGCACGGCAAGATGCAGGAGAGAGGACGAAGTTTTACATACTTTATTATTTTTTAAATTTTACTTATAATAAATTGATATTTATTCTGTGCAAGAATGGATGCTTACTGATTGGCCGCCGATCACTCTTACGTCGGAGTCTGTCGTAAAGCACCGTGGTGTGTTTCGACTTTTGCGCGTAAGAGCCAAATAAAGATTTTGAAAGGGTTGCGTAAATAAATAACATAAAGAATATGCTGGAATAAATGCTAAATATTTTTCTTAGGACGGCTTTCTTAACGAAGGCACACAATTTTGTAAAACAAAGGAATACAGACTTTATGTTGGAAAGTTGTTGTGCAAACAATCTTTACATTATTTACAAAAACACAACAATCCTTTCCAGGATGTTGTATGGCTTACTTAATAAGAATTTTAATGTTAAATTAAAAGTAATGATATATTGATTTGCTCGTTTTACATGCGTTCCTCTTGTTTACAACGAAACTTTGGTTACCTTGTACTATGTGAAGGATGAAGTAACGGAAAGAATTCTGTAGACCAAAGCCTACTTACAATACCAGAAAAACGCTGTGTGGGACGACCTCCTACGAGATGGATGGACCACCTGGTGAAGGTCGCTTGATGCAGGCGGCTTATGACCGATCTTTGTGGAAGTTTTTGCTATGGGAGAGGCTTTTGTTCAGCAGAGAACATCTTCTGGCTGATGTGATCTATATAGCCTAACAAATAGGTCTATCGATCAAATACTATTATATCACAAGATTCAGTATAAACTCGCTTCCGCTACCGCCTGTATCTCGAACCAAACGTAAATAGCAACACGTTCGTCTCACGTATTTGCAGAACTTCGCGCTTCACATCTCGGGCTATGCCTCCATACATATTAACATGCTTGAACATAAACTCGACGTTATACGAAATATGCATTAACTCTACTATTATAAAATTGTAAAAGAGCTATATCTGTACATTGAAGATATTTAAAAAAACCAAGTGGGTTAGGGTATATAAACGTCTCCGAACCCAAAAATGTGACTTTTTTAATTCTCGTCTGTTCGCTTGTTTGTTACGGGTTGGAGCAAAAACTGCTGAATACTTAGATCGTAATTTTGTTATCACTGTCAGAAAGTATATGCTCCAACATAAAAACTGGTGAACTTCTTATCTGCTGTGGTATCTAGCTGTGCTATGGCCATTAGATTTTTGGAAAGGGTTGAAATGAGGAGTAGATATGATTAGCATACTACATTGAATTGATCATTTAAATAAATAGGGAAAATGTTTTAACCCGAATTCCTTTTAATTCCGCTACCGCTTGTAAATCAGGCGCTTGCATTTTGTGTCATATTTTAATAGCTCCGCGCTCCACCGCTCGTGTCACATGCTACATTCATATTCACTCGCTTGAACTATTGACAGCGCTGAAATGATGCATCTTGGGAATTCTCAGTTGAAATACACTGAGAAAATGTCCACATTTTGTAAACCTTATCATGTCAGGAAAATTACTATGTTTTTTGAACAGTGTAACATTTTACATAATCCAACTAATTTAAAAATTACCGTAGGAGAGCCATGCTTCGGTACGAATGGCCCGCTCGACCGGAGTGATACCACCGCCTCATTCAAAACCAATAACAATTTTCATAAATGTTCGTATGACAACCGGGACCGACAGCTTATGGAGAGCACGTAAGCTCTCCGAGGCAGGGAGAGGTCTCGATGTGTTAAGAATGGTCGCCCATCTACAAAATTACCGCAGCGAGTGCAGCGTAACCTTGTAGATCAGTTAATCAGCTTAGTTATTACTTAACCACAAGACTCTTCAGACCAGATGTGACTTAATAGGTATATGTTACTCAACCCTGCGTGATACCGATATTCGGAGGATAGACTGGTTGTCTTCATGGTGTCCATGGATAAAATTTGGCTCATCAGTTCATTTGCCGACTTCACCAATAAAAAAATAGCTCTGCATTTGTCTATGGTGAATTGGTGATTAAAATCTGCACAAAATTTATCTCTTTATTAATATTTTATAGAGATCAGTGACATTACCTATGTCACTGAGCATTGAGATATAAAACTTAATAAGAAAAAGGACGCATTGTGTAGACTCAACTTTATTTATGCAGGTTCTCCTTGTTATCGTAACAAGCTATATATAGTAACAAGACTGGGTAAAAATAACAAATTGATAAAATATGAGGTGCGGCGGTATGATATTTTTCCTACAGTAAATCAGGAATTTAGTAGCCTCTTCCCATCTCTTCGTGGTCGTGGGTTGAAATTGTTATTGAGTTTTCTATAAAATTATATGAACCAGCTAGAATTCTTGTGTCCGGTTAATGGTGAAGAGGCTCATCTATTTGTTCCTAAATCACACCGATGAAATATAGGTGTAAGTAGGCATCAGTAGATTTCTGCCTAATCCTTCTGGGAATAAGTACAGGCTTGATGATAGGAACTTATGTTTTTTAGAAATGTAAAACAAAGATTTATTGTGATTTTTGTTGATAATATTTCAATCGTGAGGTTTAAACCACATAAAATAAATTAAAATCAATGGCAGAATGGAATGTCGCAGACCAATAAAATTGTTGACATATTGCAAACGTCAATTTCGCGCGGGAAACGACGCCATCATTGTCACAAATTACGTTTTAATTTTATGGTTTAATTTATTTAATTAAACGATCAATTTATGTATCTTGTTTATTTTTCGTTAAACGAGCATTTAATTAACATGTTAGTAATTAAGTAAAGAGTTTTTATGTGGCACGCCACGCGAATATTACATTGTAAGTTATAATTAACAAAGAGGGCGCGAAAACCCTTTTTAGTTTTCCATAGCCGACTAGTTTTTTTTTTATAAGTGTGAACAGGCAATGAAATTACAACATCACGCCTCTCGTTTTGACATTGACAGCTTATAAAATATGTTTTTTAATATCGTAAAATGTAAAGTCTAGACTTCAATTGACTTCAATTTAATATAATTTCAAGGTTTTAAAATCGGATTATATTTATTTTGTCGGTTCCGTGGCAACGTATATAAATACCGAGAATTTGTGTTTACCTATCAATTTCCCGAGTGCAGAATCGTAACAATATAAATATAGTTCGGATGGTTATAGCGGAACTTTCAGCTGGGAGTTGAAGGTCTACGTCGAAGTTGGATTGTTACTATATGCTGTTTTACATAACTTCTAGCTGTTTTACAAGCCAGCTGGAATCTCTTTGCAATCCGTTTATCGAAACCGATACACACATAGTAGGTATAGTTTTTTTTGGGATAGGGGAGCAAACGAGCAGATGGGTCACCTGATGGTAAGCTTTTTTAAGTATTTACATCTTGCTTCCGGCGAAAGAATCCCGCCCGGCAAAATCTTGAATCTAAATTCTAAAATTAAAAAATGTCTAATATTTTTTTTTGCTTCTTCCACATTCATACATCTTTTCATATACTAACGCCGGTTGCGAGTATTATGCATTTTGAATTTTGTTGCCATTACTCTGAGACTACGCACCTGACCTTTTTAAAGGATCTCACCGATAAGGTTGGTGTATTTCTTTCTAGGGCGTCCTCTCCCGGCGGCTCCAGTGACATTCGCTTTATAAATCCCTGTTGTTAATCGCCTTTCAACCATTCTATCAACACGCCCAGACCATCACAACATGTTCCTCTCAATTCGTGTCAAAAAAACATCTAAAAATACAAATACTGCAATGATAACTCAGTTATTTTTTTAATTACATGCATAAATGATATAATTTCTATCGTGGGAGAGCCTTGTTTCGGCACGTATGGGACGGCTCAACCGGAGTGATACCACAGCCTCACAGAAAGCCGGCGTGAAACAACGCTTATGTTGTCCGAGTGAGTGAGGATACCGGAGGCCCAAACCCTTTTAAAAGGCAGGCAACGCAGTTGGGACTCCTCTGGTGTTGCGGGTGTCCATGGGCGGCAGTAAATAGGTAAATACTGATAGGGGGGCAAACGAGCAGACGGGTCACCTGAACCGTCTGCTCGTTTGCCCCCCTATCTCATAAAAAATATATGATATGTTGTTATCTCATTTTCATCAAAGACGATAAGTAGGCCCTTCATTTCGCGTCGACATCTCTTCCTAATTACGTCATTAGGTGATCATCAATTTATCTTATCTGCGTCTGTGTACTATGTTTAATAACTGGAAATTTTTGCGGTAAGTAAGGCGAACATCAGCTATTTTTACCCGATTACGAAAATGGAAGGGTGATGAGTTTAACAGTCTATGTATGTATGGCTATGGAGTTCGATCCTAGTTCAAAACATACTGATCAGATTTTGACTAATGAGGAGTCGATTGATTGGCATTTATAGTAAGAATGTCATAGGCTAAGTATTTTTTTTATATAACAACTAGATATATCATTTAGACTATACATAGAAAAGGGGACCGAACTTTACTTTATTTTAACTAATGAGGTGTCATTGGGTTCGTCTTTGTCCACAGAGCTAGTACGGTATATGGTTTTACAGAAAATTTAATAAAGCAAACCCAAGATAAACGACAGTAATTGGTATATGAATTTCTTACAACTAGCGCTCTCAATAAAAACAAAAGCCTAATCTGATGGGACCCTTCCACGTTTCCACGAAATTGGTCCCGAAGTACAGCGTTTAAACGTAAAACTGACCAAATGATGCGTGAAACCGACTTCAAAGCATTTATTTGGCCGACCACCTCTCAATTATATTGTTTGAAAGTTCCCTCCCTCCTTCCCCCACAGATCGCAACATTACACCCGATTTGCACTGCTAATCGGGTAGAAAACGCTTCGGTAATCTACTGGTAAATTGACGATTTTAACTTTGACGAATACATTGTTAGCGAGGACTCGAGCGTATTCATGATAGCAGAGGTTTTCCAATCTGTTTTTAGGGTTTCTTTATGGGATAGGGGGGCTTTTTGGAACCGTGCAACTAGTTTTGACTTTTCAAAAGTACCTTCTTTAATGGTCTAATTGAAATAAAACATTTTGACTATGACTTTGACTTTGACTTTTGAAAACGATTAGGTTAGTGATTGCTGCCGCCCATGGACACCCGTAACACCAGAGGAGTCGCAAGTGCGTTATCGCCTTTTAAAAGGGTTTTGACCTATGGTATAAGTCAGAGGTGCGTGCCTTGGATTTGAACTCGCGACTTTTGATTTGGCAGTCCAATGGTCATATCACTAGGCTGTCACGTCATTTAAGGTTAAGGCATAAGGAAGGTCCTTATCGAGAGAATAAACCTAAAAATTGCAACGAAAATAGTAAAAACACCTCCTTTCATTTCCCATAGAAACCAATGCCAATAAATTAAGTATTTCGGGGTAGATATCTATACTAATATATAAAGCTCAAGAGTTTGTTTGTTTGCTTGAACGCGATAATCTCAGGAACTACTGGTCCGATTTGAAAAATTCTTTCAGTACTAGATAGCCCATTTATTGAGGAAGACTGTATATCATCACGCTACGCGGACGAAGTCGCGGGCAGAAGCTAGTAATATTATACAATTTTAACGAATCGATACTTTTAACGATCTAGCTGGCCTCATACTTGCACCATTCGTAAGATATTATAGAACTACTTTGAACTTCCTCTAAATATCATAAGCCAATCCTTTGTTCTGTATGTACACAGTGGTTAGTATTTAAACACCAGCTAATATCGTAAACTGTAAACTATAATAGTGTGAACGCGTGTTAATTGCTGAATTGTTAATACTTTGGCTATCGCCCGGCGACCAGTTTACGCCCCATTGAGCTAACTAACGCTGTTTGTCGTAACCAAACTATAGTTAATAGCTATTTAAACTTTGGGTGCATTTGCCAGGTGGTAAAGCTCTGCTGATGCAATATATCTGGGTCGGTACCACTGTACCAGCAGATATTCAGTCAAACAATAGTGCGTAAGCATACTTCATATTTTTCATCGTGGCAAAGGTTAAACAATTTTTGAGTTTACGAGACCAATTCAACGTGTATAATTATGTGTTAGCATTATTATTTTGACATAAAGGGCAATTTGGCCTATTGCTGTTTTGGGACTATACTTTTCGATAATTTGTGCCAGATTTATGATGATTATTTAAAAGCTACGGATATCGGAGCGCACACAATAACAATTTGTGCAATATAGGTTTTGAGTTTTCCATAACACAAGCCACTGATGGATATCTGAGTATCTATGGAGTTTCTTGCCGGTTCTTCTCCATAAGACCCACTATTTGGAACCGCGCACCTAGTTTTTGACATTTCAAAAGTACCTGTATTACTGGTCTAATTGAAATAAAACATTTGACTTTTTTTTTTGATCAGGGGGCCACAGTTTCAGGGATTGTAATTATCTTTTCGGGAAAAATTAACACATATTAAAACCCACTGTACTCGATTCAGTATTCGATTCTGAAGTACCTACTTTGAGGTTTCTATTACAGGTTGTATAGGTACGCCACTGAGATATATGAAGCGTAGTTGTTTTTTTAAAAGCTTACTAGCAATGTGGATCGCATATTTCTAGTATTCTTGTCAATCCCTCGTGCTAAGCTAAATGTTAAAGGATATTCTTGATTTTTTTATGATTACCTTTTTTTTGTTTGCGTGGAGGAAACCTTCAAATCCTTCAAAAGGCTGCCGGCCTACTGAGGGGCAGGCTGGGGTCTGTGGGATTTTTACCGCACTAAAACCCCCGGTAGCTAACTTCAGCACAATATTGGAAGGATCCGGGAACTAGCTCCTTTCTTGTGTCCCGCCTATAAGCCCGCCTCAGGGACTCCATAACCCATTTCAGTGCAATACCTGACTTAGGCAACTTTTTTTCAAATACCAATCCTAGATAACTCTATTAATTCAAAGATCACTGGACTTCTAATAATTATAGGTACATCAAAAACATCTCACCTATTCTTCTGTTTGCTCAACCGGAGAATCGAACCGACGCACTGTAATTCCATGCGATGTTTTTTACCACACAATCACAACATTTATTCACTCATCACTATATTTAAAAGAATTTAGAAGAATATTTATTTTTATATATAAGTATTCAATGATATCTATTAATTGGTGTGTATTTTGCGGAATACACGATGTTGTCCTATATTGTTGGTCCCCTGAAACAAAGAAAAATATGTATTGGTAAAGGTTTGTAGTATATATACAGTGATAGCTTAGATACTACATAGTTAAGGGTCCAGCGAATTGACCATACAGTAACACAAAGAGAATTTAATAAAATTTTGTCATTTCGTCAATTTTCAACAGTGAAAAGTATATTACAGAAAACAGTTTTTTTTTAAACCACTAAGGTTGCAAACCAGCATATGGCCCGACTGATGGTAAGCGGTTACCGTAGCCTCTGGACGCTTGCAACACCTCGCGTATTACCGACCCTTAGAAATCTTTTCACACAATTTTTGAGATAGGGTAAAGCTTAGGAGGCAATAAGCGGTCCCCCCACTGCCAACATAACGCTTTCTCGCGGAGCTCTGGCGACCTTGCTTAGAAACACAACAAAGCATCATCATAATACACTAAAAAAAAGTTGATCCTCCTTTTCCCCCCGAGGAACACCACTCCTCATTCCACATTCCCTAATCTGATATTAATAGCACACTATCATCAGGACATCGCTCCAGCTCCTCCAAAGTGCCGTTTCATCAAAGACGTGCTCATGACGTAGATACGTGACACACAGCATTGTAGGATAGACAACAATGGGGTTCTAAATATTCTTACCATATTCTCACTATTTCTATTTATTGACATCAAAATGACAGAGATAGTGATTTATGCCACTTATTATTTAATTCCCGACGTTTCGGTCAACCCGACACCTCTGTCTATCTATCCATGGTCACGGGACCATGTCCAAACAGGACTTGTAAATGTGAGTACATTGTAGCATGTCTAAGTGGACACCTAGTTTTATATACATTGACGATGTTTGTGTTTTCCACATAGTTTATTATTTACTTTTATATCTATATATATATCGACTTCTTCGAACTCAGACATTAACCTTAAATTTTGACATAAACTGTTATCGCAATATTGTACTACGTGAAGATTGTAACTAACAGAGATAGGTTTAGTTAAAGTCTATAGTGTCATTCATTAATATGGTTGCCAATAGTTTTGGAATAAGGCTCTCAGCTTTGCCAGTAAATTCCAAATGCGAGGTATGTATATCGTAAAACCTCCATATCCTTTTTTTGTTTTTCCCATGCTAAGATGATAAAGTTCTTTTAGTGAAGGAAAATTTCGACGTCACCTCAAAGACGTAAATTCAGAATGTGAACGCAAATTTCGACCGGGCATGGCGGGTGGGACTCACGGTGGCAGTCGATTTTTTCCATCACTGAAATAATCTCTATATAATGCTGTGAAATGCTACTTTCTCAACTGAATTAATTATATTAATTGGAGTAACTAACAGAATATTACACATAGTTTTAGGAAAAAAATTATAACGATTAAATTAAGCAATTGAAGCATGCCGTGGGAGAGCCATACTTCAGCAGGAATAGGCCGGCTCGACCGGAGTGATGAAACATCCTCAGAGAAAACCGGCGTGAGATAACGCTTACGTTGTATGTAGCCGAGTGAGAGGATATCAGAGGCACAAATCCTTTTAAAAGGCCGGCAACGCACCTTCCTCTGGTGTTTCGGGTGTCCATGGGCGGTGGTATCGCTTGCCGTCAGGCGATCTGTCAGCCCGTTTGCCCTCCTATCTCATAAAAAAGCATATAATAAACCTCTCCCTTTAACAACCCATTTATGGCTATACGGTATAGATAACATAGTAACTATAGGTAATAGTTCTAGGAATTTCAATGAAGTGCTTACGTCATTACAATGACGTCGTAGGTAGCTGACATACGACACCACTTAAAGTAAACAGATTAATTATCTCATTTCTTGAAGGAGCTAACGATCCACGACTATGACATCATCATCAGTGTCTTTAAATTGAATTGTTGTGACTTTAAGAAACCACAATATTGTAGGTATGTATAATAAATTTCAATTTGTAGAATTAGAGCTATAAATAATTTTAATAAAGTATTTCATTTGGATCTAACCATAAACGTAGGTTCGTCTTTAATTGTCTTGACTAACTCACAAATGATGACAAATCCCTAGTCTAATTTACCTATAGTCTTATCTTATCTTGTGTGAGGCCGAGGCAGCAAGGCCTCAGTGCACTTCGACACAATGGGATCTTTTGTGCTTCCCCGAGATATCCTATTCCTCATCCTCTCCTAATTCTTCAAATAGCTCTTCCATGAGCTTTCTAATGAGTCTGTAGTCCTCTATCTGTAAATAAGATTGACTAGAGATGTGTCACACAATTCTATTGTGCCTCTATAATGATTTTTTATTGTGTTTTGCATTTGCGCATGGTACATTTTCCAAAATTAAAATTTTTTGTAAAACAAAAATCGACCAAGGCAAGTTTCAAACCTCCGGAATGGTACAACGGACGTTTTATCCAACCTACCTACGGAGAACATTGCTTGTGACGTAGAATTTCCCTTTGCCACGAGCCGTGACGAAGATCGAATCCTGAATGAGATTTTTTTCCACAGTAATTCATAATTATATTTTAATTCATAACTTTAAAAAATACGCGATTCGTAGTACAATTTAGTTAAACATTAATTATTTAAAACAAAACTTTGTTAATGCTACGAAATGTAAGAAAGAAACCCGCTCGCTATTCTCCTCACCCGTGTGTCCGCGGGAGTGGGAGGTAAGTATTTAGCGAAGCCTCCTTCGCAGATTACCATCTCCCGCTACATATATCCAGTTCGATTGATTCGTGGCGTCTAAAGGCTGTCTGTATTTGGATATATGCCTGTAGGTACGCTTCTCACGCACTCTTACTTGCGACCATGGATCGAAAGAGATATAACCTATCAATGCCGCGACAGTATCTCGTACTGCTTTACCCAAGATTGGCAAAACTCCCGCGTGCGCCGTGTTCTTGGGGCTATCCAGGCCTTTTATTTATGGGATAGGAGGGCAAACTAGCAGACGGATCACCTGATGGTAAGCGATAACCATGGACACCCGCAACACCAGAGGAGTCACAAGTGCGTTGCCCGCCTTTTTAACTATTTTTTTTGGGCGTCCGGTAACCTCATTCACTCGGCGAAACACAACGCAAGCGTTGTTCACGCCGGTTTTCTGTGAGGCAGTGGTATTACTCCGGTCGAGCCGGCCCATTCGTACCGAAGCATGGCTCTCCCACGTCAAAAAGATGGATAAAATTCCCGCGATAAAACGTCCCGCCGTGTCCTCTGGGCTGTCCAGGCAATTTCTTTTATGGGATAGGAGGGCAACCAGCATGTGGCACACCCGATGGTAAGCCATTACTGCCGCCCATGGACACCTGCAACACCAGAGAAGCCGCAAGTGCGTTGCCCGACTTTTAAAGGGTTTTTAGCCCTGTATCCTCACTCACTCGGCGAAACACAACGTGAGCGTTGTTTCACGCCGGTTTTCTGAGGCCGTGGTATCTTTCCGGTTGAGCTGGCTCATACGTGCATCAGCCGGAATCTGAGGGCGCCAGCAACTCCTCCATGACAGGCTTGACCACCTCATCATGGCGTGCTTGTATATAAATACAAAAACAATGCCTCTTTTCAACGATTTTTGAAATCAAAGCACGTCAGGTGACCCGTCAATTCTTCACTGGGCTGGCGCGACAGCGTCAAACGGAAACACCGCTGTGATTGACGCTGACGTGTCGGAAAATGGAGGCTGCGAGCCAACAATGCCATTGTTTGGATTTCGGTTAATGAATAGACCTGTAAGGTCTATTAGGTATATTGTTTGCGTTGCCATTTTTGGAAGTATTAATTATTAACCTTTAATTTAATTTACGCAAAATGTGCATCGTTGTCCTGTCGCAATATTTTCCCCTACTTTTTCTTCTAACTGCCTCATTAGCCAAGTGATACTGTAGCACGACGGCTACGCTAGAGGTCCTGGTTTCGATTCCCAGGTCGAGCAGTGTTATTGGGTTATTCTATGAAATTCCCAGTAGCAGCTCGGAGTTTGGAATTTGTTCCCGGGCTCGCCCCCTATTACATGGGACCTAAACATACCGGCGAACTGTGGGTGTACATTAGTACACCTATGCCTAACCCTTCGGGGAATTACAGGCGTGATGGTGTGTTATGTTACTTTTTCTTCTTTTGAAAGTACTAGACATGGAAAATTTCGTAGTAAGCTTATGAAAAATCACAAGAAATAATTTTTCATACGTCACAACTGCGACTTTTTTCTACTCAGCCTGCTCAAAATCACATTTTAGGGAAATCGCATTTGTTCAAAATAGCAAGTGTGGTGATAAATGATTCTTTTTTTATGGCATAGAGGGAAAAATGAGCTGACGGACCTCCTGGAGGTAAGCGATACCGCCGCGCATGAACACCCGCAACACCAGAGGAGTCGAAATGCGTTACCTTTTAAAAGGGTTCCTCCGGTATCCTCACTCAGTTGGCGAAACGCAGCGTAAGCGTTGTTTAATGCCGGTTTTCTTACTAAATGATTCATTGCGGTTAAAAATGTAACAGGCTGTGATATTTCGCATGTGAAATCGATGTGAAAAATGATCATAATTTCATCAAATGAAAGTAAATTACATGTCATAAACATCTCCATATTACTGTACGCTGTTCAAGACTATACAGTGTGTCCGGACATGGACTAGCGATATTCTAAATACTTATATAACAACCATTTTAATACACAAATACACTGTACACTTGGGCCTAATTCACTTCCCCGCTATGTGGCAGCTATTTTTCTGTATGTACAAAAATATCATATCTCTCAAAGTTTTGGTCTTATTGAGTTAAAAATAGGCTTATTCAGAGGGCAACAATACTGTCTACCGTCTACATTACAAAACATTACCGTCTACATTATCTTTTTTACTAGATCGAAAGATGTTGAGCTAAGCTACTCTACAATATTAAATTTACAACTGTGTCTTTGGCTCAAGTGTATAGTTTATTTGTGTTTTAAAGTAGGTTTTATTTAAGTATTTAGAATATCGCTAGTCCATGACCGGACACACTGTATATAGAACTAACTTCTGCCCGCGACTTATGTCCGCGTAGCGTGATGATATATAGCCTATAGCCTTCCTCAATAAATGGGCTATCTAACACTGAAAGAATTTTTCAAATCGGACCAGTAGTTCTTGAGATGAGTGCGTTCAAGCAAACAAACAAACTCTTCAGCTTTATATATTAGTATAGAGTATAGATTATAGAGGTTAGCAGCTGCGGGTTATAAGAACAATGTATTTTGCAACGTCTGTAAACCACCAATCAAAGGTTTCTACTGCCATACCAATCTCAAATAAAAAAAAATAAGATTTATTTAATTTTAAATATTCGTGTTAGTATCAGAGATGTTCATTGCTGCCTTGTAATTAATCATCTAATTAGTAAACACGATAGAAAAGCAATTGTTTTGACCCCCTGGAGGATCACAGTCTCTTGAATGAATTAAGAATGGACATGAATGTTGAAAAGGTAGTTACGTTACCGACGTTTTTTAGTTTGGATCTATGCAGGCCTTTGCGGTTAGTGGCAGTAGGCTTGCCCCTATTTCATGGTACCTAAAATATACTGACAAACCGTGGGTAAATCTCTACCTTACTCTTTAAGGAATACAAGCGTGATATATAGTTTTAACTACAATAAAAAGACGACCTTGATCTAAACTCCAGGCTTACCTGCCACTGTGGAACCAGGCTAGAATCAATTATATTTCCATAAATATGGCAGTTCCACGTGGCGGAATGTTTGGGGATGAAAAACAGGTCGCGTGGGAGGCGACAGATGTTAGGGATCCATTATATCCCCTGAATAGCGTCCATTAGAATCTCTGCCATACAGTTTAGGGCAGAAAATCCAGTTAGGATTTGCCTAGATTTCGTTTCCGGTACTGAATTCCTAGGCTGAAAGTATCGGAGTAAAATTAATGCCACTAAAACATAATTTGTAAAAAAACCAATAAGTCTCGCAACTCAGTTTTTCTATCGTAAAAATTGTGAGAACTTTGACTAGTTATAATTCTTTAACTACTCGTGCAAATTGAATGAAATTTGAAATATACCGTGTTTATACAATGCCTGCATGGTTACTGTTTTTTTTATAATTCAGGCTTCTAGTTTTATCCACAACGAAGTTATAGGGGGTCGAAAATGGCCTGAACTGCTTCGAGAAAAGGTTGGTACGGCCGTTTGTTTTTGCTCGACTTGGCGGGGGCATTGCCAGATGCTACGGTGATGCTTATTTATAGCATAGAAGGGCAAACGTGCAGACGGATCGCCTGATGGTAAGCGATACCACCGTCCATGGACACCCGCAACACCAGATGAGCAAGTGGGTTGCCAGCCTTTTAAAAGGGCGTGGGTCTCCGGTATCCTCACTCACTCAGCGAAACACAATGTAAGCGTTATTTCACGCCGATTTTCTGTGAGGCCCATTCATGCCATGCTTCGGCAGCATGGCTCTCCCACGAGAAAAAGGTAGCCTGTTTTGAGGTCTTATTCCATCTCAGGGTTGAGTCTATGGCCCTGACTATAGGGCAAGGAAAACAAGTCCGGTCTTAGTCAGTACGAGCCCTAAATACGTACTGGCACCTTTTTAAATGGCAGACGATCCACGAGAATTTTCCATACCACAAAAATAGAGGGTCAATTCTACATTTCTATAAAATTGGTTCAATTCTTTTTTTAAGGAATAAGAGGGCAAACGAGCCCACGGATGGCCTGATAGTAAGCGATTACCGCCGCAACACCAGAGGAGTGGCGAGTGTTTTGCCAGCCTTTTAAAAGGGTTTGGGCCTCCGGTTTCAAATCCTTTCTTTGAACTGCTGAGAATTTCCAAACTGAAAAACCCAATAACAGTTTGCCTGACCAGGCGTCACTTTAAAATCGATCCCCATTAGCTGCTCTTGGAAACATTAGAACAATGAAATAGGCAACTATGTCGTCAAAATCCGTTTACAAAAACCTTTACAGAAAGCAGTATCTCAATCGGTCAAACCATTTTGGAGATAAATTGTAACAAAAACAAACACCCTCTCACCCGAATCGCATACACCTTCTCTGTTCCGTCGTAGGTAAAAACGACCACAAACATTATTTAAAAAAATATAAGTACGAAATGATAACATTTTCCTTTTCTGAAGACAGTTAAAAGAGCTTTGAAGGTCGAACGAAAATGAAAAAGGGTTAGTCGATTTGTGTTTCTAAAAAGACAAATGGAACTAATTCGTGATCAGAATTGAATAAGTGATGTTGATAAATGTCGACTTGTCCTTGAAAGCAGTAATTTCTAAAGTGGATCTTCTGTTAATTAATGTCAAGTGGTTCCACTGCATATTTTTGTATATCTTTAAGCTTTTAGTTGAAAGCGGAGCTTGTAATGAACCTTTTGGGGTCAAATTTTCAGCAAATTTGAAGCTATATTTGTATAATAGCATTGTTATATCTTAACTAGGTGTTGCCTGTGGCTTCATTCGCATCTCAAAGAAGGTTTTAAGCAAGACAAAAGGCAGCCTATTTTCTTCCCCAAGATGTAGCTATTTTATTTTTATGGGCTAGGGGGGCAAACTAGCAGACGGGCCACCTGATGGTAAGCGATAACCGCCACCCATGGACACCCACAACACCAAAGGAGTGCGTTGCCGCCTTTTAAAATGATTTGGGCCTCCGGTAACCGCACTCACTCGGCGAAACACAACGTACGTTTTGTTTCACGCCGGTTTTTTAGGAGGTCGTGGTATTACTACGGTCGAACCGGCCCATTGACCAGCTACAATCCGAACTCTGAGAAGCGAGCAGAGTCTCCTCTGAGAATTTTATAGAAAAACCCAATAAAACGCTTCTCGAGTGGGTCTTCCCCGACAGATATAATCTGGGTGCCTTTAAATCACGAGTGAATCGGTTTCTTCTAGGCAAATGCGCTCCATCGTAGATCGCAGTGTCGCTTAACATCAGGCGAACTTGCGGTCAAGCGTAAGCCTATCAGGAATTAAAAAAAAACTCTTTTCTCGATCTAGGAATCGTAAATTACATTTTTATAATACAGTTTTATGTTTCAATCATACAGGTAAGTCACAAAGACGAATGCAAATACAATCGCACGCGCATGCGTTGCGCTTATGACCTACATGCAGTTTAAAAATAGTGCGCCCGCGCTGATCTATAATTGTTGGTTGCTATACAATGCTATGCAATTGTGCGAATTGTAAGGGCATAGGGAGATAATTGATATTTTCTTTTACGTGCTCACTGTATCTCTCTCATCTTATCTATCTCTGTTCTTATTATTATGATGAATCACAATATTATGATTCATGGAGATACCTAATTCCGGAGTCACTGTGAGCACTCTTGATGCTCCTTCCAGGGAAGCCCGGGCCTGAAAAGGCATAGAAGCGGGCTGATGACTGTGTAAAGATCGATACGGCACCGCTCCTGCGGAGCTCAAGCCCACCAGACTTCAGACTACGTTTCTTGTCTACATTACACCACTAAGTGGTGGGAGAGCCATGCTTCGGCACGAATGGGCCGGCTCGACCGGAGTGATACCACGGCCTCACAGAAAACCGGCGTGAAACAACGCTTGCGTTGTGTTTCGCCGAGTGAGTTGAGGTTACCGGAGGCCCAAACCCTTTTAAAGGCGGGCAGCGCACTTGCGACTCCTCTGGTGTTGCGGGTGTCCATGGGCGGCGGTTATCGCTTACCATCAGGTGATCCGTTTGCTCGTTTGCCCCCCTAACCCATAAAAAAAAAAAAGTTGGAAGATATTGTGGATTACGTGTGCCAAAATCTCAAAAGGCTGAATGGATCTGGATAAAGTCTGGCACAAAGACAGAACATAGTCTGGAATAACGCATAGGCTACTTTTTATCCAGGATGGACCCAATTCTGATGTCCACGCAGACAAACATACATAACATAATCAACACAGTATATGTCCCACTGCTGGGCACGGGTCTCCTCGCATAATGAGAGGGTTTAGGCTATAGTCCACAACGCTAGCCTAATGCGGGTTGGCAGACTTCACACGCCGTCGAGAAAATCTCTCAGGTTTCTATCAGACAAAGGTAGTATTGAATATTTAAGAATGTTTTTTAATTAGTCTGTGAGCTTTCCGGTTCGACCGGAGTGAGACCACAGTGTCACAGAAAACCGGCGTGAAACAACACGTGGTGTTTTGCCGAGTGAGTGAGGATACCGAAGGCCCACACCCTTTTAAGGTGGGCAACGCACTTCTGACCCCTATGGTATTGAGGGTGTCCATGAGCCGTAATCGCTTACCATCAGGTGATTCGTCTGCCTATTTGCCTCATATCCCAAAAAAAAACAGAGGAAAATATTTCAATTCATCCCAAAGCAGACTACACTCATACACCCGTATGATTTCATGATTTCTTCGAAGAAACTTGAGAGTTTGATACAAAGCACTAGATTTATTGTTAATCTATCTATCAAACGGATAGATGGATAGACGAACTGTAAAAACAAAGTGTCTTATTTTAAATATCTGTTTAAATAAATAATGTTTTGAAAAGTTTATAAAAAGCAGTGATACACTGGTAGGCTAAGTAACAGTAATATACTAACACGCCTGTATTCCTTGAAGAGTAAGGCAGAGGTGTATTGACACACTGTAATTAGCTGCAAAATGTCATCAATAGACCCTCATAAAGTTGCCAAACTAAAACTAATAATAATAATAAATAATAAATATTCTGGGACATTTTCACACAGCACCATCTAGTCCCAAACTAAGCAGAGCTTGTACTATGGGTACTAGACAATGGATATAATACTTATATACTTTTTTTTTGTAAATACATACTTATAACACATAAGAAACACCCAGGAGAACACAAACACTTATATTCATCACATAATTTTTTGTGTCCTGTGGGAATCGAACCCACGACCTCATGGTCAGCAGTCCGGTACTCGAACCACTAAACCACAGAGGTCGTCTAATAATAAAACTGTTAATAGATTCAAAGCATTGCACAATTGGGAGATAAGCTCTACGGCTCGGGCCAACGCGACGTCCCAAAACCTTTAAGTTACGTAAAGCCCATAATAGTTATGCGATGATTTGCACAATACTTGACTATAAACCCTTCTCAAGACTACACAATGACAAACGACAATTAAAGATTCGGTGCTAAATGCTCGTTAATATGTAAGTAAACGAGGTTTAGGTTATTACTTGACTGAATTGTTTTAAAGTTAAAATGTTTGTAATTTGAAGTTTAAAGTTGACACCGGAATAAGAAACATTGAAAGATTTTTTTTTTATAGATTTCATGGATCCGAAACGTCAGGAATTAAATAATATTAATACATAACATACCATCACGTCTGTATTCCCCGAAGGGGCAGAGGTGTACTAAGGTACACCCGCAGTTCGCCGGTATGTTTAGGTCCCATGTAATAGGGGGCGAGCCTATTGCCATTAACCAGGCACAAGTTCCTAACTCCTGATTTACGGATTTTATCGCGTTGGATTAATAATACAATGCGATAAAATCCGTAAAAAAGATTCATTCCGATGTTTGGTTATGGTTTGAAGGAATTGTAAATAACGGCGGGTTGGGAGATTAGAAATACCTATCGCATTATATTGATATCAATAGCCAAGTGGTCCTGACCGCGACTGCTACGCTAGTGGTCCTGGGTTCGATTCCCAGGTCGAGCAAAGTGTTATTGGGTTTTTCTATCAAATTCCCAGTAGCAGCTCGGAGTTAGGAATTTGTGCCCGGTTAATGGCAATAGGCTCGCCCCCTATTACATGGGACCTAAACATACCGGCGAACTGTGGGTGTACATTAGTACGCCTCTGCCTAACCCTACGGGGAATACAGGCGTGATGGTATGTTATGTGTTATGTTATATTGATATCATTTAAATCCCAAACTTCAAGCTGCTTCTGAGAATGGCATGGACAACACAATAACTGTCTCCATTCTTTGGCACGAATGGGACAGCTCGACCGGAGAATTATACTACAGCCTCACAGAAAACCGGTGTGAAACAACACTTACGTTGTGTTTTGCCGAGTGAGTGAGGATACCGGAGGCCCAAACCCTTTTAAAATGCGGGCAACGCACCTGTGACACCTCTGGTGTTGCGGGTGTCCATGGGCGGCGGTAATCGCTTACCATCCGGCAATCCGCCTGCTCATTTGCCCACCATCCCATTAAAAAATAACACTTTTATCTACCTAGGAATTGAACCCAGGACTTCCAACGTAGCAGTCTCGCTTGGGACCACTTGACTAAGGAGCCAGTTACTACTCTCCGTATTTGTTTTGACTGTAAGAGATGGAGTTAAATAAAATAAACAAAGTAATATGAAACTCCTAAATGTTTTGTCTAAGTTTTACTAAAGGTCACATCAGACGCGCTAGACTATTAACATTATCGAACGACTCTTGTCGACCTAAGTAAAGTGTAAGGTGCCCTTAACGTGCGCCAGGCAGCTTATTTATCTGAACTGGACCTATTTGGCACAGCGGTAGGAAACACATTTTTTTTTGTTTTTGTTCACTTTCTCTTTGTATTTTATAATCTATACATATAAATAAAATTGAAGTGTATGTTTGTAATATTGAAATAACCGCTTTTTACTAAGTGCATTTGAATGTATACACGGTACATATACCAAAACAACATTTTTTACAATTTTTGTCCGTCTGTCTGTTTGTTCTGGCTAATCTCTGAAATGGCTGGGCCGATTTTGACGGGACTTTCACTGGCAGATAGCTGATGTAACAAGGAGTAACTTAAGCTACTTTTATGGTTTATGGTTTAAGATATTTATTTTCTAAAAGATTAACAAATCACTTACAGAGAAAATACAATGTTTATAACTTAGTACTAATTAAACTAGCAGATTAGCGTAGTGTGCAAAACAAAATATTAATATTTATTATAGTGTTATAGGGTAATTGCAGAAAAAATGAATGTTCCTGACTTTTATCTTAAATACCACGCGGGCGAAGTCGCAGGTTACAGCTAGTTAGATATAAGTTAGGTATACTAGCTAGTTGTTTCTTTTATTGTTAGTATAAATAGTGTTTTTTAAAATAGTTAATATATAAGTAGGCTTAGCTATCGAATTAGGTTTCCAAAACCTGTAATGATAGTTTAAGAGATTTAAATAAATAAATAAATAAGTATGTATTTTTTATTGTGTGCAGTGTTCGTGACTGTGGCAATAGATCATTTTTCTTTCTTTCTTTCTTTCTAACTTTGTTAAGTCGACTTTTGCGCGTAAGAGCCAGTTCCCCCTCAGTTGCTGCAGCTCTGAGCCTGCAGTCCGTAGGGACTTTTAATGCCTAGGTGTTGACGGTGGTGGGGCCTCATGTTTGTTCCACCACAAGCAGGGACTCTAGGTCGTCTGACATTTGCACTTGGCCTTCGGGAAGGGTCCGAAGGCCATGAATCATGAGAGAGCAATCCCACCACTACTTGGAAACGACCGAAAAATTGTTGCAAACTTGGTAAAGTTATTAAGAACTAGCTTCTGCCCGCGACTTCGTCCACGTGGAATAGTTACTTGGTCTTAGCGTGATGATATATAGCCTTCCTCAATAAATGGGATATCTAACACTGAAAGAATTTTTCAAATCAACAAACAAACAAACAAACTCTTCAGCTTTATATATTAGTAAAGTATAGATTGCATTCGCTTACATTTATTTCCAGTGCAGTATCTTGGATGTAATGGTAGAGCAGGAACCTAGATTAATAGTATCGAAATCCGAGACACACTTTGTTTTAATTGTGTTTGAATTACGACTTATTTTGGTATTAAGTGCCTCATTAGCCAAGTGGTCCTGAGCGCGACTGCTACGCTAGGGGTTCTGGGTTCGATTCCCAGGTCGAGCAAAGTGTTATTGGGTTTTCTATGAAATTCCCAGTAGCAGCTCGGAGTTTGGAATTTGTGCCCGGTTAATGGCAAAAGGCTCGCCCCCTATTACATAGGACCTACACATACCGGCGAACTGTGCGTGTATCTATATTAGTAGGTACGCCTCTGCCCAACCCTTCGGGGAATACAGGTGTGATGGTATATTTTGTTATGTTTGTATTAAGTTCGTATTTACCATAAGTTTACATGAAAATATTAGAACTGCTTCATCAAACTAATAGTCTTAGCATGACTGCTACGCTAGTTCAGTCTTGGGTTCGATTTCCCGATAGAGCAAAGACTATGACGATAACACAATCTAGCATGCACGAGATTAATGAACTTAAATGAAGTGAAAGTGGTATGCCAGGGTGACACTGGAAATCTATAGTCTCTGCCTACCCCAATAGGAGACAAATTAAACAACTAATTTTCCCTCATAATAATTTCACCATGAAAACTCGGCATAAGGAATAAATCCATAAAATAAAACAGCAACAATATAACAGCAGCCCATTAATTTATGAAAACTCATAAAACTGTATGATTTATGCTATTCATAAACCATAATACATTTGATTGCGTGATCTAAATCTTAGTTTATGAGCTAACAATACATTTACATGGAGGAGATAAAAACTTTAACAGTTGTCTAACGAGAGTTTAAATGAAATTATTACAAAACTATGTTGGGGTGAAGGCTGAATATCAGTATTTTACACGAAGCGACTGCCATCAGACCTCTGTAACACAATTTCTGAGCAATACCGATATTCGCTGTCAGGTTTTTTTGGGCTTCTAAATATCACTAACAATTGTCAAAGATGTTTATATGACAACCGGGACCGACGGCTTTACGTGCTCTGTGTTGGTCACCCATCCACAAGCTGACCGCGGTAAGCGCAGCTTAACCTCACATATCAGTTGATTAGCTTAATTATTAAATTTAGCCACGAGGCCCTGTACAAAACTATCTAATACAAAAAAAAAATGTTTGAGGAATAGAGACTACGCACCGGAAAACGCAGTGGGGACGACCTCTAATGGGAAGGACGGATGAGCTGGTGAAGGTCAGGCGGCATTTAACCGCTCCTTGTAGAAGACTTTGGGGGAGGCCTTTGTTCAGCAGTCAGTCTTTTAGCTGATCTGATGATAATGATACCCGCAACTTCGCAAAAACATCTTTTAGGCGAGAATAACGAGATATTCCTTTTTTTCTATAGGCATACGGTACACACGGTATAGGTAAAGTTATTACCAGTGAAGGCTGACCTTGCATTGTATAGGCTTTTTGAATATCGAAGACTCAGCTTACACTGGACATGTCTAGCTTATACTTATGCTGTACAGGGACGCGACTCTACTATTTAAATTGAATTAGAATACTAGCTTCTGCCCGCGACTTCGTCCGCGTAGCGTGATGATATATAGCCTATAGCCTTCCTCAATAAATGGGCTATCTAACACTGAAAGAATTTTTCAAATCGGACCAGTAGTTCCTGAGATTAGCGCGTTCAAGTAAACCAACAAACAAACTCTTCAGCTTTATATATATATATATATATTTTTTATATATATATTATATATTTATTAAAAAATATATAATTTATATTAGTATGACTGTCTCGTTAGTCTAGTGGTTTCAAGTGCGACCGCTACGCTAGAGGTCTTGGGTTCGATCCCCGGGTCGAGCAAAGTGTTATTGGGTTCTTCTATGAAATGAAATTCTCAGTAGCAGCTCGGTTAATGGCAATAGGCTCGCCCCCTATTATATGGGACCTAAACATACTGGCGAACTGTGGGTGTACCTTAGTACACCTCTGCCTAACCTTTAGGGGAATACAGGCGTGATGGTATGTTATGTTATATTAGTATGATAGATAATAGTCCATTTTGTTGGAGGAAAACTTATCTTGAAACACTTAGCGTAATACTTTCAACGAGATAGAGAGACGCCCCGGTAAAGTCGTTGGAAGCAGGCCACATAGTACTTGTCCTCTGAAACGGCTTCTGTTCAGTAATGGACCTCTTTTCGCTAATATGACAATAATTAATGGCTAGGGCGTCGGACTTGCGATCATGTGGTTGCCGGTTTGAAACCCACCCATTGCACTACCGACTTGACCCAACTCGTAACACAAGCATTTAGCTTAGCACGAAGGGTTAATAAGAATACTAGTAATGTGCGACCCACATTAATAGTTAGCATTTAAAAAAGAATTGTCTAATCACACTTTCTGACATAAAGTCTTATAGGTTTAGTAGACTAATCTGTCGAAAATTCCGAATTTATTGAAGCACGATTCAATTTGTTATAAAGTTATATAGTGAAGGAAAAATTCGACTCGCAGGCAGGATTCGAACCTGCGTCTTCTGGCTAGGTACGCCAGACGCTATGACCACTAAGCCACCGCGAGTCCCACCTGCCATGTCGAAATTTGCCTTCACATTCTGAACTTACGTCTTAAAGGTGACGTCAGTAACATCTATTGAAAGGCAAGTTACTTTGCCTCTCAACCGACATGACTTACCTTACGGTTAGTTCTATGTCGTACGATGCTACCATACCTAATAACTAACTTTAGCCAGAAGACGCAGGTTCGAATCCTGCCTGCGAGTCGAATTTTTCCTTCACTATATAACTTTATAAAAATTAGCATAAAAAATGCAAAAAATCACAAAAAGTCAATTTGTTATAGTTTAGAATGAGGGACAAAATAAAAAATTAGACTGAAATCCACATCACAAACTAAATAGGTACCTATGTGTAGGTACTACAGCCAGTACAACAGTTTTAAGTTCGAATCACATTCGTTCTAACCAAATTCTTATAAAACCATCATTTGGTAAATACTTGTGTTGGCAACTCAACAACCGGTAGCAGCTCAGGTAGCAGCCACCCCAGCGCCTCCTACCGGATGACAGTGATGATTTACTTAGCTACTGTCAGTTCGAGAAGATAAAAAGGCTGGACACTCACGGCTCACCCTCTTTTTCTTACTTCGTATTTCGTATGAAATAGTTGCTCTGTTATATTGTGTTGATATTGATAGGGATATGTAAGCATTAAAGTATTTTAGCTCTTTGTTGCTACCCAACCCCAGGGTTGCCTTAAGCCTAGCTAGTTAACACTTGCATCATTTCATAATTGTCAGTATAGAAACACTAGTAACCTAACAATACTGTTATAAATCTTACACAAAATAAATAACATATCGGGTTCCACCAAAAGGCAATATTTTTACGGAATCCTAAATACAGTGTCGAGCACATGTGGGAAACATTCAGCATTCGATAAGTTCATTCAGGCGCGCGAGCGGCCATCATTCAATCAATCACACGTTCATTCACTTACATACGCTACGAATATTGCCGAGAGGATTTTTTCGCACATTATCGACCAAATCTTGGTTCACGTTACGCAATATTGATCAAATTATTTTGATACTGGTTGGGTTCATCTCGTTCCTTGCTATTTTATTTTATTATTTTATTTTACTTTATTTGGGAAACAAACAGATATATTTTTACAATTACAAGTATTTTACATAGGTGAACAGTATCCAAAGTACTTAGTTTCCACAGATAATATTACATATTAACTTAACGACAGACGATGCAAATAACATTACAATTTTTTTTTTCTCATTGAAACATCTTATTATTTAAACATATCATACAAAATTTTTCTGATGTTGTTTTTGAAAAATTGCTATGATTCAGAAAGTCATTTTGTAAAATGGGAGTGGCCAAGCAGTAGCCTAATCATATAGGTAACCTTTGGACTGCCAATTCAAAGGTCTCGAGTTCGAATCCAAGGCGCACATCTCTGAATTTTTGAAGTCATGTATCAGAAGTAATTCATCCAATGGTTGTCTGTAAGATATTGCATTTAGCGATAAGACCGATAAGTACATGGTCATGTATCGTTTGTATTGTATTTTACCACGTGGGAGAGCCATGCTTCGGCACGAATGGGCCGGCTCGACCGGAGTGATACCACGCCCTCACAGAAAACCGGCGTGAAACAATGCTTGCGCTGTGTTTCGCGAGTGAGTGAAGTTACCGGAGGCCCAAACCCTTTTAAAAGGCGGGTAACGCACTTGTGACTCCTCTGGTGTTGCTCGGTGTCCATGGGCGGCGGTTATCGCTTACCATCAGGTGATCCGTCTAGTTCGCTCCCCTATCCCATAAAAAAAAAACAGAACGTGATAGCTTTTGATCGCGTCCCTATCGCTTAACTTCACGTATAACACAATCTTAACCTAGACAGTATGATTGCTTGCATCTGTGAAGATCACAGACTCAATTTATTTTACAATCAGACAAACTGCTTGGCTCTCTCGTAAATAAATCGATCACTGAACTTTGTGGGGGTTAGAAGAATATTCATCTGCAAGCTTTATTCTCAAAGTATTCGTATTATTAAACGGGTATAACATTACTAGTATCAGACTGAGAGGTGTACATTTAAACACCCACCCGGCCACCGTTCTAGATTGAAGATCATAATATTGTATATAGCTGCCCGGCCCGGCTTCGCCTGTTTTCTCGTAGGAATAAAGCATTTTCCCGCGGTAAAAAGTAAGGCTACTTTTGTATGTTCATCAGGGATAATGTCGGCTTCTAATGGTAAAATGGTCAGCTTATAATGTAACTGCTTCGATAGCCAAGTGGTCCTGAAGGCGACTGCTACGCTAGAGGTCCTGGGTTAGATTCCCAAGTCGAGCAAAGTGTTATTGGGTTTTTCTATGAAATTCCCAATAGCAGCTCGGAGTTAGGAAAATGTCCCCGGTTAATGGCAATAGGTTCGCCCCCTATTACATGGGACCTAAACATACCGGCGAACTGTGGGTGTATCTATATTAGTAGGTACGCCTCTGCCTAAACCTTCGGGGAATACAGGCATGATGGTATGTTATATAATGGTAAAAGAATTTTTCAAATCAGTCCAGTAGTTTTGAAGCCTAATCAATACAAACAATCAAATCTTCCCTCTTTATAATATTAGTGTAGATGTAGATAAAGGAAGGGTTAACAGATGTGTAAAAATATATCCCTATGTCGGCATGGGTTCTTCCGTACGATTCCCAGGTCGAGCAAAGTTTTATTGGCGTTTTCTATTGAACTTTTAGTAGCATCTTGGTGTTTGCATTTGTGGCCGTTTAATGGCAATAGCAGTGATAGCCTAGTGATATGAGCATTAGACTGCCAAGACAAAGGTCTCCAGTTCAAATCCAAGGCATGCACCTCTAACTTTTCGAAGTCATGTGCGTATTATCACGCGCTTAAATGGTGAAGGAAAACATCGTGAGAAACCTGCATGACAGAGATTTTCTCGACGGCGTGTGAAGTATACCAACCCGCATTAGGCTAGCGTGGTAGACTATAGCCTAATCCCTCTCGTTCTGAGAGGAGACCCATGCCCAGCAGTGGGACATTATAATGGTATGATTATAACAATATATTCCTAAGGGCAAAACAAATTGTATTATTGTAATGACCACTAAAGGGGAGGACACTAGCTCCTGCAACACAGTTTCTAATAGTGCAGGAGTTAGGGAAATCTTTCGATTTACAATCTATGTCTGTGTCCAATAAAGAATGTATTTATTTATTTATTGGTAATATGTTCGCATATTACATAGGACCAAAACTTAGCAGTGTAGGTGTACTTTAGTACATCTCTGTCTATCCCTTCGGAGAATAAAGGCGTGATACCTGTTATTAAATTTTCACAGCGAAATGATGACGTTACCGTACCTCATAATTGTGTTAGCGCTGTGATACGACGAAATGATACGTATTAGCATATTAATTAGAAATGTTATTACTTGAAACAATTCTCCTTAACACGTTTAAGGCTTTCGTCAATCATCTAGTGGCCGTGAACGTGAAAGCTACGATACTTCTTGGGTTCGATTCCCATATTCAAGCAGAGTTTTGAACGTGGGAGAGCCATGCTTCGGCACGAATGGGCGGGCTCGACCAGTGTGATACCACGGCCTCACAGAAAACCGGCGTGAAACAACGCTTGCGTTGTGTTTCGCCGAGTGAGTGAGGTTACCGGAGGCCCAAACCCTTTTATAAGGCGGGAAATGCACTCGCGGGGGTCCATGGGCGGCGGTTATCGCTTACCATCAGGTGATCCGTCTGCTCGTTTGCTTCCCTATCCCATAAAAAAAGAGTTATTGGGTTATTATATAGCACTCTCAGTGATAGCTCGGAGTTTGGGCCGTTTTTTGTGGGATAGGGGATACCAGCAGACGGATCGCCTGAGCGTTTCTTTGTCTGTGTCCAGCCTAGCTTTCCTATAGTACTTCCTATATACTTTCTGTAGTCTTGCTTTCTATTTAAATAATAAAAACAAGATTTTATTGCCACACTTTACAACAACGCCTGCAATTTAGTACATGGATCTCAAACGTACTGGCGAAATGTGGGTTTTACATTAGTATACCTCTGTCTAACTCTTTTGGAGAATATAGGCGTGATGGTATGATAACTATTTCATAAATGATAAATGATATTTATTTCTGTAAATAGATCTTTTAAAGACACTTTTACAAGTCAATGTTTTACATTTTTTTTTAAGATCTAGATGGCGCCGGCATTTCCTAACTGACGACCTCTGAGAAGAAAAGCCGAAACAAACTCAGAACTAAACCAATATATTATTATACCATTATAAAACATAATTAAACCAAACGAAAATGTAATTCAGATTACAATTTATTTTCTGTTAAAAATGTTACAACATTGTAAGCCCACACGATGATAATAATATCAAAATAGAACTAAAAAAAATCAATGAAGATTAAAAAGCTTTGACGAAAGAAAACTTCTAATACGAAAGAGTTAAAAAAATAGATTTCTCCATTCGCACCTCGTTAATCGAATCCGTCTTAGCAAAAAAGACAATAAAACATTCAACAAAGCGTTCATTCAACCGTTCAACTCTCTTTCATTCGATCATCACTGACATTCTTCACTCATTCGTTCGAGGAAGTGAGCAATTTGCACACAATGAATAGCTTAATTTCGTTCATCATTTACCCATAGAAAATATAACCAAAACTTTGGCGTTTAGAAGCCACTCTGTGGAAATTTTAGGGTTCCATTAATAAACATAACATAACATACCATCACGCCTGTATTCCCCGAAGGGTTAGGCAGAGGCGTACTAATGTACACCCACAGTTCGCCGGTATGTTTAGGTCCCATGTAACAGGGAGCGAGCCTATTGCCATTAACCGAGCACAAATTCCTAACTCCGAGCTGCTACTGAGAATTTCATAGTAAAACCCAATAACACTTTGCTCGTCCTGGGAATCGAACCCAGGACCTCTAGCTTAGCAGTCGCGCTCAGAACCACTTGGCTAATGAGGCAGTTCCATTAATGATATTAGTAAAACCTGCAATATTCATGCCTTTGCAAAAAATTACACACATTTAGGTTCAATCTCTTGCTTGTCCGAAGCTCAATCGATCTATAATAAATAGGTAATCTATTAAGAGCCCGGTGGACCGAATCTATACTAATATATAAAGCTGAAGAGTTTGTTTGTTTGTTTGCTTGACCGCGCTAATCTCAGGAATTACTAGTCCGATTTGAAAAATTCTTTCAGTGTTAGATAGCCCATTTATTGCGGAAGGCTATAGGCTATATATCATCACGCTACGCGGATGAAGTCGTGGGCAGAAGCTAGTTTCATAATAAATCGTAATTAAAACACAATTTATTCAAAGTTTATTATTGTAACTCCGATACTGTTTGCCTAGGTTCCTGCTGTACCATTCCGTCCAAACTACTTCACTGGAAATAAATGGAAACGAATGCAATTTTTGATAACTACTAAATTTGGAACGATTTTCCGGTCGTTTATTTTGTAAGGGTGTATGTGTAGTAGTAACGTATATATTCATGTATGCACTATGCATCTGTGTACTCGATACAATATAATGTTTAGATCTTAATAAACAGTCAGTCTTAATCTAGCATTGAAGAGTTTCATTTCTCTCTATACCCTATATCTTGATAATGATTTCTTTTCTCTTCAGTCCATCCAAAGGTTGTCTGTAAGAGATCGCTTTTAGCGATAAGACCGCCCATTGTACCATTCTAGGATTAATACTTGGAAGCTTGTACTTAGCATTATTTTGGTGTGCAATAAAGTATATTCTATCTATCTATCTACCCGACCAACATCACTCATGGCGACCTGCCAAAATTGTACCTAGATTAACAGCATCTCAATCCATATAACACAATTTGATAAAACATTGTTTGGATTATGATTTATTTTAATAGGTATTACGTTTTTGTGGGCACTTAAATATAGGAATTTGTGCCCGGTTAATGGCAGTAGGCTCGCCCCCTATTACATGGGACCTAAACATACCGGCGAACTGTGGGTGTACATTAGTACGCCTCTGCCTAACCCTTCGGGTATACAGGCGTGATGGTATTGTGTAAGCACTGAAAGAATTTTTCAAATCGGACCAGTAATTCCTGAGTTTAGCGCGTCCAAGCAAACAAACAATCAAACTCGTCAGCTTTCAATATTTTTATCTTACACTAGCTTCTGCCCGCGACTTCGTCCGCGTAGCGTGATGATATATAGCCTATAGCCTTCCTCAATAAATGGGCTATCTAACACTGAAAGAATTTTTCAAATCGGACCATTAGTTCCCGAGATTAGCGCGTCCAAGCAAACAAACATTCAAATCGGACCAGTAGTTCCTGAGATTAGCGCGTTCAAGCAAACAAACATACAAACTCTTCAGCTTTATATATTAGTATAGATAGATTTAACCAACAAATCATCACAACGTGCAACAAAACCCTTATAACGTAACCACATTTCGCACTTGACGGTCCTCTATACCCGTATTTTTTGTATGAAATATTTCAAACAAACTTTCGGTACGACAAATTAAAAACACTGGGGCTGAAGCCCGCTAACTTTTTAAATGTTGCGTAGCTTAGAATTTCAGGGGTTTCAGAGAGCTTTCAGTTGGAAAAATGTTGAAATGCTTGTCGGCACGTGTTACTGGAGAAGTAAGCGAGTTGAATTTGAAGTATTGTACTGTATAAATTTGTTGACTTTTATTTATATTTGGCTTTTGTATTTTATTTCATTGTTTTTATTTCTTTACTAGCCTCTGCCCGCGGCTTCGCCCACTTGAAGCTCAAAACCAACAGTGATGATCTCTTCTTTGTATGGGCCTCTATACATCAGGGAGGTCAAGCTGTATCTCAGGATTCGTTTAATTAATTGAGATAAGAAGTTCACCAGTTTTTAAGTTGCAGCATATACTTTGTAACAGTGATAATAAAATTAAAATCTATTCAGTAGTTTTTGATCCAACCCGTAACAAACAGACTAGAATTTTAAAAATTTCGGATTCGGAGACTTTTATATACGTGTTTTTTTTTAAATATCTTCAATGTAAAGACACAGCTTTTTATAATAGTAAAGACACAGTTAATTTTATAATAGTAGAGATTAGATAGGGAAAGGAGAACATTGAAGTAGGTGATGAGTGTTGAAGATGACATAGATTTAAATCTAAGGCAAAAGGCAATCTAGGGCATTAACATAGATTCTAAATAGATATCTAATAATTGTAGTGAATATTGAGCTGACATAGATGAATGAAAGAAGAGGTCGCCCTAGAAGGACATACGCCGATCTCATTGGCGACGTTCTTCAAAAAGGTCAGATGCGTAGTACCTACTCGCAAACGGCGAAGAGAGAGAAGCAAAAGAAGTACCTATGCAAGAATCGTAGCAAGTGGCGGTTTACAGTTTCTGCCTACCCCTGTAGGAGGAAGGCGTGAGTGTCTGTATGTATAGATGAATGAAAGACTGCTATAGAAAAGGACATGCTGGGTCGATCTCAAATAAATTGGGACCAAATAAGTGTCCATAGACCGCGGTAATCGCTTACCATCAGGCAATCTGTTTGCTCGTTTTCCCCCTACACCATAAAAATCTCTCTGGGGAATGAGGCGGGATGGTATCGAACTTAGCGCTAAGATAATCTTCTAAGATATTCTAACACATAAAAAAAGTAGATCATCACTTAAATTAGTTTCAAATAAAGTTTTTACTAATAATTGTCTCTGACCCATATCGACCCCGAATGAATTCCTGGCCACGGCCTTGCATAGAAATTATGGAATTTTCCATAAAATCGGATGGCAAACGATATCTCATAAGACTAATAACTCTGAGATCCATTAATTCCTTAAATCTAGTAAGATTTATAAGGTTTTTATGTCGTGCGTCACCTTGAGCGTTATGGCAGCAATTAATGTTAAATGTGAAAGTTTTACGCTCATTGCTTCGTCGAATGATGAATAACTTAGAGGCGGAATTTTCCATGTTCATGGAACTTTTAGTCTACATATATATAAAAGCTTAATAGCATCCACTGTTTGATTAATCACATAACATAACATACATAATTACATACATACTATAACGCCTGTATTCCCCGAAGGGTTAGGCAGAGTCGTACTAATGTACACCCACAGTTCGCCGGTATGTTTAGGTCCCATGTAATAGGGGGCGAGCCTATTGCCATTACACGGGCACAAATTCCAAACTCCGAGCTGCTACTGGAAATTTCATAGAAAAACCCAATAACACTTTGCTCGACCTGGGAATCGAACCGCGGACCTCTAGCGCAGCAGTCGCGCTCAGGACCACTTGGCTATTGAGGCAGTTAATATATAATAAAAGCTGACGAACTCTAGATTTGGCACGTAGATTGCATATACAGCTCATCCGATAAGAAATGGATTGTAAAAATGACCACGCAATTAGCAAAACCGGCAACGGAAGCCTATCAACCCAAGCAATACCACTAGTCTTATCACTCGTGTTGTCTTGACAACTCGGTCGCTTAATAATTTCACTGGTGACGTTAACCTCTAAACTGCAAAACCTTCCTCGTTATGCAATGTACTTCCTTGCCAAATTTTATCGAAACCTGTTCAGTGATTCTTGTAAAAACTTGCTAGTTTTTAATTAGTTCGCACTAATTATATTTATAGTGTTGATATTTTTAGCTAAAATCTAATGAAACGTGGGCATTTAGTTAATAAGTAACATAAATAATTTCTTATCTAAATTAACCACTTGTTAACATTTTGTTTATCAGCAGTTTAGCGTTAATCGCCTCATATATTGTAAATTATAATGAAACGCACTAGTTAACTGGATTCAGAGATATTAGATAAGTACTAAGTAATGTATTATGTAGGCAAGTAGATTCTATTTTTTTTTTACTTTTTTATGGGATAGGGGGGCAAACGAGCAGACGGATCACCTGATGGTAAGCGATTACCGCCGCCCATGGACACCCGCAACACCAGAGGAGTCGCAAGTGAGTTGCCCGCTTTATAAAAGGGTTTGGGCCTCCGGTATCCTCACTCGGCGAAAGACAGCGATGTTTCACGCCGGTGTTCTGTGAGGCCGGTCGAGGCGGCCCATTCGTGCCGAAGCATGGCTCTCCCACGGTGACATCAATAAATTTAATTTATCAGAATCATTTACAGAACAGTCATATCAAAAAAAGATACAGATAAAAAACTGCCTCAATAGCCAAGTGGTCCTGACCGCGACTGCTACGCTAGAGGTCCTGGGTTAGATTCCCAGGTCGAGTGTTATTGGGTTTTTCTATGAAATTCCCAGTAGCAGCTCGGAGTTAGGAATTTGTGCCCGGTTAATGGCAATAGGCTCGCCCCCTATTACATGGGACCTAAACATACCAGCGAACTGTGGGTGTACATTAGTACGCCTCTGCCTAACCCTTCGGGGAATACAGGCGTGATGGTATGTTACAGATAAAAAAAGACAAATTAGAAGGCACATATCCAAACTACCAGCTGCTAATGGGACATTCATAGAAACACCCAAAATATTCTCTACCTAGGGATCTTACCCCTCACTCAGCAGGTTGCAACCGCCAGACCAAGGAAACAGTAATTTAATAAAACCGAACTTTATATACAAAACCTTACTATGAACATACAGGAATCAATGTATCAACTAAGTTATGACGTAACCAAGTTATAATATGTAGGTATATGTATGTTCATATATTCGATTATCAGTATTCAAGATCGCATCGTTGAGCACGGATGCAACTATAGAAAGGAAACATACGGATTGTTATTTGCACGGAAACCGTTTACAAACCGCTGAGATATACATGACTGTAGGTACTTATACAAATAATTGGAATGCAGTTTAGTAGTAACTTATACTTCCTAGAAAACGTCCGCGATAATTAGCTAGATAAGTGACATTATATTTGCATGAATGCGTCATGAAAATATAAAAATTATACATACTTAGGTACACAATTTTTTTATGGATAATAAGTAATAAATAAATATAAATATTCTGCGACATTCTTACACAGCACCATCTAGTCCCAAACTAAGCAGAGCTTGTACTATGGGTACTAGACAATGGATATAATACTTATATACTTTTTTTTTGTAAATACATATTTATAATACATGAGAAACACCCAGACGAACACAAACACTTATATTCATCACATAAATATTTGTGTCCTGTGGGAATCGAACCCACGACCTCGTGGTCAGCAGTCTCGAACCACTAAACCACAGAGGTCGTCGAAAGAATAGTAGTAATAGGGGGACAAACGAGCAGACAGATTACCGCCGCCCATGGGGGTATCCATGGGCGGCGGCAACACCAGAGAAGTCGCAAGCACCAAAGCCCGCATTTAAAAGGGGTTGTAACCTTTTAAAAGGCGGGCGACGTAAGTGTTGTTTCATGCCGGTTTTCTGGGAAGCGTTAAACGAATGGGCCGGCTTGACCGGAGTGATACCACGATATCAACTTTAGCCCTGTGGAGTAAGACAGAATATCCGCCCGTATGTTTCTCATGACCCGGTTACAGCGTCCGTAGTGAATGGGATGCTTTATTGCACTTTTTATGCAAACAAAGTGAGGGGGTACGATGGGATGTGACGTCATCGCGTGCATTTACACAAGTACCTCCTAATGACGGCTGAAGCACTCGCGAGGAGGGTAGTTAGTTCAAATGTAGTTAAATTTAAACTTTTGCTTTCGTACTGCATTTAACTAAATAGGTAACGTTAAGGAAAACTTTCGGAGCTGGATTTGTATTTTCTCTCGTTATTTAAAAAACTTTTTCTTCTCTACTATTATAAAATTGTAAAAAAGCTGTGTCTGTACATTGAAGATATTAAAAAAAATACACGTGGGTTATGGTATATAAACGTCTCCGAATCCGAAAATGTGATTTTTAAAATTCTTATCTGTTTGTCTGTTTGTTACGGGTTGGAGCAAAAACTACTGAGTAGATTCTAATTTTATTATCACTGTTAGAAAGTATATGCTGCAGCTTAAAAACTGGTGAACTTCTTATCTCAATTAATGAAATGAATCCTGAGATACAGCTTGATATCCCTGATGTATAGAGGCCCATACAGAAAAGAGGTCATGAGAAGCTAGTAAGCAATAAAATTGACTCTGGTATCATAATTATGGTACACTTTTGCTTCATCTACGTTAATTAAACCCCTTCTCATACAAATTATTCTCGATTTCGGTGATTGGGTAACAGTTCAAACATACGATGGGACGGGTGACGAGTAAAATACAATGGGTGGCCTTATCGCTAACTAGAATTACCGACAAAAATAAACATATATATGTGCATATATGAACTCTTTTGTTATGGGACCTCGATCAATCCTGGGCGGACAGCTTCCTGTGACAAACAGTAGGTGTGTCAACACCGTACGGGACAATATACTAGGGCGATACTATTTAATATACACAATTACGTACCAAGATACACTATGTTAAAAAACCCAGTCCCCTGTCCCTGTCCCCGAAAGACCACAATCACATCCTCCAGGGTTAGATGCAAAGCGGCGATAGCCTAATGGCTAGCGCGTCGGACTTGCGATCATGTGGTTGCCGGTTCGAAACCCACCCATTACACTACCGACGTGAACCCACTCGTAACACCAGCATTTAGCTTAGCACGAGGGGTTAACGAGAATACTAGTAATGTGCGACGCACATTGCTAGTAAGTAATACATCTTCCAGGGTTCGATGCAAAGATGATGATGTCATTGAATTTTTCTATGAAATTCTCAGTAAGTAGTAGCTCGGAGTTTCGATTTATTTTCCCCCTATAACATAGGACAAAACACCTCCTAACCCTTCTTGAAATACGGTTGTGAGGATAAGTTAAACTTAGTAGTTTTGGCCGGTGCTGTGTTGTTGTCATCAGTCAGTCAGTCGGGAACTTAGAACAGACGATTTTATTAGTTTTTTTTTTCTTAAAAAAAGCTTACTAGCATTGTGGGTCGCACATTACTAGTATTCTTGTTAACCCCTCGTGCTAAGCTAAATGCTTGTGTTACGAGTGGGTTCACGTCGGTAGTGCAATGGGTGAGTTTCGAACCGGCAACCACATTATCTCAAGTCCGACGCCCTAGCCATTAGGCTACCGCCGCTTTAGATTTCATTGTTTACTGTTCGATCGATGAGAACTGTAATGGCCTAGTGATTTGAACATTCGATTGCCAAGTCAAAGGTCTCGAGTTAAATCCAAGGTTCGGACCTCTTCTAACTTTTCGATGTTACGTGCGTATTAATATTGAATTATGACTCACTTAAACGGTGAAGGAAAACAACGTGAGAAAACCTGCATGCCTAAGAGATTTTCTGGACGGCGTGTGAAGTCTGCCAACTCGCATTAGGCCAGCGTGGTAAACGTGCCTAATCCCTCTCGCTGAGAGGAGACCCGTGCCCAGCAGTGGGACATTATAATGGCTTCATTATGTAAGTTATGCCTCATTAGCCAAGTGGTCCTGAGCGCGACTGCTACCGGGCAGTGTTATTGAGTTTTTCTATGAAGTTCCCAGTAGTAGCTCGGAGTTTGGAATTTGTGCCCGGTTATTGGCAATAGGCTCGCCCCCTATTACATGGGACCTAAACATGTGCGAACTGTGGGTGTACATTAGTACTCCTCTGCCTAATCCTTCGGGGAATACAGGCGTGATGGTATGTTATGTTATTGTTTAACCAATTTCTGGTTTCCAAACCAGTTCTTTTTTAGCCTTATTTAATCAACTTCATGATGTGAATCAATATAAGCGCTCCCTAAATGATCACGGACTTCCATTGTTGTCCGGCGCGAATCCATCAGCTCGGGTCCCATGCGACAATGGGTTGTAAGCCTTCATAGTGGGAATTACCCACTTATGTTGCCCTTCGATTACTGGACACTATTATTAGTACGTTTTTCCATCCATGGCAAGACGGGTAAGGAAACAGAACTATGTTCTAAACGGAGGAAACGTGTGTTTTAAATATCATGAACACCCAACAGGCTTGATTTGCTAATATATTTTTAATTGTTTATGTGAGCAACAGCCGTGGAGCTAGTCTAGAGCGTAGAGAGAGAACAGAAAAATATGTGCGAAACAGTTGAGGAAGTCAGTGGAGAAAATATAAGATCCCACCAATGCAAGGCACCGACTTCCGAAACTGTTAAACTTCTAAAGCTGTTAAACTGTTAAACTGTTCGCATAAACATTTTTATTTGGTTTTTTAAAGGCTATTTTACTTTTTTTACGGGATAGGGGAGCACACGGATCCCCTGATGGTAAGTGATAACCGCCGCCCAAGGACACCCGCAACACCAGAGGAGTCAAAAGTGCGTTGCCAGCCTTTTAAAAGAGTTTGTCCGTCTCCGGTAACCTCACTCACTCGGCGAAACACAACGTTAGCGTTGTTTCACGCCGGTTTTCTGTGAGGCCGTGGCATCACTCCGGTCGAGCCGGCCCATTCGTAGTATGGCTAAGTTATTAGAAATCTGCTCATACCTAAATTGAGTATTTTCGTTGTTATTCATCCAGAGAATCTTTTGTTTTGGAAATGATTTTCATTGGAATGTAAACACACCTAGTACCGATGTTATGGGTCTCCCACGCAGTCACTCTACGTGAAATGACTTATCATGGCGCCAGGAGACTGGGAATAATGATACAGTGATATTAATGGCAGCAGAGGTCAAAATAACTGCTCTAGTTCTAGCCGCTCCACTGCGGTGGTCAGTAAGTAGATAAACTTACCATCACGCCTGTATTCCCCGAAAAGTTAGGCAGAGGTGTACTAAGGTACACCTACAGTTCGCCGATATGTTTAGGTCCCATGTAATAGGGGGCGAGCCTATTGCCATTAACCGGGCACAAATGCCAAAGTCTGAGCTGCTACTGAGAATTTCATAGAAAAACCCAATAACACTTTGCTCGACCTGGGAATCGCACCCAGGACCTCTAGCGTAGCAGTCGCACTAGACTAACGAGGCAGTAAACAGTATGTAAGATGGATGGCCAAATACTTTAATAGCCTAATCGTATGCTTAATATTTCTTTTTGACTCGAAAAACGCTGCTTCATTACCCTAGTGGTTCTGAGCGCACCTCTTGCGCTTTAGGTCCTGAGTTCGATTCCCAGGTCTAGCAAACTGTTATTGAAATTTTCTATGAAATTCTCAGTAGCAGCTCAGACTTTGGCACTTGTGCCCGGTTAATAGTTTGACATTTCAAAGGTACGTAATTTATTGGTCTGTCTGTTGACAACAATAAAATGGTGTCCTCATTGTCGTAAACTCGTAAATTAAATAGTTATACATTTACATTTTAATTACGATAAGTAATAGTAACTGTTTGATGAATATTAAGCTGGTCATATCATTAATGAAAGTATTACGGAAATTGTAAGTTTAAGTATATTTAATGGGTTTATAATGTTGATTATGAAAATTCTATAAAAATAATGGGAATACTAGCGGCTGCCCGCGATTTCACTCGCGTTTACTTATAGAATAGAATAGAATATTCTTTATTGCACACCAAAATTTATGTAAAGTACAGTTTTATAAATCATAGAGTGGTACCTACAATGGGCGGTCTTATCGCTAACAGAGATCTCTTACAGACAACCTTTGGATGGACTCGTGTGAAAAGGAAACGTGATACTTAGGTAGTCTGGCGTACTTTAAAAGAAACAGGTTACTTAAGTCATGAGTCTAAAACACAATATTTTACTAGAAAAATAAGAATAAACTTATGATTATATCAAAATGAATCACGCACCAGATTTCAGTTTAGACGTAGTTTTTTTCACGTGGGAGAGCCATGCTTCGGCACGAATGGGCCGGCTCGACCGGAGTGATACCACGGCCTCACAGAAAACCGGCGTGAAACAATGCTTGCGTTGTGTTTCGCCGAGTGAGTTGAGGTTACCGGAGGCCCAAACCCTTTTAAAGGCGGGCAGCGCACTTGCGACTCCTCTGGTGTTGCGGGTGTCCATGGGCGGTTATCACTTACCATCAGGTGATCCGTTTGCTCGTTTGCCCCCCTATACCATAAAAAAAAACCTTCATTCTGCACCTCCGCAAACTGCATCTAACAGCGTGCAGTAGTTTTTGCGTGATGCGTGTACAAACATAGACAGGCAGACAGACATACGCACAAACGACAGTTAAAAAACTATTTGTTTTGCTATTATTTATTCATCTAGGCAAGCGCGCTCCATCGTAGTTCGCAGTATGGCTTTATATCAGGCGAACTGGCGGTCAAAGCTTAGCCTATTGGGATCGATAAAAATAATAACAATAAAGACCCCTCATACTATTATATAATTTCTCCTATGTATGTTGTACATTGGCCCATTATAATTTTATTATACCTATTGGTATTTTGATTATAAATTATTCATTATCCTTCTTTTTTTTATGTAGGCATTAGGCTTTTTAGGATTAGTTTTAGAAGTCAAAGTCAAAATGTTTTATTTCAATTAGACAATTATAAAAGGTACTTAAGAAAAGAAAACTAGTTGCACGGTTCCAAAAAGTGGGTCTTATGGAGAAGAGGCGGCGAGAAACTCCATAGATACTCTTTTAAAAAAATATATCAACTTGGATTACAATATTAAGCTTTACAATTTTTTTTTTAAATAGTTACTGAGAATGCAGTTTGATGAGCAAGATCCATTCATTACTTATATATAAAAAAAGGAATTGCCACAAGTAAGAGCTGACTAGCCCCCTGAGAGAGAAATGTATTGATAAGACACTACATACACTCACACCCATTTCCTATAGGGGTAGGCAGAAACTATAGAACGCCACTTGCTACGATTCTTGCATACCTCTTTTACTTCTTTCGCCTTTCCTTTCTCTTGAGTCTATCCAAAGGTTATATCCAATATACCATATTCTATGATTGATAACTTATACTTGACATTAGTTTTTGGTGTACAATAAAATATATTCTATTCTATTCTATCTTCTCATACACGCCCGCCATATTTTTAATATTGTATTAAATTAATGTTAGCAAGGATTATAACATTGTCAATAATGATTAACAAAGACACCATGGAGTATATATTACTCAGACAATATCATGGTCTAATCTATATAGTCTAACTCGATAAATACGTACCTACAAAATAGTTTTATTCCAATAAGGGTACTATATTCAGCCAGGGTAAAAATGTGAAATTACTGTGAATTAGGAGTTGTAGTGTAAATAAAAATATTTTTATATTGCGCGTATCTACGAGGCTGAAAAAATTACCTATGATAAAACTTATAAACTCCTTGCAAATTATTTTTTTTTATAATTGCTAACACTCGCGTGGATACTGGTTAGAAATCCAGATACAAATGATATTGAGTTTTTTACGACGAAGCTTTGACATAGTAATTTACGATGTTTCGTACGGTCGTAGAGTAGGTACATGTCATTTCCCCGGGGAGTAAAGTAATCCCCCTTCAATAACAAGAAAAATTGTACTTACAAGAGTCGACAGCTGTCTCAGCGATGATCTTACAATCACACACAGCACTTTGTATTACACACACCACTATCTTCCAACATTACCTAGGTCCCGTAAATTAACTGTAACATATTGTGTCTAACACACGTCCGAACAACAACGCACCACAAACTGAATGACCGCCATCTTTGTTTTATGAATACGAATTTTAATTTTCGAATTCGGTACACGCCTTGATTGTGTTTTTTTAATTATTATTTTTTAAGGAGGCAAAGGTTTTGATAGCAGGTGAAGACTGGGGCGGCTGTGGCGATGGGCGGCGCGCGCACTGTGCCTCACTTCGGTGGGATGCGCAGCGCAGCGGTGCCAACTTCGCGGCGATAACCTGACCTGGTTTCAGAGACGCGATGAATTATTTTCGAAATGGCAACGCACTTGCAGTAGCATCCTTTTTATTGTTAGTTTAATTATAATCGTATTACATCTTGCAATAATCTATTTGGATTAATCTATTTAACTGTATAAATGACGAGTCTTTCAGACATCAATCTTAGATATAATCTTACATAAAGATAATTAATAAAACTAAATACTTTGCGTTGATATTCACGTCCTTTCAATAAGGTTTACCATCTAGTTAAAAAATGAATACCTCAATATAATTTCATAAATAAATAGACGAAATACTATGTCTAACAAAATTCTTAAAAATCTATTGTATATCGTTTTATAATAAGCTGATCTAGTAACAGATTATTGTTGTATGTATTCAGCTATGTGACTTTCTTCTTGAGAAAATGTTATTGAAAAGATAGTTTTCCTGAAAGACATTCATATTATTCCAAGAGCTCTCATTGAAGAGGTCAGTAGGGCAATCAGGAAGCTTGCTTGGTTGAAAGCTTAAAGGTCTTATGGCACGAGTCCGGGTGTACGATATGTGTGCCTATGTTTATATTTATAAATACACATAGGATCTAAATACGAACAAGATTCCTAGAGAATATTCTAGAGTGAACTTAAACACACATTATTACGAAATAGCATCCAATAATTTTTATAATCTGTTTTTTTTTTGTTTTGTGTAGTTTTAATCTATACTTCTATATACTAATATATAAAGCTAAAGAGTTTGTTTGTTTGCTTGAACGCGTTAATCTCGGGATCTACTGGTCCGATTTGAAAAATCTTTCAGTGCTAGATAGCCCATTTATTGAGGAAGGCTATAGGCTATATATCATCCACGTAGCAGTTGCGTTCAAACAAAACTACTTTGTAATGAGCCAGTTTTATAATCTACATGTATTATGTATGTTTAACGTCACGCCCCTCTTCTCCAAAGGGCTAGACAGAGATGTTATAATGTACCTACTCTCACACTTCGCCCGTATTTCTAGATCCCATGTATTAGAGGAGAGCCTATTGCCATTTAACCGGGCACACTTCTTAACTCCGAATTGCTACTGAGAATTTCATAGAAAAACCCAATAACACTCTTCTCGACCTGGAAATAAAAGCAGGGACCTCTAGCGTAGCAGTCGCGCTTCTGACCATGAAGTAGTCTACTCTAATCAGTCCGAGTAGGCTTATCTAAGTTTTCTTTTATGTAGGAAAACAAATGACGAGCCACCTGGGGGTAAGTAGTCATCGTCGCCCATGGACCCCTGCAACACTCGAGGAGTTGATAATGCGTGGTCGATCTTTAAAAGCCCCTGCAGAGTGCTGACTGCCAGAGCCGCAGAAACCGAGGGGGAACTGGTGCTTACGCGCAAAAGTCGAAACACACACCAAGGTGCTATACGACAGACTCCGACGTAAGGGTTGTCGCCAGCCAGTCAGACCACAAGAGGAAAATTTAAAAGTAATCGCAATTTATAACCTATGTATTGCGTTTACGATATTTCCGCGTGATATTGGAGGCAGCTGTTACGAAATTGGTGCAATTTCCCTTAATATCAAACAGGCAGAATACCTAGGTTTGTTTTAAACTAACCGTATTCCGCAGTGTTACCTGCATTGGTGTTATTTTATCCATTATAGGTACACCAATTTTTTGCGCTAACCCGTAACAAACAGACAAGAATTCTAAAAATCTTATTTTTGGATTCAGAGACGTTTACCCACTCCTTTTTTTTATATCATCAATGTACAATGTACACGGCTTTTTTGAGATTGAATAATTGTAGAAAGAGAGGAGAGAGATAAATAGGCTACGTGGTACTACGGCGTAGTGCCGTAGCGTCGTAGCAAATATCTACGCAGCTACGAGACCCTAGGGCTTCCCCTAGGCTCTCGTAGCAGCGTAGATATTTGCTAGGAATATTGTGTACGAATAAGTTACCGCATTCGAATAGCTCTAATATAATATTGTATGGACTTGAGACGCGCCTATGTCCGGCCATTGAAATTAAGTCGAAGTAAATTAAAAATATATGTTTCTTTTTTGTAAAGTGCCGATTTTACGACTTTTAACTGAGGAATAAAATTAACGTTTGACAGATGTTGCATAGAAAAACTGTCAAAAATTCAACTTTTATCCCTCCGACAAAGGTATCAAGCGGTGGAAAAATGGGCCCTAAATCAAATATTTTAGTCTGCGTGGTAGCAAGCTTTGTGAAATAGTCCTGTGAAATTTTAGTAGAAGATTTAGAAGAATGTATTTTTTTTAAAAAAAGGACGCCTTTAGTAATTTTCTGCTCAGTCCTGTATAAGAAATATATGGATATTTCAAGATTATAAACCCAGGCTTAGATACCTGCTACCTGCTAGATGCCTGCTTCAACAGCATATTAATATCCATTTCAATTTCTTTATAGCCTTCTGTATACCCTTCGATTTATAATTTATGTTAATCTGTGGATAATGTAGTGGGCTGCTACATTACTAGTTCTTTTTGTTAAATTCTATTTTCCGTTTATGTATTACTAGCTTCTGCCCGCGGCTTCGCACCCGTGGAATTCGGTCTTTCATCACATCCCACGGGAACGGGATAAAAAGTATCCTATGTCCGTCTCCTGATTCTAAGTTACCTCTCCACCAATTTTCAGCCAAATCGGTTCAGCCGTTCTTGAGTTATAAATGGTGTAACTAACACGACTTTCTTTTATATATATAGATTTTGTAGATGTTTCTTATCCCTTAATAAATAAAATAAACCTTGCTTGGAATCAAACTTACGTCAAGTTTGATTCCAAGCAAGGTTTTCCTATGAAATATCTAGCAAGCATTCAGGCAGCAGCTCAGTTTATAATGACAAAAGAAAGATGTTTTCGAAAACATGCGACCTAAAAATACCCTAAGCTATACTTGGGTGTACTTTAAAAGCACACCTCTGTCTAACCCTTCCACCTACCCATCTACCTTCACTCTATACATGGAGAGGGATTAGGCTATAGTCCACCACGCTGGCCTAATGCGGGTTGGCATACTTCACACGCCGTCAAGAAAATCTCTCAGGCATGCAGGTTTCCTCACGATGTTTTTCTGAACCGTTTAGGTCCTAAACGCTTCAGAAAAACAACAAAAATAATCAGTTAATACCCTAAAATGTTTGCTATTGATAATTGATTATTTATGTGTAATGATAACATAAAACCATTACGCCTGTATTCCTCGAAGGGTTAGGCAGAGGTGTACTACTAATATACATCCACAGTTCGCCGGTAGGTTTAGGTCCCGTAGTAATAGGGGGCGAGCCTATTGCCAGTAACCCGGGCACAAATCTCAAAACTCTGAGCTGCTACTGAAAATTTCATAGAAAAACACTTTGCTCGACCTTGGAATTGAACCCGGGTCCACTAGAATAATGAGGCAGAAAGATGCCCAAACCCTTTTAAAAGGCGAGCAACACACTTGCGACTCTTCTGGTGTTGTGGGTTTTCGCTTACCATCAGGCGATCCGTCTCCTCGTATCCCATAAAAAAGGGTTGGATCTCTCGAACATTTGAGGTTATTTATAAATTATCCAACCCACTTTTCCCCCGCAGTTGGGCAATTAGACAACCATCATACATGACTGTCATCGGTGCGTACAGCCGTGTACAGTTATTACAACGTTTAAATAAACAGGTAGCGTACGCCCCGCGGGTACAATCGACGACAAAAGTGATATATTATTCAGTGACGGCGTGACAGCCGCGTGACACGTCATGTGGAGCCACGAAACCTACCGACGTGATAATAGTGAGGAAGACAGTAGGTATATTGGCTTCTAACGAAACCCTTTTATGATCACTTTGTTGTCTGTCTGTCTGTCAAGACCCTTTTTCTCAAGAAGGCGTGGAGATATCAAGCTGAAATTCATATCAAATACTCAGGTCTACTGTCCCTTGAAAAAATCAAACTTCTAAGCCAACGCAATCAAAAGAATCAGCCGTTGTGATGTCAACAATCATTGTACGACACGGACGCTCTAAACGATCTATCACCACTGTCAGTGACGCTAGTTCGGTCCAAACAAGGTAGCATGACCATTTTCGAGGACTGGATCGGACACATACTTTTATATATATATAGGATTATATATTATGGACCTATATGACCCTTCAAAATTTGTTATTCACCAATTGACAGCAATAAAGATACTGTGACATGATATACTATGTTGTGACATTTAAAAAATGACACACAAAGAAGGTTACCCTCTCATCCCCACATCTTCTATGGCTCCACACGGCCCGCAAAGATAATGTCACACAACACGACTGTACCTTACCGAACTACCTACTTTTGTTCGTGACTGTTACGGCGGCTTTTGTACGCGATGATACAATGAATTGAAAGGCAAGAAACTGATATCATATAATATGTTTAAGAGCGATGGCGATGGTCTTTGAATTATGGCGCGAAGCCTAATCAGGTTCCTTAGGTTTGAATTTAAGTATGCATAATTATTACATAATATAGCTCATGGAGTCCGGAAGAGCTGGTATCTATCTAAATGATAGCTACGCTGCTGAGCCGAGAGACGACAGGCCATGGATAGGTGACTACGTTTTTTTCTTTAAAGAAATCTTAATCTTACTGGCAATGTGGTCTCACATTACTAGTATTCTTGTTAACCCCTCGTGTGTGTGATTGGGTTCACGTCGGTAGTGCAATAGGGGGGTTTGGAACCGGCAATAACATGATCACAAGTCCGACGCCCTAACCATTAGACTATCGCAGCTTCCATAAGAGCATCATGCATAGATTGCATCAGACTACACAACGTGGCATTTACATCCACTATAACCCTATACAATACGAGATTCCATTATGCTGCCTTACGTGGCACGTTGTGTAGGTGAATCATATTATGGATCATCAAGAGCTCAAGCGGCGGTAGCCTTATGGGTGTCGGACTTGCGATCATGAGGTTGACGGCTCTAGATACCCCACCCATTGCACTACCGACGTGAACCCACTCGTAACACAAGCATTTAGCTTAGCACGAGGGGTTAACAAGAATACTAGTAATGTGCCACCCACATTGCTAGTAGATACGGATTTAAAAAAATGAAAAAAAAACGGAGTGGCGTTTTTAGCCCCGTTGATGCAATTACGCTAGCTAATTCTATTTATGGTTTGTTCCTTTTGTTATTATAGTGAAATAAGGAAGTGTACTAACTGTATACTGATTTTTGCTAACTTAAATAAAATAATTTCGTCGCAACTTTTTCACACAATAAAGTACTATATGCTGTGCGATAGAGACGACATGCAGTGGATTTTGATTGAATAAGACTAAATTAAACCATATTTATGGCTATTTAGATAATTTGTCTACAACAAGCAGTCGTTTCTTATAATACGTTCCCATTCATAAAACTTTTCAAATTATACACGGTACTGTTTTGATTCAATAAGACGGAATTAAACCACTTCGACTGCTATTTCTATCCAGACTAATTATAGCTGACTCCAGGAAAATCTTAATGTCTTTGACCTAGCTCAGATATCAGGAATCTGGCCAGTCCAGATATATGATGGTATTTTGTTAAAATCTTTCCATCGCAAAATATGGCGAGCATTTGTCAACGCTCCGTCAAATCTTTTAACACCGATAATAAGTTAGTTTTCAACGCCATCTATTATTAAACTACCGGACTACCAACACAGAGTTGGATAACAGAAGGCTCATCTCATTCTAGCATGGCTAATATGTAAATTTTGACCAATATTTTGTCTCGCTCTTTCTCCTGTGAATAGGTGAGAAAATCACAATATAAACCTGTAATTATAAGTGTGTAATTAAGACGTTTTAAAAACGCAAGCATTTTTTTTTGTGACATACCTAGATACTATCTCGTTGAAAGCTGGTGTACCAGTGAACAGTAAGTAGTACTACCATATTGGAATTTAAACTAAGACTTGTAGATCCAGTCCTGTCTTATCTTATGGGAACATATCGAAACTATTTCTGAGAATTTCCTAACACTAAAATGAATTAATATCGTCTCATCTTTTTCGCACAATAAAGTAGGTACTATATACTGTGCGAAAGAGACAATATGCATTCGCTTTTAATTTTATTCTTTATTCACGCGAAGCTGGTTTGCATGTCTACTTTGAAGACGTAAAATTATTATGTCAGCGTGGCGCGTTCTTAATATTATAAATTCTCTAGGTTTGTATGCAGTGGAACTTCTGTATCTACCTACTCAATAGTGCTACTAAATATTTACTTATAATGAATCCTATTTCGAAAGGAAACGGTCTAAAATTGGATGTTCTACTTGACTTGAGTCATAAAACAGTTTTTTCATTAAGAACGACTTTTACGATTATAAATGAATGTAACATGTCAGTCATTGTTGATTAATTGTGATTTCTAATTTAATTAGTGTTAAGGGAGTTGAGTTAAGATTTGTGCTGATCTTTGATAATTAGTTGAGGAGTGAGAGAAGGGTTGTCAAGATTAAGGCGAAGCCGTCACTTTGTTGAGTTCGCGTGAACATAAAATATCACCTTTGACATGGGTTAGATCGACAGGAACGCTGTGAGACAATGATATATTTAACTTTATAATGTCATTGCTGTGAAACATTAAATTTCCTATCCTAAAACATGGCTAAAAATGCAATAAATACGTTTTTTTGCATTTTTCATGCTAAGAATATAAAGTTATTTTAGTGAAGAAAAATTTAGCCTCGCAGGCAGGATTCGAACCTGCGTCTTCTGGTTAAGTACACCAGACGCTATGACCTCTAAGCCAGCGCGAGTCCTACTTGTCATGTCGAAATTTGCCTTCACATTCTGAACTAACGTCTTCTAAATGACATTTAAACATTTCCCGACGACGTTCCAACAAATTGTCAGTCTTGTAAAAAACTAAATAAATAGCTAAACGTACCAGAAAAATTAATCACATCACATCAGTCACAACGCTGATCTGAATAATATACAAAAAAATATTTTGTACGCAAACTCGGAGTCATTTGCGGATCTACATATTTGACGTGTGGAATCCGCCGTCAAATATCGCTCGACGTGTAAACGTGTACGACAAGGATAAATAATATGTATTTGAATAAGATTATTATTAAAAAATATACAATATACTAGCTTCTGCCCGCGGTTTCGCTCACTTGAAGCTTAAAAACCAACAGTGATGATCTCTTCTTTTTATGTCTCTATACATTAGAGAGGACAAGCGCATCTCAGGATCCGATTAATAATTGTGATAAGAAAAAGGGCTATATATTCTGAGATATACATTTGACGTTTTATTAAAGGGCGCGATTTGGGTGATCCACTTTATTGAATTGAATATCATTTTTATCTCAAGTTTAACAAATTTTTAAACTTCTCCATAATGTTTTAACTATTTTTACTAAATCTTCCTCGATTTTTATGAAGATTAAAGAGGAGATCACCCAATCCACATGCACATCGCAGATTCTTAAATCTGCGGACTGTTGCAATAATCTTTTTTCAAGTTTCACTTCAATAAATGATAATGTTCAGTTTAGTTAGACAGTACGTCTAAGAAAACATTTGTTTTCACTTTTGCCTTACGGTCTTATCTGTCGCGAGTTTAACATTTTTTCTCCATCACAAAAAGTGCACAGCGCCGCTAAAGCAGTTTTCACTTCTAAAAGATTTGTTATAATAAGTAGGTTTTTTCCATGTGTTTCCATTCACGCAATAGTCGGAAACCAGTAAATTATAAAAGTCATAGATTTATTGGTACAAGTTTATCAACCCGGAAAAGCATCTGAATGCCTACCTTACCACGAAAATGAACAAAGGAATCAGGTACTTGTATAACTAAAGTAACGGAATACAAAAAAAAATATCGTGGGAGAGCCCATGCTTCGGCACGAATGGGCCGGCCTTCCATGAGTGATACCACGGCCTCACAGAAAACCGTCGTGAAACAACACTTACGTTGTGTTTCGCCGAGTGAGTGAGGAAACCGGAGGCCCAAACCCTTTATAAAGGCGGTCCTCTGGTGTTGCGGGTGTCCATGGGTGGCGGTAATCGCTTACCATTGGGCGATCGGTCTGCTCGTTTGCCCCCCTAACCCATAAAAAAATGTGGGTAGTCTAGTCTACAAGCTATGTTAAAATTTGTATGGGAAAGGATTAATATTATTTTTGGAATTATTTGATTATTTTTCAATTTTTTTTATTATGTATGCTAAACCCTTTGTAATTGGACCTCCCTTTCGAATAATATAAGTCTAAGTTATAGCAGGAAAATAAACTCACCACAATTGAAGAAAAATCTGGAAGAATTCTCACTTGCACTTTGACTCACTGTAACACATCGCTCAGCTCGTAATGACGGTTAAACACTGACTGCAGAGTAAGAGCAACCACGTAAGCCTACAGTAAACTGAATCACTCATCATTTCAGAGAAATTTCAAACAAAAATATCCCGGCACTCACCATCAAAAAATTACAAAAATCACTTCCAAATACTCTTTCAATTCGTCACTAAAATCCAACACACTTTTGTCACAGTGTAACTAAATTAATACATTACATTATTAGATTAATGCAGTATGAAGATTAGAATATAGAAATTCTATTTATAATTATTTAAAAATGTATTCGTTTCGTCGATCGGAAGTTTTCGTTAAAAATAAACGACGCGTGGCGACGCACGCGCACGCCGCCAGTGATCGCGCATTAGTGATGATCTAACGCAGGCTTATTCATGGACGATGCAAGTATCGATATTTAGATAAATCGATTTTCTGGAATTTCTCGGAATGTCTGGATCTGAAACGTGCCAAATGGAAAAAAGGAAGGTCAGTTCTGGTGTGGTGATGATTCAATTTCTTTGTATCGGGTTGTGACGATGCCTATATTACTACTCTACAAACAGTTTCTGGTAATTGATTCATCATTTTTTTATTGTCGTGGCGTAGGTAAATACTATTCAATAGGGAGACTATGATACCACGGCCTCGTAGAAAACCGGCGTGAAACAACGCTTGCGTTGTGTTTCGCCGAGTGAGTGAATTTACCGGAAGCCCAAACCTTTTTAAAACGTGGGCAACGCACTTGTGACTCCTCTGGTGTTGCGGGTGTCCATGGGCGGCGGTTATTGCTTACCATCAGGTGATCCGTCTGCTAGTTTGCTACCCTATCCCATAAAAAAAGCTATGTCTGGTGGACTATGTATAGAAGCTTGAGTCATTATTGCAGTAAATAATCCATAACCTAATGCTATCTCGACTTAAAAATTAGAAACCAGGGGCACATTTCCAGTATAAACTGACATAGCATTGTATAAGCTTTCGAACGCTTGGAGATCAACTTATATTGGAAACCTCAAGCCTGTTGTGAAGTTGTGTGTCCGTGAATCTTATGGTGCTTACCCAAGTGGCCATTTAAGCTTGCTTTGGGGTACTGAAGCCCACATTTAGCTATTCCTCTGCAATCAATTAGAATCAAATTGTAGTTAATTCATCAGAAGTGGTTTTTTAACCCAGCAGCACACATTACATTAGACTTTTGAAGTATAAATAAATAGGGACTAACTATAAAATGAATTAATCCTGCTATTATTAGATTGTTTTAATGATATATCTTGCATAAACACTAAATTTTACACACACAAAAACAACATTATAGGTCAAACAAATATTTGCTCCATTCGGGATCGAACCCATAACACATGGCACAGTAATTGATCACTTAACCACCACGCCGAATGAGCCTTCAAATATTGAAATATTGCTGGAACTTTAAGATCAAAGTTGTAACACCGAGTCAGTGCATAATACATATAAAGCTACCTATTAACAATAATAATCTCTGAAATGAAACTACTTTTTACAGATTTTATCGCGGTATATTGATATTATTTAGTTCCCGAAGTTTCAGATCCTTCCTTTCAATCTTCTTCCTTCCTTCATTTCAATGTCTAACATTCGCGTAAGTGTCAGAAATCAGTAAATAATAATCTCTATTAGTTTTAAAATAACCTTGACATTAACATTCACTATCAACATCTGCCTGCTCTTGTCCCAATTTATTTGTGGTCGACACAGCATCTCCTTTTTTTCATTCAGCCTTGTCAGTCTTTACCTTATCATTCACTCCCTATTCGATCATCAATCAATCCATCCACATAATGTTGACATTGAACTATTCGAAAATGGAAAATCGATTTTCCAATTCCATGTTCCTAGAATATTATACCTACACCATTTCCATACCTTTGCTACCGATAGAGCTGTCATATCGATACATAGTCACATCACTATGGTACCTCACGCGATATACGTGTACTGAACATTCTATTACAATTCGAGATATGATTACCATCAAAATAATGTTAATTAACTACTTACATCATTGTTTCTGGCTAATTGATTTATGATGGCGTTTTAACACTGATTTAAAATAGTTCACATTTCGTTTGTATCATATCCGTCATAATAGGGACTAAGTAAAGAGAAAATATAAGGACACAGATTCATCGCCAAAAATTCACATATCATAGGGATTTGAACACTACATCGTCCAGAGCGCCTTCGGACAAGGATAGATGTGGCTGCTTCTCTCTCCCGTTCCGCCAGCCGAAGAGGCGATGACATGCATACGCTTTTTGTTCCCGACTATAGTAAAAATTGTCAAACCCTTCACTAAAATGAGGTTAAAGCACTATCAGCAAAAACATAGTCCAGCACAAGTGGAATTGTTTGGTATTAAAATTATAAGAGATGCAGGAAGAAATGAGTTTGGGCGTATGACCTTTTATAGAACCTCACCTGATTAGAAGCCCACATAGATTAACATAACTATTATAAGAATATTGTGCAATTCTAACAATATTACATACTACAACTCTGCCATAAGCTTCAGGAAATACATAAACATAGAATCACGCCTGTATTCCCCAAAGGGTTAGGCAGAAGAGTACTAATGTACACCCACAGTTTGCCGGTATGTTTTTAGGTCCCATGTAATAGGAGGCGAGCCTATTGCCATCAACCGGGCACAATTGCCAAACTCCGTGCTGCTACTGAGAATTTCATAAAAACCCAATAACACCGAACCCAAGACTTCTAGCATAGCAGTCCCACTCAGAACTACTTGGCTAAGGAGGCAGTTAGTTTCAGGGAACACAGGGTTAGTCGCGAAGATATACGTATTTTTCATACAAAGTATTAGTTTAATGCGAATGGCAATAGGAATGTAATGTTGGTGTTTATTTTTAACGTTTTATGGCACTGGCAACACAGCTCGATATGAAACATTTTAAACGTCTGCCTTAGTGGCTTCCGGTCATAAAAATAATTTAATTTTATAATTCTGGCAATGATGATTTGAATACTATACTTACTGTACTTCCCGTGAACTCAGAATCTTGAAATTCGGTACGAAGCAACGTCTTATAGCACAGATAAATGAAACATTACAAAAAGCATAAATTTTTAGTTACATCATATAATAAAAATATACAAATTCCTAACTCCGAGCTGCTACTGGGAATTTCATAGAAAAACCCAATAACACTCTGCTCGACCTGGGAATCGTACCCAGGACCTCTAGCGTAGCAGTCGCGCTCAGGACCACTTGGCTAATGAGGCAGTTCAAACGAAGACAAACATGATAATAATATTAAATATTAAAATCCCCCTTTCTGAGGCGGCTCTTAGCTTCCGTCCCGGCTTCGCACGGGTGGAGAAATCCCTAACTTTTTCATAATATTCTATAGCCAATATTAATCTGGAATAAAGTAGCATTCAAATGGTGAAACAATTTTTGGAATCGGCCCAGTAGTTTTTGAGTTTATTCGTTACAAACATACATACCTACAAACCTTTCCTCTTTATAATATTAGTATAGATATACCTCTTAGTAGCAGCCAAATACGACTGCTACGCTACAGATCCGGGGTTCGATACCCACGTCGAGAAGTGTTATTGGATTTTTCTATGAAATTCGCAGTAGCAACTTGGTGTCTGAACTTGTGGCCGGTATGGCAATACGCTCGCCCCTACTACATAGGAACTAAATATAAATAAATAAATATTGTTTATTGTTTACAAGGACCAGATTATTGTAAATATATTATCTAGTAAGCGGGTGAAGCTCTGTAGTCCTATATACTGAGTACCTAACCTGTGTTTAGGAGAGACAGGACAGATCCCGATTGTAGATGTGGGTATATTTGATAGCACGTCTTCTTAGGTACATATTCCAGCGAACTGTTTGTACATTAATACAACTCTGCCTAACCCTTCGAAAAATACAGGCGTGATGGAATGTTACAAAGAGCCGCCCTTTATAGCACTGTTTAACCATCTCTTTTAACGAGGATATTAAAATTTAACCATAAACTATACTCTATTTTTGTTTGAAACGTTCACATTTAACTTTGTTGGTTATCACGAAGAGAGAAAAAGCTTTAGAGTATCTTTAGTAAGCTTTAATAAAAAGAATATTGTGGATTAAATTTACGTGTGTAAGCTTGATAAACATCCGAAACAGGGTCCAAAACGTCGGGAATTAAATAATATCAATATACCGCGATAAAATCCATAAAAAGTAGTTTCAATTCAATATAATTATGTATAAATTATTTACATAGCATTTCGCCTGTGTCGTGGAAGGTATATTATGGTATGTGGAATATTATAGACAGGACTCGGCTGTCGAAATTCATCATACTAAATGAGTAGCTACACGACAATCCGACGGGGGCTGCATTTAGTTCTACAAGACACTTCATAATGCATTTCTATTCTATACTACATTTTAATTCAAATAACATAACATACCATCAATCCTGTATTCCCCAAAGGGTTAGGCAGAGGCGTAGGTACTAATGTACACCCTCAGTTCGCCGGTATGTTTAGGTCCCATGCAATAGGGAGCGGCCCTTGTCATCAACCGGGCACAAATTCCTGACTCTGAGCTGCTACTGGGAATTTCATAGAAAAACCCAATAACTCTTTGCTTGACCTGGGAATCGATAATTAATTTAAATTCAGAACAGAAATGGGAATGACAGCCCCCCAACGGATTTTCTTATAGGTCAGTGAACATGTTTAGGTAGTCATTTAGGGTTCGAAAAATACCATTCCACTTGTCGGCGGTGTTTTCAAAAAAATAATTCGACTTTTATTTTCTCATCACTATTTTTAACATTAATGCCAGTTGTTAGGTCGTTCACATTAACCAAAGTTCAATGAACCAGGATTACATACATTTCAACTTCAACTTTTAGTCTGTTCACACATTTAAAACATACCATCACGCCTATATTCACCGAAGGGTTAGGTAGAGGTGTACTTATGTAAACACAGTTCACTGGTATTTATAAGTCCCATGTCATAGGGGGCAAGCCTAATCCAGACTCTAAATACTAAGACTCTATAAAAACCTCATAACACTTTTCTCAACCAGGGAATCGAACCCAGGACCTCTAGCATAACAGTCGAATTTAGGATCACTAGATTATTGAGGCAGGTAAATCAAAAACTCACAAAACAAATTAAATAAAACCTACGTTGTCACAATCCTCTTTACATCAGTAGTAATGGCCAGTTTTTTCTGTCATTTCAAAATGAACAGTTCGATTTGGCATCAATCAAAACGCCAAGACAGACAAGCTAAGTGAAAGATTCACGAAACAAAATTCACAGTAATAAAAACTGGAAAAAAATCACCTATCACAAATAAAATAGAACAGGTGAGTTGATTAATTATAGCCAAATAATTGTGTTTTTTTTAGTTTGCGTAGAGTTTAGGAGTTTGACCCAAATCGATACATCACATCGGAAAGATGCACGTGTTAAAAGTTAAATTAGATTTGTCTACTGGTATTGTGTATGAATATAGATTATAGGTAATCCTTGTACGTTAAAAAATGACCAAAACAAGTATGAAATACTTCGAAAATAATGTCAAAATATTGATAAGCAAACCTTATAAAAACCAAGTACCTACCTACTCTTTAGTAAAATTGTAAAATTTATAAACTACGCTCTGTGTTGGCGACTCGTTTAATAAAACTTATTAACTCCGCCCCTGAGGCGAATCTCTGACCCTAATTAAATAGCTCTCTGGATAAACGATTCTATACTGATATCATAAGTTTTTCTAATGCTCCTACCTGCGTGTACTAACGCGTTGACTAAATCATTATCTACTCAGACATAGGTAATATTTTAGTGCGTTAATTGATATTAAATAATTATGTACATTAACACCAACATACCATCACGCCTGTATTCCCCGAAGGGTTAGGCAGAGGTGTACTCAGGTACACCCATACTTCGCCGGTATGCTTAGGTCCCATGTAATAGGTGGCGAGCCTATTGCCATTAACGTGGCACAAATACCAAACTCCGAGCTGCTACTGAGAATTTCATAGAAAAACCCAATAACACTTTGCTCGACCTGGGAATCAAACCCACGACCTCTAGCGTAGCAGTCGCACTTGGGACCACTAGACTAACGAGGCAATTCACATTTACACTAACATTAACACTAACGCAGATGGAATAACATAATAATTTCAATTAACGCATTAAAATATTACCTACGTCTGAGTAATGTTCTAGTCAACGCGTTAGTACACGCAGGTAGGAGCAGGAGCATACAATAGGTTTAATTAAATAAATATGGTGAGTATTTTTTAACCCCACTAAGGTAGCAATTGAAAAGCGAAAGAAGAATTATTGGATCCAATAATAATTGGATTCAAATTGAAACTCTTCCGTCCTACAACACTAGGGCGACTCCTTGATCATATCCCTTGGCACTGGTGGCGTTGTGTATGTGACCTTTTTATTCCCTAACATGGTTCAGTCGAACGATGCTGACGTATGCTCGTGCACGGGTGCCGTCTGTCGGGACTGGTCAGCTTAGCAATCCTTTTTTGTTTTTTTTGAAAAGCAATTCGTTTTGCTTCGAGTTAACTTTGAAAATCAGAATGGATTGATCTACCTTAGTATGGCAAAATTCTGAAGTATAATACTCCTGGGACACCAAAAGTTCTATGTTAGGTATTGGTTTTCTGATTTTTAATAATTGCAACACAAGATTTGCAGTGGCTGGATCTATCCTTGCTACTCCAAATCTGTGGAAGCCTTCACAACGACGAGAAAAAATAATTGTAGGGTGGGTTTTTGCGAAGACTTTTTTCTCCAAAACCCTTCATTTTTACATACTATAAAACTTGTTTGAATCTGAGACGCCTCAGATAGCTGGGGCTTAGTTGAAAATCAGCGCCAGGCACTAGCTCACTGGCATTTAGCTGAACAGAGGCCGTATCATGAGGTGTTATTACCATCATTTTCCGAATGAAAGAGAGGGATGCCGCTCTACAGATTCAATAGCGCTATCCCATTCTTACAACCAAAACATGATGGGGATGACACGTCGTTATACGGCCCCTGAGCCTATTTGCCCCTGCCGTAAGACAATAATTTAGCCATATGGTTGTTTTATTTCTATTTTTCATTCTTTCTTTATATTTGTGCAATAACTATAACTATATATATAGGGGGGCAAACGAGCAGACGGATCACCCGATAGTAAGCAATAACTGCCGCCCATAGACACCCGCAACACCAGAGGAGTCGCAAGTGCATAGCCCGCCTTTTAAAAGGGTTTGGGCCTCCGGTAACTTCACTCACTCGGCGAAACACAACGCAAGCGTTGTTTCACGCCGGTTTTCTGTGAGGATGTGGTATCACTCCGGTCGAGCCGGCCCATTCGTGCCGAAGCATGGCTCTCCCACGTCTTTCTTTCAATGCATAAAATTAAACGTTCTGATTAGGAAACGCTCTCTCTAGCCTACCCCCATGCTTTTACGCTGTAAGGCCGAGCGGAGGCCGCTCACGTTTTCAGGGTATACCTCACCGTGGAAGCCATGAGGCCCTAGACCATGGGTGCGCAGAGAGCCGTGCTGCTGCTCCTAGCTGGGATCCTCTCACTCCTTGGGATAGTAAACGCGTGCACGAAGAAGGTATACATCGCTTGCAGAAATCCGGCGCCTTGTAGCAAGTGATAACGGTAAGGACATACTATTTATATACACACGATATCTAATATCTCTAATTATTATTTATGCTCCACACTGACTGATTATATGAATCTAAACTGGTCAAATCAAAGCCAGATGGTTCAAAAGGTCATGTCAGATATGACCTTTTCCTGTTAGACAGACCCATTTTTTTATTCTTTCGAGTTTCCAGCATTATCTTTTTGTATTTCTTGGACCACATAACATACCATCACGCCTGTTTTCCCCGAAGGGTTAGGCAGAGGCGTACTAATGTACACCCACAGTTCGCCGGTATGTTTAGGTCCCAAGTAATAGGGGGCTAGCCTATTGCCACTAACCGGGCACGAATTCCAAACTCCGAGCTGTTACTGGGAATTTCATGGAAAAACCCAATAACACTGCTGGACCTGAGAATCGAACCCAGGACCTCAAGCGTAGCAGTCGCGCTCAGGACCACTAGGCTAATGAGGCTAGTTTCTTGGACCTCTGAAAAGAAATGCTCAAAAGTTATTTTAATGAAGGAAAATTTCTACTTACGCGTAGGATTCGAAATCGAACTAACTACAAAGTAAGTCATGTCGTTTGAGAAGTAAAGTAGCTTGCTTTAAATAGTTGTCTCTGAAGTCACCTGGACATGATCGGTGGGACTCGCAGTAGCTTAGTGGTCATAGCGTCTGGTGTATCTAACCAGTTCGAATACTGTCCACAAGTCGATTTTTTCTTAATTAAAATAACTTTTCAGCATTTCTTCTAAGAGGCATTGACACCGCGCCGGCCTCATGTATTGTTAAAATCTAAAACGTAGGATGGACGAAGGACCTTTTGTCCTTTATTATGTAAAGAAAGCCTGTTCTCAGGAATATTCCCGGGTAAAAAAGATTCGACGGCATTATTAGATTAAAACCTACTTAAGGTTCTGCTACAGAAATTGTAATGCGCTTCTCCCATCAGAATATAAAATTCCATTAGAGTAATCGTCTCACCCCATAAAAATATTTAGATTCTACATCCCACAACCTTCAAAGCGTGTGATTAAAGCAAGACATATGATTAATACCAATCATTGCGTGTGATACCGTGCGCGTTGTTTATTTTAGACCGGCGCCGGCGCACCGAGCCAACGATGACACGATGCTTATAAAGTCCGCAACAAAGGGCTTCTCACTAGCTGTCTGTTCTTACCGTTGCTCAATATCGGAAACATGTGTTTCTGATCTAGTTCGAGAAAAAACATGTACTTTTTGAAACCTTGATTCATAAATAAACTATTTCTTTCGAATCTCGATTTGTTTTTAACTTTGGGAGAGCATGGACCGGAGTGATCATACCACGGCCTCACAGAAAACGGTGTGAAACAACGACTGAGATTAGCCGAGTGAGTGAGGTACCGGAGGCCCAAACCCTTTTAAAAGGCGGGCAACGCACTTGTGACTCCTTTGGTGTTGCGAGTGTCCATGGGTGGCGGTAATCGCTTACCATCAGGTGAAATCTGCTCGTTTGCCCCCCAAAAACACTTAATAACAACCATTTCTCTTGTTTCAGTATTTGAAAATGGCAAAATTTGACATAAGTCGCCTTTATGCAGTCTTGTTTGCATTGTTTTCGATGCTAGTTATGAGCGCTTCGTGCTGCAAAAAACATATAACTTGTGCCGGCCGAGCCCCCTGCAGACGTGGACCTTACAGGAATTAGCGTTGCGAATGGGAAAACGTGGCGTATCCATTAGGAACGTGAGCGCCACGTAAATAGTGCCAAATAAAAATGGGGATTCGCGTACCGATTGGGAAAATTTTAATAATGTATAGATTTTTTGGAAATTTTTGAGTGTCCGAAAGCTATTGGGATAGTTATTATTGTTGGAGACAATTCAGGAGTGAATAGCAATATTGATGTGTGGAAGTCTGATCAATTTTCTGAATAAGATCAAAAATTCGATTACGACCCAGTTTTAAATCAACAATGATAACTAAACGATGATTAAATACATACCTACATATAGGTACATCTATTATTCTTAATGTTTTGCTGATTATGTACAAAGACTAATAAACTTCTTATAAAATAATTTAATGTTCTCAAATTCGCTTTGCGTAGTGTAAAATTTTCCCATTGCAAACGTAAGTGTTGATTTGGGTCAAATTCCACCTTGTAGTGACTTAGCCTGTGTTTCTTTTCTTTTTAGTTTATTAGTAGTGTATCGATTTTAGTTAGTTTGTCTTTGTATTTCGGTGGAACGACTCAAATCGATTCTTTTTCGTTTGCAGAGGGAAGATGCCCGCGTGAATTGAAATGGCGACTAAGATAAAAATAACCTAAGTAAGCCTACGTCTCTCCATCTGCTGTAAGTAGTTTATACCTCTTTTTATTTATGATTAATAATTTTTTATCTACAATCTTTATCGTACTTTTTTATTTTTTATTTTAGTAGCACCATCTCTTAAAAATATTGTTAATATGTCACTATTCAAAACACAATTCATTTTTACTCAAAAGAACTACAAATTCCACATACCTAATTATTATCATACATAATGAATTACATACTCGATCAACATCAAACCTAGTAGAGTTATTTTAGTGAAGGAAAAATTCGACTCGCAGGCAGGATTCGAACCTGCGTCTTCTGGTTTGATACACCAGACGCCACCGCGAGTCCTACCTGCCATGTCGAAATTTGCCTTCACATTCTGAACTTACGTCTTAAAGGTGACGTCAGTAACATCTATTGAAAGGCAAGTTACTTTGTCTCTCAACCGACATGACTTACCTTACGGTTAGTTCTATGTCGTACGATGCTTCCATACCTATTTTAACTATATATCCATACCTATTTTAACTATATTACTAAGACGCAGGTGCGAATCCTGCCTGCGAGTCGAATTTTTCCTTCACTAAAATAACTTTATAATCTTAGCATGAAAAATGCAAAAAAATCACAAAAAGATAATCTTATAGTTTACCATTTAAATGCAAATAAATAACAGTCAGTGAAAAACTGAAACTTAGTAGAGTTAAGAAAAACCACCTTCAGTAGTGTCACAGTTCACCACATTTTAAATTTCGAAGCGAAGTAGAATGAAGACCAAGTCACGTACAACTTTGACACTTTAATTTGCGAGTACCCTCATATATTCGAATTTGTTTCAGAGTATATGATGTCCACTCGCTGGGAGCGCGTGGTACTCGCAGTCTGTCTACTGGCCACGCTGTTGCTCGAGGTGGCCGGCTGCGGCCAGAAACGCATCACTTGTAGCCCTAAAAACCCACCTTGCAAGAAATAAATATTGGTAGATTTTTCAATTTTTGAAACACATAATCCGCCGCTTCATCATCCCAGCTGTAAGGGAGTTTAAGACCGGGGGGCGTGGATTGAATGGGCGAGAATTGATATTAATCTTTTGTGTAAAAGATGTAGATGCGTAAGGATGAGCACAATATTGAAATATTGCACTTCACTGGTTCAAGAATACAGTATTTATTAGATTATATAACGAAATCTCGCACCTCGCCGGTTTAACACCACCTCTACATTAGCAGGCGGTGAATGGCGTTTTGGAAGCTGACTAAAATGTAAAAAATAACGTAACATACCATCACGCCTGTATTTCCCGTAGGTTTAGGTAGAAGTTTACTAAGGTAACCCATCAGTTCGCGCGTATGTTTAAGTCACATGTAATACGGGAGCTGCCTATTGCCATTATTGTTTCTTTCTTTCCTTCTACATATTACCCGGGCACAAATTTCAAACTCCGAGCTGCTACTAAGATTTTCATAGAAAAACCCAATAACACTGCTCGACCTGGGAATAGAACCCAGGACCTCTAGCGTAGCAGTCACTCTTGGGACCACCAGACTAACAAGGCATTCAATAGTAATATCATGTCATAAAATGTAAAACTGACGTCCAAAATCTCACAAAAAAACACAAAGCTGAACTGTATTTTTTTATAAAATCTAAAAGTGATCCAATCAAAACTAACGCCTCCCCCAGATCCGTTGGCGTCCGGCGATGGATAAAGCATTCCTTCAAGAGGTGGTGGTTCTCTTGGTGACGCTGCTGCTATCGTACCTGGAGACATGCCTCGGATGCGTCCGACACGAGTATACTAACTGCAACGAAAACAGCCCCAGGTGCACCGAGAAGAAGTGATCCTCACACTAAAGTAACCAAAGAAAATTATATTTTTATTATATTTTACACGATATTGAAACTAGCAGCTATTAGTGGAAATGTGGTTGCCGGTTCGAAACCCATCCATTGCATTACCGACGTGAACCCACTCGTAACAAAAGCATTTTACCTTAGCCCAAGAGGTTAACAAGAATACTATGTAGTAATGTGAGACCCACATTGCTAGTAAACTTTAAAAAATCTGACGAAAAAATGTTATCACTCTTTAAAATGAACATACCGTCACGCCTATATTCTCCGAAGGGTAGGCACAGGCGTTCCAATGTACCTTTATCCTCAATTTGCCAGTTGTAACAACAATGGTGACACAATTCCAAACTCCGACCCGTTATCGAGAATTTTATAACACTTTGCTCGACCTACAAATCGAACCCAAGACTTCAAAGACAGCCTTTCCTAATGACTTGACTGCTTGTTAATCCAGTATGGGCAGGGCATATGATTAGGTGTGATAAGGACAAATGGTTTAAGGAAGTAACAGAGTGGTGCCCGAGAACACAAAACAAGGAAAGGGAGACAGCGTCGTAGATGGGAAGACGATATAAAAAAAAATAGCGGGACATACTTGGAAAGAATCGCATTCGATGGCGAATTCTAGGGGAGGCCTATGCTGGACAACAAGACATCTTCACGTACCGGTGTCAAACTATTAAATAAGATTATAGTAACTATATTATAAGAAATATTGTTAAATAAAGGCTATTATTATTATTCCAGTAACTGATAAACTATGCTCCTGTTCAACGAGTTCTTCCTCGTATTCCTGCACATCGCGTTGTCTATAATCGAGCTGACCCAAGGATGCCGGCGCGGGCGCAGATGTAGGACCTGCGCTGACACTAGCTGCAGACCCTGCCATAGACCGCGCGCTGATCTGGGCTACGATCCGTCTACAGTCCGGGTGATTATACCCAAGGTAAAAAAAAATACAATAATCTCTACTATTAAGTATAAAATTGTAAAAAAGCTGTGTCTGTACTTTGAGATATTTAAATAAAATAAGTGGGTTAGGTTATATAAAAGTGTCCAAACCCAAAAGTGATTTTTATAAATTCTTGTCCGTATGTCTGTTGTTGTAGTTGTATGTTTTTTGACTCAATATGTCCTCTCCTATGTTTAATTTGGTGTACAATAAAGAATATAATAAACTAGCTTCAGCCCGCGGCTTCGCCCCCGTGGAATTCGGTCTGTCATAACATCCCATGGGAACGGGATAAAAAGTCCTATGTGCGTCTCCTGGTTCTAAGCTACCTCTCCATCGGCTCCATCGGCCAAATCGGTTCAGCCGTTCTTCAGTTATAAATAGTGTAACTAACACGACTTTCTTCTAAATATATAAGATAAAGCAAAATTAGTTCACCATCCTTTGGTCTATGGGCTATGATTTTTTTTTATAGGATAGCTGATCGTTAACTCAACTTTTGTGTCAATCAAATCAACATTTGTGGGGCCCATTCGTGCCGAAGCATGGTTCTCCCACGTTAAAAAAGAATGAATAAGAAAGTAAAAAATAAGTGTAATATTTTTGAAAACTATAATATAACTTTTTTTATTTCCAGTGAGAATGTGTGAGAGATTGCTGTTGATGTTCTTCTACTCCATCGTGTTTCTAGCTAATGTAATGGCCTGCAAGCGAAAAGATAATAAAGCCACTCCTGGCACAAATACGTGTTGTACTAGGGTGAGTTTTCTTTTACTGTATTAGGGTGACAAGCAGGCTTATACGCAAGGGCGTCGCCAAGGGGGGGGGCAGGGAGGGGCAGCTGCCCCCCCTAGAGAAAAAAGTTGCCAAATATAATACAACCAAAGTCCTAAGTCTTTGAGTTGATTTGCTTGAAGTTTTGTACACTTATTCAAATTCAAACTCCTTTTTATTTTTCTAATAAATGTTATTATAACTCATTTACAAGTTTTTTATTGCATAGTCAAGAGCTCGTGCTCGTGTAGCTTTACACATTGGACTCTGTACTGTCACAGAATATATATGTATATAGTACTAAGATACTGTTGTTATTACAATCGCTGTAGATGTAAGGCTCGTTGTAAAAGTGAAAAGTTTCATGTGCTGTCGACTTTACCTACAATTCATACCTACTTTTCTCATTCATAGAGAATGAGAAAAGTATGAATTGTAGTAGGTAAAGTCAACTTGCCCCCCCCCTGCGCCATCGGCTGGCGACGCCCTTGCTTATACGGCCTGATAGGAAGCGGCAATCGCAGCCTATAGACGCCAGTGTGTCGCCTGGTATCACGCATTGTCATCTTGACACCTCAATTGTTAAGTCACATAGGCCTACTTATTTAGCTGGTTATTACTCCCTATTCTTCAGACTGGAACACAATAATAACATAACATACCATCACGCCTGTTTTCACGAAAGGGTTAGGCAGAGTTTAAAAGAGTGTCCATGGAGTTTCTTGCCGGATTCTTCTCCATAGGATCAACCTTTTGGAACCGTGCAACTAGAAGCATAACGTTTCATAAATGCTTGTAAAAGCTTATTTGAAATAAAAACATTTGAACTTGAATTTGAAGAGGCGTACTAATGTATACCCACAGTTCGCCGGTATGTTTAGGTCCCATGTAATAGGGGGCGAGCCTATTGCCATTAACCGGGCACAAATTGCTAACTCCGAGCTGTTACTGGGAATTTCATAGAAAAACCCAATAGCACTTCTCGACCTGGCGCACGAAATCGCCGGTATGTTTAGGTGCCATAATAGGGGACTGGAGAACCTAATGTTCTGCTCCTCCGAGCTGCTATTGTCGTACAAAGACTCAGTAACACTTGCTCTACCTGGGAATCGATATATCGAATAACTAGCTACTACCCGCGACTTCGTCCGCGTAGCGTGATGATATATAGCCATAGTGATAGTGATGATATATAAATGGGCTATCTAACACTAAAGAATTTTTCAAATCGGACCAGTAGGTCCTGAGATTAGCGCGTTCAAGCAAACAAACAAACTCTTCAGCTTTATATATTAGTATAGATTAGTATTTTAGTATATAGATTAGTTATTCCTCTCAAATTGAAAGTATGCCTTAAAATACTAGTAGGAACCACACTGGATTAAAACTAGAAATGTCTTGTTGCAGCCTAAGAAATAAACATGAGACATGAAGGTGGATTGGATCCTGTTGGTGCTCCTGCAATTCAGTTCACTGGTGAGTCGTGTGTTGGCCTGCCGACGCAGAAAGCCGCGCGTCCCCGACTACTGTTTACCCTGCACTTACAAAGGACCTATCATTGAAGTTATTTATCCTAAACCGGTAAATAACCTTTTGATTTAATAGGTACAATCAACAAAAGAGATGTACCTATACTGGCAGTTCGTGTTCTGCGACATTTGTGTTATGACAAAAAAAAAATAATAGATAAGTAAGTACTATATTGCGCAATATGTGGCAAAACGCAAGTGTTGTCAGAGGTTGTCAGCTGCCTACATAAGAAACTCTTTGGCACATAATTATACTTAAAACATAAACATATATACCATCACGCCTGTATTCCCCGAAGGTTTAGGCAGAGGTGTGGTAATTTATATCCACAGTTTACCGGTATATTTAGGTCCCGTGTTATAGAGGGCCATCCTATTGCATAACCACAAATGCAAGCACTGAGCTGCTAAGAATTTCACAGAAAATCCCAATAATACTATGCTTATAGAACCCAGGAATTTTAGCGTAGCAGTCGCGCCTAAGACCACCAGACAGGTAGGTTGTTAAGTTTATTCAGCATACCTACAACATGGGTTCTCTACAACGAAGTCCGGGGCGCAGTGAGAGATGGTGAGTAGCCGAGGTCCTGATTCCGTTGATTACAATACAATTACGATTGTATTCCAGGAAAGGTAAGGCAGAAATATATCTAGTGCCTAGGTATACTTACTGCGCTATATTTCGAAGGTGTCTAGGATTACATATTAATACAATAAAATAGCCTTCATTCTCTACCAAACTGATCTGACGGCTTTGAAAAAGTTTGAAGTTTAGAGATAAAGAACTAATATAAAATCATTTGTTGCAGAAAAAATGATGAATTTCCTCATGACTTCGGTAAACGGTGCCTTGAATTCGAAACCTATTAGGTAAGAAAGTACTTGAAGAGACATGAAATGATATTAATTTCTGTAGTTAAATAAGTAGATCTTATTATGTTCAAACTTTTTATGTAAGTACTTACTACTTTTGTCGACACTTCCTAGCTGACGACCTCGGAGAAGAAACACGGCAACATAATCAACCCATTATATGTCCCACTGCTGAGCACGGTTCACCTCTCACAATGAGAGGGATTAGCCTATAGTCCACCACGCTAGCCTAATGCGGGTTGGCAGACTTCACACGCCATCGAGAAAATCTGTCAGGCATGAAGGTTTCGTCACGATGTTTTCCTTCACCGCTAAGCCCGTCAATACGCACATAACTTCGAAAAATCAGAGGTGCCTTTGACTTGACAGCCCAATAGACATATCCCTAGGTTAATATCACCGCAACAAACTAGACAAAATAGTACCTACTTATAAAAAACTAGCTTCCGCCCGCGAATCTCAGGAACTACTGGTCCGATTTGAAAAATTCTTAGTGTTAAATAGCCCATTTATGGAGGAAGGCTATAGGCTATATATCATCACGCTAAGACCAAGTAACTATTCCACGCGGACGAAGTCGCGGGCAGAAGCTAATGTTCTAATAGTTCTTCTAAAAAACGCATTAGTTTTTCACAGCCAGTAAGCAGTAGAGGATGAGGGCTGCGAAGGTGTACATAGTGCTGATTCAGCTGAGCGCGCTGGCCCTGCACGTGCTTGCGTGCCGGCGCCGCAAGCCTCCGCCCTGCCCCGACAACTGCCTCCCTTGCAACTACAAAGGCCCCATCGTCGAAGTTATTTATCCTAAACCGGTACGGGAACCACACTTATTATAAACACTAGCTTTTACCCACGGCTTCCGCTCACAAGAAGGTAGGGAAACCAACATTGATGATCTCTTATTTGTATTGATCTGTATACATCGGGGAGATCAAGCTGTATCTAAGGACCCGTTCAATTAATTGAGATAAGAAGTTTACCCGTTTTTAAGTTGGATCATATATAAATATGCTTTCTAACAGTGATAAGAAAATTAGTCTTTTCAGTAGTTTTTTTTAGTTAGTTTCGCGCCAACCCGTAACAAACAGACAAGAATTTTAAAAATCTCATTTTTGGGTTCAGAGGCGTTCATAAACCCAAACTCTCGTCGACTTGGGAAGCGAACCTATGATATTTTGTATAATACCTACATTATTACCTATTTCCTCTTCAGTCAAAACAATAAAGAGCCTACGTGTTTGAAGTGGCGATGCAAACTGCTCGCAAATTCCTGCTGCGTAAAGAAACTATTAATTTATTTTATGTCAATGATATTTTTTGTATGTAACTATGTTAATTATATTTATGTACGATAATTAATTTTAAAATATATTCGAATTTATTTAATATCTGTTTTATTTACAAGTTACGGCCGTGAAAAAATACTCGATTTGGACGACACGGACATTATGTATTTAGGAACTTCTTTTCCAACCCTTTTTAACAACCTAGAGTTATCGGAAATATGAATAAGTATAGGAACAATAAAAAAAAAATGAAAAAAAAACAAATCAAGTCGTTTCATACAAAAGAATTTATTTTTTATTAAAAACTTACACTCTCAATCATAATACAGTTCTTGATTATACACTATTTAACAAATAGCTCCCCATCAAGGCTCACCAAATTGGGAGTTTGAACTGAGGTCTTAGTTTCTTTTCACCAATTCGATTCGTGCTTCGATTCGATTCGAAAACGTATTCGTATCGAAATTTGGGGGTAATTGGGGTAGGCAGAAACTACACTTGCTACGATCCTGGCACACCACTTTCGCTTCAACGTTCTTTAACCTCTTTCTCATACAAATTATTCTCGATTTCGATACGAATTCGTTTCGAAAGTGTTCGTGCTTAGGTACTTCATTCTGCACGCAGAATGCGGTCGATACGTAGAATCGAGTCGGTAAAATAAAACAGGGAGGCTGTTATCTTACTTGAAAACTACTCTTAAGGTGAATGTATTAAAATTTATAACTGAATAACAGATTTTATAAGTACACTTTAAGCGCATACTGGGCTAAGTAGATGATATTTTTTTGTATGTAATTTACACAAAATATTATATTTTTTAGTTGTAATCTAGCGTAGTTCACGAAAACAATATCTAATAGCCTTTACAAACACGGCGAACATGTGACGCAGCGAACACATCGCGAAAAGAACGCGTGGCGATGCGAACGCTTCAGATAACTACTTACTCGTAAAGCATACCAGTGATGCATTTTGTCGGTTTTGCTTTGCAATCTGCAACACGTTCGCTTAGTTAGAAAAGTATAATAAACAAAAAGTAAAGTAATTTGTATTCCGCGTAAATAACAATATCACTTGTCAAACATTTCAATTCTGTACCTATTCTATGTAGTTATGCTTCGATAAAAAAAATTCAACTATAAGTATTGGTTATAGTTGAATTTTTTTAATCGAAGCACGTAGTCCTAATCTAAGATGCTATTACATTAATAGGGTATTTCACCTTTTTTTTAAAACTGTTTTAAATTAATCCTTAGATCGTAATGAACCAGTAGAAATTTTATTTCAGTTTTATAAAACCGAAAAATGCCTTAAAAACTATTTTTAATTTATGATTTTGAAATTTCGCGCGGAAACGCTAGCCGCCATGCTACTTCGGGTCGTGACGTCACTTCGTTAGTCAACAATACAACTGCAAAAGACCAAGTAACGTCAAGTTACTATCGGAGTGACATCACGTCGGAATCCAATATGGCGGATGGCGTTTTAAAACAGATTAAAAAAGTCTATTTTTGAAATTGAATTATAAAATTTACATTGCATTTTTATAAATAAATACTAACGTTTCTCGTTTACTTTTTTAAAAATCTTTCATAAACATGCATTTTTATATTTTTTCTTACATGGTGTAAAATACCCTATTCATCAAGTTTTCATCATTCATCAATGAACGATGGAAACTTGAAAGATTAATGTAATAGCATCTTAGATTAGGACTGCTTATGGTCGGGAGGTTTTCGGCTCACCACATTTGACGGTCAACATGATTTCCCTCTGCTGAAGTTATGACACTAGTTTTAGCAGATATGGCAGAATAAGATTTGCTGCGTCCTTCTACTATAGTTGCAGAGCTAGAGAAATATTGAGATCAGTGGGATCTCAATATTTCTTTACGAGCTTATAAATAGAGGAAAGTATTGTAGAGTTTACTCAGATTGGTTTAATTGTAGAGAACTGCCTCATTAGCCTAGTGGTCCTTAGCGTGACTGCGAGTTATTGGGTTTTTCTATGAAATTCCCAGTAGCAGCTCGGAGTTTGGAATTTGTGCCCGGTTAATGGCAATAGGCTCGCCCCCTATTACGTGGGACCTCCCCCCCCCTTAACATACCGGCGAACTGTGGGTGTACATTAGTACGCCTCTGCCTAACCCTTCGGGGAAAACAGGCGTGATGGTATGTTATGTTATTGTAGAGATCAGTAGCGAGACCCCAGGCAAATTACATTGATGGCAATAAGAATGCGTGAATGCGTCACGAACAGTTGAAAATTAATAGGACTTATTTACAAAAGCTATATTCGATCATGTAGCAAGTTTTAACAGGCTGTCGCATCGCTCTAGTCTAGAGGATCTGATGCAAGATGAAACCCTCTGTCTGTCATTTTTATAATTATAAGTATGGCTTAATTTTGTCTTCATATTACAAGATTGAAGGCTTCTAAGTCTTTTGTAGTTTCGGGCCGTTGTAATTTAGTTAAATATTTAATATTTCGACAAATACTACATTCTACACAATTACCGTTATAATAAGTGATGTATTGCTTGCAAGTATCACTAATATTACACAATCTAAACTTCAGAACTCAACTTTTTGTTTTTTTTTTTGAATTTGCCATGCTAAGATTATAAATTTATTTTAGTTACGGAATAGTGAAGGAAGGATTCGACTGCCAATGTCAATGCCAATGCCAACCCACCTGGTGGGTGAGACTCGCGGTGGCTTATTGGTCATAGCGTCTGGTGTCTCTAACCAGAAGATACAGGTTCGAATCCTTCAAATTTTTCAAATCACAGTCAAATTTTTCCTTCACTAAAATAACTTCAGAACTTATTTATGACCAATAAAAAATAAGAACAATTAAAATTAAATAATCAAATATTTTATTTACATTTACAATACATTCGAATATAATTAAAGTAAGTATATCTAATTTTAATATCGTAGGAAACTATTACAATTGTAGTCAAAACAACTTACATTATTTTGAGAAAATTCATAAGAATTTCTACTAACTACAATTATTTTTTTCGTGTAGCAACACTTAATTACTATTAGTCACATTTATTGGACAAAGTGTTTTATATCGTAAATATTTTTAATCAATTTCGCATAAAGATGGGAGATTTTGTACAGAATATTAAACTACCTATCTTTGAATTTCTTAGTAGCTTGGAGTTTGGATTTGTGCCCAGTTAATGGCAAAAGCAATTCGCACCTACTAGGAACCTAAACATTCACGCGAATGTGAGTGTTTCTAGACCAGCAATGGGCACAAATGCATTGCGTACAAATCGTATCCCACTTATTAACCATGTCTAATTTGGTCTGTACAAAGGTTTTAACAAGAGCAATAATTTAATTCTCGAAATTATTTGAATACAAAAACTACAAATGGAAGTACATGACTTGCTTGTTCTTTTAAAGAAAAAGTCTTGTTTGTTTGACTTGGATAAGAGGTTAGACCTTTTTTTAAAAGAAAAAAAACTTAAATTGACTTCATAATGTGAAAACTTACTTAAATATTAGGGCCTGTTACACATTGTCAGAAATTCTCTTCAGAATTCAGTATAACACAGCATCGATATTGTGAGAATCATGCTGGGACATCCAGAACTTCCGCAGTCGGACAGAATTTTTAAATCTGAATTTCTGAATATGCGACAGGCCCTTAAGGGTAGTATAAAATGCTCTGCATAAAACATCTTATTTCTGTACAAGTCTACGCTAATTCAACGTCACTTCCTCGTAAAGATGGTCGTATGTAATGCTACCGTGCTGTGGCATTGGGCTTTCAACAAAAATAACAATTATATACTTAATTGCTACAATACAATAAATATCCCCATACTCGAGAATCCAGAACATTATACAAATGGTTAACTTAGGAATGTTCTCAGATATTATAACAAATAACAAACACAATAGAAAATCTTTTCGAACTCACGAGAATTCTACTCTATTCGATTATTATTCATGCCACTTGTTTACAGGCACATATTCTATTCCAGCCTACCACGTGACTATCAGTGACCGCTGTCACAAGAATTGTCCATATAATAGCTTGACAATTCATTTTTGACAGTTTTATCTGCCACATCAATCAGTTCTTGTGTTATTGGACCACCATTCCAATATACAAAAAAATCTACAAAAATGCAAACTCACGCGCAGATATTCATTGTCTTGAACAAACGATCACCAAATCGCCGGTTTAACTTAGTATGATGACGAAAAAAAACATGAAAACTCCATAGTTCACGCCAAAATACTGGCCAGTATAATGTATTGTTAATGAAAGTTTTTGAGAGCGAAAGGATATTCAAATATTGATAGGCGATACCACTGCACGGTTAGTAGTATCCGTACATCTGCTATAGCAGCGCGCGGATCTCCTTGTGGATGTGGCAGAGGTAATCCACGTACGAGGAGCTGCCGTCCACGCCGCGGTCCTCCACCAGGAAGTGACGTAGCACGGCCTCCAGCTTGTCGTGTTGCCGCATCGTTGTTAGCTGGAACAACAGCGACAGGTTAGACTACCAGTGAAGTAGTAAAATTACATCTGTAATCAAGTCCTGAGGAGCTAAAATGGCTTGTCACAATATGATTCGCGAGCACACGGCTGCACATACAATGCTAAGCTAAACAGATGTCAGCACCGTCGGTTATTCTTATATTACAACCAATCAAAATTGATATTTATGACATTAGATAATTAAGTATGAATTTAAAAGATGATTTATATGAATTTTGATTGGTTATAAGGTTTCAGCCAATGAAATTATATTGGGTCAGATAGGACCTTATTCGTGATATGAATTACAATAAAAATATAGATACAAAATATCAATCTGTTATTGACAAAAATAAATAAATATTGTGATTGATTTACAAAATGGATAATAATTATATTGTTTTACATAATAAATAGCAGGATTTAGGTATTCAAAATAAGGTTGCAAATTAAAAAGCTTTGCTGAACACCAACTTTTCCATATCACCACAACCACAGCTCGTCACCTTCCGCCAGCGGAATGTTGCCAAACCAGAAAAAAAACATCGACCCGAAACACGCATTTCAATGAGTGTCAAACCACTCGAAACGATGCAAGAAACACCATTTTAAAAGGCAGTGGAATTGAAACTCATATTCCTTGCTAAACGAAGGCGAAGCGTTATTTGACTATCACTGACCTAAGATTAACATGCGCAGGAGCCATTCTCTTGGAAATACGATTTTAAGCAATATTTTTTACATTTATTTTGGCTTTGCTTAAATTACATTTATTTCTTTAAATAGGCCTTTACTAGGACTTTAGAACCTTTTACAAATCAATATTTTGGTTTTAAATACTAGATGGCGCCAACATTTCAAAATATCGACTCTGAAAAAGAACGCCGAAACAAATTCAGAAAATCAGAGTTTCTTTTAAAGCCCAGACAGTAGTATCAAGTATGTGTGTGACATAGGGCAATGTCTAAAATGGCCTTTATAAGACAGAGTCACATCGTAATTGCTAGTTATATTCACAGATTCAGATAAATCCAACACTCAACATCGATAATGAGTTACCCGAATAAATGCGGACTGTTTATATTTTAGGAAACTAATACAATATACCTATTGATGATGTGAAAGCCTAGTGATTTAACTGCCAAGTCGAGTCGTTTCGAAATCAAGGCATCTGATTTTTGGAAGCCATGTGCGCATTGAGTTAATTACCACGCGTTTAACCGGTGAAGGAAAACATCGTGAGGAAACCGAAAGATTTTCTCGACGGCATATGAAGGTCCACCAGGCTGGTCTAGGCCTAGTTAACTCAAGCAATTCATAATTATAGAATAGAATATCCCTTATTGTACACCAAAAACTAATGTCAAGTATAAGTTATCAATCATAGAATATTATGGTGCAATGGGTGGTCTTATCGCTAAAAGCGATCTCTTACACACAACCTTATATACCCATCAGAATCAGAGTGATCAGCCTATATAGTCATATGCCAGGCTATATAGCCTGATCCCTCTCATTCTCAGTCTATATTGAAATGACATTGACTTTGATCCCTGCCCTTTCAATTCCACGCCCCATCCACCAAAGCCTCCCGTGTAACGTACACCATCTTCAGCACGGCCTTGTGCACGGCCATCAGGTACTCCACGTAGGTGTCGGCGCCGCCCAGCCCGCCGTCCTCCACCAGCAGCGCGCGGAACTGCGGCGCCGACGTCGCCCACTGGTGCGTGACCCTCAGCTGAAGGAGAGGAACTTCAGAACCAACGCTACGTGCATACAGCCATGCGCCCTACCGGTCCGGCTTGTGTAACAGGAGGGGGTAGGTAGTCGCTCCAAAATTACAGAAATACTAATAAAGTTATTGGTTAAATAAGGCAGAGGACTTTCTACAAAATTACTGCAGTTAATTCAAGAGCCTGTACAAATTTTACATCTATAGTTCAAATTAACAAAAAAAACGTTTTTTTTTATAGGATAGCGGGCAAACGAGCAGACGGATCGCCTGATGATAAGCGATCACCGCCGCCCATGAACACCCGCAACACCAAAGGAGTCACAAGTGCATTGCCCGCATTTTAAAAGGGAGTAAGTACGCTCTTTCTTGGAAGTTTGAAGGTGGAAGTTGGAAGGAAATCATTTCTTTACATTCGTTTGTTGATTCAAACCTTAGACTGCAACTCGTAATCAGGCCTTTTCTTGGAATCTGTTTCTACAGATCTATATTTACAATAAAGTATAAAGCAAAAAAAAAACACTACATGCGTACTAAAACTACTAATCAATCGCATGCCCGCAAAATGTCACAAATATCAAGACATGCAAAGTACAGGAAGGGCCCAGAGACTAATTACAACACGTGCACCACTAAAAAGATAGCTAACGGAAAAAATATATACAGGGTGGCGTTTTAATCACCTGCATCCTTCTAGCAGGTGAATCAGACCACGAAATACTACCCATATCAATAAAAAAAACATACCTTAATTTTTCATCAAAATCTTTTTTTAAATTTTTTATGCAGAGTCAAAGACATAGCGCGGTCGTTGAACTCATTGTAGGTATGTATCTATCTAGAGATAGCGAGTCAAGCAACTACTTGATCGGGCCGTCCGCATAAGGTCAACGTACTGCAGGGTGCATATCGTTTTATGAAAATTTTGAATAATTATCAAGTCCTTTAACACGGGATTGCATAAAGATACAAATTATAAAATAATGATGTCTAATATGTTATCTGTTTTCAATACTACACCATTTAGAAGCAGTGCAGGTGATTAAATCGTCACCCTGTATACAATTAAAGATTTTTTTTTTAAATCATTATTTGGATTGTAGTTAACTCCATATAATTGGTCTGCTTGTTTCTTCTTAGAGCGTATCCCAAAATATGCTGATTTCTGTGTTATAAATGTTCAATTGTACGGATCAAATCTAATTTACTTTTAACTCGCAAGGAATTTAGAAAAAGGGGTTTTTACATGGAAGAAGTTGCAAATAGAAACTTGTCTAAAGAACATGAAATAATATCCCATAAGGAAGGAAAGTATTTCATTTGCATTCAAACCAATTTTGTTACTACATACATCATTTATGCAATGTTTACTGTTTTAGATTTCGAGCAAGGCATTTGACATTGATGACTATAAAATTATTCCCTATGAATGAGAAATTTGTAGTTTTTGTAGAGTATTTTTTAAATAATCGAAGATTATTGAGTTCATAAAACTTTCTTAAACAACTATAAATGTAGAAAGAAGGAATATTACATTGATCTAAAGGGCATTAATGCAAGAGTACCGCAAGGTAGTATCTTAGTTCCAAAAAATTTTACAAATTACTCTCATGTTACTGGTCCAGTAATCTAGTTATGGGAAGAGTATTTCATAGGACCGTTTCATAATTCTAAATACTATAATATCCGTACTACAGAAACCAAACCATTATTAATATTATAAAGAGTCAGTTTGTTGGTTTGTATAAAGGGGGATCTGGGACTCATTTTGACATTTATTTCACTTGGACATTATTCCTGAGTGATAAAAGTGACATAAAATTCGACGCAATATAATCCGTAAATCTGTTTAGTTGCGGGCCAAAGTTGCTTGCAGAGTTATGTTAATATATGATATACTCACGCGCATAGCGGTGCGCCTCCGTGCGCGCGCGTCGTCGATGATAGCGCGCACGGCGCGGCTGGCCTCTGTGTCCAGCACCGGCAGCTCGCACACCTGCGTATCTATCTGCTGCGCCGACGTCACTCCGAACACGTCATGGATAAACTCCGGGGAGGCCTGGGACCCCACCCATAGTAACATGTGCACACCATTCTCTGTGAGATAACAACCGTGCATTACTGGTAAGTTAAAAAATATTTGAACAATGACAAAATGATTCTATTAATGATTAGCCTTGAGTTGGACCACAAAATGTGCCATGATTCACCAGTATAAGTTGACCTCTCAGTGTATATTTTCGTACTATGAGAGCCACCAACACGTTGTCATCATGACACCTAGATTATTATTTGATTTGTCCAGTAATTTCACTAGCTAAATCCTCACGTTCTGAGAGACCTGAGGCCAGCTGTGATATATGTGTATAATGAATTGATGATGATAGTAATTAGTAATGATGAGTTATGATGTTATACTATGACTTTAATTGTATAAGTAACGACAGTTTGAAGAAGTTTGCGTAAAGAATGAATGATAAAAATGATTTAATATAAAATCAAACAAAAAATCTTTATTTGTCATTTTATAGATTACCTGTTACTGAGAAACAAATTCTAAAATGTTCAATTTACTGACAGAATGAATGAAATTTAATGAACTCAAATCGTTCAATTTCGTTCATTCTTACACCACCTCTCTACCATCTTTTTTTGTCAAAAACTGGTAACCTTTGAACTGTCAAGTTACTGAATACAAATAGTCGTACCTAGTAAGTAGACGCCCTGGTCGTTCATCTTGTCGACGGAGGCGCGCAGCGGCTGCAGCGAGTGCGCGGGCTGCGCGGGCAGCCGGTGCAGCGGCAGCAGGCGCGGGTACGTGTACACCACCGACGTCTCCACGTCCGCCGCCAGCGCGCGGTACATCGCGCACGACCGGTCGTCGCACGTTATGTCCGGACCTGCCACGAAACCAACTCGCTACATTAAACGTCTCCAAAAATTCGTTGTTGTTTTGTCGAAACGAAAAAAGAGTACAGTTTAAACTTGGACGGTGAAGTGATTAAGGAATAAATTTGCTAAAAATGCTATGACTTCTTAAATGTCACGGAATACCAGACAGTAATCGACATAAAGTATCAATTAGTGCAGTAAACTAGCAGTGTTACCTCCGGCGATGGCGTCGGAGCGCAGCACGCAGTTGGTGTAGAGCGGCAGCAGCTTCATGGGCTCGGGCAGCACGAGCTGGCCGGCCGACGACGGCGAGGCGCAGTGGCGCCGGTACGCCGCCAGCGAGCGCGCGCAGCGGGACGACAGCGTCTCCCGCACCGCGCGGGGCGCATGCTCCCGCAGGGCCCATACCGCTGCCAGGGCATATGATAAACTGAATTATTTCTCTTGTAACTACAGTCTAAATTGTTTATATCGACTTTAGATTCTCATTGCCACTTCCACCTATCGTACGAAGTTGAAATTTCAAACGTTTATTGAGTTCCAAGTACGTTAGTAGTTTTTATAGTATAGAATTGATATTGACCAAATAAAGTTACTCTTCACCGGATAACAAAAGAAACGAGAAATTTTGTATACACATTCAATTATAGCTTATAAGTTTTACCATGACATGGTGATTGCGCTCAAGAATGGGTCGAGGGAACTCCTCAGCGATTATTTTTCTTATAGTTGAATCTCTCGTTTGCCCCGCTGTAACTCTGCATGCTAAACCACATATTTCATCACATCTACATGGATTCATGCTCGGTCGCTCTACAGAAACAAACTTGGTAACGATGATGGACGTCAGGTTGACGCAATTTACACTGATTTTAGCAGTGCTTTTGATAAGGTTAATTATAGCTTGTTAGTTCGGAAAATGGAATTAATTGGAATAGGTAGTCCTTTATTGCGTTGGCTTACTTCTTATTTGTCTAAGAGATCTCAGTTAGTTGCGGTAGGAGGATTCGAGTCTCGATCCTATTATGCCAACTCGGGAGTTCCACAAGGATCCTATCTAGGACCCGTACTTTTTCTTATATTTGTCAACGACCTCTCGTCTTGGATTTGAAATTATGAAATGATATTTATTTCTGTAAGTAGATCATTAGAGACACTTTTACAAGTCAATGGTTTGTTTTTTTTTTATAGCTAGATGGCTTCGGCATTTCCTAACTGACGACCTCTGAGAAGAAACACCGAAACAAACTCAGAGAATCATGGTCTCTTTTAAAGTCCAGACATAAAATAATGCAAATAATGTGAGTGGGACAATGCAGGGCAATGTCTGAAATGGCCTTTTGAGGAAAGAACCATAGCAGCTTTGAGTAGACCAGTCCTAACTGACGGCAAGCATGCATCAGTCATCGTGTAGCTCAACCATAATTAAGGGAGCTCAACGACCCGTCACACGACAATACCAGATCAGTAGGACATTCGTGTAGGTCGTATAAAATTCCCAAAGCCTCCAGACTATAGAAACTGGTATAATAAAATTAAGCCTACATGGTACTCACATTTACAAAAGAAAAATGACTAGAATAGACTTAGATGTCAAAATAAATGTCAGTATAAATTGTAATGTCACAACAAAATATTAATAAAATTCATAAATGTCAAAATTCAATTCACTAATAACAAGAGAATCTTTATAATCAAAATAATGTCAGTACAAAATAATGTTAATAATCAAAATAATGTCATTATATCACAGTGTCTGACTAGCATAGTAATAGCCCGGTTCATCAGAGCAGCTCAATCCCAAGCATTTTTATCGTTCAAATAGTCTATCACTTTATAAAAACCTTTTTTGCATAGTCTATTTTTAATGTGAGATTTAAATTTGTTGATGCTTAAATTTTGAATGTGGCTTGGGATTTTGTTGTAGAAACGAATACTTTGACACTTAAATGAATTACTGACTTTTTGGAGCCTAGTCATTGGTAATATTAGCTTGTTCTTGTTTCTAGTATTGACATCATGAATATCGCAATTTCTAGAGTATTGTGTAATATTCTTTTTTACATAAATGAGGTTTTCATAGATATAATGAGATGCGACAGTCATAATGTCAATTTCTTTAAATTTATCCCTCAGTGAATGTCTAGAACTAAGGTTATAAATTGCGCGAATCGCCCTTTTCTGCAACACAAAAATAGTTTGAATGTCGGCAGCGTTTCCCCACAACAAAATGCCGTACGACATTACACTATGAAAATAACTAAAATATACTAGTCTAGCCGTATCTACATCGGTTAACTGACGTATTTTAAAAACCGCGTACTCTGCAGAACTGAGCCTTTTCGCCAACTTATTTATATGTGGGCCCCACTGTAGCTTTGAATCTAAAGTGATACCTAAAAACGTCGTGGTATCCACAAGATCCAACTCCTCCCTATTTACTAATACACTGGTTTTCACTTGCTTAACATTAGGTGTTATAAATCTAATACACTTAGTCTTTTTTTCATTTCTTCTTCTTCCTGCCCATGTCCCAATCTATTTGGGGTCGGCGCAACATGTTCTTTTCTTCCATTCATCCCTATCAGCCGTCATCTCACCACTCACTCCCTTTCCCATCATATCGGCCTTAACACAATCCATCCATCTTTTCTTTGGTCTCCCTCTACCTCTCTGTCCCTGCACATTCATACTCATCACTCTTTTAGTCACATGCGTTTCATCCCTTCTCATCACATGCCCATACCAAGACAAACGATTCCCTTTCAGCTTTTCTGCCACTGGCGCCACTTTCAGACTTCCTCTAATATACTCGTTTCTTATTTTGTCCATTCTAGTCACTCCACACATCCACCTTAACATTCTCATCTCCGCTGCATGCAGTCTTCTTTCATCCATCTTCTTAACGGCCCAGCACTCTGATCCATACAACACGACAGGTCTTATAACGGATTTATAGATTTTGCCCTTCAGCTTGAGAGGCATCCGTCTATCACAGGTTGTTCCCGTGACCTGTCGCCATTTCATCCAACCTGAGTTGATTCGACATGTAACGTCCCGGTCAATTCCGTCATCGCTTTGTACACGTGACCCAAGATACCTAAAGTCGGAGCAAACTGATAAGGACAATCCATCCAAAGATATGGACGCAGTACCGGAAAGTCCGCCGAAGTCACAAAACAAGTACTCTGTTTTGGTTCTGCTTACTTTCAATCCGACACTTTCCAGTCTCTGGGACCACACCGTCAGCCTGCTCTGGACCTCGGGACCACTCTCATCCACTAGCACAATTAAAAAGTAAATTATTATCATCATTTAAAAGTAAATTATTCACATTAAACCAGTGTACTATTTTAGAAACAGCGTTATTCACATTGTCAGTTATGGGCTGCTGTCGTTTCAGTTTAAATAAAAGTGATGTATCATCTGCAAATAACACTACTTCGTGATTGTCTTTTATTAGGCTAGGTAAGTCATTTATATATACAAGAAAAAAAAAAAACGGGCCAAGAATTGAGCCTTGCGGAACTCCCATGGTAACCATAGACCCCGGGGACCTTTCTCCGTTAACATCCACTCTTTGAATCCTGTTACTCAAATACGAAGTAAGAAGATCCAAAGCAATGTTCCTTATTCCATAGTGATGTAATTTCCTGACTAGTGTTTCATGAAAAACGCAATCGAAAGCCTTAGACAAGTCGCAAAAAATACCTAGAGCATCATGCGACTCCTCCCAGGCATCAAAGATATGTTCCAGAAGCTCGACACCGGCATCGGTTGTCGAGCGACCCCTAGTGAATCCAAACTGCTTTTTATGTAATAATTGGTTTTTATTAAAATGACTAAGCAGCTGATCAAGCATTAACTTTTCAAATATTTTACTAAAGGTAGGTAGCACGGAAATAGGTCGAAAATTTGTGGGGTCAGACGTGCTACCCGATTTAAACAACGGTATTATTTTACTACTTTTCATCAAGTCCGGAAATACACCACATTCTATACTTTTATTATATAATATAACTAACTCAGGTGCGACTATATTAATAATTGTTTTCGAGACTTGTACAGAGTGTCCCCACAGGTCAGCAGTCTTCTTTACATTAAGTGTGTTAAAGGTTTTGATAATATCTCTAACACCGACATAAGCGAAATTAAATTCAAGATTGCACATGTTAACATTTTCTATTAATAAAGACTCAGCAGCTGTTGGTGATGAATTTAAAGATTTTGTAGTTTCGACTGGAATATCAGTAAAGAAATTTTCAAATATGGTGGCCACTTCCGAATTAGCTGCGACTGTCTTGTTGTTAATACAAAGACAGTAGTCTGTGTTCCGATTCTTAACTCTTCCAGTCTCTTTATTTATAATGTTCCAAGTCATTTGTATTTTATTAGTACTAGTTTTTATCTTAGAACTTAAGTATCTTATTTTAGCTTCTCTACAGATTTTTTTAAATAATTTAGAGTAATTTTTAACATATTCGTAGAATTCTTTGCTTTTATTATTTCTTTCTTCATATAACTCATAAAGCCTCTTTTTACTTTTGTGAATTCCAATAGTAGCCCATTCACTGAAGGTTGTAGTACCCTTGACCGAGATTTTCTTGGGGACAAATGTTGAATTGAACTCTGTACAATACATAGAAAAAAAGGTATTGTACATTTCATTTGGATTATCACTATGATATAAATAAGGTAATTTATGAATTAATTTGTTTCTAAACACCTCCAAACGACCCACGGTCTTAGGCACTACAATAATATCTTTCTTTCCAACATTTTTTTCTTGCTTGACAAATGTCATTAATTGTCCACAATGATCTGAATCTAGTTGGTTTATAATCTGTTTTTTAATAGGTATTATATCAGTAAAAATATTGTCTAAGCATGTAGCTGTAGTAGCAGTTATTCTTGTAGGTTCTAAAAAAATGTTTTCAAGATTATAGGATTGAAACAAATTTTTAATTTTTGAGCACATTGAAGTATCTTCCAATAAGTTTATATTGAAGTCACCACAGACTGCAATGTTTTTATTTAATTTGCAAATTTTTGACAGCACATCATCCATGGTGCTTTCAAAGCATTCATACAATGACAAAGGTGGCCTGTATACGCTTAATACAACAAGCCGCTCTAATTCCACACAGGCTAGTTCAACAGTCCGTTCAACAGACAGGCTCACTATGTCCTTACGTTCTTTAAATTTAAGGTGTTTATTTAATAATATCAAAGAGCCACCATGTATCGCATTTTGTCTGCTAAACGAACTACCAAGTTGATGATTATTGAAATTGAACATGAACTGGTGGCTTTTGAGCCAGTGTTCTGTGATACATAAAATGTCAATATTATTACAGTTCACGAACAATTCAATCTCAAGTTCTTTATTTGACATTCCCTGAATATTTTGATGGACTAAGTTAAGGACTGGCTTTTTACAATTATGAGCATAATATAAAACAGGTGTTTCACTAAAAGAAAGTAAATTATTTTGATCTTGGGGTAAATTATTGCAAGAGATTTCCTCTATTGTCTTATTATCTAATTTAAATTATTTACAATTGAAAGTTGCTCAATAGAAGCAACATGTCGAGTAGTTAAATTCCTGGCTGAAATATCAAAATAATAAACTAGTGAGACAACTATTTGTCTCATAATATACTTTGAAAGATAATAATTATCTTTAGTCAAATAAAAATACTTGCTAACATAGTTGTTAGTGTCAATCAAGTGTAATCTATCATCATTATTTGTTAAAGTATGTAACATTAGGTTGAGCTTATATCTAAAGTTGTTCTCCTCCTGTGGCAAACTTTGTGAGTAAGGAAATGTAAACATTATAACTTCTTTAACATTTAATGTACTAAGCTGCATGTGAGACTTTTCTAATGTCTGTTTATTCATCCTACCTCTGTTACCAACAAATACAAGGAGGGTAGTGTCTGAGCTGAAATTATAATTCATAATTTTCTTTGTGATATCACTGAAGGTTAATCCAGGGAAACAGTAATTAATAGTTGTGTGTCCCACATACAAATTTGAAAATAATTGACCCATACCTTGGCCTATTTCATCACTAAATATGACAAGTTGCCTAGGTTTATAGTTTTTCAAATTTAAGTGTGTGGTGGTATTTAACTTTTCTGTAGATTGTAGGGAACTATTAGTATCAGAAAATTTATGGCATTTCTGAGATATCATGGAATCACAGACTGGCAAGAAATGAGTCGGTGACATGTTAATTGAGCTGTTGTTGTTCAATGATTGACGGTGTTCACTGTTACATGAACATGCAGCCACTAGCTCATTTACGGCCAGCATGTACTTCTTCATCTGTAATTCAGAGCTTTTGTATTTATTAGTCATAGATATTAACTTATTATGAAGAGATTCAAGTTCCAAATGTAAACATTCAATGTCAGTTTTATATTTATTTGTATTACTTTTTAGTTTTGATGAATACATATCTAATTTATTAAGTAGCCGAAGCCGTTCTCCATTTAGTTTTACATTCTTTATAAAATATTTTTGTCTCTTAACTAGCTTTTGTGTTTTTCTAATATATTTGTTAATTTTTACATATTTTTTTATCTTGTTTTTGCTGCATTTAACTACCCTTAAGCTGGATGTTATTAATTCTTCTTCATCTGTCTGATGTTTTGAGACAGACGGCTTTAAATTAATTGCAGCAGAAACCATACTAGCAGCATTAACAACCAACTCATTGAAAAGACTGAGGTTAGCCGAGGCTGTGTGATTAAGTTGTTCGTTCTCTAATTGTGAAATTTTATTGTTTGCCTCATGTAGCTGCTGTTCTAGGAAATGAGCGTGATTTAGAGCCTGTTCATACTCAATGCTACATTGGCTGAACCCGTCCACAATAAGCTGGAGGCTATCCCGAGTAGCTATGACATCATCATATTTTATATGCAATTGGGACAATTCTGATTTTAGCTTTGTATTTCTCTCTAGGATATCTAATAGCTCCCTTTCATTGTCATCCCTTTCCCCATACAGTTTGTCACACAACTCTCTCGACGCCTTCAGTTCGCTCAAAGCCAGTTGGAGTTTGGATTCCTCCTGGCGAGCAGAGGCTTTGCGAGTCAGCATGATTACAGTAGGAGAAAAGAAGTTAAATTAAAAGTGGATAGTATAAAGTTACGAGATAGGTAGGAATGATAGATAGGTAATAAATAACAAGATTTGTACAAAAGCAAAATTTATAACTGCAAATTCTCCTTCTACGCGAACGATCTGAAGATCTATACAACCGTTGAGTCGCTTGATGATTCTATTCAGTTACAAAACGACTTAAACCGTATTAATCTCTGGTGTGAAAATAATGGTATGATCCTTAATGTTACTAAATGTTGTCAAATAACATTCACTAGAAAAAAAATACCGCTTACAATTGCATACACGCCTAATGGTGCCAAACTGGAATGTGTTAACGAAATCAGAGACCTCGGAATAACTATATATAGAAAACTGTACTTTATCTCTCACATTGATACCATAATAAAAAGTCTCGATTTTCTCAAACGTAATACCAATAGTTTCAAACGTCCTCAAACAAAGTTACGTTTGTACAAGTCTCTTGTTATAAGCAACTTAGAATACGCCAGTACAGCTTGGTGTCCATCATACGCTGTTCACTCTCAGCGTATAGATCGTACTCAACGCTCGTTCACACGTTCCTTAGCTTTTAGTACTCGTGGGATATACCACGAGTACTAAAAGCTCACAGATCCCCCTATAGTCATAGATAAGCCTTCTTTAAATTAACAACTCTGCACGATAGGCGCGTATTGCTTGGTATCTTATTTATTCACAAGCTCCTTAATGGTAAAATTGATGACAGTTATCACTTGTCTCAGATTCCACTTACAGTACCCCGAAAAATACCTCGTATATCCCTTACAAAAACATTTTGTCCTCCATTCTGCCGTACAAATATTGGTGCACATAGTCCTCTGATTCTAATCTTTAATCAATATAATATGCTTAATCAAAAATTAAACTCTAAGTTAGATATATTTCATGACTCCTTGTCCGGTATTAGAATTAAGTTTCAATTGTAATGTCGAATCTTTATGATAATACTAGCTTCTGCCCGCGACTTCGTCTGCGTGGACTTCAGATAAAAAGTAGCCCATGTGTTATTCCAGACTATAATCTATCTCTGTGCCAAATTTTATGCAGATCCGTTCAGCGGTTCTGGCGTGAAAGAGTAACAAACATCCATCCGTCCATCCATCCATCCTCACATATTTTCGCATTTATAATATTAGTAGGAAGTAGGATTTAAGCGAAGGTAATATAATTCTGTAGTTTCTTAACCCCTTGAGCTTTAAGCGCGTTACTTGATACTTTGAATTTCTATTAAATCGTATGATGAGTTTTCGCATTTTAAACTATCCTAATTGGTGGAAGTGAAATGTGGGTGTGGCTGACGTATCGAGAGTTGTTTCAAAGGATTTTGTTAGAAAAATGGTCGACCGCCAAGTTTCGCGACTGTATACCTCTAATTGTATATACATAAGAAAACATGCCTTCAACCATTGATCTCAAGATTTTTTATGTATTTGCTGTTGGTGTACTAAATAAATAAAATAAATTATAGTTAAGAGAGCTAGGCTCTTGTCGGTGCAGCATCTTCCAGCGCTCCCTGTTGAGAGCCAGCTCCTTGACCTCCTTATACGTCGCGACTTTCAGTTTATCTTTTAATTTGTTCCTTCCTTCTATCTTTCCTTCTATGATATTTTTTATGAATTCGTCGTGGCGTATTAGGTGGTCTATCATTTTACCCCTTCTGGTCTTTATGCTTTTTAAGTTTTGCTTTAATTTTGTCATTTCTTATTTCAATTGTAGTTTCCTGTTTATTTCATATAGTATTCTTCTATCTCTATGGTCTATTCCTACTTCTTTGAGAGTTTTCATCATTTTCTTACAGTTAACTTTATCGAATGCTTTTTCCAAATCTACAAATGCTATATATGTATTCAGTCCTGTATCTAAACGACGATCAATCAGCATCCAGCAATTGCTTTCTTAGGCAAGGTTATCAGTTTGCTTATACAGTAATCAGATGGTATATTACCAGGTCGGTATATATGTGTAGTTAATTTAAATATTTCCTCCATTAATATGTCGTTAGAATCTTTTATTAGTTCTATGCATAGATTATTTATTCCTGCTGTTTTACCGTTTTGTACTATCCTCATAGCCATATCAAATTCGCTCCTTAAAATTTCTGGTCCCATGTCATCATTCGCTATCTGTTCCTCTTGTTCTAGATCAGCGATTAACAGCATTTAATGGTGATAGCTGGTATTATGTTTTATAACCATGATATGGTTGCTGTTTTTTTCTTTTTAGAATTCCACCTAGCGGGTGGGACTTGCGGTGGCTTAGTGCTCATAGCGTCTGGTATATCTAACCAGAAGACTGGTTCGAATCCTGGCTCGAAGTCTAATCTTTCCTTCAGAAAAATCTATACTAATATATAAAGCTGAAGAGTTTGTTTGTTTGCTTGAACGCGCTAATCTCAGGAACTACTGGTCCGATTTGAAAAAATCTTTCGATGTTAAATACACCATTTATCGAAGAAGGCGAGGAGGCGAAGAGGCTATATATCATCACGCTAAGACCAAGTAACTATTCCACGCGGGCTAAGTCGCGGGCAGAAGCTAGTAAATTTATAATATTAGCATGGAAAATGCTAAAATATACCAAAATATGGCATACATAATATAAAATCAAACAGTTCAAATCCTTATTTGCGTAAACGGACGTTTTTATCGTTCTGTCTATTAACTAAATGTGGACCAATTTTGACGGGACTAGCATATAGCTGATGTAACAAGGAGTAACGTAGGCTTCTTTGTTTTTTAATATACCAAGCAGACGAAGTCGCGGGTAACAGCTAGTACGTAATACAATAAAAAATGTTTGTGATACTTCCAAAATTCATTTATAAATTAATTCGATACCGGAGGATACCGGAAACCCAAACTCTTCTAAAAGGAGGGCAACGGACTTGCGACTCCTTTGATGTTGCGGGTGTCAATGGGCGGTGGTAATCGCTTATAGTTATTCTATCTCTCGAAGTCCTGTATGATGACCTTTATGTAATTGAAATAAAGTTCTAATTTAACGGCCTTTGTGAAATAGAATATCTATACCATTAGGTGATCCGTCTGCTTCATTGCTCCCCTATCCCATAAAAAAAAATGTTTTTGATACTTCCAAAATTCATTTGTAAATGAAATATTTTATATACTTCCAAAACTTCAAGTAAAACTACCAAACAATTCAAATCTAACCTTGTTTAGTGAGGAAGTTGATACACGTATCCAGCTCCATACTCCTGTAGACGTCTGCGAGCTGGTGGGCAACGTTGAGTGCCAGGTTCAATACCCGGAGGCGGCGTTGTCCCGACCGGTGCGTGTATAGTAAGGCAGCTTGGATGTACACTCCGTCTTCAGCTGTTAGTTTGTCGTCGTGTTTGATCTCTATACCTATTGCTTTGTCAGCGTCTGTGGGAGAATTAATTTGGTAAATGAATACAATATTCTTGTCCACCTCTTAACTAATGTCATCTGTCATGTGTCATCTGTCAAGAAAATGTCAGTCAAAACCACTTTTGACTGTTTTGACAGCGAAAATCAGCAACTTGATTTGGTATTAAACGTGATGACAATGGTTCCAGCACTCACCGATGGCGGCCAGCTCGACGTCGGTGGTGTTGGACATGAAGAAGTGTCCGAAGAAGTCAGTCGGCCTCACGCCCGTCGAGGTGCGCACGCGCATCACGGCGTCGTGCGCTGTGGGCCGCGACACCACGCGTTGCACGTCGCCTATCAGCCTGGGACCATCCATTTCCGCCTGCAAGGTTATATTTTTTAAATTGTTCAAGTCGACAAACGAACAGACGTCATACCACCTTAAGTCATATATTTTCTCGCCCGTTACGAGATGCCTCTCTGAATGGCAGTGATAAATTATGGACGCCGACGGTGGCGGCGTCCACGTACGCGTTGTTGTGTTGAGTTGTACGTAAGTTGACTGACCGTGAAGTACGTGTACTTGTGCAGTTGTCCGCCGGTGAGGCGCGGCAGCTGGCCGACGGTGGCGGCGTCCACGTACGCGTTGTTGTGTTGAGTTGTACGTAAGTTGACTGACCGTGAAGTACGTGTACTTGTGCAGTTGTCCGCCGGTGAGGCGCGGCAGCTGGCCGACGGTGGCGGCGTCCACGTACGCGTTGTTGTGTTGAGTTGTACGTAAGTTGACTGACCGTGAAGTACGTGTACTTGTGCAGTTGTCCGCCGGTGAGGCGCGGCAGCTGGCCGACGGTGGCGGCGTCCACGTACGCGTTGTTGTGTTGAGTTGTACGTAAGTTGACTGACCGTGAAGTACGTGTACTTGTGCAGTTGTCCGCCGGTGAGGCGCGGCAGCTGGCCGACGGTGGCGGCGTCCACGTACGCGTTGTTGTGTTGAGTTGTACGTAAGTTGACTGACCGTGAAGTACGTGTACTTGTGCAGTTGTCCGCCGGTGAGGCGCGGCAGCTGGCCGACGGTGGCGGCGTCCACGTACGCGTTGTTGCACACGAACAGCTCCACGCACACGCCGGCCGCGCAGCACGACTGGCCCAGCTCGTTGTACGCCGTCGTCTGAGGAGCTATGGACGACAAAAATAAACAAATTGTCTAGAAAATCCGGCGGACCGAAATTACGAAAATAAATGCTTAGGTACGAATGGGCCGGCTCGACCGGAGTGATACCGCGGCCTCACAGAAAACCGGCGTGAAACAACGCTTGCGTTGTTTTTCGCTGAGTGAGTGAGGTTACCGTAGGCCCAAACCCTTTTAAACGGTGGGCAACGCACTTGTGACTCCTCTGATGTTACGGGTGTCCATGGGCGGCGATTATCGCTTACCATCAGGTAATATGTGTGCTCCTTTGCTCCCCTATCCCATAAAAAAAAAACAAATAATACAATCTAAATGTGTAATTGTTCGGATTTCGATACCGTTAATCTATGTTCCTGCTGTACTATTTCATCCAAAATACTTCAATGCAAATAAACGTGAGTTGTGTGGATAAGAGAGGTATTGCACCTCCAACCAAAGGCGGGCTAAAAACACACTTTTATCATATCTGTGGTACCAATCAGCGCGGCACTTTGCGCCCGGCGCCACATAATATCAAGAAATAATCAACTGCGATGAAATTTCAAGGTTACTCACACAATATCTGCCTCTCCTTGTCGGTGCCCAGCAGCTTTCTATCTTCCCTGTTGATCAGCTTGCCCGGCGCGTTGTACGTGGGTAGCGACGTGTGGAACACCAGCAGCTGACCTGATGTGTCTGCTGCCTTCAGGGCTTCCAGACCTGCCTGCGAAGTTCAGAAGATTGATTGTGGATTGTGGAATAATATAATCAGTAATAATGGGAGTTTTTTGCCTGTTTCTCTCCACTTTTGGAATAGTGCAAAAGGCTTTAAGAAGTTAGAAAGAAACATTTATTGAGCGACAATAAAGACGAGTATTTTATGCTAAGAATTAAAAACGAACAAAAAATCACCTCATATTTATTTATAGTGCTACCCAAAGTGTACTACAAAGGGTAAGGGCTTCCGGGGTGAGAAAAATTAGGGTCCATGAAATCTATATAAAAATTAGGTAAGATGAATTGGGGTCTACACAACCGGAACAATATACATAAATAACAAAGTGTGAACCACAGTTTGCCGGTATGTTTCTGAGTTGTCATTAGCCGGGCTAAAATCCACATGACCGAGCTGCTACTGAGAACTTCACAGAACAATCAAATAACACTTTCCTTGGCCTGGGATTTAAACCCAGAATCTATAGCGCAATAGTCGCGCTACCACTAGACTAATAAAGCAGTTAAATAGTGTTAATACTGCTTGTTATACGCATCAGTGGTCACGTACTATCGGCCAATTCCATGTCTGACCACCGTAAGGGGTATTCCTGCTTGCAGCGGTCGGCTACTATACTAGCGCTTACCTACGCTCATCAACCAATAGCATGACAGCATTGGTTATCGTGTGCACGGGATTTTGTTTTAAAAAGGGACACAATATAATGACCACCGAATTTAGTAAATTAATCACCAAAATACTTACCAAATAGGATAAATGGTCACCAAAATCTATCTATACTAATATATAAAGCTGAAGAGTTTGTTTGTTTGTTTGCTTGAACGCGCTAATCTCAGGAGCTACTGGACCGATTTGAAAAATTATTTCAGTGTTAGATTGCCCATTTATTGAGGAAGGCTATTATAGGCTATATATCATCACGCTACGCGGACGAAGTCGCGGGCAGAAGCTAGTGGCTAAATATTATAGCGGTAGCCTAATGGCTAGGACGTCGGACTTACGATCATGTGGTTGCCGGTTCGAAACCCACCAATTGCACTACCGACGTGAACCCACTCGTAACACAAGCATTTAGCTTAGCACGAGGGGTTAACAAGAATACTAGTAATGTGCGACCCATATTGCTAGTAAGATTTAAAAAATAAAAATTGGTCACCAAATATTAGGTTTAGGTTAGGTTAGATTTATTTTGTTAATCATTTACTATTTTTGGCAATATAAAGTGATTTGGTACCGTTACATTTTACTAGATGTGGTGTATCGTTAAACATAAGCCTTTTAAAAATGGCTAGATATGGAATTGGGTGATAGTACCTGCACAGCGGGCAGCAGGATGGTCTCCGTCTCCTTGTTGTCCTGGAACATGAGCGGCAGCTGCTGCAGCAGCGCGAGCAGCACGGGCCCGCTGTCCTCGGGCCGCACCAGGAAGCCCTCCAGCAGCGGCACGAACATGTCGCCCACGTCGCCCACCGACATCATCTGCGGCTGCGCCAGAGAACCCTACCGAACGAACAGAACAAACAATTACAAAACAAGTTCCGTAAACATTTTGTATTGCCATCTAAAATTGTAATAGAATGGTGTTGCCAGCGTTGATAATATTTAAAAATAATATCTTAAGCAACAAAATAATTTCAATTAAATATATCACCAGGGGTATAACTCGCGCGTTGCCAATCTTTTAAAAATTGTTCACATCCTTTTTGAGAGGGTGGGGTAAAGATTAAGGAGGAATAGGTGGGCTGGCAGCATAGGAGACGATAAATGTGATGCTTAAACAACCCAGGTCCCTCCACTGCCAACATAACGCTTCATCGCGAAGTTCTGGCGACCTTGCTCACCGTTAAGAACACAACATAGCATGAAACTATGTTGCTTGAGTAAGATTTTATGCAAGGTGGAGGTACTTCCCCAGTCAAGCAGTTCCAATATTGTGAGTACAACGAATATGTTGTAAAAAAATGCACTTGACGTGTAAAAATAAATTCAGACGAACAACATATTCATTGTTCATTCATTCTTTGAAATGCAAAATCATACAAGGAAGTTTTATTTTGAAAATCAGTTTTTTTTTAAACTTTGTTTACAATAAGGAAAACTGATATAAACAATTTATTATTATTATTATAAAAAAATTAAACCATTTTTTTAAATCGTAAACACTATTTACAGAAATACGAATATAGGTTCTTCAGCATACCTTGATATTGTAGAAGTGCACGGTGGAACTGTACGTGATGAATCCGACGCGAGTCCAACTCTTGCCAGTCTGCTCGTCACGCGGCATCGCCTGCAAATAACAACAGACACTGACACTGATGAACTGAAGAACTGCCTTTTTTATGGGATAGGGGGGCAAACGAGCAGACGGATCACCTGATGGTAAGCGATAACCGCCGCCCATGGACAGCCGCAACACTAGAGGAGTCACAAGTGCGTTGCCCGCCCTTTTAAAAGGGTTTGGGCCTCCGGTAACCTCACTCACTCGGCGAAACACAACGCAAGCGTTGTTTCACGCCGGTTGTCAGGCCGTGGTATCAGTCCGGTCGAGCCGGCCCATTCGCGCCGGAGCATGGCTCTCCCACGTGTAAATAATACCTCTTTTAATTGGTATATTATATAGACAAAATAAAACTAAAATATAACTAAGAATCATAAACTGTTTTCCTAATCTGTATAAAAATGAATAAATTACGAGCTTTGGCTCCCATATCTAATTGTCATTGTGGGCATAAGCTACCACAAATTGGACCCCACACGGAGCGAAGCGACAGCGTGGTCGGCCTAGAAGGAGGAATGGCGCGATGAATTGGACTCTTACGATAGAGATTGGGTGGCTAAAACTACAGACAGTGATTGGGAAGGAGGGAAGGGAGGCCTTTGCCCAGCAGTGGGACGAAACGGTCTATAAAAAAAATTACATTAAAATAAAAGGAAATTTCTGACGTTTACACGCCAAAATTCACTTTCACTTTGGGGATATTTTGGCTCAAACTACCAGTTACTGCTTCCGCTGAAGTGTGAAATGCTGAATGATGGCCTCACCTCGATTATATCCATGATGTTTTCGCAGACGGTTTGGACGAGTCCATTCTTGATAGCGTTGTACGAAACGTCGATCACGAACACTATCGCTGGCGGGTTCGGAAGGGTGTTATTCTGTCAAAGTAATATATTTTTTATTGATTAAGTCTGCAAACGAGTTGAAGAACCACCTGGAGCAAGTAGAAGCAGTCATCGTCGCCCATAGACACCTGCCTCATTAGTTTAGTGGTGTGACTGTTATGCTTATCTTATTTTGTGTGGGCCCGAGGCAGCAAGGCCTCAGAGCACTTCGACCCAATGGGATCTTTTGTGCTTCCCCATAGATACTTAATCCTCATCCTCTCCCAGTTCTTCAAACAGCTCTTCCTTAAGCTTTACATATAATGAAGCCTGGGGGTATGAGTCTGTAGTCCTCTGGTCTTGGATAACCCTGCCTCAAAAGGCACAGGGGTCTTGGGTTTAATCATTAGGTCTTAATTGGGGTTTTCTATGAAATTGTCAATAGAATGTCCAGTTAATGGCAATAGAGCCTATTGCCATTAACAAGGGACCTAAATGTACCGGTGAACTGTGGATATACTTTACTAAACTTCTGCCTAAATCTTTGCGGATGTAGGCGATGGCATGCCTTATGATAAATGATATTTATTTATGTAAATAGATCTTTTAATGCTGATCGTTTGCTTGAAAATCCTTGTCAAGCCAAAAACTTGCCTAAAACTGTAGTAACGGCCAAAATTTACGATTTACTGTACTTTTAGCTAAAATAACGATTTTTAAGGAAAGGTTTTAATCCTTAGCGGTGAATATTGCATAGTTAATGTCGCAATTACTACTGCTATGAATCTAGGATGTGATATAGATCTACAAAATAACGTAACCAATTGAAATTTCAAACAATCAGCCTTAAAGACAATTTTACAAGTCATTGTTATTGTTTTTTTAACTAGATGGCACCAGCATTTCCTAACTGACGACCTCTGAGAAGAAACACTGAAACAAACTCAGAGAAACTTCTCTTAAAGTCCAGACATAGTAGTAGCAATATGTACCTATTACAATGCAGGGTAACGTCTAAGATGGTCTTTTGAAGAAAGAGCCATAGCGGCTTTGAGTAGACCAGTCCAGTCCAGAGTTACATAGTAGCATATGACTTACCCTGCAGTACTCCTTGGTAGCCACGATCTCGTAGGCTCCGAGCGCCATCTCTGCTGGCACGCGGCCGTATTGCTGCATGCTGTTGATGTACTGCGTATACTCCATCGGCACTGGCGATATAATTTATACAAGATTAGTAGATCTGTAGGGTAACATTCATAAAAAAAAGTTTGCGATCACTAGCTTAAGCTGATATAAGCTAAGCTTTAAGCTGGCCTAAGCTTTTTATGATTTATCATCAGGACACTAGCTTTTGCCAGCGGCTTTCCTGACCTGAAGCTATATTAGGATGATAAATGGATTCCAAAAATAATTTAATCAAGAACCAATGATGATCTCTTCTTTGTATGGGCCTCTATACATCAGAGAGGTCAAGTTGTACCTCAGGATTCGTTTAATTAATTGCGATAAGAAGTTCATCAGTTCTCTTTCTAACAGTGATAACAAAATTAAAATCTATTCATTAGTTTTTGTTCCAATCCGTAACAAAAAGACAAGAATTTAAAAAATACATACATAGCATCACGCCTGTATTCCCCGAAGGGTTATGCAGAGGCGTACAGACTAATGTATGTACACCCACAGTTTGCCGGTATGTTTAGGTCCCATGTAATTAGGGGGCGAGCCTATTGCTATTAACCGGGCACAAATTTCAAACTCCCGAGCTGCTACTGGGAATTTCATAGAAAATCCCAATAACACTGCTCGACCTGGGAATCGGACCCAGGATCTCTAGCGTAGCAGTCGCGCTCAGGACCACTTCGCTAATGAGGCATTTTAAAAATCACACTACAAATTCAGTAATTTTATTTATTGTCTCTTAAGATACAGGTTTATTCTAGTTTAAAAGGCAGGGTTTACCAACCTTGAATATAGATGTTGCAGCTTATTACCTTATGTAAAGTTTTCTACCAAGTTATTATCTATCTTACATTAAAACCTTGTAATAGTATTATTAAGTCTATAATTTTGGAAAAATAAATTTATTTATTATTATTATTATTGATTGTTGCAGTTTCAATAAATGAGATGTGTGTTTACCTTCAGTGGTGGCCTTGCAGAAGGCGCACTTGAAGTGTCTGCCGGCGTCGAGGAACTTCATGTTGGGGCACATGTAGGCCTTGCAGCGCGAGCAGCGCACCGGGCCCAGCGCGGCCGAGCCCGTCAGCGCCGCGAACTCCACCAGCGGCGGCGCCGGCTCCGCGCCCACCGGCTCCGCCATCGGCGACAGCTGCCGCACAACACACACAATTATATATCGACTAGATTCTGCCTGCGACTTCGTCCGCGTAGCGTGATATAATTGCCTTCCTCAATAAATGGGCTATCTAACACTGAAAGAATTTTTCAAATCGGACCAGTCGTTCCTGAGATAAGCGCGTTCAAGCAAACAAACAAACAAACTCTTCAGCTTTATATATTAGTATAGAGTATAGATGTTACAGTCAAAATTCATAACCAGTCAAAACCACTTTTGACTGTTTTTGCAGTTAAAAGTACTTTTGACAAACATCCTTAGTTAAAAACCATTTTGACTGCGAAAATCAATCAAAAGTGGTTTTGATGATAACATGAAATATATTTATAATGGTTAGGTTAGGTTAGAACTGTGACCAAACGATGCCAGAACCGAAATGTAGAATATTTTGTAGTTAAAAGCAACAAGCAAGTACCTTTGACCAACATCCTTAGTTAAAACCTTTCGACTGATTTTCGCAGTCAAAAGTGGTTTTGACTGGTTATGAGTTTTAAAATAACTTGAACCAAAATGGCGGATGCGCAGTAGTCGATTTTTAGTACATTTTGCACGCAAATGCACTGCGCAAACTTTCCCCCTCTCCGTTACTTTTGGGTCAAGTTATTTTGCGCGAACTATACTGTATATTTTTTTTTAAAAAGCTTACTAGTAATGTGGGTCACACATTACTAGTATTCTTGTTAACCCCTCGTGCTAAGCTAAATGCTTGTGTTACGAGTGGGTTCACGTCGGTAGTGCAATGGGTGGGGTTCGAACCGTTATATGTTGACTCTGACGTTATACGTTGAATTGTTGCCAAAGGGCGGGACATAGCCGATCACAAAGCTCAAGAACATCAGCATTTATGTACCTACCTATGATACACAATAAAGGAAAATTTGAATTTGAATTTGACTGTAATATTGATAATTATGTAATAAGCAGAGATCGGAATAGGTACAGTATATTTACCTATAGTTCGAGGAAGTAAGTAACATAGAGTTGATTATACCTCCTCTAAAATCCCGGAATCATAAACATGACTAATAAATCCCGCATAGCATTAATTTATTGCATGTATTCTATAAATTTTATCAAGGTGGAATAAATAATATGCAATTTCTTAATTCCGGGAATATTGCGCTTTGAATACATTTGAACTAAATAGTTCAAATGTGTTCAAAGCTATATGTATTTTTCAATTTCCTTATTCGCGGGATTTCATCGTTATGTTTATGATTCCGGGATTTTAGAGGAGGTATAATCAACTCGCGGGTCCGATTTTTACCCTTTAGGTACGGAACCCTAAAAAGTAATATATCTGTGCCTCTCTATAAAAACTTTGTGCAAACACAGTTTATTATTTCGTATTGGTGTTAAATCCTAAAAACTTTCTATATTATATTTTTTTTGTGTTTTTATCAATTTTCATGCTAAGATTATAAAATTGTTGTCGAATTTTTCCTTCACTAAAATAACTTTCTATAATTTCAGCAACTGATACATAGCAAGGCATACAAAATTGATAGCTGAGTACTAAAGTACTTACAACCAGACAGAAGGGCATGGAGGTCTGCTTGAGCAGGTCAGCTGTAACTGGGACAGTGTACATAGAACTCCTTATGTAGCGAGGACCTAGAAAAAAGAAAACATAGAAGTCAACTAAAGGTTCACAATACATAAGGTGTAGTACATAGCATTGTAGCTGAAGACAGCTTGAGTGATACCACGGCCTAACAGAAAACCGGCGTGAAACAACGCTTACGTTGTGTTTCGCCGAGTGAGGGAGGATACCGAAGACCCAGTTGCGTTCCCTGATTTTGGAAGTGTCCATGGGCGGCGGTAAGCGCTTACCCATAAACCGTAGACAGCAGAGCTCCCCAAACTAGGTAGGTATTATATATTATTATAACATAACATAACATACCATCACGCCTGTATTCCCTGAAGGGTTAGGCAGAGGCGTACTGATGTACACCCACATTTCGCCGGTATGATTAGGTCCCATGTAATAGGGGGCGAGCCTATTGCCATTAACCGGGCACAAATTCCTAACTCCGAGCTGCTACTGGGAATTTTATAGAAAAACCCAATAACACTTTGCTCGACCTGGGAATCGAACCCAGGACCTCTAGCGTAGCAGTCGCGCTCAGGACCACTTGGCTATTGAGGCAGTTGGTATGGGTATATTATTATACTCATACTAAACCATATTTTTCGGATTTCAATTTAATTTGTGTTGTATTGTAATATTAGTGTAATGTAATTTTATATTTTTGCAAATTTATTAGACCATACCCATTTAGTTCTCATGTAGGTCGTCGAAAACGATACGTACTGGCATTTCCTTTGTCGTCCACGATGAAGTCTGTGGTGGCTAGAGGTGGGACCAGCCCCTTCTCGTTGGTGACGAAGATGCCACCGCGATTCTGCTGATCATCTGCCATCACTTGGATCTAAAGAATGACAAGGAATTCTGTGCTTCGTTACAAAACATCATATTAGACATGGCCTTATTTAAGAAAATAGTAGAAATCACAAAAATATAGTTAATAGGTATGGTTGCATCGTACGACATTGAACTAACCGTAAGGTAAGTCATGTCGGTTGAGAGGTAAAGTAACTTGCTTTTCAATAGATGTTACTGACGTCACCTTTAAGACGTAAGTTCAGAATGTGAAGGCAAATTTCGACATGACAGGTGGGACTCGCGGTGGCTTAGTGGTCATAGCATCTGGTGTATCTAACCAGAAGACGCAGGTTCGAATCCTGCCTGCGAGTCGAATTTTTCCTTCACTCAAATAACTTTATAATCTTAGCATGAAAAATGCAAAAAAAAAACACAAAAAGATTGGAAATTTAGACTTTTTTCCTAGTGTAATTATGTGATTTGACGAAAGTATTATTCTCAATTTATTTATTTACTTAATAAAAAATCGCCAACAAAGATACATAAAATACTTCATACATTTAACAATAGATGAAATCTCGGAAAGTTCAAAAGCGTGGAGGAAGCTAATCTTTAATCATCCAAATATGCTGGCAGTCAATCTAATGAACACCCGAACAGTTACTCGCAGACTAAAAAGAAAGATTCCTCAAGACCTTCTCTTTTTTTTTTGAATTGACATTAGCTGTTGATTCAGGGAATCTTAACAGCGTAACCGAACTTGGTGGCGAGGCACCGAATGCCTCCAGCCAGGAGCAACTTAAAATTAAGCAACAGCAGCTAAGGGCGTCCCCTGCGGGACACGGGCCTCGGCTTAGGGCGTTGCTGGGGGGGCAGCTAGGGACGGCTGGATCTGGTTAAATTATTATTAGGGACTAATTTAAAACTACTGACTCGGCGCGGGCCAGCTCGAGCAAGGGTCGGGGGGGGGGGGGGGGTAGACCTTCTCTGAGGCACAAGAATTAACAGAGCAGTCACAGGCTGGTTGTCATGCAAGCCCTTTAATTAAATAAAATCTTATACATATTGCTGTATATCTGTAAGATTGATAGATTGCAGTAATGACATTAAAAATAATAATAATAGCTTGGACCCTGCTCCCGATACCGGTGGGCTACTAGATTTTATAAAAATTATATTTATTTAAATTATATATTTCTTTTATAAAACTATTTAAAAATACATTTAATATGTATAAATAATAAATAAGGGGCCACTTGCACCAACTTCATAAATGTATTTAAATTGTATCTAAACGCAATTTTTCATAGAAATGTTGTGTTTAAATAGAATTTAAACACATTTAAGAAGTTGGTGCAAGTGGCTCTTAGAATACATTTAACAATTATCAAAATAAATAAGACGAAATTTACCTTCAATTATAGGCGACTACTACTTACATCATGATTGTCGAGTATAAATTAAATGTATCATAATTAATCTCCATCCTTACCGGACTAGGCATCTGGTCAGGGTCCAGTCTCTTCTGCTCAGGCTGCTGCTGGAATTGCTGGCCAGGGTATGGCTGCTGGCCAGGGTATGTGGGCTGGTACTGCGGAGGATACCCTGAGGAGGGCTGCTGGAAACCACGTTGCTGCTGGCCAGGCATCGGCGGCTGCGGTGGCATCTGATTCGGCATTGGAGGCATGCCTGGAGAAGTATAGAAGATATTTAACTCTCCTGAGGACTTGAAATACCATCACGCCTGTATTCCAGCGGGCCGGCAGGCAGAGGCGTACTAATGTACCCCACAGTTTGCCGGTATGTTTAGGTCCCATGTAATAGGGGGCGAGCCTATTGCCATTAACCAGGCACAAATTGCAAACTCCGAGCTGCTACTGGGAATTTCATAGAAAAACCCAATAACACTTACATAGACTTCGCATCCCAGCCTTGCCCAACTCATTCTGAGAAGATACCCGTGCCCAGCAGTAGGACAGTCAATGGTTTGTTATATACAATAAGCACTGTTTAGCATTTAATATTACTATTAGTAATGCATTTATATGAGAACTGATGCATACACTTTTTGAAACAAACCTACCTCTCAGGAGAAAACTCAGTTTTGGGAATTTCAAAAAGGTGTTTAATTTATTAGTTTTTAGCAGATAGGTATAGGTACCCCCTGCGCTGGGTTTACACTAGAGGTAATCGGGGCTAATTTTTGTTTTAAATTTGGTCTATTGCCCAGGACTAAACAGAAATAAACTATACATTTTAAGCAAAATTTCGATATTGGGGCGGCATTTACAGTTCCTTGTGGCGGCGCCAAGGTTGAATCCGGCACCGGGTACTGTCTTAAGTCAAGACATCTAGATACATCACATACACATATCAGTTTAAAATAATCTTACCAGGATACTGTGTCCCAGGTTGTTGTCCCGGCTGTCCTGGTCCTGGCTGGCCAGCTGGCTGTCCAGGGTACTGTCTCTGTTGCGACAATGGAGGTGGCATGTGCGGTAGACCCGACATTGCCGGCGCCTGCCCTTGGAACTGCCCCGGGAACCCAGGCTGCGGGGGAAGTCCTGGCTGGCTCAGCATTTGACCAGACTGTTGTGCTAGACCAGGCTGAGGCATTTGGCCAGGTTGAGGCGGCATTTGCCCGGGTTGGCCCATTTGACCAGGTGGAGGTGGTAATCCTGGTTGTCCCATTTGTCCAGGCTGAGGAGGCATTCCTTGGCTCATACCAGGTTGCGGCGGTTGGCCCATTCCTGGCTGTTGCGGCATTCCAGGCTGAGGAGGTAACCCAGGTTGACCCATTTGACCCGGTTGAGGGGGCATTCCTTGGTTCATCCCAGGTTGAGGTGGAAAGCCAGTCTGTCCTTGCTGACCCATTTGCGGTGGTCCCTGTGGCATCTGTTGCGGCCCAGGCGGTAACCCAGGCGGCCCCGGCTGCGGCGGACCTGGCATTTGGCCTGGCATCTTACCAGGTTGACCAGGTAACTGTCCCTGTTGTTGCTGCTGGCCAGGTTGAGGGGGCATACCAAGAGGTGCTGACATCATGCCTGGCTGCTGGGGAGGACCCGCCTGTCTTTGCATTTGGCCAAGTTGAGGTTGTCCAGGCATGCCAGGTACTGACTGAGGCGGCATGCCAGGATGCTGCTGCGATTGTGGTGGCTGCATACTAGGCGGCCCACCCATCTGGGTCTGCAGGGGCATTCCTTGTTTAGGCTGCTGCTGAACACCTTGTGGAGGCATACCTGGTCTGCCCATACCAGGCTGTGGTGGAAGACTGGGTTGTGAATGTGGTGGCATCTGCCCAAGACCAGGTTGTTGCTGCTGTCCCATTGGTGGCTGACTAGGTTGAGCGCTTGGTGGTCGCTGCTGCATAGCAGTGGGGGGTTGGAACTGTCTGTTCTGATCTGGAGTTTGACTTGGAGGCGGCATTCCATACCCAGAAGGAAGAGACGTTGGCACTTGCCCTGGTGTTGATGATGGCGGCATTTGGGGTTTTTGGCCCATTGGAGGGAACTGAGAGGCTGCACTGACTGGTGGTCTACCTGGCATACCTGGAGGTGCCTGACCATGGGGAGGCTGTCCAGGACCAAAGTTAGTTGGCTGGGAAAAATTTCCAGGTGGAAACTGGCTAGAGGGATGCTGGCCAGGTGGTAGTTGAGTTGGTGGGATGGATTGGAAGCTCTGGGGTCCATTTATGTTCATATTCTGCATCTTCTGTGACACATCTGTCTGATCAAAAGATTTTTGCTGCATCTGAGGGCCATTTGGTGGCATCTGACTGTAGATATTGGCATTTTGGAGTCCATTATAATCCTGAGATGTCGGTGGAAACATGGGGTTGTTTGGTGCATTGTTGTTGGGCCCTGGCGGTGGATATTGGGGATTCATCATTGTACTTGGAGCCGATTATCCTGGAAAAGGAAATAACAATAAATATTTGTCACTTACGCTACTGAAAATTTTTTAAAACATGAAAGTGAAGTTGTTAAAAAGTTTTGGATAAAGTTTTGGAAAACAATATATGACATGTAAATAAATAAATAAATAAATATTCTGGGACATTTTTACACAGCACTATCTAGTCCCAAACTAAGCAGAGCTTGTACTATGGGTACTAGACAATGGATATAATACTTATATAGCTTTTTTTTTGTAAATACATACTTATAATACATAAGAAACACCCAGACGAACACAAACACTATATATTCATCACATAAATTTTTGTGTTCTGTGGGAATCGAACCCACGACCTCATGGTCAGCAGTCCGGTACTCGAACCACTAAACCACAGAGGTCGTCGAACATGTGAAATGGAAATATGTAGACACAATATTAAGACATATTAACAGTCTGTGATAGCACGTAGAATACTTTTTATCCATGTACAAAATAAATACAACACTGTTTACTATTTATATTCAAGCAGGTAGATAATAATAAGCAAACATAACATAACATACCATCACGCCTGTATTCCCCGAAGGGTTAGGCAGAGGCGTACTAATGTACACCCACAGTTCGCCGGTATGTTTAGGTCCCATGTAATACGGGGCGAGCCTATTGCCATTAACCGGGCACAAATTCCTAACTCCGAGCTGCTACTGGGAATTTCATAGAAAAACCCAATAACACTTTGCTCGACCTGGGAATCGAACCCAGGACCTCTAGCGTAGCAGTCGCGGTCCGGACCACTTGGCTATTGAGGCAGTTTCATAATAAGCAAAGACATACTCAAATCAGATAAACTATCAAATGAACAACAATAAGTTTTTTTACCTGTATACATTTGAATGAATCATATTTATCCTACTTACTCTATGATTCATTCAAATAATGTTAATTTGTGCTGTCTTTTCAGACTTAAAGAGTTAAAATCACTTAAAGGATAATAGACTGATTATTTTTTAATAAGCTTATGATAAAGTTGACCCACAAAGAGACCCGAACAACAGATAAAATATAATATTAACCAAAAATTATATTTTATATTTTGGTTAAATCAAATATTATAATCTATTGTAAAGCAATAAAAATGTTTCTATATTCTTTAAAAAACAAGGCTCAAATCTGTTTGATCCGGATTGATACAAAAAAGTACAAAATTAGCAAGAATTATTGTTTTAATAATGATAGTAATTAACAGTACACCTCGCCATAACAGAGAATACATGTTTGGTGATATGTAATGACATGTCACAAAATGCATCACAAAATGATGATTGTCACTTTCTCCTGATCAATGTCTATGACCAAATCATAGTGTATTGTTCAAACATCATGATGATTTAGAGTCAATTACTTTTAATGACTTCGACGCTTATATCTCAATTGTAATTTAACATAATTGGAAGTTACGAAATCTGATAAGAACCCACAACATATTTTTGTGACATACATTTGAATGGAGATCCGCTTTAATGTTATTATACTGAGAAAAAAATTATGCTTTGTTATAAATGCAACGTCTATAATTAAGAAAACAATGAAATTTGAACGTAATGACGAAGAAACTTGATTTATAATTGGATAGTATACCTCAGACAAGACGATGAATACACCACTATATTTTCACAAAAAATAACTCGTTTGGATGGATAAAATGATCACGTAGGAGTAGCTTTAGAACGAAATCCCAATATTTGTATTATATAATCTCAAAATATCGAGATAATTACGAAAAATACAACAAAATCTTGGTAGCACAATTTTGACAGCTGCAACCTAAACTTTGTACATATTTTTTGTTGAGACACAAAATGATTCCCCCAGTGAAAATGTACGGGGTTGAAGGATTAATACTAATTTTTAATTACTTACGGCTTCCGAGGAGATTTTTATAGAAATAACACGGAAAAAAATATAAACAAGTCTCACTAATCACACAACTTCGGGGCCACGTATTCGGCAGTGTTGTCAGTCCGATACCGCTTATGTGGAACTTTTTGATTTTCAACACAACTGCGTCAAACGAAGCGCAGGCAGTGGCGTAGCTAAATTTGTAGTATTTACGGAATTGATCGATTTGCTCTGAAAATAATAAAATGTGTTTTTTTTTGTATAATTTTAATCTATCATCAAGATAATAGAAAGAATCTGATGTAAATAAATGGCAAAATAATTATACATTAAACAATATCTGAAAGTAACAGAACGTTATGAATTAGTATGGCAATTGTGATTAATCAAATGTCAAATTTGGAACGACAGGTTGAAAAATTAACTTTATTACCAGCGAAAGAAGTATAAAATTAAATACACTACACGTTATACAGTACATTCAAATATTTTACTGCCACACTCAGAGACTATAAATTTACGTAAGTCGGATTTTTAAATTCTAATGTTTTTATTGTGTGTCAGTAATCACTTTGAAAGAATTTATTGTAATTATCCCCAAAAAAATATTATGAGACTCCACAGAATTAGAAAAGAACCTACTAGAGACCCATGTAGTGCACACAGTAGTTTGCCTATAGCAATCAATTAGTTCAGTAGCCCGATTCACGTAAATACAAACGATTGAAAAATTGTTGGCGTCCAGAAGTCGTTCGGTTATCTTTCTATCCAAGTTCGCTATTCACCTCTTCGTCGATCGCCGATCAATAGGACGACAGCTCAATAGGATACGACTTGAACGACCTAATTGCCAGTTACATATTTATGTTTTCTACCAAGTTATCAAAACACTTTTTTTTACTGAAATTACTGTTATTTTATTTTATAATTAAAATAAATTTGCTTCAAAACATACAAATAGCCACAATCACGCAAATATCAGTAGAAATGATGTTTTTTGTCGTATTTTGTAAAAAAGGTTCTGTGTTTGGACACAGAACCTTTTTTACAAAAGAAAAAATCAAAAAAGAGAACTGTCGAATATTTGTCAAATTAAGTGTCAGTCCGTGCTTGAAAATTGAAAACGTTATCGCGGCTTTAGTTTGAAATAGATTAGTATGATTAAAGAAATTAAACCAGTTTCCTTGCGGCAACAGGAGATACTAGTAGAGTTCATGGCCAAGCATAGGGATCTTGCCCTGGGACGAGTCCGCAGTAAAGAGAGGCGGGCTCTATCTGCGAAGCTGTGGAAGGAGCTCGCAGATATTTTGAATAGCGAGGCTGTGGATCCCTGCCCCTATCGCTCGGCTAAGGATTGGAACATAGGCAGTAAAATATGTTGAAATAATAGTGCCTACCTATTCCTATACTTCTATAATAATAGTTTAGAGAGAAAATATTTGTATTTTTGTTTGTAATGAATAAACTCTGATTTAACAAATTCGCTGTGTAATTTATGCTACCTATATAACTACTATCTTATCTTGTGTAGGGCCGAGGCAGCAAGGCCTCAGTGCACTTCGACCCAATGGGATCTTTTGTGAAAAGTAAAAATATAACTACTAACTATAGTATGAATGAGTATACTAGCTTTAAGCTTAGGTAGTTGTTTACCTACAAATATAAATGTGGGATTAAAATATGATTTTCATCTATCAATAATTACCTTCCTTTATTAGTATTATACCTACATATCCCAAAGCAATGTGATCAAATATAACTTACTTTTGATTGCATTGTTAATGAAAGAAAGAAAGAAGAAATAAAGAAAGTAAATTTATTGATTACACACAATGCACACAAGACATTATAGAATTATTAATGTATACTGTCTTTGTTCTCCCTCTATAAAAGGAGAGATATCCTGAATGAGGCTCATTGCTAAAACTTTAGAGAGCCGAAAAGTCTTTACAAAGTCCCTCTCCGGCATCTCAAAAGCGTCCCACCGTGCACACCTCAATCTATTTCTCCTTATCCGCTCCCTTCTCCGATCGTCTCTCTCGGCTTCGTCTAACAATAAATATGCAAGCTCGAGATTCATTTCGGACTTTTAGGCAACACAATGCACACAAACACTCCCGTCGCAGGAAAAAACACCGAAATGTTCTTAAAAACGTCTCAAATTTGTAACTTTTGCTCAACGGTATTTGAATACTGAAATTTGACATTATGTCGTTGGCGTCTGATCCATCAAAAAATCGTTTTGTTATGTGAATGTTAACCTGTCAACGTTTTAGAACAATTCTCGCTCAGCGATCATGTGTGAATACGGTTCAACGATTTTTCAATAGGACGACTTCTAGATCGGTCCAATTGACAGATGTGAATACGAAAACTGTTTCAACGATTAAGTCGCTGCGACATCGCTACGGTTTTAATTACGTGAATCGGGCTACAGGTCTATCTCAGATCAGAATCTTTGGTAGGATATCGATACTTAGACGCTTATCATAGTAAAAGATAGTCAAACAGAGGTGCACTACCAACCTGTGTGGCCCAACCATAATTATCTCGATAATATCACAAACCAGACTGCTTTAGCAAAAAAATCACAAAATGATAGTCAATAGGTATGGTGGCATCGTGTGACATCGAACTAACTGTAGGTAAAGTAAGTCACGTCGATCGAGAAGCAAAGTAACTTGCTTTTCAATAGATGTTACTGACTTCACCTACAAAGAGTAAATTCGTAAATTCAGAATGTGAAGGCAATTCTCGACATGGCGTCTGGTGTGTCTAAACAGAAGACGCTGGTTCGAATCCTTCCCGCAGTAAAATTTTTCCTTCACTAAGATAACAAATGAACTCTCAAGATGACATAGTCTGCCGTTGTCGATCTTTCCGCGATTTTTTTTATGGGATAGCGGGCAAACGCAGCAGACGGTTCGCCTGATGGTAAGCGATCACCGCCGCCCATGGACTCCCGCAACATCAGAGGAGTCACAAGTGCGCCGCTGGCGTTTTAAATGGGAGTACGCTCTTTTCTTGAAAGTTTGAAGGTCGCATTGGTCGGGAAATACTGCAGGCGACAGTTCATTCCACAGTTTTATTGTGCGAGGCAGAATGCCGCTTACCATCAAATGTCAGATATAAAATATCAATATAAGTATTGTTTTCTGACACTTACGCGAATATTAGACATTGAAATGAAACTACTTTTTACGGATGCTGTGACCATGGATGCTGTAAAGGATCCGAAACGTCGGGAACTAAATAATATCAATATACCGCGATAAAATCCGTAAAAAGTAGTTTCATTTCAATATATTGTGTTGATAGTTGATACATAAATTTATATTCATTTGTGTAAGCTGAACCAGCTCCCCGGCGATAGTGAGACGGCTGGACCACAAAATAGAGTGTGACACACCCCTAGCCCCGTGGTCTGCGCATGCGTAGTGGGCTGCACTGCGTAGGGAAGAGGGAACAAAATGTGCGATATCGATAAGTCAGTATTTTTGCGGGCAGACGAGCAGACGGATCGCCTGATGATAAGCGATTACCGCCGCCCATGGACACCTGCAACTCCAGGGAGTCGCAGAGGTGCATTGCCGGCATTTTATTAAAAGGGTTTGGACCTCCGGTATCCTCACTCACTCGGCAAACACAACGTAAGCGTTGTTTCACACCGGTTTTCTGTGAGGTCGTCGTATCACTCCGGTCGAGCCAGCCCATTCGTACCGAAGTATGACCACGGTTAGTCCTCCCCAGTTAGAATGTAATACAAATTATAAAAATGAATATTTGATTGTTCGTTTTCTAGCTGCCTTATTAGTCTAGTTGTCCTAAGCGGGACTGCTACGCTAGAGGTCCTGGGTTTGATTCCCAGGTCGAGCAGTGTTATTGGGTTTTTTAGGTAATTTTCAGTTCTTAGCATTTCGGAGTTTGGTTTTGTGCCAGTTAAAGGCAATAGGCTCGCCCCCATTTACATGGAACCTTAACATACCTTTCGGTAAACTGTGAATATACAGTACATTAGTACCTACACATCGGTTTTACCTTTCAAGAAATAAGGGCGTGCGTGATGGTCGATCGAACCCGGTGCCAATAGAAGATTCAAAAAGTTTTCATTCATTTTATATATTCATTCGTTCTACTGATATGAGTCTGCTTTTACCTGTATCACTGAAAAGGAAGGTGAGCATTAAATCCTGCCACCAAAGGTCCAAAATGCGTCTTTTCCTAAGTTTCGTATTCTTATCTCAGTTAGCTCTGATAGATAAAGTACATAGCAGTATTACTTTTGATTTTATCGATAACAAGGGTTGAACTTGCCGTCACTACAGGACAAACCCACCCCTCTATCGATTTCCACCGCTGAAGCCTAATTTTATCTGTTTGCACAAACTTACCCCTGCTGAAACACCCCTACAACCACAGCCTGACAATCAAAACTGTACCTTATATCGGTAAGTTAAATTATGATATTCATTGATATGAAAGTGAGAGTAATGTCTATTAGTATTCAAAATAAAATTCTTAGGAGGAAAATGTGGAGCTAAATGTTGACACTTCCAGCGCTTGGAACAAAGTTCAGTTTCCTTTACCATGGAGATTTGGACGACATTTCTGGCCCTTGCACGGTCTAGCCCCAAAGCTCCAGGTGAAAATGTAGAATTCAGTTGCGCCTTATCATTTTTCAGTAAAATTTAGTCAAAATTTGTACAATTATGGTAATTTTTTGTCATAGAGGTCATAATTTCGGTTGGTTTCAATGTGGATTGGTAAATAAAGGGTGATATTTGGCGGAGACCTCATGACGATCTATTTATAGCATAGAGCTGCGTGATTTTTAGTGTAAAAAGTGTTTTTCGAGGAAAGGATGTGTAAAGGTGAGATTTTGACAATATTTGATAATAATTCCTGTAGATTAGCTGGTACTAGCTGAAGGTAGACCACAGTAGACTGTAGACTGAATTCAATACTTGATTAAGTGAATTATTAATTCACTTAAGCTCATTCGGATCCCAGCGATCAAAAACTAAGTAGGGACCTACCTATGGTCTGTAATTAATCATATATCTATAGGTATTAATATTATAAAGGGGAAAGGTTTGTATGTTTGTTTGTAACGAATAAACTCAAAAACTAATGGGCCGATTTCAAAAAATCTTTCACCATTTGAATGCTACGTTATTCTAGATTAACATAGGCTATAAAATATTTTTGATAAAAGTTAGGGATTTCTCCACCCGTGCGAAGCCGGGGCGGAAGTCTAGTTTCTAATAATTGAAATACTTATTTAAGTATTAAAATTACTTGACCAATATATTAATCATTCACACGTCTAGGTACTGGTCGTAGGTCTGTCAACTTTTCAGTAAGGCCGTCTTGCGCGCCAAGAGATAACTAGGTACTATTCTCGTCGCTTATCTCGTGCTGAAACAATGAAAGTAGACGAGATAATGCGACGACAAATTATATCGCACTACGGATGTTAGCTTCACTTAAAATAAATAAAATTATTTACTGTCAATACGAAAAGATCTCTCATTGGCTCCTATTGGTGAGATCCTTCAGAAAGGCCTGGTGTATTCGGAACCGGCGCGTATTTATGAGAAGATGTATGAATTTGGCAGAAGCAAAGTACCTATGCAAAAATCGTATCAAGTGGTGGTCTAGTTTCTGCCTACCCCTGTGGGAGAATGGCTTGGGTTTATGTATATCATACAAAAAGAAGATAGCTTTACAATATGCAGGTATAGCCTGTTCATCCATTTGAAGAAAAGTAACACAAAAAATAATAGTGTAAGCAACACGTGACAGTTTATACCTCGGTGTCGTGCATAAAATTGCCAAATTGATTTCGGGGGGAGGACGTTGTTCCTCCAAACCCCCCTCCCTACAGCCATGTCTCTGGCATCTTAGTAATATGCCAATGATTTGGTAAGTATGGCGAGTCCAAAGATTCAACTAATTTTCCAGCTATGTCTCTGTTGCTACTCCTCGTGCTGGCCAGCATCACCCAGGGACATCCGCAGAAGCCGAACCTAGACGCTATCTTGAACAGAAGAACTGACGTCTACATAGCCGGCTTCTTCCCCTTCGGCAAGGGGGTGGAGAACTCTAACACTGGTATCTATTAATTTTTTTTTCCTTTGTGAATCTGTGCAATCCATAACACACATAATCAACCCATTATACTGTGCCACTGCTGTGCACGGGTCTCCTCTCTGAATGAGAGGAATTAGGCTATAGTCCACCACGCTGGCCTAGTGTGGGTTGGCAGACTTCACACGCCGTCAAGAAAATCTCTCAGGCATGCAGTTTCCTTCACCGTTAAAGCGTGTGATAATTATAATTACGCACATGACTTCAAAAAGTCAGGGGTGCGTGCCTTGGATTCGATCTCGAGACTTTTGACTTGGCAGTCTAATAGTCATCACTAGTCCTTTTTAGTAGTCCTTTTCAGTCACTAGGTTATTACTGCAATCCATTCTTTAGGTGAATCATAAACATGGTAAACATGGTTACGTGTGTGCTACAGATTTCCAGTGCCACTTGTGGCACTTGAAAAGCACTGCGTTTGTGTCATAAGCTATCCGTAGTCCCCTAGAAGGTGAAGTTGCGTTTCATCAGCCCTAGGGCCTAACGTGGTGAAGTCGTGAAGTCACAATTTATAGAAACACGGACACAAGGCTGGCCATAGCTGCCCACGTACGTAGTATAATTTACCATTCTAAACGATATAAATGAAACCTCAGCTAAGTTTAGAGGCACCTTTAGACACCAACGGTCACACTACAAGTTAATGAATGGTTCATTACCAGTACTGCTAACTTACGCACTTACGTTTAAGTTACAAAGTTAAGTTTTCTGTGAACTACATACCTATAGCCAGTGTAACGACTTATTGTACTGATATATACATACTAACAAATTGTGGTTACATAAACTTATAGGTGCAAGCAATAATGAATAGAACCTATGGAATCACTTAGCAATGTATCCGAGCGCAGCAACTATGGGACTATGCGGTTAACAGTTCAAATTATCTAAAAATCACTAGTGCGCGAGTGCTCTTAGTCACAGCTGAGGCCCTCAATTCAAGCGAAGAAGCGGGCCTTATATTGCCACTTTTGTATAATCATAAGCTCATGTCATATCATAGGTAGAGTTTAAGGCCCTATTGGAAAGTAATCATAGAAAAAAGTGAATTATTCTTTCAGAAATGTTAGCCCCTCCAGATTCAAATACTTGTTACTCTACACTATACATAAGCACTCTACCTAAGTGTCTTTATAACTTTCATAACCAGTAAAATAATCACCGCAATTCGCTGCCGCCAAGTCATGACTTGACGAGCAGTCAACCTGGGCGCTATTGATTTCAGTGTCATACATACATACATACATATTTTCACGCCTGTCTCCCATTGGGGTAGGCAGAGACTATAGATTTCCACTTGCTACGATCCTGGCATACTACTTTCGCTTCATCTACGTTCATTAACCTTCTCATGCATGAACGTCGGTTTAGGGTGCTCTTAACCTGTCCTTTTTTAAGAACGTCCGCAACTTGGTTGTGGTACGTTCGTCGAGGTCGGCCCCTTCCAACTCTTCCATCCATACTCATCATGTATACTCGTTTCTCAATCTCAATCTCCGTTCATCCATCCTCTCTACATGCCCATGGTTTGGGCATGTATTTCAGTGTCACTAAAGAAAAAGTCTATTCTGACAGTCACAATTACAACACAATGATAAAATAACAAAACAATAACATGGAAAGAAAAAAAAAAACTATAATGTGACGTCATTGTTTTATCACTTGGTACCTACAATTGCCTCGCTCTTAGGCTAGCCGTCTTGTCTTACGTCCATTGTACCAATGTAAGCTAAACACTGTTGTAGGTCGAGGGGTGATGCCCAGCGTGAAACTGGCGCTAGACCACGTCAACGAGCACGACTCCGTTCTCCGTAACTATCGGCTGCACATGTGGTGGAATGATACCGAGGTAAGCAGGCGATAAGATCACAACGCTTACGTTGTTTCACCAAGTGGAGATACTGGAAGACCAAACCCTTTTAAAAGGCTAAAACTCACTTGCGACTCCTCGGGTGTTGCGGATGTCCATGGGCGGCGGTATCGCTTACCATCAGGCGATCAAAATGCTCGTGTGAGCCCATGACATAAAAAAATGACAGTTAGCTTAAATTCGTATCTTCATGAGGATCGAGTGGACGGAGAATGAATTGCCTTGAAGTGGACAACATTTCTAATTTCTGTTTAGCTAAATAAGATTTAGTGGCATGTAGGAGAAGAAATTGAGCAAAGGAAAAGGAGTATTATACGGCATTTGGAAGTGGTAGTTACAATATTGTCTTTCTAGAGATACCGAGAAGTGTCTAAAGCGATGTTCTTCCAATTTTCCCAATACACAGACAAGACTTTTTTTAAACGTGGGAGAGCCATGCTTCGGCACGAATGGGCCGGCTCGACCGGAGTGATACCACGGCCTCACAGAAAACCGGCGTGAAACAACGCTTGCGTTGTGTTTCGCCGAGTGAGTTGAGGTTACCGGAGGCCCAAACCCTTTTAAAGGCGGGCAACGCACTTGCGACTCCTCTGGTGTTGCGGGTGTCCATGGGCGGCGGTTATCGCTTACCATCAGGTGATCCGTTTGCTCGTTTGCCCCGTATCCCACAAAAAAAAAAAAGAGTATCTACTTAAAAGTACATAGTGTAATATACCCAAAGAGTAGGTCTATCTATCTGAACAGCAGGTAACATCTACTGCTGACTGAACGCCTCTTCTCTATTCCGCCACTATTGTGCAAGACGTACCCACTGATTCCCAACTACCCTCATAATGTCATCCGACACTAATTGGTAATTCTTTCGCCAGTGCAACGCCGCGGTGGGTGTGAAGTCATTTTTCGACATGATGCACAGCGGCCCTCACAAGCTGATGCTGTTCGGAGCCGCGTGCACCCACGTCACCGACCCCATCGCCAAGGCGTCCAAACACTGGCACCTTACCCAGGTAGGAGGTTGGTTAGGTTTAGTGATATACTTAAGTAGTTAAGTTAGGTTCATATTCAGACGACTTCTACTCAGAGCTGTTCAATTGACCATTAATAATACTTAGTGAATTATTAACATTAATAGTAATAATTTGCGAGTACTAGAGCAGCTACTACAAGCTGGTATAGCTATATCTGTATCAGATATCTGCAGTGTCCACTTGGAGACATAGCTAAGCGTTGGACTTGCGATCGAAGGATTGTCGATTCGAACTTGATCGGTTCAACTATTGCGGTGAGCACACAGTTGAACGGATCAGTTATATGGGTGCCAGGGAATATTAGTAGTTGATCCAAAATATTGCTAGTATTCTTTGAAGTCTCAAATATTGTTGACCACCAATCTGTCTTTTCGCCTTGCAAATACTTGAACATCTTCAAGTTTAAGATGTTCAGGATGTTCTAGTTCGGTTGTCCTCCTTGTGTTGTAATTCCAGTTGTCGTACGCGGACACCCATCCAATGTTCACCAAGGAGGCTTTCCCCAACTTCTTCCGCATCGTGCCATCGGAGAACGCGTTCAACCTGCCCAGAATCAGATTGCTGCAGCATTTCAACTGGACTAGAGTCGGGACTATTTATCAAAACGAGCCTAGATACGCGTTGGTGAGAAAGTATTCAAAATATGTAGTTAGCCTAGCTTAGTTTATACTGATGATTTTGTGATTAATTGACAGCAATAAGATCTTTCAGAACTGCCTCATTAGCCAAGTGGTCCTGAGTGCGACTGCTACGCTAGAGGTCCTGGGTTCGATTCCCAGGTCGAGCAAAGTGTTATTGGGTTTTTCTATGAAATTCCCAGTAGCAGCTCGGAGTTAGGAATTTGTGCCCGGTTAATGGCAATAGGCTCGCCCCCTATTACATGGGACCTAAAAAACATACCAGCGAACTGTGGGTGTACATTAGTACGCTTCTGCCTAACCCTTCGGGGAATACAGGCGTGATGGTATGTATGTATGTATGTATAAGATCTTTCAATCAAGTTTCATGGTGGCACCTTAAAAATCTTTACGAAATTTCACCAACAAACTTCCTCCTCTTTGTTGGGTTTTCTGCCTTCTAGGTATCTTTGCAATTTGTCATCGAGTCATTATACTAAATCAAATTCATAAGTTAATTAAGTTTAAACCTACACAGACTCATTTTCATACATAGCCTCATGGTGAACTGTGAACCTGACTAGCACTGCCTTATACTTCAGGCCCACAACCGTCTCCTCGCCGACCTGGATACCAACGGATTCCTCATCGTAGAGACACAAAGTTTCGCAACAGAAGTGAAGACTGCGCTCTCGAAGCTCAAAGAAAAAGATGTCCGAATTATCCTGGGCAACTTCAACGAGACTTGGGCACTGCATATATTCTGCGAGGCTTATAAGTAAGTAACTACTTACGTTTGTGCTTCTGTAATTTTTTTTTGTTATATATACGTATATAATATACCCCCGATCCCACCATCAAAGGTCTGATGGGATCGGGGGTACATTATAATGCATACCGGTGAATTGTGGTTGTAAATCAGGGTATTAGAACCACTTTTGGTGAATCATAATAGATTCACAGACACGCGACTACACAACATGCTTCGTATTAAATGTACGAAAAGTCTTTTGGTAAAATGCGAGCACAGCTTTAAGTTAACTTCAATGATTCAACTCTTGAGTTTATTTCTTCGAATTCTCTCCTCGATTACTAGTTTGGAGATGTACGGGCGAGCCTACACCTGGCTTTTACTAGGCACCTACAGCAACAAGTGGTGGATGAGACGAGCACCTTGCTCAAAGAAGAACCTAACCGCTGCCCTAGATACCACCATCCTGACAGATCTGCTGCCTCTGTCCACTACCGGGGAGACCACTGTATCGGGGATTGTAAGTAAATTCTATTCTCCTTACTTCCGAAGTCATTTTGTCAATATTTCCCAGTAGTGAAAGACTATTATATTAGTTCTTGAGGAGAAAGATAGGAAATATTTTTAAACAGTAAGTAATCAATCGATCGATGTCTCTCTTATGAATGTAAAGGTCGTATTGTACCACAGAATACCTATGGTTTAAAATTTTATTGTACTAATATATACTAATTAGCGATTTTTGTACTTTCAGACGGCAAAAGATTATCAGGTGGAATATGACCGGAGAAGAGGCCTGGAGTATTCCAGATTTCATGGCTACACCTATGATGGTAGGTCTTCTTATCAAGGGTTTTAATTTTAAGGGATTAATGTTTTTTTATATGCAAGACACGTTTCTTCCAAAGTCATAGCTAGACAGTGAACTGGTTCTCTTCTTCTCAGCAACAGACGTTGAGAAAATTTATTACTTATCTGCTAGGAGATACTCGTTATATCGTCACTAAATATTCGAGATATCAAGTAAATGCAGACAAACTATTAGATTACCCTTCAAACTGGAATACTATGACTGCAGCTCATTGCATAGCAGAGTATTTGGCAATGCGGTGGTACCCAAATACCAGATAAGGTCAGCAGCAGAGTTAGGTGTTATCAACGTGTTATCATACTACACTTTTTACTCTTATTAACAAAAGTCTAACTTATCAAGGTATATGGGCGATGGCGCTGGCGATACAGACGGTAGCGCAGCGCGTCAGGTCCAAGTACAAAGAGAAGACAGTGCAGGACTTCAAGTATAGAGACAAAGAGTGGGAGCAGCTGTTCCTGGATGCACTCAGCAACGTCACCTTTGAAGGTGTCACAGTAAGTACTAATTTTTCAGCATGCTAGAGAACATGGCCAAAGCGTAGGCTCTATTCTACGTGATTCTGTTTCCATTTTGAATGGTCACTTTTAGTTCTACTGTTGCCAAATAACCAGACAGAATAACCATTTTTGCTCTGATTTTCCTTTGCCAGTGGTAATTAAGATGATGGATATTATTAGAATTACTGATCGTAGAGTGAAGCTGGTAGTAGAAGTAACAGGCATGATTATAAAATAATAAGCACAAGATAAGTATATGTAATACCTATCTTGTGCTTGCCTTGAATAATCAATGCTCTTTTCCTGTAAAGGTTACTCGCTCATCTATAATCTGGTGAAGATCTTCATCTGCATTCAACCATCATCGATATGTATTCATCTTTGTTTGTCAATAAATCTTATTTTCAATGCAATGTTGCAGGGCCCAGTACGTTTCTACGACAACGAGCGCAAGGCTTCAATCATGCTAAAGCAGTTCCAGGGTGACGGAACTGGGGAGGTGAAGGTCGGAGAGTACTGTGCGGAGCGGGACCACCTCGACCTGGCTAGTGGAGAGTCTTTCAGATGGTTTGGCAAGTATGTGAAGATGTAATAAAAAATATTTCAGAGTTAATTGGATCTGTCCTTATAACTTCAGTTAACTACAAAATATTTACAGATGGCTCAAAAGAACGAAATTATGTTGGAGCTGCTTTTCTGGATCCACAAACAAATACCTCAATGAAATTTAAGTTTAACTCTAAAATGTCCATTATGCATACTGAACTTATCGCTATTTTGGAAGCCGTGTCATATTTGGATTCAGTAAATTTTAATGACGTTGTGATTCTCACAGACTCCAGGAGCGCACTCCAACATTTAGTGCGATGTAGATCAAATTTCCGTGGGCTACCTATTGCTTATACCATAATAGAAAGTATATTACGATTAGTAAACAAGAATAGGAATATCGCTCTCCAATGGGTGCCTGCCCACATTGGCATCAAAGAAAACGAAGAGGTGGATATGTTGGCTAAACAAGCATGTTCAGATGGTATAACGGTCAACTATCTTCCGTATTATATGGATATATTGAGTGATATAAAAGTGAGATGCTGTAGTATTTGGAAGGAATATTTTGACGAGAGGTCGTTGTCTAAAGGTATCTGGTACAAAACAATCCAACCTTCCATCCAGAGTCAACCTTGGTTTAGTGGTGCCAATATGAGTAGACAAGAAATTATTATGAGCTTCAGACTTCGTTCGGGACACATTCCTTTGAATAGTTTCGCAGCATTAATAGGTAAAATATCGTCTCCAAAGTGTGATGAATGTAATGTCGTAGAGGATGTGTACCACATTATGGTGGAGTGTAGCCGGAATGAAGCTGAGAGATTTAGGATTCTTAACCAGAACAACATTGATGTGCGTGAGACTGGATTATGTAATAGTATTCTTGCCTTCCCTTTGTTTAGGGAGGCGAGAATACTATATAAATTAGTTCATATTGGTATTAAGCATAGGATATAAGTCTAATTCGTTATTATTATGTTAAGATCTGCTCCTATGAGGGTGGCATGTTCATTTTTGATCAAACCCTTGTTAAATAAATAAAGATAAAAAAAACTTCAGTTAAAGCAAGCAATCCTTTCATTCATCAGGATAGGCACTGAATACTCCAATATGTTCAGTACTAACTGCCTCATTAGCTAAGTGGTCCTGAGCGCGACTGCTACGCTAGAGGTCCTGGGTTCGATTCCCAGGTCGAGCAAAGTGTTATTGGGTTTTTCTATGAAATTCTCAGTAGCAGCTCGGAGTTAGGAATTTGTGCCCGGTTAATGGCAATAGGCTCGCCCCCTATTACATTGGACCTAAAACATACCGGCGAACTGTGGGTGTACATTAGTACGCCTCTGCCTAACCCTTTGGGGAATACAGGCGTGATGGTATACATACTAAAAAAGGAGTGAGACAAGGTTGCATTTTGTCCCCTGCACTTTTAACATATATGGAGAGTACATCATTCGGAAGACCATCGAAAATTGGGAGAAGGGTTTCCCTATAGGTGGAAAGAGATTATCAAATCTCCGTTATGCCGACGACACAATTCTTCTAGCAACGTCAATGGAAGATATGAGTGAGCTATTTCAAAGACTCGAAGTGGAAAGTGGTAACATCGGTCTCGCAGTGAATAGAGCGAAAACTAAAATGATGGTAGTGGATCGAGCCGGAAAGCTCATAAATGTCACCTGCAACATTCCTGGTATTAATATCGTCGACCACTACATATACCTGGGCTCCCTAATCTGCAATGATGGCAAATGTGTTCCGGAGATAAAAAGGTGAATCGCGATGGCAAAAGATGCTATGACCCGTTTAGGCAACATCTGGAAGAAAAGAGGAATTGGTATCAAAACCAAGATCAGATTGATACGAGCACTGGTGTTCCCTATTTTCCTGTACGGAGTGGAAATGTGGACAATCCTGTCCCGAGACAGACAAAGGATTGACGCATTCGAGATGCGGTGCTGGAGACGAATGTTAAGAAAACATTGGACGGCGAAACGCACTAATGCATCAATCCTGACAAAGCTCCGAGTTAAAACTCGTTTGTCTACCATATGCCAGCAACGCATTCTATCATATTTCGGCCACACAGTGCGCAGAGGCGACGAAAAGTCTGGAAAAACTGATTGTGGTGGGGAACACCGAAGGCAGAAGATCGTGCGGTCGTTCACCTTCGAGATGGACCGATCAAGTAAAAGATTCGTCGTTCTCCAAATTCTAAATTGTCGTAAGAGACGCGCTGGACAGAAACCGGTGGAGGCAGATCATCCGCTCCAAATGCAACCCTGACACTGACACACCACGATCCTCAGACATGAGGGACCGACCAAGAGAGAAAGCAAGCAAGTCATAATTCTTAGAAAACAAGCGTAATAATTAATAAAAATAATGGTACAAAATTAAGACAATTATGAGACTAAATTCGTAGCTCACTGCTTGAACCAGTGTATAAGTTGATGCAACTGTCAATTATCATGTAGACAGTAGGAAGTATTTTATATACAGTATACATCTTTCCACAGAAACCCACCAAAAGACCGTACGCTTCGTTTAATCGAGCATACACAGGTGAACATCACCATCTACTCCATTTTGGTGTCGTGCTCCGTGCTGGGCATCCTTCTCGCCACTGGCTTCCTTGCCATGAACATACATTACAGGAACCAAAGGTATATTTCTTATTACAGAACTTATCATCTTCCGTACTTTACCTGACTCTGTAGTATTCTCGATTTCCATTTTTCTATGTGAATTATACTTTGTTTACCCAAAATTGGAAACGTGTCTTCAAATAACATCTCTAATTAATTATCTTTCTCAGGTACATAAAAATGTCATCTCCCCACCTGAACAACCTCATCATTGTAGGCTGCATGCTGACCTACCTGAGCGTTATTTTCCTCGGCCTGGACTCGAGTCTCAGTAGCATCGGTACGTACCTGAGGACCAGTGTCAAAAAAGTGCTGAATTGCCTTATTAATACCTTTGTGTTCTGTTTCCCTTTAGAGCTGAAGGTACCTTATGCTCATCATTAAAATACTGATGAGGAGAGTTGGTGCTAAGCAACGGTGTATTCAATATTTTATCATATTATAAATCAGATTGCATATCGAAACACTACACTGTCTACACCCCCTATTCCAAAGCTAAACTGGATTAGTTCTAATTTTATTTACATCAAAATAACAGACAGTAACTATTAATCTTTGGCTTGCGATAGCTTTTGAGAGCGCAATAATAAAAATAATATCTTTGATTTTGGCGCAGTAAGTAAGTTCATAATTTTCATTTAACCATTTACATTTACTTACACAAATGATACTTCTTACAAGTCACATCCGTTAATGAATATTGGTTGGTTGGTTATTGAATAAATAAATAAATAAATAAATGTTAGACATTATTTTCAATAACATTGTAATTAATTTAAACTGCAACACCACTCTGCTTGGCTCCTATCCTCTTTCTAACAATAAAAATTAAAACGATAAACTAAAATCAAATTCTAAACAGGCACATTCAACACGCATGTCGCTAGCACAATCATCGACCACGCTACTATGTCATCTGATCTCATCATTGCCATTGGTTCTTAGGTCTTTCTCAGGACACGCCGCACGGAGGTAAAAGCTTGATCCCACCCCCAAAGCTTGAGCTTCAATCCTGGGCTATGTGGATCCTTAACCAAATTTTGGGAACTCACCCATCCTTGATACACTTTTAATTCTGAGAAAGACCTAGGCGGTTTTCTAGGTCCGAGGAGTCGCGCATGTTTCCAAGTTTTGGTTTGTTTGCTCCTTCATCCGCGCTGCTTTTGTCGGTTGGTTCGTATGTCTCTGTATCCTCTTACAGCTTTCTATGTCTGTTAGCATTGTATTGACAGTCTTTTTTTAGAATTATATTTATTTTTCATTGTGTTATTTCTTATCTCGTTGGATGGTGTGATTGGTTTCAGTAAATTTCTGGCTACTAACATCATCTGTTCTTTCTAAACTGTTTTAATTAGTTCATTTCATTTCCTCTACTTTTAATCGTCCCATAGAATTATTTTGCAAAGGTGCATGTTTCATTTTCATTTATGGAGCAAAAATATAAATAAAACGATGTTTCTAAATGTTTGAAATAAAATATTTTAAATAAATTAAATTTACAACATTGTTATGAGACTTTTAATCAAATTACTTTCGTTAACTAGATATCAGAAACATTATAAGTACTTTGCTTATTATATAATATATATTTATAAATGATCTTCGAATCCACAGCGGCGTTTCCCTATATCTGCACAGCTCGAGCCTGGCTCCTGATGGCGGGTTTCAGTCTTGCCTTCGGTGCGATGTTCTCCAAGACTTGGCGAGTCCATTCTATCTTCACTGATGTCAAATTGAACAAAAAGGTTCGTTTACTTGTTCGTTTATTCGTCTAAAACCTTGTTACTTTAAAGCGAAAAAAGTAATGTCCCAAAGATTTTATGTTAATTAATTAGTAGAGAGTAATTCACGAAATCGAAAAGATGTTATTATTTATTACCATATTTTCAATAGATTTTGTATGTAATATTATAACCAAGCATTATTTATTATTGCAGGTTATAAAAGATTACCAGCTTTTTATGGTGGTGGGTGTGCTTTTGGCTATAGACTTGGCTATTATGACAACCTGGCAGGTCTCCGACCCTTTTTACCGAGCTACTAAGCAGATGGATCCATATGTAAGAAATCTTCATAATGTGAATTTTGATATGGAAATAGAATTTTGACCAGATATTGAAAACAACGTTAAATTTTGGTTGTGTTTCAGCCGCACCCTTCAAGCGAGGATATTGTGATCGTCCAGGAGAACGAATACTGCCAGTCAGAAAGAATGACCATCTTCATTGGAATAATCTACGCATATAAAGGATTATTACTAGTAAGTACTGACTACCTACTAACGAAATACCTACCTTTTTTTTCCTTTATTATAACAAAATATCTTACAAAACATTAATTATCTTACAATCTAAAAACCACGAAGGTTTGTCCAGATTGCAGTGAATACCTACGGGCAGTATATAGAAATATGGTTGTATTCATCCATAATTATTATTGTACCACAAATACATGTTTTAACATAATATTATTATGATGATATATGATCTTTCAAAAGTGTTTGATTGTGTTCACCTACCCCGTTAATTAGCAAACTAAACCACTTCGTCATATAATTTCATCATCTATGTATATTTTTTATCTACACAATTATAATACATTCAATATAGTGGATACCTTAAGCAGTGCAACATCTTACAAACTGACCCTGTATATCTGGGAGTGCCACAAGGTTTAATATTAGGACCCTTCGTAAATGTATCGTCATAATATTTTTCCAGATATTCGGCGCATTCCTCGCGTGGGAGACGCGCCATGTTTCCATCCCAGCACTTAACGACTCGCAACACATCGGCCTTTCGGTGTACAACGTTCTCATCATGTGCATTATGGGTGCTGCTATTACACTTGTAAGTAAGCGTATTTTAAATATCTTTCCTTTAACTATAAACAATAGCATCTCTGGCAAAAAATCTGTTTACTCCTTTATTCACAGGTGCTGCAAGACCACAAGGATGCATTATTCGTTCTAATCGCCATCTTCATAATATTCTGCACAACAGGCACGCTATGCTTGGTTTTCGTGCCAAAAGTAAGCTATTCTCCATCATACTTTATCTAGTTGAAACTTTGAAAACATTGAAAAACACACTCTCTTTGGCGTGTACTTATTTGAAACGTTTACTGAACTGCAAACCATTCCCACTACTCCTAAATTAATCGGATATTTAAATTAACCTCGACTTCAATATATACTGAACCATCTATCACTAAATCGTACCTATTGGTTTAAAACTGCTCGCTCTGGCCCTTTCTTGTTCTTTGGTTGGATCATAGGGGATTCCTGATCACATTTACCATGTTCCCTCTGCTCATTAGCCTAGTGGTCCTGAGCGTGACTGCTACGCTAGAGGTCCTGGGTTCGATTCCCAGGTCGAGCAAAGTGTTATTGAGTTTTTCTACAAAATTCTCAGTAGCAGCTCGGAGTTTGGAATTTGTGCCCGGTTAATGGCAATAGGCTCGCCCCCTATTACATGGGACCTAAACATACCGGCATACTGTGGGTGTATATTAGTACGCCTATGCCTTACCGTTCGGGGAATACAGGCGTGATGGTATGTTTACCATGTTCCCTATCTCTCAGCTGCTGGAGCTCCGTCGCAACGGCCCGGGCGGTGCGGGCACCGGCCGCATCCGCGCGACCCTGCGGCCCGCCTCCACGCACGAGTGCCGCTCGCCCGGGCCCGAGCTCGAGCGCCGCATGAAGGAGCTGCGCCAGTACAACAACCGTTACCGAAGGACGCTGCAAGCCAAGGAGAATGAGCTGCAGGTTAAGGATGTTGTTTTTTCAACTTACTTAAAAAGACACTAAGAAATGACAATAATATTTTTGAATCTAGAACTACCCTCTTAGGCAGTTCTCGATTAGAAAATATTTGTTTTTATGCTACGTAAAGAAATTGTGAAACTTTTTTAAGAGTATCATGAATAGATAGATAAAGCGGCGGTAGCCTAATGGCTAGGGCGTCGGACTTTGCATTACCGACGTGAACCCACTCGTAACACAAGCAAAAAAAAAAGATATTTTTTTTATCAATTAACCACAATGCAGTCACTTGTACAAGTATAAGTACTTGTATTGCGTACAATTCCAGTAAGGCAAAGTGATTTAGTTTTATGGACTAAGTACTTAGTAGTAGTACCTAAGTTAGGTACACCTTAGTAATAATTTAAATCTTGTCTCTGCCGCCCCTGGAAAAACATTTGCGTTACATACAATAAGTTCTGACACTGACACAAATTATTTATGTATTTGAACAGCTTGATTTTTCTAGAGTAGTTAGTTTGATTTATAGTAATTAAGCAAATAATTACTCACAAAATTGAATTGGTGGATTTATCTTGTATTAAACTATTTTGTATGTGGGAATAGCGCCATCTGGGACCATAAAAAGGACCATCTCTAAAGTAGTAGTACTCAGTAGATTATTGTTCTTCATATTTTTGGGGCAGATTTTGTCATCATGCTATTTTTGGCGAAATAGTTATTTTAACTATTTCATATTTGCTGCCACGCGAATCAACATCAAACGAAGAGCATTCATTAGTTCTGCGTTTAAAAGTTTTGAATGAAACTAGTCACGGTTAATAAGTATTTTATTTTTAAATTCGGATTCATTCCTAAATGAAAAAACATTCATTAAAGTATTTAAATTTCATATTTTGTTTTTTCGTTGGTATTTTGCTTACAAAATGGACGTCACACCGTCTAGCAGTGGACGAAACTAAATTCGGATCTAAATTATACCTGAAATTTTAAATTTGCTGTGGATCATGATGTTGAACCGTATAATAGAAACCGTAAAATGAGCTTTAAGTAGAGTGTGTCCTAAAGACCAATAATATTCTTCTTTAGATGTTGCTCAGCAAACTTGGTAGCGATGCCAGCTCCGAGTCATCGACGACGCGAGACTCCCGCTCACCAGCTACACAAAGGACCAGACTCCCCGTACCCAAGGAGAATATCAGCCACCCTGGTAAGATCTTTTGTATCTATAGGTACTGTGATCGCTTTCAGTTTTAATATAGTATAGAGTTAGATACATTGCATCTTGAATTTAGATCCGCAACAATGCTCTCTCCTTAGATTTATACATACTTAAAATATTGTATGGTTTAAAATTCCTTTAAAATTATCAGAAACCAGCGACATCACATCTGTGTGCAGCCTCAGTGCGTCCGCCGGAGCGGAGGCGGAATACATTAATCTCCAGAACCAACAACCTGTTGAAAAGTAAGTGTCCACATATAACTGTACTTTAGCTTCTGCCAGCGACTTCGTCCGCGTGGAATAGTTACTTGGTTTTGGCGTAATATATGGCCTATAGCCTTCCTCAATAAATGGGCTATCTAACACTGAAAGAATTTTTCAAATCGGACTAGAAGTTCCTGAGATTAGCGCGTTCAAGCAAACAAAAAAAAGTCGTCAGCTTTATATATTAAGTATAGACATAGATTGAATTGTATGCTATAACAATTTAGTATAATAAAGTTACAGTCTTTCCTCATTTTTAATGTAAGCAATAAGCAAAAGCTACTTAGTTTACACTTTTATTTTTACCCGCGACGAGTGACGACGTTTTGGGTGAGAGGGTGTTTGTTTATTTTTAACATCTATAATAGCCAATACGGTTCCATCCAACTACTTTGCAGACCAAAGCCGTCAGCGCCTCCTGAGCCTCTCAAAGACCCGCCTCCAAAAGAACCGAAGAAAGAGCAAACGAAGAACGTGTCGTTTAAGAACCACCTGGATTACACGAGTCCGCCTTCCTCCAAGGCTGTTCCAGAGAAGGATCAACTTGCCAAGCTTCCTTATGGGTGGACTGCTGAGGTGAGTGATTTTAGGAAGGTAAAGAATAATCCAGTAAGTAATTCCAATAACGGACTCTGGTATTACACTTTACTGGTTAATAAGATCGTAAAGACAATGTTTAGAGCAAAGTTAAATCAATTGCGAGCCCGAGAATACGAGTTTAATAATTTAAAAAAAAGTCGTGTATAAACTTAGATCAATTTGAACAATTTTGTCCATTAACTGTGACAGGAGCCGTCAGAGCCACCGAAATCTATCAAAGCACCAGAACCAGCGAGAGCAGAAACGAAGACTATACCTGCGCTTAAGACCAGTGACACCCCCACAGTGAAATCCATGCCCACCAAGGTACAAGAGCCTATGTACACTAAGGCAGCCACGCCGAAAGTCAACAAGGTGATTGGTCCTTATAGTCGCGTGAAACTCAATTGAAAAGAATATTTTTTGGGGAGTATACCTATTTTATCATGTACTCGTATTTGCCTACACTACAAACGTGATCTGTTCTGGGTTATTTAGCTGGAGATTACAATAGCTATTGATCTAACGATCTAAACCTAGAGCTGATGAAAACCTGCATCTTACTGTTTCAAACTTAGTAGGTAACCCGTTTTCTAAATTTGTTGTGCTTTCTAATGAAGCGTTCTGAAGCGTTGAACTAACAAGATCCTTTATGATTCTTGCCCCCATCCCTTAGTTTAATGATCTCGAAACGACTCTTGCCTCATACTCAGACCCTTCTATTAGGTAAATAAGCTCATAGAAGGGTTTAACAGTAGAAATAACATTGCGTAATTATATCTCTTATCCATATCAGACACCAGAACTTCAAAAGAAGATAATCAAAACGCAAGATTCTTTATCCACAAAGACCACACCGTCTAGGGACCACAAACCCTCGTCCAGGGGTCACCGACGAATGTCCAGCGTTAGCCAGGCGGCGCTGCTCACTGACCTGATGCACGTGTCTGTCGACCAGGATGACCTGGAACCACCTCCGGGGATGGAGAGGAAGGTCATAGGTAATAAGAATATAATTTAATTTCACTGATAAAGACTTTACCTACTTGAAAAACATAGCGATGGATGTCGGAGTCACCATTAGACAAACGATGGTGAATAGGGATTCATCATATCACAGGCAGTGATGTTTAGTTTAGGTATCGGGTCATCGGGTGTAGCTGAAAAAAGACGTCAGACTCGATCGAAAGTTAAATACAATTTAGACAAATATTAGAACCTACAAAAAAATAGTATATTTAATGTGCCTATTTCAGGTCAAGAAAGAGATCCAGTGCCTATTATAAAGCCTAAGGTGGAACCAGAAGACATTCTGGATGTAGACCACGATTACTCTTCAACGGAAAGAAGAAAATCTTGTAAGTATTGTCTCATCCTATCAGTGGTTATTCAATTCAGGATTAGCATATATTTCTATACAAATCAATTCACTAGGTATGTAACCATCGCATCGGTACGGGCGACATACTCGCCTTAGCAACAAAGCTCTTAAAATAAATAAAAATCAACATCGGTACAGGAGAAACCCTCTCTGAGTGCGTGTGCTCAGTCTACGATTGGTATTCTTTTGATGATGTAGAATTTCTCTGACTGTATTATAAAAAAACATCCTATTTTCTAGGCCAAAGAAGAGACTCAGAAAAGAGAAAGAAAGAGTTCATAGTGGTGCAGAGTGACCTGTGGGACACAAACACGTTCCAGTACACATGCCAGAAGTCTCCACCAGCAGGTGAGGGTGCCACAGGTGAAGACAATTACACTAATTGGCTATTAGAAGTAGAGTCGAAAGTAGTGACTTTTAACTTGAAACACTTCTTATAATTCTTCCCCAGTAGCATAGTGAGGAGCGCGATAATCTCAGACTTCTGTGAACAATGAAATTGAAAGTAACCATATACCAAACTAATTCAGCAGACTTGTTACTTTTTTCTAATTACTCTGTTGTATCCACAGCAGAATAAAATACAGAAATATTTCAATAAAAATCGAAATTGATATTAAGGTATGTCAAAATTGAGGTTTCTACGGTTTCTACAAAAGTATATTTTATAAAATCTTTAGTTTAAACAGTCATCTATGTAGGTCTTTGGATAGATCTTTATTTAGCAGTGTCCATATTTGCTGTTGTTCTCTGTATTCCTTTCTCTATTCTATTCCTGCAGTGTCTCACCATCACTCTCCGATGCAGAGAAGTGTATCAGAGAAGAGCAGGCAGTCGCAATCCTCACCTCATCATCACAGGTATTTACCACCGAACATCATCAATATAATCAAAGATAAGAATCTTTTTACTCATTTCAATTGAACACATTTTCAGAGAAACGGACACGAGAAGTATGGAAAGAAGAGCTTCAAACGCTTCGATAAACTATGGTAAAACTTCTTTGAGAATATGATTTTATTGTCATTCAAATTTTTCACTATAAGCACAACGATTATAATATAATTTGCAGCTGGCCCCGGCACAAGAGGAGGCACTCCTGAGGGTTACCGGGAAGCAGAAACCCTTCGAATGACAGATAGGTTATCAAAGGTAAGAGAAACGTGTCCTGTATTATGAGCCTAAGTAGTTTTTCTTTCGCCAAATCAAGATGAATTTGCTTAATGTTATCATGCCGTATTCGTCATTCCTAATTCCTGTTCATAGTTTTTGAACTACATACATACACTCACGCCCTTCTCCCACAGGGGTAGGCAGAAACTATAGACTGCCACTTGCTACGATTCTTGCATGCCTCTTTTGCTTCTGCGACATTCATACATCTTCTCATACATACGCGTCGGTTGCGAGTACTACGCACCTGACCTTTTTGAACTAATTCCAGTTCATTCCTGTTCATCCCTATCTCGGCGGATCGAAGGACCAACAACTTAATTTTTATTAAAAGAACAGTAAGGGAGAAACACATACTAATAAATCCGTCTTGTTCGTTAACAGCGTCGAGGGTCAGAGTTCCCGCAACCTGTTAGCACACCTCCACAGCAGACTCAAGTCAAAAGGAGACAGTCTGCTGCTCAAGTAAGTTGATTTCGCCATGTAAAAGGATAGAAGGATAAGATATGCTGATAGGCTTGTCTTTCTTTGGCGTTAAATATGGAGGTAGTTATTTCTATCTCTTTAGATAGTACAAGTCTAACGACTTAAATCTTGTAAATTATCCCACCAACTGCCTCATTAGCCAAGTGGTCCTGAGCGCGACTGCTACGCTAAAGGTCCTGGGTTCAATTCCCAGGTCGAGCAAAGTGTTATTGGGTTTTTCTATGAAATTCCCAGTAGCAGCTCGGAGTTAGGAATCTGTGCCCGGTTAATGGCAATAGGCTCGCCCCCTATTACATGGGACCTAAACATACCGGCGAACTGTGGGTGTACATTAGTACGCCTCTGCCTAACCCTTCAGGGAATACAGGCGTGATGGTATGTTGTCCCACCAAGGTCATTATCAAGGTTAAATTCAATACCAATTTATTTTTACATCCATGTTTACTCAATGTTTGCATTTTAAACACCGTTCATTTCCAGGTACGATCATATCAAGAAGAGAGAATAGAAGAAAGAAATAAAACAAAAATAGAATCAACACCTAGAAGACACGACGACATACCACGGAAAGTTATTCCAGAACCAGTGCCTGAAGTCGATACCTGGAAGCCAGATCCTGATACGATCAGAGTCGTAAAGTCCCAGGACTCTCCTGCGAAAAGGCTGAGGCAAGAAGCTGAACCGTTGAAGAGGGCGAAAGGAGTTGGGGACTCACCAAGGCTGACGCAAGCCAGTCACCAGCCCAGGCCTGATCATCATAAGAGTAGTCCTAATGTAGCGTCGCGGCATAAAGCAGGTAAGTAGGGTTTGCAATTTAAACCACCAAAAACGCTTGATGATCTACGCCAATCTTTGCTTTTCAGTACAGATAAAAGCTGTATTAAATAAAATTAAATGTAGGTTTACGAAGGGCATGTACTTATCTCCTTTCACAACGATTACATAAAGCAGCCACTTTGGAACATGAATAATCCTAATAAAAGTTCATGTAGGTACCTAACGTAGTTTTATTAATCGTATTTTTCAATTTCTTCTAGATTCTCCCAACAAGCGGGAAGACCGAAAATCAGCAACATACAGAAGCGACTCCAAACGCCAAGACTCTGTGGACCAGCGTAAGATGTATACAGCCAGCTCGGAGTCAGAACTCTTCGAGTGCGCCATCTTGCCTATCTTCCAAAAACTACTTACAGAGAGGCATAAGAGCCAACCACATGGACTCAATCTTAGCTATGGGGTCAGCTGTCCCAATATATCGATAAAGTGCGACATAGTTGAGTATTTGTAAGGTATACTATACTGTCACTTAATTTAGATACGAGATCCTAAATTTTATAAATTTCCCGCCAAACGGAACACTAGAGGAGCGGTTAAAATAACCGATCACTGTTCCGTTGTTCCTGATCCGATATTTTTAAGCTACTATAAAAAAATACTTAGTAACTGCCAGGTGTTATCTAAAGAAGCTGTCAATGTCAATGAAAACCGTTGGTTTGAAAATTGTTTCGATTATAATATAAGTTGTTAGTGGATATGACAGAATATAGTAAAAGATTCTATACATAGTTAGATGTAATGAAATCATCGACAAGTTCGCTCACGGGTCTATACTAAATGTAAAAAGTAAAAATACCGCAAGTATTATGTAAATGTTTACATCGAATAACTGTAAAAAGATTTAGTAAAATCGCACTGGATATAATATTAACGCACAACAATGGTATGCCACTGTTGGGCAAACTTCCCAATTATGTTTTATTTGTGATATATCTAGTCAAATTAGTTGTTAGATTTGAATGTGTTCAGTTGTTTATAAATTTTATCTAATTTGTAGTTACATATAGGTACATTTTACTATCTAGTGTTAAAGTTGGACGACATCAGTTGTTCAATTTACGACCTACTTGTTAAAACTATTATATGTACATAATAATAGGTAATCTGTTTATTTATGAACTGACTGTTATTTATGATTTGTCCTATAACATAAGGAAGAAAATTTTGTCTATTGCACGTAATTTTAAAGACTTGATACTTTATAAGATTAAAATATAAATAAATTATTTGATTATTATTCTTCTATTAATCATTCTAAATAAAATAATTAATGGTAAAAATGTTCCGCAGAACTCCTAGAACTTAAAATAAACGCGAAATAGAAGCGGCGGTAGCCTAATGGCTAGGGCGTCGGACTTGCGATCATGTGGTTGCCGGTTCGAACCCCAACCCATAGGACTACCGACGTGAACCCACTCGTAACACAAGCAATCTAGCTTAGCACGAGGGGTTAACAACAATACTAGTAATGTGCGACCCGCATTGCTACTAAGCTTTTTATAAAAAAAAAAAAACTCATAAAATCGTGTTGGCTTGCAAGATGCTGCGTTTCACGTTAGCACAAGAGACATACCTATATCCATACATGCACATTTCATACAGTATGTTATAAAACCTGTCCGATTCCAAAGGGGCAGGAAACATTAAATATGAATATAAGTACCTACTTATTACAATTAGGGACTCGAATAAAAAATGTAGGTACCTATCCATAGTTACTAGGGAGGTAGGTATACAAACTAATAAGTAGGTAACAAAACATGTAAACACCTACTTACCTATCTCCTTATACCATTGCTGACGATGCTTCAAACGGTATTTCATGGTAGGTAGGAACCTAACAGTTTTCTGTGCGTAATGTCAAAGCGAATAAAAGTATTTTCCTTTCTTTCAAATATTGACGAAAGTAAACACATTAAACAAGTTTATATTTCACGATTGTCGGCCTAAATTACCGCAATTTCCCCAAAATCTAGCAAATTTTTAATATGTGATAAATCCCTCATCGGCCTTGGTATGTTTGGTACCCAATGACGATTTCCCTGCCATCGTTACGACGATATTACAATTTAAGTTTTACGATTTTATATTTTTTTATTTAGGGTATTTTTTACTTGTTCATTGAAAGCGATTCAGTATAAATAGTATAGACACCTAACAATACCTTCACGGATTCGTGATAAATTGTACCTTCATAAATTGTATAGCATAGCAGTACCATTTTTATCCGCTCGAATAGAATATCATATTATATTGTTACCATTTCTATTGTTGTGAAAATTCTTACCATTTATTATAAAGATACGACACCCACGAATCGACAACCTAGCCTACTAGCAAGCCACGACAGCAGCAGCAATTGTATTGTACTACTTTACATTTATTTCCGAAATCTAATTAGATGACGAAACGTATAATGTAGCCCAGATAAAATGTAGTATTTCGCAGTAACAGTGATTGAAGTAGCACATTAGGTTTTCAAAGAGTAACTCAAACTAGTTGCACAACGCTATTCTGTCAAAATCCCAATTGGAATGACCAGCTGATGAGACAGACTTACTCACTCATTCACGTCATTCATTCATCAGTATTTTTCTGTCGTTTGTCACGTTTGGTTGTGTATTTTTATTTTGTGAATATTTTGTGAGATCATTGTTATTTGTGTTTATTATCTAATGTAATTAAGTGTCGGAAAGACTGAAATATACAAAATGCCTGTGTTCCACACGAAGATTATTGAGAGTATCTTGGAGCCAGTTGCTCAACAGGTGAGAATTATTGAACTCGTTATTATTTATAGAAAAATGTTCTAGTTACTCGTGTAGGTGTTATATCTTCAGATTATTGTTTACAGCGGTCGTTTACTACACGTTATCGGTATATTATGTCATAGCAGTGATTAACGCGGGAGGTATGCATGCCATGGAAATTACTTTATTTGGTAGTGTAGCTGTGTCGGCCTTTTTGGTTGATTTAACGGTCGGAGGGTGTCAATTATATGCTGGTTAACCTTGGTCGATGTGCGAACTTGCGGAGTGATTCAGTTTTCGTTTTCGGTTTTTTAATTAAAGAATATTTTGCGATGAACAGAACGGGTAACTACTGAGCACAACGTAAAATATAAAACGTAAACAAACTAGGGAGGCACCCTTTACAATGAAAACTGTCAAAAATGATTATTACCTACTCAAAATGAGAGTAGTTGTTAACACTTTTTCTCGTATCCCGAGGTAATTATTAGGTTAGGACACTTTTCTTCTGCATAACCTCTCAATGAGAAAAGAGGAACCCAATAACTCACAGTTATAAAAATTAAGAATTTACCTAGCTACATTAATCAGGGAAGTGACAACACAGACGGTAAAAAAAATAGTTGGATGGACTGTTTTCGCTTAAGTACCAAGAACAATAAGCAAAATACCCGCACCATCTAGTAATTAAAATTAAAGCTATACATATGGACCACTAGCGCGAACTTCTTAAATTTATTTAAATACAATTTTTCATTGTAATTTTGTGTTAAATACAATTTAAACATATTTAAGAAGTTGGTGCATATGGCCCTACAAGTGTCTATAAGAGATCTATTTACAGAAATAAATAAAATTGAAATCATTAGTCATTTGGGATAAGCGGTGCCAGATTTCTAAGGCCTAAGGGCCCAGCCAATCCAGTGGCACAAGTCCCAGTGGCTCTACCTACAAATAAGCTCAAAATCCTAGGGGCCCTAGACCGATAAGTCCAGGCCTGAGGATAAATGCAGGAGAATTTATAAAGATAAATATATAGTGTTTTATGAATGAATAGCACTTGAGCTTCTCATTGAAACAAGAACCATTCTTATCAAACTTAAAACAAATAACCATTAAAGAGTGTGGTCACTGACTCACCTGTTTTCAATACCATTATGAGTAATAGATCAGGTTTAAAGGTCATCATTGAATATAAACAGAGGCAGGTTGTTGGGTTATCATTGATTATTGTCATGTATCTCAATATTTTTTCATCTCATGACCACCGTAAGATGTCAAAAAATTAATAGTTTCTGAAAATTAGGCAACTCTCACGACAATATATGAATTTTACATTTATCAGTTTGGTGTCGGCTAATTTTCAGTTTAGATTTTAGGGTTCTGTACCGAAAGGGTCCAAATAGAGCCCTATCGCTGTCAATCACATGTCTGTTGATCACACAATTTTTTAACTTCCCTTTATAATTATTATCTCTGTAGATACCTACCTTGTATGTCAAAAAAGCTTATTTCTAATCATAGAAATCTCGTATTCAAAAATATATATTTGAATCTCTAGATTTACAAGGTTATCTTTCTACAGTGAAAAATTATAAATTTGATTGCAGTATAGGTATTTTTATCTTTACTTAGCATGTATGCAAGTAAATAAAACAGGTTATGTCAGTAGTCAAGGTGGTAACTGGAAGGTCCATTTAGTATCTAAACATGACTTCTCACTGATAAATTGATAATAATCCTACCTACTTACTTTTAATATCAAACAATATTATTCCTAAGATTAACCAGCCAATGTAAACCCGTAATGGCTCTACTGACTTCAAAATTGACAATTCATTTTTGAGACAAGTAGCCCATCTCCTTCCCCAAGGTAGGTATAATCCATTTCTTGACCAAAATACATCAAAATCAGTGACTGCCTCGTTAGTTAGTTCAGTTCGGAGTTAGGATTTGCGCCCATTTAATAAGCTAGCAAATTTATTCCATCTTCCTGACTTGATAGGAATCTGTTTTACAGTCTGATCTAATTTGAGTGTTGCACTAATTTCTAAACAAACAGACTTGCTGCACAGTCTCACCTTGCACATGGTTTATGTTATGTTGTCTTTGTTATTATCTGCTTGGAAGTGAGAGTTTTGTTTTTCAAATACACACTTTGAGACGAAAAGTTTGAAAAACAAATTATATATTTTTTTCTACTTCTACTATAGCTAAAGAGACGAATAAACTCAAAAACTACTCAAACGCTTAAAAAAAATTCACCTATGGACATGGAAAGCGACATAATTCCGGTATAGCTTAAGCTATATTGTTAATCGAGTTAAGCATTGTCGCGAGTGATACCGCGGGATACAGCTAGTTACTAAATAAGAGAGGGAACAAGCCCTGTCGCGACACGGAACCACTACGGAACTTCACAAACTATTTAATAAAAGTACAAACGAATATTCCAGGCGCAGTTGTTTTTTTACATAGTTTCTCTCACACCCGTTATCCCTGCAGGGTTAGACAGAGGTTTAGCGATCTACACTCACACTCTTAACAGTTAGTTGAGTTGAGTCCTACTGAGAATAATAATTTCGAAATATCGAAGGAGGAATTCTCGTACTGAATTCTAATAACAAATTCATGACTCAATAATTAATTTGATTTACGACACATATCAAGTAGGGAGCCATAGCATTGAAGAACGCTAGTAATTTTAAGCGGTTCTCCATGCGGGTAATGAATGGGTCAACTGCAGTATGACCATGATTGCGAGCCCCAAAAATAGAAGTCGGTCACTGGTTCTTATTTAGCCGGACATTTTGCCCTGAAAGTCTGACACACTGATTTCTTTATAAGTGTCTTTAATTTAAACGCGGGAGAAGCATGTTCCCGCACGAATGGGCCGGCACGACCGGGGTGATACCACGACCTCATAGAAAACCGGCGTGAAACAACGCTTACGTTGCGGTTCGCCGAGTGAGTGAAGATACCGGAGGCCCAAAACTCTTTCAAATGCGGGCAACGCACTTGTGACTCCTCTGGTGTTGCGGGTATCCATGGGCGGCGTTAATCGCTTACCATTAGGCGATACGAACCATAAAATAAATGTGTGGTGTCCGTGTGAGTCCCTCGCGCGCTTTCGTTCGGCATCCTTTACGGGGCGGGGTTGACCAAAAGCCTTATAAGACTTAAAAGTCCGGACTTGTATATTTGGCCGGACATGTCTGTTAAAAGCCGAACACCTGGCTGCGCTAAGAGCACACTTGTGTGTGGCGCGTGCAGATAGAATGTCGCATGGCGCAGCCCTACGTGATGAAAAGAAAGTGTTAATTATGGAGTAAAAATCCCGATCACGACATGGCGTGTACTCCGTTCTCGGTTGGAGTTGGATACGTAATAGCCTTTTTTAATAAAGTGCCTTGAATTGTGATTTATGCTGGCGGTCATGACTCAGAGATGCTCTCGTGCGTAAACCACGTGGATAATTTAAAAACAACAGTTAAATATAGGCACAAAGTTTTATGTCAAGGTCAGTCATAAGCATCCATATTAAACTTTACTACATAAAATGATTTTGGACACATTTTGAAACATGTATGAAGCCATTAAATAACTAGTTGTTTAAATTAAATCATCATACAAACAATGGTCCATTACGGGTCTTCAACCGTGAAGTCACGAGTTCGATGACTGACATTGTATGTTTGACAGGTCTCCAAGGCAGGCCCACATCTATGGTAAAAATATGTGGATATTTTATGCGTAGCGATGCAACGGTATTTGCAGATTTTCAACTGAGACACAGTCAAGACTGTTGGTGATACTGTGTGATACGTTAGCTTTCGCAGTTAAATTGGGATGTTTGGACTTATCAGTCATCGAGCGTCGTAAATTTGAATTTTCAGCAACCTCAGACTAGTACAAAAACATTTGTAATAACTGGGACAATGTCACGGATTACACGGATGTCGAAGATACAGATAAATTGAAATAATGTGTATTGCCTACACCAAAAATAAAGCAAAAGATATTATTAGATAGGTCATTATCGAGGAGTTAAAATGGGCACTGTTGACGCACCATGGTATGATTATTAATACAAAAAAAAACTTAAATGATTTAGAAGAATTGCTAAATGTACTTGTCCATTTAAGCCTATAAGCCATAATTAGTACTTGCTCTAAAATAATATGGATGGATGAGAAAATTCATATTTTCTCCCATCTTATAGGTAGTGCCAATGTCGTACCTTCATCATAACTGCGCCTCAGTTGAAATGCAGAGTTCTACGACCTCAGAGTTGGAACATAAATCTTTTGACATTTATGGCCCAGCTCTGTCTGGGCGTTACAATCCCAGAGCTAGTTACCTAATAGGCTATGCTTTTACGACACGAAATGTCTCTTACTGGAGTATTGAATACCACCATATTTGCTTGTTGAACCACCGCGTACAAATAAAAGTAACAAAAGCGAATACTTTTATTTGAACACGATGGTTCAGTTCGGTGGATTTCGGTAAGAGTCAAGTTAGCAAGGAAGCAAGGACCTTGACATGCTATTTTGGTAGTAGTGGACCCTAATACCGACTGTTTGAAAGGAAAGCCGGTAGGAATTGAGTTGTCTGAAGACCTCGCCACTGCTCGGTGTGATTCATTCGCAGGGAAATTACAACTCATATTTGAGACCATGTGCAGTAGACTAGTGGCGAAAAGCGAACACACTTAATAAAAACAAGAAAGTTCGCATGTCACATTTCACTGATCAAACCCGAAAGCGAGATTCGGCGTAGCAATAATGCGTCAAACGTCAAACTGAATATATGTCTTGATAATTGTAATTATCAAACGAGTTTTACAGTCAGCAGCAGCACTACCAGTCGTAGTCGTCCCACGTGTTTCAGCAATTAGGGCAGGTGCCCAACCTCGACTATATCCGCCGCTATTTTTGTCATGGGACTGCGGGCCGCCCTACCGTACCACTGGTCACGCCAAGGTCGCCTTGGTAGTATACCTCGAGCAAGAATAGATTTTGTTGTTCTTTTATTATGGAATTTAAAAGGGTAGTCTTTGTTCCTATTTGTTAGTGAAAGTTTTGTTTCAGCCAAAAGGTTGTGATTGCCTTAGAGGAAGTTGAATCAAAAAGGTTTCATATTTATTGGTTTTGTTTTTTGAGACTGCGCATCGCAAACTCGTACTAGTAAAACAACAATGGTTTCATTATTCTAAATTTTGTGTTTTTGATTTTATCGATTTCTATAATATCAACAAGCACTGCAAATTCTTTGTAAGATTATAAAATTCCATTTAGATATCAGAGCAATCTGATGGTAAGCGAAGATGTATTCCATAATGGAGCATCATGAAACAAACATACTTTAGCAAGTAATCACAAATCGTGCAGACTTTTGGAAAGCAGGCGCCGGCGTCGCAATAAATAATTCAGTCCGACAACGTCATTACACTATTGAGAGCGAAAACGATTCACTCCTAGTAATACGACGTTCACAGAGCTCCAACTCAGCGGAGTAATAGTAATGACATGTATAAATTATTGTGCTGGTCTGGCACTGTTACAGTAAATATGCAGGGCTGCCTATTATCCAGTGCAAATCGCTTAGAAGGCTATTGAAGGAGCTCAGATATTTAGGAGTTGTTACATTGAACTGGATGCCTATTTCCGATGGTGTGCGAGATTTATAGATTAACCTGGAAACAAGGTTGGACTGGCGAATGAGATATAATAGTTAACGCTGTTTTTGAGTGTTTAAAAAGGCTACTAAAATGATTATTCCCGTTGCTTATTAAAAATTGACTCCTCCAGTTTTAAAAATATTCAGTCTCTTAACTTTATGGAGAAAATCGTCTTATTAAAAAACAACTTCGTTTTCCAAGTCTTCGTCATCGGCTTTTACGATGTTTTTGGCATTTAAATAAAATGTAATAGAGCCTGTGATTTGTTTTCTGCGTCAATGTAATGTCAAGTTACACGTCCCTGTTAGTAAAATGTATATTAGTTTTTCTTCTGAAAGCTTTTGCATTTTAGTGCCAAAACAAGTATTTATAAGGCTAATCTATAGAAAATGGACAAAGCATTCGGTATTCATCCCGCGCATTCCCACTTCTATAAATAAACTGTAGGCTCAGTCCCAGTTTGTGTTTTAACCTTTTTGCTTTTTACCGTCTGGGTTCAGACTGTATTATGTATAACGCCATGGTATTATGTATAACGCCTTGAAACGCGTTTCTTTCGTCTCACAGCTTTCTCGATACCGCTCCTAAACAGAGAGGACGATTAGGATAAATTTAAGCAACTACTTAAATAACAGCTATGATTTTGAATACTCTAAGGGCCGCTTGCACCAACTTCAAAATTATATTTATATTGTATGTAAACACATTTAAAATGTTGGTGCAAGTGGCACTAAGAATATTTTTTGTTCGAAGTTCGCGGCAATTTTTGTTAGCTAGCTGAGAACGTTAAATTAGGTAACGCAACGCCTATGTGGACTCCTTGCTACATCATGAAATAAAGTATCATTTTTATTTTCTTAAAATAAAAACTAAACAAGTGTTTTAAGCTAGAAAACATTTCAACAAGCCCCAGATCTTGATGAAATAGGTATCTGGAGACTACATTTATAAGGATTATTTATCTAATTATCGAACTCTTGCTTTGAGCCATTGTCCGCACAGCTGCTATAAGTTTAACAAACTGCTAAACTACGGATGTCAGCGTAAAACTTTAGTTTTGATTTGACCAAGCTAGTGTGGTGATTTTCATTTAAAACAAAATTATTTTCGACACGCTAACTGAGTGAGACTGAGTTTCGTTAATGTCTTCATTGAAGCGATTCCCAAAAACTTAAAACGACGAGAAATCAACATAATCTTCTGTATACAAAGTGATAATGTTGCCAGGTGATATAATTCAAACATTCTATATTTAAATATTGACTCACTGGCAGTTTTTTATCGTTTTAGCGCGCTGCGTTCGCGCCTAAATTTAAATTTGGAATCGACCGGGAACCATTTCGTAACGGTTTTATTTTTATTTTTGTTTAATAGCGATATAAGTTAGTGGTCGAATGTGTTGATTTGTAAATCTGGATCAAACATTAAAGGTTTGTTTTTGTTCAATCAGGTCACTTTGTTTACGCTAACATAGATTGATGGTAAACAGTTTCCTTCATTATCGGTTTGTCAGGGGAATGTAAGATACCAAATTATGAGGTCATAACTGGCAAATAGCTCCTTGTGTTTTGATATCTGAATACGAGAACTTGTAACTAATGAAGAGTATTGAAGACCTGGAAACTAATCCAGGTAGTTCGTACTTATTACCGCATTTACATACATACCATCACGCCTGTATTCCCCTGAGGGTTAGGCAGAGGTGTACTGATGTACACCCACAGTTCGCCTGTATGTCTAGGCCCCATGTAGGGGGCGAGCTTATTGCCATTAATTGGGCACAAATTCCTAATTCCGAGCTGTTACTGGGAATTTCATAGAAAAACCCAATAACACTTTGCTCGACCTGGGAATCGAACCCAGGACCTCTAGCGTAGCAGTCGCGCTCGGGACCACTTGGCTAATGAGGCATTTGCATACAAATATAGGCATTATGTAGGTACTTCATAAATTAATATCTTCTGATTGAATAAATTATAGGTAGTTATCGAGGTTGCTACATTGATTGAACACATTGACACGAAACAAAGAGCAATAAAAAAACCTATAATAAATTGTAATTTAGAAGTGGAGAAGTTTTTTGCAGATAGGCCATTGGTTTCCAAAGCAGCCTGAACCTCGACTCATCTCATAAAATCTTCTAAACTCGGAACTCACCTGTTGATGTGTTGAAGAAAAAGTGTCCTGCCACCATGGTGAGGTGACATGAGGATTTTTCGTGGTAACAAAGAAGGGTACGTTCAGTAATGATGCAGAGGTGTGAGTCGAGCGACTTACGAAATGCTGGCGGTTTGAACCAGCCATCATAGTCCAATACTATTCTCATCCATAGATAAATAAAAAAAATATATAATAGGTACTTAAATCTAGTTTATTAAAAAAATCGAGGCACATAATATTTCAATATAATTATGCATCTTAATTCTCTAAGTCACAGTACCTAGATCCTGGTGCCCAAGAAGAATAGATTATCTGCTTTATCTACAATATCTGACTTGGCCGGTTATTAACCCATCACAAAAAACAATAAAACTTTAATTACTTCTGTCTTCTTAAGAGTAATTCTGCTAGATCAGCTTTAGCTCTGGCTTCTCTGAGTTTTTCTTTTAAAAGTTGATATTCTAAGTTGTGTATTGCTGTCGCCCGTTCCTCTTTACTATTATGTTCTTGTTGTAAACATCTTATTTTTTCCTTCATAAAGAGCATTTCTAACTGGTGATGTTCTGAGGGTTGTTGTAATTCTGATATGTGATCAGTTGAATTTTGTTGTTGGTGATTACTATATGCTGTATTGTTTAGGCTATGTGGTGGGGATTGCACTGCATTTGTGTATTCAATATCTACAGGATATGAATTGATAGGAGACATCGGTTCAATTTTCACTGCATTAATCAATGGTGTATCAGGATGAGTGATGTTTTGGGATTCCTCATTTGAAGCCAGTTCCGAGTTTATATTGCCTAATACTGTTTCTGCAAATAAATTCTTATATAAGCTTCGAAATCATTAATATTCTATGTATGAGTATGCAAAATTTTGATGTCTAGCGATTTGTTAAAATATTCCTATACTCTTTATTAATAAGCCAACCTTTTATCATATTGAAAAAATTAAAAATTATTTAAGACAACAATTCTGTAAAGATTACTCTTGATATTTGTATTTAATATAAGTATTATTTATTTTATCACTTGCTTAAATGGGGAAGGAAAATATTGTAAAGAGACCTGCATTGATCATTGCCTAAGTGATCTGTGAGGTTTCTGTAAGACCTGGGCTCATGAGAAAGTAAATAAATTGATGATACCTACCTACAAAATTGTCAGAGTCCATTGAACTATCTACCAAGATAACTGCATCTGTTATGGCCTGGACATTATCATTTGTTATTTCATTCATGTTGCTCCTTGTCGGAATATGCTGGCATCTGGCTTTTCCTGATTTGTAATGGTGCTTTAAGTTCAGCCAAAGTGTTTTTAATTGTTTAGATGTCCTCTGAACAAAATATTGCTTGGTTGAATTAATTACATAGTCACAAGGTAAAACCTGTGATTGATGAAATTGGTTGTGAAATGGTTTTTTTAAAATGCCTTGAAAGCAAAAATACTTATTCAGGTAACAGGTAAAATCTAGGTAATATGAAAAACATATCATTAAAAATGACATAACATACCTTCACGCCTGTATTCCCCGTAGGGTTAGGCAGAGGCGTACTAATGTACACCCACAGTTGGCAATGTTTAGGTCCCATGTAATAGAGGGCAAGCCAATTGCCAATAACCGTGCACAAATTCCAAACTCCGAGCTGCTATTGGGAATTTCATAGAAAAACCCAATAACACTTTGCTCAACCTGGGAATCGAAGCCAAGACCTCTAGCTTAGCAGTCGGACTCAGGACCACTAGGCTAATGAAGCAGATCATTGAAAACATTGCTTTTATTTGCAAAAAAAAATAGAAACCATGAATCCATGATTATTTTTTTTGTTCAACCACACTATCATAATTTATTTAATAATAATAAATAAATATTTTGCAACATTTTACACAGCACCATCAAGTCCCAAACTAAGCAGAGCTTGTACTATAGGTACTAGACAGTGGATATAATACTTATATACTTTTATTTTGTAAATACATACGGTAAGTATGTATTTACAAAATAAAAGTATATTATAAAATTGCTATTATAAAATTGTAAAAAAGCTGTCCATTGAAGATATTAAAAAAAAACAAGTTGGTTAGGGTATATAAAGGAGCCCAAACCCAAAAATGTGATTTTTAAAATTCTTGTCTGTTTGTTACGGGTTGGCCCCAAAACTACTGAATAGATTTTAATTTTGTTGTCACTGTTAGAAAGTAGGTATGAGTGAACTTCTTATCTCAAAAATAATTTAATGAATCCTGAGATATGTTTGACCTATCTGATGTATACATACCCATACAAAGACGAGATCATCAATGTTGGTTTTCTATTTTACTCCTAATAAGTATAGCTTCATGTGCGTGGGCAAAAGCTAATAATACTTAAGAAACAACCTAACAAACACCAACATTTATATTCATCACATAAATATTTGTCCTATGGGAATCGAACCCACAACCTCATGGTCAGCAGTCCGTTACTAGAACCACTAAACCACAGAGATTGTCAATATTAATGTTACTCAAACACTTGCAAACTATGTAATTTCTAGCTTTAAACTTTAAGCATTGAATTTCAAGGGCCACTTGCACCAAATTCTTAGGTTTAAAGATATTTATTCTCAAACAAGACAAACAGTCACTTACATGAGAACAATGATAAGATCACAATAAAGTCGTTCGATTAATCACTTTTCTAACACAATTAGTAATAATACACTACATATAATAACAACAATTTATAATAATTACACACAATAGTTTTGAATAACATAATGTGCCAGTTTAGATTTAAATGCGTTTAGTGAACTTTCATTTTTAATCACTGATGGTATTTTATTATAAAGTTGTGCACCTTCATATGTAAACATTTTTTTTGCCGTAATTTGTTCTAATTCTTAAATGTTTAAACACAATTTTTCATTGTAAATTTGTGTTTAAATACAATATTTAAGAACTTTGTGCAAGTAGTTTCTTAAATGCAATGCTTCAAGTTTAAAGCAGTTATTCATTGCATGAATTTGAACATGAGCTCTTAAGCAGTCCAGGCAGCACATTCGCGGGTTACATTATGATGCACGTAATCTACAAAGGCGTCCAAGTGTTGATCACTGCTTGAGTAATGTTTGTTATTTTATGATATTATTATGATAGTATTAAATCTATGTTTATATATAGATTACTACTTTTTATCATTCTGGAATATGAGAAAAGATTTGTAAACAACTCGGTTGCAATAAAATTTATAGTTGGTACTTAAAACAATTTAAGTATGTTAAACTTACGGGTATGTTTACCACAGGACTTGAGTTAAACTCTGCAGTTATTCTATGCCACGCTAAGTTCTTCATCTTCAATGTTGATTTCTTGTTTTCTATAATCATAGAGTAATTCAATAATATTTGTGAAAACAGTAACTTTTCAACATGAGTATATACGATTCTAGATGCCATTGTGTCAATCTCAACGCAAACTCTAATCTAAACTGTGTCATCCTGCCGAGGACGAGTGACACTGACTGGCTGTCAGTGGCTGTCAAACGATTGTCATTTCTTAGTCTAACTTACAATTGCGTTTCGTTGTTCCATTTTCTTTCATCAAATATGTTTTAAAAAACTATAAAGATACTACGCCGTCGAAATAAAATTTGTTTGTTTAAAAGTATTATTTTTTATTTAAAAATCTTTATAACGTATTAAGCTAAAATTTATTTGCCTTTATAAGAACAAATAATTTTACTTATTCACCGCACCGACTAAACGTAGTTCATTCGTTCAATTGTTTCGATAAAACTAAGTACAATAGGTAGGTTCGCGCTTAGTGTAATCAGATGCACTTGAGATTGAGATCGTGAAGTGGTCGATTTTGTAATGATGATGTATGAATGTTATACTGACTTTTTTCAGTTTACATGTAAATAAATAATTTAGCCTTACATAATCACCTATGGTGTCCTACTGCTGGGCAGCGGGTCTCCTCGCAGAATAAGAGGGATTAGGCTATAGTCCGCCACGCTCACCTATTGCGGGTTGGCATAGGCTATATATCATCACGCTACGCGGACGACGTCGCGGGCAGAAGCTAGTAGGTATAAAAAGCTGAAGAGTTTGTTTGTTTGCTTGAACGCGCTAATCTCAGGAACTACTGGTCCGATTTGAAAAATTCTTTCAGTGTTAGATAGCCCATTTATTGAGGAAGGCTATAGGCTATATATCATCACGCTACGCGGACGATGTCGCGGGCAGAAGCTAGTGATACCATCAACAGACGTCGCAGCGTTCACTATTAGGTATTAGGCGTTTGAACACATTCTTCCAACAGGCTATAAAATCATGATTGATACATCACTATAGGTATAAAATATAAGAAATTACTGTGTCCAATATGCTGTAAAAACTGCCTAAACTGTTTAAATTGTACCGCAATTTGTATTTAAACGAATGAATACATAAATAAACTGTCTTAATGCCCCAATGGTCACAGCCACATATATACTCACTAGCTTCTGCCCGCGACTTCGTCCGCGTAGCGTGATGATATATAGCCTATAGCCTTCCTCAATAAATGGGCTATCTAACACTGAAAGAATTTTTCAAATCGGACCAGTAGTTCCTGAGATTAGCGCGTTCAAGAAAACAAACAAACAAACAAACTCTTCAGCTTTATATATTAGTATAGATTTCTTACGCTATCCATTCTTGTAACTGGTCGTTGTTGTAATAAGTGGGTCAAATATTAAAATGTAAATTATAAATAGATGTTACAATGAGCGCATTTGTATTTCAAATCCCCTTACTCAGCTTGTTTGAGATTGAAAGTAACGTGATCGGTGAGCTCGGTGGGCGCACGCGCAGTGAATAGTGGCGTGTTTCATAAAACACATAATATCGCGCTTGTTCCCGGGTTAGTTAGAAGTGTACTAATGTACCTAAGTACTTACACCCACAGTTCGCCGATATATTTTTAGGTCCCATGTAATAGGGGGCGAGTCAATGATAATCTTTTTATTTTCATTGGGGCGAGTCTATTGCCATTAACCGGGCATAAAACTATCATCGCAATTTCTGGGCAATATCGATATCCTGAGGATAGACTGTTTGTCAGGCTTTTTGGGTTCTGACATTAAGTATTCTATGTATAATATCATGTAATATTCTAGAAGATTCCCCAGGAGTTTAGTGAAACCACCGTTTAGCGTTATAATTTATTCTGCAATGACATGCAACATGACAAACCAATAATATATGGCATCCATCATAGGTTTTGGGTAGCCCACATATCTATATTACTTATTACTAATATATAAAGCTGAAGAGTTAGTTTGTTTGTTTGCTTGAACGCGCTAACCTCAGGAACTACTGGTCCGATTTGAAAAATTCTTTCAGTGTTAGATAGCCCATTTATTGAGGAAGGCTATAAGCTATATATCATCACGCTACGCGGACGAAGTCACGGACAGAAGCTAGTAATTGATAAAGAGGCCATATAAGAAAACACTCGGCATTTAGATTAGCACAATGTTTGTGTAATCGGTCGTAGGTTCGATCCCCGCACGAATAAACGTTTGTATAACCTACAGACAGTTGTTTATCTATCACAAAAATATCTTTGTGATCGTCTAAATCTAGATAAAAAAATAACTAGGTTTTAGTGCAAGCGACTTGTGTGTGTATATCTATAAACGCAATAACTATACACGTGTGAAAATCAAAGAGTAGGGCAACGTTTTTTTTAAAAAAGATCGTGTTGTTGATGTTAGTGAAGCATTTGATCAAAACAGCGAGCTAGCAGTTGACTGGCAATATGCCAAGAAATCGCTCTGAAGAACTGCCTCATTAGGTCATTACCATTAGCCTAGTGGACCTAAAAGCGACTGCTACGTCCTAAACTTTATTTGGTTTTTCTATGAAATTCCCAGAAGCAGTTTCGCCCTATTACATGGGTCCTTAACATAGTGAACTGTTGGTTCAAGTTCAAGTTCAAATGTTTTTATTTCAAATAAGCTTTTACAAGTTTATGTTTATGTTTATGAAACGGTATGATTATATTTGCACGGTTCCAAAAGTTTGATCCTATGGAGAACAATCTGGCAAGAAACTCCATGGACACTCTTTTAAAATATAATTATGATGTACAATATTGAGATGATAATTATGATGTGTGGAAATTAAAGGTTACTTAATGTTCAAGTTTGTTTGTTCCGAAGTCGATCATATTAACGAAGCTTCGTAGTATTAGATAACCCGATGTCATTTTAAGAGAAAAATAATCTATGTGGTAAAAACACACACCATCAAAGCAGCCAAATGAAACTAGGCGTCTACTTAGACATGCTACAACGTAAACACATACAGGTTCTGTTGTGATAAACAATACTAACCCTAAGAAGACATACCCCATTCCTAATCCTTCGGGGAATACAGGCGTGATGGTATGTGTTGATGATCGCTTTAAAGAATCCTCCAGTTCTGCACAACCTATGATTGCAAAATTGGCGTGAAGAATTTATACGGTCGGGCGAAATTTTATAATAGCTAAGCTGTCACCGCTCAACTCACCATATGGTCGACGCCCACGCGTGGTTGTGGCCGTGGACTTATTGAACATTACGACACTGTTCGAACATAGATTTTATTATTTGCCATATTTATAAAGGTGGGAGGTCTATATGACTTCATTTGCATAAAAAACTGTGTAAAAATGTGTGTTTCTTTTATGGCATAGGGCGGCAAAGGAGTAGACGGTTCACCTGATGGTAAGCGATTACCGTCGCCCATGGACACCCGCAACACCAGAGGAGTCGCAAGTGCGTTGTCCGCCTTTGGGTTTGGGCCTCCGGTATCCCTCACTCACTCGGCGAAACACAACCGGTCTCGCAATGGTTTTCGGTGAGACCATATCACTCCGGCCGTGCCGAAGCATGGCTCTCCTACGAAAACCTGTACACAGTTTTTTAAAGATTCCTCCTGAACTATAGAACAAGGCGTGAGTCTTCGTGGTCATGTAATTAAACAGACACCGAAACAAATGTCCCCGGAACACACAAATATTGTGACTTACTTGACTTGGGTGTATCAGACCCACGACAAGAGACCGTGCAGTAAATAATTCATGCCTCGTTCATCATCATTAAGTAAACTTGTTAAAGGATAAAATATATGTCCCTATATTATAATAACTCATCTTTTCTCTTCTCTACTATTATAAAATTGTAAAACAGCTGTGTCTGTACATTGCAGATATTAAAAAAAAACAAGTGGGTTAGTAGGATATAATAAACGCCTCCGAACCCAAAAATGTGATATTTTAAATTCTTGTCTGTTTGTCTGTTTGTTACGGGTTGGCGCAAAAACTACTGAATAGATTTTAATTTTGTTATCACTGTTAGAAAGTATGTGCTCCAACTTAAAAACTGGTATACTTCTTATCTCAAATAATTAAACGGAACCTCACATAGGTACACCCTGAACTCTCTAATGTATAGAGACCCATACAAAGAAGACATCATCACTGTTGGTTTTTGAGCTTCAAGTGAGCGAAGCCGCGGGCAGAAGCTAGTTCCTATATAAAGTTGGCGCTATGGAAATAAGTTCTGACTGGATCTAGAAAAAAACAGGTGACGTAACCTAAATTAAATACCCTGACGAAATGCGATGCGTGAAATCGCAATATTCGACCTGTAGGCACAATGATAAAGTTGATATTGTAACTAACACCTAAGACTTTCACTTCATTACTCACATGGTACATAACTAGGTACATATTTACCTAGACGGGTTGACGTTTCCATTTAGTAATTCATTTGATAACTTATCGTCGAGTTGACTGCACGTGTCACCTTCTCCTTATTTATATAAATTAGCTTGTACTCATCCCTCAGTCTTCTTTTTCTTTTTCGGGTGCCTCTGCACTACTGGAGGTTCGCCGTCAGCTCAGTGAACGTCTCCCGATCTTGTGCCAAGCGAAACAGATCTTCGACGCTGGCAATACTGGTCCACTCGCGGATGTTTCGCAACCAAGACTTTTTTCTCCGTCCAACACGTCGCTTGCCTTCGATTTTGCCCATCATGATCAATTGGAGGAGGTCGTATTTCTCATGTCCCTATCATATCCCTCCGTAACCATGCCAGCGAACATCACATTTACCTCTGCCTGACCTTTCGACTACACGCGCAAGAGTATCCTAAAATGCCCATATAAGGCGGTTTCTAAAAAGTCGTCATCATTGAAAATCACGTTTGAAAAGAGCATACGAAATTTACAAGATTCTAAATATCTCAGTCGAAGTCTCCAAAACTCAATTAAGTGTCGCTACATTGAATCGCAAAAACCGTCTCTGTTGCAATATGTATAAGGTTGTTGTCATGTTTGCTTTAGACCTAAGAGCTAACCCTAGTCGAGTACAGTCAGCATCAGATATATCTAGCTGTAAGTACAAAATTATTCAAATTATCTGGACTATACAGAAAATTAAATCATAGTTCAATCGGAGAAGGGATATTTCAGAATGAATATAATAGGCTGCCATTTTCATTCTAGCATGAATTTTTTCTTATTTTTTTTGTGTATTATAAAGATGCCAAACTAACAAGCATACCGCAACCCCGCGCGTTATCATATTGAGACCTCTGTTGTCATCAGACTCATTCATCCAAAATTTACACTGTGTTGTCTACATTACACTTCAAACACACAACTAATTCAGCATATTATTGCTTTGCGACAAAACTTAGCATAGTACAACCTAAAACATCCCATCTCCCGTTGAGATAAAGTTTAATTTCGTTCGTATTTTACGATATATAAGAGTGAGTAGTCTGTTCGCCCAGTAGTAAGTATGCTGACTGTACATCCCATTGTCACCTTGACCCACTGTGTCGTCGATACGCCGCTGGCTATTACGACTACAGAGAGCCGGTTCTGGGAACACTTAGGTACAGTTTAGTATACTTGTTTGTTTTCCCTGTATGAGACATTGGGCTTAATTAGGGATCGCGGAAAGGCGTTTTGAACCTTGTGGTTTAGAGGATAGGGACTTAATAAAAGGTTAAACAAAGGAAATATAAAGACAGAATCATTTTCATAATTTATTACGTTGATTCTAAATTCGTAACCTATTTACTGTTCTGCTTATGATGAGTATCGGTCTCAGAATGTAAAAACTTCACACGCTTCTCTCAGAAATGAAGGGTTCCTCACGATGTCTTCCTTAACCAGCCTTGGAAATTGATACCTAAGACTTAGGCAGTATAATGGTCATTATATAACTAGGCTGTTTACTGCTTTCTTAATTTCCATATGATTTCGAATAAAGCACGACTCAAAAACTGTATTTTTCTTAGATGTATTTACATACTACATGGTACGGGTACGAGGCTCAAAATGCAGTGTTCATGACTGCATTTAAGCCGTGTGACTGTAGGTACACTTCACGGTTCTCTCTGTAGATTTCTATACCCTACAGAGCTAATTGATTCGAACTCTGGATACAAATTAGCGACATTCAACGCATAATTAGTAATTTTGTCTAATATGGTTTTAATTGCGCATATATTGTTGGTAGAACTCTGCCGCCGTTCATTCGGGATGGTATTCCCACATAAATTTTATTAGCTAAGTTACTCGGCAAACTGAACACTGCAAACTAAACTGCCTCATTAGCCAAGTGGTCCTGAGCGCGACTGCTACGCTAAAGGTTCTGGGTTCGATTCCCAGGTCGAGCAAAGTGTTATTGGGTTTTTCTATGAAATTCCCAGTAGCAGCTCGGAGTTTGGAATTTGTGCCCGGTTAATGGCAATAGGCTCGCCCCCTATTACATGGGACTTAAACATACCGGCGAACTGTGGGTGTACATTAGTACGCCTCTGCCTAACCCTTTGGGGAATACAGGCGTGATGGTATGTTATGTTAAGTTACTCGGCAAAGAGGTCTAATGATTGATATAATTGGTATTGCTGGGGTCTATAAGCTGCCGCTGTCGCCCGTACACATCGTTCCCATAGCTCTCTAATCTATAGGTATTATATACAAATCTCCTATACAAAATCTTAACACCTTAAACATACACACACACTACACAGTCTACTACTACTACTACCACACTACGCAACTATTCTTAACACATGTTGTATGATTCGAAAGTTTCTAATATCTTCTACACTATCATCCACATATTCAATATAAACTTTACACGCTTGGCTTTGGCCTTCATGTGAGGTATTTTAAACTCTCAAAAAGAGAAGAAAAATGGAAGAATAATAATACAATACTACTTTTCTATATTGTTCTTCCTATATTTCCATGTACTAAAACTGCTAAGCTATCAATCTGTCTGGCACATATTTAGGTCGCTGTGACCGCCAGCTACGTAATCTTCGACAAACACAATCATCCGCCGGCTATAACGTCGGGGTTGAAATGCCGCGCCCTTTCTGCCTCTCCCCCAGGTGGGAAGCTAAAAGGGTGATTTCTGAAAGTCACGACAGCCGAAAAAAGTAATTTCTGGAATGTCGGCGTTTGATAAGCATGTTTTATTGCTAAGTGGGTGATAAGAAGGAACAGTTTTGGGAGTTAAACTCCTGGTTTAAGGACAAAATGAGACGGTAATTGGTTTCGATAAGATTCTTAATTCATTTCAAGACGAAGAGCTAAACGCTTAAGTTGAAATTATTGATAAACATGCATATAATATGCTGCCTGATCGAAAGCGGCAAGCGGAGCGTATGGACGTAGTAGTATCACTGACTGATTTGCCAAGTCATCTCACTAGCTGCATCGCCTTTCAATATACAGACAATAATATTAGCACATTATTGCTTAGCATCAGAATATTTGGCAATGTGATTCAATCAATCTAGACTAACTCATCACTAGAGTTAGAATACTACATCCTCCAATAATGATTGGAATTATTTATTTTTGACAGTTTTATCTACGAAATCAGTCAGTCCGTGTGTCATTTGAAGACCATTCTGATACAATTGAAACAGTAGGTAGAGAGGGTTCCCGAATCATTGTCCTGTTTTTATGTAAAGGTGATTTGCAAAAGACAGGACTTGTACAGAGGACAGTTCCCACTTACTCTTAAAGGTAAACTTGATGCAAATTGATACTATAATCGATTTACTATGAGTGGGATCTGACAGCGATCCTCAGAGAAATGATTTAACTAATTGGATAAATGCCAAGTCGCCAAAAAGCATCTTAAAAATTTAATGTCAATGAAATGGAACATTTCAGCTATGTTTTTAATGATCTACTCGCGTGGAGGAGTTTTCTGCCGAGAAAGATTGGAATGTATCTAAGGCAAATTCCCTATTGCTATTGTCATCATGCTACTAGCCAATCGATATAGTAAGCAAATCGACGTAGTCTTAGAAAACTACAACAGTATTCTTCTTTATATTGAATAGGCTCCTGTTTTACTACTATTTGGCCACTACTGCCCTATAGTTAGACATAGTATTTCTTTACAGAGTGAGATTAATTAAGGTTCAGCTGCAGCTGGACTATGTGGATGCCACACCTTATAGAATTAATGGAATCCTCCCCTCAAATTTGCAAGTTTCCCCTTAATTCGAAAAGTCAGAAAGTGTTCCTTGGATTCAGATTCAGGGTGGGCCAGTGCTCTCAATACTAGACTATGACTGCTTCATAAAAAGCTTTTCATAGCAACACAAGATACAGTTACATTACAATTGCATAATACCGAATACAGTACTGGCATACATCAAGATAATATCAAGAGCACTACAAAAACAAAGTGCTTATTCGTAGTACGTAGTCGGAACAAAAAACTATGAATGAATGTTGCGTTGGCTGGACGGGTTGCGTGCGCGCACCTTATAAGGCGAGGCTTATCTGCTCCGCGCGTGCCTTAACTGGAGTTAAGGTTTGACGGTGAATTAATGTTAGGCTATGTATAAAAAGGCGTGCCTCTTTGGATCGAACTTAGGCGCTGGATCGATTTAGAGGTTGATTGAAAATTGATAGATAAGAAGAAGCTTATAGAAAAGTTGATTAATATACACAAGCGTTACTCGATTTTAAGTCGCCGATAAGTCTCCTGTGCCTGTAGACAAGTGGCATGAACTCAATGTATGTAAATGACATAAGCTTTCGCCAAATCGAGCCGCACAAATGTCATCTCCATACAATTTGTTCCTATTCATTTATCTATTCGAACTTCAGATTGCCACTTGTCTACAGGCCCTGCTGTCAGATCTTTTGGACTTACGGCTTCTTAAAGGTGAGTTGAGCGTTTGAGTATTTCGCTATGTGTATCTCAGGCATTACCAAACTGATTTTTCAAACATGGCTCCAATCTTCGATTTCTGCATCCCAGACTCGAAACTAAGTAGTAATTTGTAGGCCATTCAATACTTGTTTCAGCAGCCGATTCCTAGACCACTGCGTCATTCAAACACATGATTAGCTATATATCTATACTTTAAATACTTTTTGTCTATTTTACGTGACTATATTACGAATGCTGCTCTTACTACGCATCTAGACGCAGTTATCTACGGAATGTGAGCGGACAACAAACGCGTTGTCAGAGAAAGTTATAGATAAGCTCATTGTTTGCTCTTGAAGTTTCTTTGATACTTGGTTATGCATATTTCTGCATTCTTTACGAAGATAAAGTGAAAGTCAACAGTTCGGATGATTCTCTTTCAAAGGATTTAGGGTTATAAATCCTAGCTACGAGTAGATAGAGATTATTGCGTCGTGTGTTCTCCCTAACTTAGCGATGATGGGGAAATGTCAGGGGTTATATGAGTATGTTTTAATTTACTTATTTGATCCGTAGTTATGAACTTATGATTGATTAATTTTATTTAGGATAGCTTTTGCCCCCGACTTCTTCCGCGTAGCGTGATGATAAATAGCCTATAGCCTTCCTCAATAAATGGGCTATTTAACACTGAAAGATTTTTTCAAATCAGACCAATAGTTCCTGAGATTAGCGCGTTCAAGCAAACAAACAAACAAACTAAACTAGACTAGCGGCCCGCCCCAGCGTCGCACGTCTGTTTATAAAAAAAATCAATAATTATAAATTTTAACACATTCTAACGCCTATGTTCATCAGGGATAATGTAGGATTCTAATGGTGAAAGAATTTTTCAAATCGGTCCAGTAGTTTCAGAGCCTATTCAATGCAAAGAAACAATCAAATCTTTTCTTTTTATAATATTAGTTTAGTTAAAATGCTCAAACAACTGATAATATTACAACTTTGACGATGCATCTCTTTGGGAGTGCGGAAAATCCTCGTGGATTGTCTGCTAGTATGTCGAACTTGTACCGATTAAAAACACCACATTCATTCGCTTGCCACAACCATGACAGGCTGTGGTCACACATTCACTGGACCCTTGACGTGCACAATGACATGTTACCACTACCTACCGTTGTGGGTTTGTGATTTCCAACGCAAAGCAACATTGCTTTATATTACACTAGCTTCTGCACGCGGCTTCGCCCCCGTGGAATAAAAAGTATCGGGAATGGGATAAAAAGTATCCTATGTCCGTTTCCTGGTTCTAAGCTACCTCTCCACCAATTTTCAGCCAAATCGGTTCAGCCGTTCTTGAGTTATAAATGGAGTAACTAACACGACTTTCTTTTATATATATAAGATTCATCATGTGTAGATAGAATTCCTTGCCTTCCTGTCGTTCAGTGCAGGGTTGTCACTGAAAAGCAGATTTGTATTTTATTTTTATCATATATACAATATCTTTTGTCTTATACACTGAGGACCCTTATGGGCTTTGCTGAATTAAACTTACAATTTGTTCTAATCAGTATTCTTTGTCTCCAGGTTTCACGTCTGGTCATCCTCCATGAAGAAGCAGAAGATGGCAACGCCATGCCCGATCTCGCGAGGCCGGTGCAGGCCGTCTCGCTTGCCGTCAACAACCTGGTCAAGGTAATAACGAACGGACCAATGAGATTACTCAATGCCAAGAAGGAACATAGATGGTGGGCACAATGGAAAGGATGCTTATACCCAGCAGTGGAATAATACAAGTTTATGTATACTTCCTTAATAAAATTAGATTCAGTGACTGGGTTGGTTTGGAAAGATGTTAGGGACCGAAAACAGAACAGTTCAGATAGAGAAGGAAATCAGACCCTCTTTATGGGATAGGGAGGAAAACGAGCAGACGGATCACCTGATGGTAAGCGATTACCGTCGCCCATGGACGCCCGCAACACCAGAAGAGTCGCAAGTGCGTTCACCGCGTTTTAATAGGATTTGGGCCTCCAGTATCTTATCTCACTCGGCTAAACAACGTGTGTTGTTTCACGCCAGATTTCTGTGAGGCCATGGTATCCTGCCGGTCGAGCCGGCCCATTCGTGCCGAAGCATGGCACTCCCACGTCAAATAATATAAAGCCAAACAGAGATGTCACTTATTTCAGTCATCATTAATTCGACTAAGAGCATCCTGTACAATACAGTCTTGTCGAATCTATCACCAGGTCGGGCACGAGACCATCGAGTCTTCAGAGGACTCGGTGCTCAGGCACGACATGCCGAGCGCGCTGCACCGCGTGGAGACGGCCGCCACACTCCTGCAGCAGGCCTCCGACATGCTGCGATCTGACCCTTATTCTGGACCTGCCAGGTATTCGTCATTCTTCCCTAGTACTTACCAGTTTTAATAGTGATATGGAACGAGGTGTAAATTTCTCTTCTTTTGTCTCCCACTTCCTCTATATCTAAATTCTCTTAGGTTATACCTAATCATAAGTATACATATGTTATTAAAATTCCAAAAAATATACCACCTCCGCTCGTCTGCACAGGCAACAGATACTTTTGCTTCAACGATTTAAGCTTTTATGACGTCATTTGGATAGCTTTAAGGGCCCTCCGAATGATTCATAGCCTTCAAAAATGTAAACATACATCACGATAATCGACGACATTCGAAAAGAAGCAAAAGTTGGCAAAAGCAAGTTTTATATAAACTTTCCAAGATGTCTTATTTTTAGTCCGGAATTTGGATCAATACTGCAAAACTGTCAGGTTATTTACCTTAACCAATAATTAACCATTCAAGTACAAATTCGCATGCAAAAATACTAAAAACATTTACTGTAGAACATTTTAAAACGTCGATATCTCGGAAGCGTTTTGCCTATCAACACGCTAGGTACGGAGAGCCCGAGGAACACTACCTTGGAGGATAGCAGCGAGTTCAATCTACTCCAAACTCTATAACCATGTCCATATCAGTCGACGCGAGTGTCTTCACCTTCGAGTCTTCGAATGTGAGCTTTAGGGAGTTCAAACTGAGCTTTGTTTGCAGGAAGAAGTTGATAGAAGGGTCCCGAGGCATTCTTCAGGGGACCTCCGCTTTGTTGCTGTGCTTCGACGAGTCTGAGGTCCGCAAGATTGTGAAGGAGTGTAAAAAGGTATTGTAAAAAAGTATTTATATATTGTTGCATTAAACTGCTTGCTTGCTTGACCACTTAGGTAAGACGGTTTGCGCTGACCGGATGAGGAAAACCAAACATTGGGCTCTGTGGCGTTCATAAGGATAGGTCTGCGTTCAGCAGTGATCGAATATAAGCTGATGGTTAAATGTTTGCTTCCTTCCTTACCTTTGAAGGTGTTGAAGATACCTAATAATTTTAGAAAGATAAAATAGTCGTCAAAGGTTTTGTGGGGTATCGTCTGGTGGACTTACACACTATTAAATAAAACATTATACAAATAAAATATGTTCACAAGTTGTTTCAAAAAAGATCACTATTGGCAAAAATATTCCACGTTCTTCTTCGTCAAAGTGAAACTACTTCTAGTAAGATAAGATTTCTAATTACTATAAAAACTTTAAACTAAGTGACTATTGTGTGGATGTGAAACGGATGGTAATGAGAAAGGCTTTGGGAGATAGATATATCTCGCACGTAAGCTAACTGCGAAATATATTTTTACTGATACAATTATTTGTGACAACTTTATCTTTGATATGCTCAATTGACAATATTTAATTTTTTTAACACCCATATTTTTTATTTTTTATTGAAACTAGATCGAAAAATAAGGTACCCATTTTTTATTTTAGCCCGATATTCAATCGATTTCATATTTATTTTCGGCTTTGAAGTTCTTCCTATTCTAAACAGACGTAAGTGCCAAATGACGTCATATATACGGTTGATGATGCCTTTGCTTTTTTCTGACAAGCCGAAAAAATAACAGTTCAGCGTTTGACATCTGTCATCTAGTATCATACATTCATACATTGCTATACATATTGACATTCGACGTCAAGAAACCAAAGATTATGTAGTGATTTTAGTAATAGTAAAAGGGTAACCATTTGGCAAAGACATCTTCCTCATTCCACCGTATATGTGACGTCATTGCACGTTTTTTGATTTTTATTTTTTTTTTTCAAAAATTAAATAACAAAAAAAACCAAAAAAATGATTTTCGATCTCAGGATAGGAAAATAGTGAAACGGTATTTTTGTTTTAGCGGCTTAATATTTTTGAAATGTTGTCAATTGCTCATAGAGTAAGGACTATAGTATACTTCTCTTTTGTGTCAAAAAACTTTACGTTGTAAGGTCTAGATACATTCTCTTAGTGGCAATTACGCTACGCGAGCAAATATTAACGTACGACCACCTACTGAACATAGACAAAATCTAAAAAACAACACAGCACCAAAACTTATCATTCGATTCTCATTAGCTTTTGTTGTAGAACTCGTACTACTTTCTCGGGCCAGTAATTTTGAGATAATAAAAATGTTAATGACCCCTCAGAGTAAACAATAGATATTGCATCGTCTTTTTGGAGATTGAATCGTGTTTAGCGACTGTTGCTATCGTACGTATCTACATCCATATCAGCTGTATCATGATACAAGACAGCAAGGGGCCCCGAGACTACAAGCCAGAGCTGGGACCCCCCGTAATGAATTAGGGGTGTTCAATGTCGGGTAGAAGGAATAATTATTGATACAGGGCCCTTTTAAGGCGAGCTACGCCACTGCTGACGGTACCACTAACCATGATTCTCTCTGATTTTTTTATGGGATAGTGGGCCAACCAGCAGATGGTTCGCCTGATGTTAAGCGATTACCACCACCCATGGAGACGCGCGACACTACACAAGTGCGTTGTCCGCCTTTTAAAAGGGTTTGGGCCTCCGGTATCCTCACTCACTCGGCGAAACACAACGTCAGCGTTGTGTAAGCGGCCTCACTCCGGTCGAGACTGCCCCTTCGTATCGAAGCATGGCTCTCCCACATTTAGTTAATAATTAGGTTATAGCTAATATTAAAATAAAACTGCCTCAATAGCCGAGTGGTCCTAACCGCGACTGCTACGCTAGAGGTCCTGGGTTCGATTCCCAGGTCGAGCAAAGTGTTATTGGGTTTTTCTATGAAATTCCCAGTAGCAGCTCGGAGTTAGGAATTTGTGCCCGGTTAATGGCAATAGGCTCGCCCCCTATTACATGGGACCTAAACATACCGGCGAACTGCGGGTGTACATTAGTACGCCTCTGCCGAACCCTTCGGGGAATACAGGCATGATGGTATGTTGTTATAGCTAATATTAATGTGTACTATTTTGCGGTATGTTCCAGGTGCTAGACTACTTGGGCGTGGCGGAAGTGATAGACACAATGGAAGACTTGGTGCAGTTCCTTAGAGACATCTCGCCAGCGCTATCGAGGGCCGCCAGGGAGGTAAATAAACTGTTTAAATATTATTTAGCTATAAGTAGGATCTGCAAGGTTAAGCTGCGCTCACCGCGGTCAGCGTGTGGATGGCGTGTGACTATTTTTAACACATTGAGACCCCTCCGTGCCTCGGAGAGCACGTAAAGTCGTCGGTCCCGGTTGTCATACGAACATCTATGACACCATTCAGCTTAAAATATGGTAAAAAATGTTGCTCAATATTGAGTTAAAATTATGATACGCAAGAGGTCCTGGGTTCGGTTCGCAGGTCGAACAAATGTTATTGGATTTTTCAATGAAATACCCGGTAGCAGTTTGAAGTTTGAATTTGTGCCAATAGGCTCGCCTATACATACATACATACATAAAGTCACGCCTCTTTCCCGTAGGTGTAGGCAGAGACCACAGACTTCCACTTGCTACGATTCTGACATACCTCTTTAGCTTCATCCACACTCATCAATCTTTTCATACATGAACGTCGGTTTAGGGTGACCAAGCCATTTTTCAAAACGTCCTCAATCTTATTTCGGAACGTTCGCCTAGGCCTTCCCCTTCCTACATTCCCCTAAATGGGAATAAAAATATAAAGGCTCGCCTATATGGGACCTAAGCACATCAGCGAACTATGGTTGTAGTTTAATACACCTCTGTGTACAAGCAGTGATACCCTTGGGGTATGCGTTTGACCACTGGACTGCCATGTCGTAGGTCTCGAGTTCGAACCCAAGGCGAACCTCTTGACTTTTCATAATTATGTGCTTATTAATAATGAATTATCACTCGCTTACAACGGTGAAGGAAAACGTGAGGAAATCTGCACGCCTGAGAGATTTTCTCGACGGCGTGTGAAGTCTGCCAACCCGCATTAGGCTACCGTAGTGAACTATAGCCTAATCCTTCTCATTCTGAGAGAAGACCCGTGCCCAGCAGTGGGACAGTATGTGGGTTGTATATGTTATGTTTATTATTATGTACACCTCTGCCTAACCCTTCGGGGAATACAGTCGTGATGGTATGTCTGTAGACAATGTTTTGAATGTGCTAGGTGGCGGCCAGAGCAGCCGAGCTGACGCACCCGCCTCACGCAGATACCCTCAACCGTTGCCTGGAGAGCGTCAAGCAATTGGCGCCGGTGCTCATCTGCTCCATGAAGATCTACATTCACATACTTACTGAAGGTAAGGTTTTGCCTTGGTCCTCAAATAACCAAGTAAGGGAACTTTTGGCTAATTTGAGTTTTTAATCTACAATCCTTTCATATTGAAGTTATACCTTATGAAAGGATTCTGAATTACAGATTTGTATACATATTATATACTAGCTTCTGCCCGCGGCTTCGCTCACGTGAAGCTATATCAGGAGTAAAAATGAAAAACCAACATTTATGATCACTTCTTTGTATGAGCCTCTATACATCAGGGAGGTCAAGCTGTATCTCAGTTTTCGTTTAATTAATTGAATTAAGAAGTTCACTAGTTTTTAAGTTGGAGCATATACTTTCTTACAGTGATAATAAAATTTAAATCTATTCAGTAGTTTTTGCTCCAACCCGTCACAAACAGACAAATAGACAAGAATTTTAAAAATTACATTTTCGGATTCGGAGACGTTTATATACCATAACCCACGTGTTTTTTTTAAATATCTTCAATGTACAGACACAGCTTTTTTACAATTTTATAATAGTAGAGACTTACACTAGCGGACCCGACAGACGTTGTCCTGCATGATATATCAACCTAGATACCGACTGCAGCGCCATCTGCCGGTCTTATTTGTGAATCTAAACTATCCCCAAATCTCCTTGAACACACACAAAAAAAAATATTCCAGAGTATATAATATTATAAATAATTTGTATAACATTTAGACATCAATCTAAATGCTAAACAAATTATTTATTTATGTACATGGAGGACTATATACATAAAATAATAAAAAAACTATATAAATCTATATAGATCTATCAGTAGAACGTTCAAATCAATGCTGGATTTCACTGTATTTGTTAACACAATGTTCGTCACTGCACACAACGACACATCGAGTTATACAGTGTGTATCGGATCGCCTCGTAACTCTATCTAACTTTTATCGCAGGAGGAAAAGGAATGGAAGAGGCAGCCGAGAACAGGAACTATCTGGCACAGAGAATGGCTGACGAAATACATGAAATTATTCGGTGTGTTTAAGTATTATTTATTATAGCTTCAGACCCACTTGCACCATCTTCTTAAATATGTTTAAATGGTATTTAAACACAATTTTTCATAGAAATTTTGTGTTTAAATACAATTTTTTGAAGTGGCTGTAGCCTAATGGCTAGGGCGCCGGACTTGCAATCATGTGGTTGCCGGTTCCAAACCCACCCATTGCACTACCGACGTAAACCCACTCGTAAAACAAGCATTTTAGCTTAGCACGAGGGGTTAACAAGAATACTAGTAATATGCGATCCACATTGCTAGTAAGCTTAAAAAAAAACAAACACATTTAAGAAGTTGGTGCAAGTGGCCCTAAGTATTCATCAACCACCTCCAACGAGATGGACAGACTACTGATAAAGGTCGCTGGGAGTCGATGCATGCAGGATTTAACAAATCCTTGTGGAAGTCTATAAGGTAGTTCTTTGTTTGCCAGTAGACCTTTTTTGGCTCATGTGATGTATTTTTTATGGGATAGGGGGCAAACGAGCAGACGGATCACCTGATGATAAGCGATAAACGCCGCCCATGGTCACCCGCAACACCAGAGAAGTCACGAGTGCGTTGCCCGCCTTCGAAAAGGGTTTGGGCCTCACTCACTCGGCGAAACACAACGCAAGCGTTGCTTCACGCCGGTTTTCTGTGAGGCCGTGGTATCACTCCGGTCGAGCCGGGCCATTCGTGCTGAAGCATGGCTCTCCCACGTGAAAAAATGATTTTTTATGGATTGTATTGAGATACTGATACGCAGAGACATACAAGCGCTCGCTTATTAATTGTACAGAGCTTTTTTGAAAAATAGCTAGCAGTTATGTAAAACAGCGTATTATATAATCCAACTTAGACATATATAAACTTGTTCCCGCTGTAGTGCTGTCTGGACTCTCTGTTTTAATTCGTTTTAAGACTGATCATTTAGTTGAGCCCGCCAAATTCAAATTACAATTGGTTTTTCGCAATTTGCACATCTATAACACATTCTAGATTCCTAGCTGTAGTAATTGCGCCAACTGTAAATCGATATTGTAGCTAAAAGTAGTGTTTTAGCTTCTGTAACGTTTACTTAGCTCAGTTGTGAATATTGTATCGCTATAGGCGCAATCACTACAGCTATGGGTCTATAATGTGTTATAGATGTACAAATTGCGAAAAACCAATTGTAATTTGAATTTGGCTGGCTCAGCTAAACGATCAGCCTTAATATTGTGATTGTATTCAGGGTGCTCCAACTGACGTCCTACGTAGAAGACGGCGGTGAGAAAGACAACGTCACGGTACTGAAGGCGCTGCAGCAACAGATACACGCCAAGATGGGCGCGGCGCACGAGTTCCTCAACGTGAGCATAGTTTTATTTACTGATGCACGGTTTCGTACACTTGCACAAAGCAAGTTGAAGTTGTAGTTAGGTTGAGATGTGAGCGGACACAAAGTAGTTCACTTTAGTTAGTTTTAATAGTTAGAATAGTTTCTTTTTTATATTAATTGTGTAGTTGTTATTGCACACACATAATCTGCTCTTTTGCTCTAAATATTTTAGTGAAGGAAAAGTCGGACTCGCTGGTAGGATCCTTCACTAAAACCTTAGCATGAAAAATGTAAAAAAAATAACAAAAAGATAGTTAATTGATATGGTAGCATCGTACGACATAGAACTAACCGTAAGGTAAGTCATGTAGGTTGAGAGGCAAAATTACTTGCTTTTCAATAGATGTTACTGACGTCACCTCTAAGACGTAAGTTTAGAATGTGAAGGCAAATTTCAACATGACAGGTGGGACTCGCGGTGGCTTAGTAGTAATAGCGTCTGGTGTATCTAACTAGAAGACGCAGGTCCGAATCCTGCCTGCGATTCGAATTTTTCCTTCACTAAAATAACTAATAATTATATATTAAGTTAACAAAATGACAAACGCCCGATGTAGGCCGCGGTGTCAGCAGAACTTTTACGATGAAGATTGTAGATCTAAAGTGAATTAGAAGTGGAGTTATACTTACAGGAATAAGGAAAGCCTCTCATAATGAGAGGAGACAGTAGTGATGAGATATACTTGCATAATATTGTTATACAAGTATGTCGAAAACTAAGTATCAAAATACTTGAAAGTATTTGGCCTCGGCAACGCGGTGTCTTCGAGGGTTGAAAATACTCGATGCTCAAAGTATTTTTTTTTGCCAATAGCTACGAATATGCGCCTTGTGTGTATCAAGATATGGATAGATTTTCTACGCATGCGAGTATTTTTTAATCAGCGTCGACTCCTTGAGAGTCGAAAATAATCGTTGTTCAAAGTTTTTTTTTTGCCAATACGATTATGCGCCTTGTGTGTATCGTAATATGGATGGATTTTCTATGCAAGTGAGTATGTTTTAATTCGCGCGGCGGTCTGGTGTGTCCGCTGGAACTAGTAAATACTTTATACTTGCAAGTTTTTCAGGACCTACTTCGACGTAAAGCCCCGGTTTTAAAACCGTCTCATCCCTAGGCCGTATATTAGAGTTGAAGAAATCAAAGTAATAATGTTTACAGGACGCAGATGCTCAGCGCAACGGTTCTGGAGAGCGAGCGCTGCGCGGGGTGCTGACGTCAGCGCAGAGAGCTACCGAGCACCTGGCGCCACAACCCGCTGACGCGGCCAGGAGGATTGCCAGGTACACTGCCAGCAACTTGTTCTAAAATTGGCCCTCTTCACAATAAATACAAATAAGTTTATTCAAAAACTGCTATTTAGTAAACGCAGGCGCAAGCATCTCTAGTACAGTAGACAAAATAATTAGGTATACAAGTAACTAACGACATCTATCTTTTAAAAAAGCTTGTAAAAGTGTCGTGCAATATGTATGAAAACGCACTTGTTATGCACTTTGACAGATAATGATTTATAATGCAATATATTATTATGTCAAGACGCAGACACTAGTAGCAAGTATTATATCATCTGTGACCCGGACTTCCTTCGCTGACTATATACCTAAGTCTTTTGTTGTCTGTACAATTCAGTTCTCTCACACAGCCGTTCATGAAAAATATAATTAAAAATACATTATTTTATATTAATAATAATAATAAATAGGTCTGTATCACCCATTGACCTTCATTTTTGATTATACAAAAAGATATATGAAGTTTATAGTATATTTCTAATCTGCAGATCCGGTGGTATAAACGCTGACCAATTATGTGATGAACGTCAGTACGGGCACGGCAGGGAAGCCAAGGTAAATATTAAAAACATTGCCCTTTAACCGCCTAAGTCGGATTTATCTGAGTCACTCGCCTGTATTTATCTATACTTCGACTTTTAATTGTATTCAGTAACTTGACAGTTGAAGGGTTACCAGTTTTTGACAAAAAAATATAGGTGGTGTAAGAATGAACGAAATTGAATGAACCTAAATAATTTATTTACATGAACCTTTTTATTTATATTTAATAACTTGTCTTTAATAAATTATAGAATTTGTGTCTCAGTAGTAAGGTAATCTATAAAATTACAAAAGTAAAATTACATAATTTTTATTTTTGGTTTGTTTCTATTAGAAGAAAATAAAAAAGAAAATTACTTTTATTAATTATTATTAACTATTCTTATATTTCACATCTTGTTTTTTTATTTGACTTTATATTAAACCATTTTTATCATTCATTCTTTACGCAAAATCATTCACTACACCATCACTATTAGTTATAGTGTGGTATTATTATTTATGTATTTCTCTTCGAACTATCATGTTTATACTGAATACAATTGAAAGTCATCAAAGAAGTGTAATGTATTATAACATAACATTACGCCTGTATTCCCCGAAGGGTTAGGCAGAGGCGTACTAATTAATATAGGTACACCCTCAGTTCGCCGGTATGTTTAGGTCCCATAGGGGGCTAATCTATTGCCACTTGCGAGAGAGATGTATAATAAATCATTCATAAGTGTGTTATTTTCGGTCTGAGCGTTTAAAAGATTAAATAAAAAATTCTCGAAAGACAGACCTGTTATATAATAGGCTATATTTATATAGTCTCATAAAAAAGTTGACAAAGAGAGCCGAACAATATAAACAAAATTAAAATCAGCTCTAAGAGATGAAGGTTATTAGCATTTTAAGTTTATGTTAGACTGAGAGAGTACCGTACTATAGCACGTTGTGACGTCAAACCTTGCGTACGCTGTACAATACTACACCGTGACTAATTTCGCGGGAACGAGACAGTGCATCCCCTCTCAATCCCCACCAAAAACTAAAAGCTTACATTATGTTGAAACTGTATTTGTGGATTTCAATTATGTATTATCTTTTCAATATTAATATAGTTATTTTTAATAAATCGAGCATCAGGCAACAAACCTATTGTTATATACTAGTCTTTAGCATAACCATAAATAAACTAACATAACATACCATCACGCCTGTATTCCCCGAAGGGTTAGGCAGAGGTGTACTAATGTACACCCACAGTTCGCCGGTATGTTTAGGTCCCATGTAATAGGGGGCGAGCCTATTGCCATTAACTGGGCACAAATTCCTAACTCCGAGCTGCTACTGGGAATTTCATAGAAAAACCCAATAACACTTTGCTCGACCTGGGAATCGAACCCAGGACCTCTAGCGTAGCAGTCGCGCTCAGGACCACTTGGCTAATGAGCAGAGATAAATAAACTATAACCATAAATAAGGTGAATCCTCGTTTAATATTATCGACTTCGGTCAAACTTGGACATCCTCCAACGTTCACACATCTTGTTATCGCAATATTGTACCAGTGAAGATTGTAACTTATTTTATTTTAAAAGAGTGTCCATGGAGTTTCTTGCCGGATTCTTCTCCATAGGATCAACCTTTTGGAACCGTGCAAATAGAATCATAACGTTTCATAAACGCTTGTAATAGCTTTATTATGTTTGAAATAAAAACATTTGATTTAGATTTTTTTTTAACCGAGGAAATCTTGAATCATGTGATCATTCTCCAGACGTTGTACCAATTAATCCCGCTTTGATGTAGGCGAAGAAATAGAATACCTTTAATGTCCAGGCACTGAACTTGGCATCAGACCTGCGGAACCAGATCAACGAGCTGGACTCCATCGTGAACGAGGGTGTGAGGGCTGCCGAGAAGCAAGGAGGGAAGACCATGCAAGCCAGGTCAGTACAACATGTGTAGTTAAGATGCTCTAGAGTTCACAGGGTCCAGATTACTAAATTTATTGCTCAATTAGCTTGCTGGTCGAGCAATTGGCTGCTACACTGAGGGTTGGTGGTTCGACCCCTCACGGGACAATTCTTGAATGTTCTACGGGTAGTTTTAAGGTCCTTACGAGATTTTTAGCGAAAAAAAATTGACCAAAGGCAGGATTCGAAGCGTTGTTTTGGTTAAATAAACTTGACGTTTTTGTCTACTCAACTACCAAAACTTCTACGTGTGGTTTCGAATTTGTCTTCCATATCTACTACTTCTACTATCTATCTATTTTTCCTTTTTTTATTTGTAATATGTTCTTTTGTACCGCTCATGATGTGAGAACAAAATAAACATGTTTCTTTCTTTCTTTCTACTCACAATACAGAAAAAATCCAATTCAGGATCAAGGTTCTTATAAAAATACAATCAAATGTCTGTGTTCAGGTTGGAAACTGCACACAAATGGTTGTTGCACCCGGCTGCAGATCCAGTCACCAGGGTTGAAGGCCAGAAAGCCATCAACAGCATCGTCTCTCAAGGACAAAGGGTAATGAAGATTACGTAATTACGTAAATCTATATAACACCTTTGAATGATTTGTTTATTTATAAAAATGACAATTTATGTTCGTGATCCTGGGCTGATACAATATGTCTGCTTTAAAGATTTCTAACAGTAGTCAGATTGCCTCCTCCGTTACTCACTAGGTGGCGTCAGTAGTAGCGAGTGTCCGGCGACAATATGTGAATAAAAAATAATTTCTGCATGTATGTAAAATTATGTAACTTGACCGATTTGACTGTTTGTTTGTTATTGTCCAAGACAAGAGGTTGTACCACGACGTCTCATTGTCGTTTTACCAATGAGAGAGAGGGATACCGTTATACACATTAAATAGAGCCATCACTTTCTCATAACATAAAAATGCAGGTTTAAAATAATTTACTTACTAAACCATGCGTGCTGTTTTATTTAGTGACTTTTTTATGGGATTGGGGAGCAAACGAGCATACGGATCACCTGATGTGGTATCACTCCGGTCGAACCGGCCCATTCATGCCGAAGCATGGCTCTTCCACGTGAATTATCGACTTCAGAATTGTTAATTTTTGATAGTTTTGTCTACAAAATCCATCAGTCTTTATGAAATGTAGTGTCGAAAATCATCGGATAAGTGTAAGATTATATGCATAGAAGTGTAATGGTTATAACGTTAGTTATGTATGTATAGATCGCAGACGGGCTCCAAGGTCGGGAGAAGGCGGAGGTGCTGCAGCTGTGCTCGGAAGTGCAGCGCCTGTCCGACAGGCTGGCCGACCTGTGCGCCAGTGGCCGCGCCGACAGCGAGGAAGCGCGGGCCATCACCAGGTAACACCACCACTAGGGAAAGATAGATAGAAAAAGGGAAAGAAACGAAAAGGAATGAAAAGAAAAGAATAGAAACGAAAAGAAAAGAAAAGAATAGACACGAAAAGAAAATTAAAGAAGGAAAGAAAGAAAAGAAAGACAGAAAGAAATAAAGGAAAGAAAGGAAAGAAAGGAAAGAAAGGAAAGAAAGGAAAGAAAGGAAAGAAAGGAAAGAAAGGAAAGAAAGGAAAGAAAGGAAAGAAAGGAAAGAAAGGAAAGAAAGGAAAGAAAGGAAAGAAAGGAAAGAAAGAAATAATGAAATGAAAGAAAGGAAAGAAAGGAGAGAAAGAAATAATGAAATGAAAGAAAGGCTTTTTTATTGGTTAAGTCGACAAACGAATTGACGAGCTGTAGTCATCATCACCCATGGACACCCGCAACACCAGAGGAATTACTGATGCGTTAATTTAAAAACGTACATTTACGACATAATTGTACGTATGAGTTCTTAGGATTACTTCCCTGCAATACGCTGCTTAAAATCAAAACTACCACAAACCAAAACTAGGTACACTTTTGTAAAATACAACTAATACTGGACGCAATAATATTAATTTATAGCGGCGGTAACCTAATGGCTAGGGGGTTGGACTTGCGATCATGTAGTTGCCGGTTCGAAACCCACCCATTACACTACCGACGCGAACCCACTCGTAACACAAGCATTTAGCTTATCACGAGGGGTTAACAGGAATACTAGTAATGTGCGACCCACATTGCTAGTAAGCTTAAAAAAAACAATATCTATGCCTTCAACTATAAGTATATAATTTTAAAAAAAATCTTCAGTGGGCCCTCCAAAGTATATCCTACGAAAATACAGAGAAGTTACTAACAGTGCTAAAATAATATTAATTATAATAAACTAGCTTCTGCTCGCGGCTTCGCCTCCGTGGAATTAGGTCTGTCATCACATCCCACGGGAACGGGATAAAAAGTATCCTATGTCCGTCTCCTGATTCTAAGCTACCTCTCCACCAATTTTCAGCCAAATCGGTCCAGCCGTTCTTGAGTTATAAATGGTGTAACTAACACGACTTTCTTTTATATATATAAGATAGATTAGTGGAGGCGCTTCACCAAACGTAGAACTCAGCGCCATCAGCTTCACGATGCCTCTTTCATTCCCCAGTCATAAATAAAACAGTAAATCGAATGAGAATGATGTATCTATACTTCTATATTTATCTATACTTAATATATAAAGCTGAAGAGTTTGTTTGTTTGCTTGCTTGCTTGAACACGCTAATCTCAGGAACTACTGGTCCGATTTGCTAAATCTTTCAGTGTTAGATAACCTATTTATTGAGGAAGGCTATAGGCTATATATCATCACACTACGCGGACGAAATCGCGGGCAGAAGCTAGTACTAATATATAAAGCTGAAGAGTTTGTTTGTTTGCTTGAACGTGCTAATCTCAGGAACTACTGGTCCGATTTGAAAAAATATTTCAGCCTTAGATAGCCCATTTATTGAGGAAGGCTATAGGCTATATATCATCACGCTAATACTAAGTAACTATTCCACGCGGACGAAGTCGCGGGCGGAAGCTAGTAAATAAATACACCTATGAGTTTTTTGCTAATATAATATTGACAAAAGTTACTTAAACAATCACAAATAAAACTAAACATTTTTTTAGCTATTTTAGTGAAGGAATCCTGCCTGCGAGTCGAATTTTTCCTTCACTAAAATAACTTTATAATCTTAGCATGAAAAATGCAAAAAAATCACAAAAAGATATTTTTTTTAGCTTTTAGCACTTAGGCCCACTTGCACCAACTTCTTTAATATGTTTAAATTGCATTTAAACACTATTTTTCATAGTAAATCTGTGTTTATATGCAATTTAAACACACTCAAGAAGTTGGTGCAAGTAGCCCTTAATATCCTTGTTGATTTTTTTGCAAGCGAGACGCTATCGCCGAATCTAGGGCCACCACTGATCATGATTATCGTTTTAGTGGTGACTTCAAATGAACTTAAGACTGTTAATAATAGGGTATTACACCTTTTTTGTAAACTGTTTTAAAATAATCCTTAGATCGTAATGAAACAGTAGAATTTTTATTTCAGTTTTATAAAACCGAAAAATGCCTTGAAAACTATTTTTAATTTATGATTTTGAATTTTCGCGCGGAAACGCTAGCAGCCATGCTACTTCGGGTCGTGACGTCACTTCGTTAGTAAACAATACAACTGCAAAAGACCAAGTAACGTCAATAACTATCGGAGTGACATCACGTCGGAATCCAATATGGCGGATGGCGTTTTAAAACAGATTAAAAAAGACTATTTTTGAAATTGAATTATAAAATTTACATTGCAGTTTTATTAATAAATACTAACGTTTCTCGTTTACTTTTTTAAAAATCTATCATAAACATGCATTTTTATATTTTTTGTCACATGGTGTAAAATACCCTATTAACATGTCACGTGTTATCGTAGGGAGCTGACAGATAAGCTGCACGAGCTGAAGCGCGCTACAGAGCGAGCTGTAGTGAACCGCGTGGTGGAGGACTTCATCGACGTGGCCGCGCCGCTCCGACACTTTACCGACGCCGTCAACGCACCACTCGGTAAGTAACATTGTCCCACTGCAATCATAATTATATCAGCTACAGCAGATGAACAAAGCGACTAGTGTTTTTGCAAAAACCTTATCTTTTTCCAGTAAGATTGAGAACTGTTATCACTATTGTCTAATTATCCGTTTCTTCGCAAAATCTATAGGAATTTCAAGAAAATTATCAAATTATTCTGCGACATAGGGTGAAGATATAAAGAAGCGGGTATTCCGGTACAGACTTGTCGGTACGGGTCGGTGCAGGGTACCCTACATAAAGAAACAGGTCAATTTGTCTTTATTGATCATCATGGCTTCGAGTTTGTTAGACGACGATTTTCTTATGGAAAGTGTTTACTTAAAGTATAGAAAAAGAAGGATGGTTGCTGTATCAAATATTAAAAGTAAAAGATATATATATGGTTCGTATCACCATTTATTTCTAAAAGACTTAGTTTGTTAAAGAGGAATTTTATAATTATACTAGGAAGACACAAGAAACATTTCATTATGTATTAAATAAAATAGAACCTGTCCTTCAACCCATTTCAGCCTGACACACCCTACTCCTATATTATTATACTCTTTGCCCTACTCAGAAAAACGTTCAAGTCCGTATGTCCAGTCCAGGTAGTCGGTACCGACAAGTCCCAACCTGTTCCTTTATGAGCGAGCGCATATGATAACATTGCGATATTATGCCTATCCTATCCGTACCGGTTTGTCCGCACCGGGAACCCGCCTCTTTATTTCCTCACCCATACAAAAGAGATCAATATGGCAATAGAATTAAACATTAAAACAATTTACAAAAGCAACCAATTATGGGTATTTCCAGAGTATTTTGACAGCAGTTAAATCCGACTTCTTTTAGTGCGATGCCGATAACCTTACGTTGACTAAGTATGCGTTGATTGTAGACAGATTGTATCCTCTTTTAAAGTGGCATTTCACAAATTTACATAGAATACACTACGCAATTAAAAAACGCAAATTAGTGAGAGATATCAATGTCAGTCTTTCGAAGAGAAGCTCGTGGCCGATTATTTGGCAATGCTGTGGTACCAACATGGTAAAACTAGGCTGCAAAGTGGTACCAAGTCATGATTAGAGTGTCGGTTGTGAGCAGGCAGTCCGGGTCGTGAGAGCCAGTTCCACGAGAAAGCGGCGGCGCTGGGCGCGTTCAGCCAGCGCGGCGCCGCGGCCGCGGGCGTCGTGGCCGCCGGCGCCGGCCACCACAAGCGCCTCGCCGACCAGCTCATACACAATGCTCAACAGGTCCACTACTTTACATACAAATACACATTTAGACAATAACGTTGCCAGCCCAACTATTCTTCCTTAATCTTTACCCCACCCTCTCAAAAAGGGTGTGAAAACATTTCTACAGGGTCAGCAACGCGCGAGTGATACCCCTGGTGCTGCAAGTGCCCATAGGCTATGGACGCTTAAAATCAGGCGTATAAAAAAGTAGTAATTTTGACCCTACTGTGATAAGTTAACAAACAAACAAACTCAAAATATGCTCAAAAACAGGAAATCTGGGAATCTAGCTGCACTTGCGCTAATGGGGGGCATTTTCTTAAAAAAATCGTTGCTATAGCCAGTGTACAATATTCTGGATTTAAAAATCTAATCTAGCACATGTAGATCTATATTATATTAACTCCAAAACCACTTATTCTTTCGGAGTTCAATTTTACTTATAAATTGAACTCCGGAACTTATAAATTAAAAAGGGTCCTAAAATTGTTTTTTCAGATAGAAAAACTGTCGCCGCAGCTGATCGCAGCAGGAAAGATTCGACTCTATAATCCTGATAGTAAGGTAAGATTGTAAATCTTATATCTATATATATAAAACAAAGTCGTGTTAGTTACTCCATTTATAACTCAAGAACGGCCGAACCGATTTGGCTGAAAATTGGTGGAGAGGTAGCTTAGAACCAGGAGACGGACATAGGATACTTTTTATCCCGTTCCCCATACTTTTTATTCCACGGGGGCGAAGCCGCGGGCAGAAGCTAGTAATTGATAAAAGTTTGAAAGTAAAATGTTGTTTATTTTTTTAAAGATACAAGCAATAATTTACGTTTTGTGTTCAGGTCAAGCTTTTGCTTTTTAAGATGTTTGTAATTTATAAGCTCAGCCAAGAAATACAATCTAAACGACGCGATTTTTAATAACTAAACAGGTTTGTAGATTTAGGGCCACTTGCACCAACTTTTAAAATGTGTTTAAATTATATTTAAATTCAATTTTTCATTGTTATTTTGTGTTTAAATACCACTTCAACGTATTTAAGAAGTTGGTGCAAGTGGCCCTTAGTTATAAGAGATGGGTGTAGGCGAGATGTATTTATAAGGCAGTGAGGAACTATATTCTGAAGATAATCTTCCCAACACGGGATTGCAAAGATTGGAAGAAAAAATTAGCCAGAATCGGTTGATATCGCAGGTGGCCGAGGAGCACTTCAACAATCTGAAGAACCAGTACGCGGAGGCCGTGCTGCGCGTGCGCGACCTGTGCGACCAGGCCGTGGACCCGCTGGACTTCGTCAGGACCGCCGGTCAGTCAGCTCACACTGCCGCACTATTACATATTAACCCACTACACTAACTCAGTTGTCTTTATCAGCTGCATAGGGCGCTCCACAGAGCACAAACAAATATGGACAAGATTCACACACAGCGGCTGAGCGAACGGGTTCTGCGACACGTGTTGTGGGTTCATCGAGAACCGGCCCTATTTTGCGAACCGGTTCTTTTGGTTCCAAGCTCAAGGCGGAACCGGGTACCCTGTTTTTTCGGTTCTTTCGGTTTTTTGATAAATTCTAGTTGATAAGCTATGCTATCTTTCTTTTATATAGATTTTCCACTATCAAAACGAATAACGGGATTTCTCGGTTCTTTTGAAACGGGGAAAAAAACCGGTTCCGATGCCCTAGTTCGATTCCAATACGGAGCAAATATTTGTATGATATACAGGTAGTTGTTCCGGGTCTGGGTGTTTCTGTATGTGAGAATTTGTGTTTGTAAAACCACCCACGATACAGGAGAAAATCCTAGTGTGGGGTCATATTTTATTTATAAAAAGAAGACAAAAAAATAGTTTCGACTTTTTAAATAACTAGTGGTCCGCCCTGGCTTCGCACGGGTGGAGAAATCACTAACTTTTTTTTACAATATTCTATAGCCTATGTTAATCTGGAATAATGTAGCATTCAATCAAATGGTGTAAGAATTTTCGAATTTTGAGTTTATCCGTTACATACACACATGCATACAAATATTTCCTCTTTTTACTATAGATACTATCGTATAGATACTAAAAAAACAATGTTTTGATGTTTCTATGTTGTGTGTCAGGTGAGCTGATGCAGAAACACACGTACCTTTGCGAGGACGCCATCCGTAACAACGACTCCCAGAAAATGGTGGATAATACTTCCGCAATTGCTAGGTATGTAATTTGCGTTGTCTATTATTTTCTTGATAGCTGATGGTACTTACATTTGCTGGACATGAATGAAAGAAACTGGGACCTTGATCTCTATTATTTTCCTTTCTTTGTCTGCTTCGTTCCCGTTCCTCTACGTACTTTTTTATTTTAATTATAACACAAATATTTTTGCAATACACCAAAATTTCCAATTCACTCTGATTCTTATAAGTTTATTTATACAGAGTGGAAACTTTCAGCGGGGCAGTAAGGGGAAGTAACTCTTCCCTTACATTTTGTAAAGAATTTGTGTAAACAACACAAGACACTCAGAGCTTTTCTGGCGCAACAACTGTCAATATTGTTTTTTATTTAATAATGTGTTCAAAATTTGAATTGTTTTTAAACTTTTCTTTTTATTCAGTTTACAAAAAGATATCAACCGTCGCTAAAAAGCTTTTGCGTATAATTTTCATACAAAATGTACGGGAAAAGTTTTTTTTGCAATTTGTGACTTTTTGAGTACTCCAACCATGGTTGGTCCCATAGAAGTTTCTGATCAGTATTAGAAACAGGGTTGTTGTAAAAAAATGTTTTTGTGTAAAATGGCTATTTTCTTGGCAACTGTAATTTTTTTTGATAATTAGTGAATGGGCATCTAAGTTCCATAAAAAAATATGGATAGTCTCCTAAGACCATTTTCGTGTAGCTACAACGGATAAGGTACTTCCCCTTACTGCCCCGTTGAAAGTTTCCACCCTGTATATACTGTAAGGTAGTGGTTTCGGAGAGACAAAACAAGCGCACGTATTGATCCGAATATGATTTATTACTGACTCAATGATTACAAATAGATCGCTTATTCTATACCCCACTACAATACCTGTGTACTCTTTTTGTAAAAGTCATGAGCACTTTTTCGTTTTATGTCTATACATGTTGCCGTATATCTATGATAAGCGTTAGGGTTGTCAAAACGCTGAAAAGTAATTATAAATAAGTGATATTGCCGTATTAGCCTAGTGCGACTGCTATGCTGCAGGTCCTTGGTTCGATTCCAGGACCGTGCAGTGTTATTGGGATTTTCTATGAAATTCCCAGTAGCAGCTTGGAGTTTGGAATTTGTGCCCTATTAATGGCAATAGGCACGCCCCCTATTACATGGGGCCTAACTTACCATACCTTATGCCATTTAGGTAAATGCATAGTTCAGCTCTTGCCTAACTTTACCATGGTATAACAGGCGTGATGGTATGTTGTAGTATTAAGATTTGAATTATGTCAATAAAATACAATGTTGTTCTTATTTAGTTTTGCCGACTCTATAGACATTGACGTTTTTTACACACTTTTTCGTTGCTGCATATCTATGATAAGCGTTAGGGTTGTTAAAATGCCGAAAAGTGATTTTCAAGTTCAAGTTCAAATGTTTTTATTTCAAATAAGCTTTTACAAGCGTTTAAGCGTTGTGATTCTAGTTGCACGGTTCCAAAAGGTCGATCCTATGGAGAAGAATCCGGCAAGAAACTCCATGGACACTCTTTTAAAATAAATAAATTACAAACTTCACTGGTACAATATTGCGATAACAAGATGTGAGGACGTTGAAGGATGTCCAAGTTTGACCGAGGTCGACTATATTAAACGAAGATTCACGTTATTTGAGAATCCGATGTCATTTCTAAATAAAAAACTATGTGGTAAAAACGCACACCATCAAAGCGACAAATAAAACTAGGTGTCTACTTAGACCAGCCACAACGTACACACATTTACAGTTTCTGTTGTGGTAAACAATACTATCCATATGAAGACATCTCGATATGTAAATAATATGGAATCTGTCAAAGCTATGTCCATCTACTTATAAGGTTCCTACTATAGCTACTAACTGACCAACATGAAAATTAATAAGCTTATATTAGTCTCTAATAATCAACAGTTTCATTTTGCCAGGGAGGCCACACATGCATTCGTATCTAACGACCACACATTCTTATCGTTAACGTAGTCCTTGGTTTTATAATAGGCTTTCTTAAGAAGAACAGATTTGACGTGCCTTTTAAATTTCTTGCCAGTGAGATCGGTGACACATTTTGGGAGTTTATTGTAGAAACGCACACAATTTCCTAGAAATGATTTATTTGTTTTAGTTAGTCGTAGTAGTAGTAGTTAGTAAATTTAGGTACCACTATTTTATGTTTATTCCTAGTATTAAGGTTGTGAAAGTCACTATTGACACTGAACTTCTGCAGGTTTTTGCGCACATACATTATGTTTTCAAGGATTTAGAGTGACGGCATCGTAAGTATATTGATGTTCTTAAACACTTCTCTTAGGGAATCGCGAGGGCCCATATCGTAGATTGCGCGGATGGCCCTTTTCTGTAAGATAAATATGGAATCTACGTCTGCAGCTGATCCCCATAGCAGAATACCGTATGACATAATGCTGTGAAAGTAGGCAAAGTACACGAGTCTGGCTGTAGCTACATCAGTGATCTGCCTAATTTTTCTCACTGCATATGCAGCGGAACTTAACCTAGACAGGGCCGATATGTGCGCACCCCACTGCAACTTACAATCAACCGTAACACCTAAGAAAACAGTTTCATTAACTAGGTCGAGTTTGCTGCCTTCAAGAATTAGATTAGGTTCAATTTGTAGTACATTTGGTAACGAAAATTTAAGACATTTAGTTTTGCTAGCATTAAGTAGTAAGTTTTTAGTAGCAAACCATTTGGATAAGGATTTTAGACTCTCATTTACATTATAGAGATTGCTATCATTTCGATCGATTTTAAATATAAGTGAGGTATCGTCAGCAAATAATACTATGTTCGATATCTTAGACATAATATAGGGAAGGTCATTAATGTTCGCTAAGAAAAGAAAAGGGCCTAAAATAGAACCCTGTGGAACACCAATTCTAACTGCAGACCCGGGAGATGTGACTCCATTTATGTTCACTTTTTGCAGCCTCTTAGAAAGATAGGAAGATACAAGCTCCAAAGATAGCCCTCTTATACCGTAGTAGTTCAATTTACGGATAAGCGTATCGTGATCAACGCAATCGAAAGCTTTAGAAAGATCACATAAAATACCTGTAGCATCCTGTGAACCCTCCCAAGCCTCTAAAATGTGAGAGACTAGCTTTGTACCAGCTTCAGACGTTGACTTGCTTCGTGAAGCCAAATTGCTGTAATCATGTAAAATCTTGTTTTTGTGAAAATGTGCTATCATTTGATTAAGCATAAGCTTTTCAAATATTTTAGTTAAGGCAGGGAGAACAGAAATGGGCCTATAATTACTGGGATTCGCTTTACAGCCTGATTTGAAAATAGGAATGACTACTATGTTTGATGATAAATAAGTGATATTATTAGATGTTTTGCGTCGTCAGGCTAGCAAACCGAGTGCTGCTGGTAGGCGGGGCGGAGCGTGATAATACGGAAGACGCGGAGTTCGCGCGCTCGCTGACATCCGCGCAGCAGCGCCTGCAGGCCGCCATCCCGCCCGCCGTGCACCGCGCCAAGGCCGTCGCGCTGGGGGATGGCGCGCAGGCCGCCGCCTGGAGATCCGCGAACGCTGAGGTAACACACGGGACATGCGGGCCTCCCATACATCCGCGCAGCAGCGCCTGCAGGCCGCCATCCCGCCCGCCGTGCACCGCGCCAAGGCCGTCGCGCTGGGGGATGGCGCGCAGGCCGCCGCCTGGAGATCCGCGAACGCTGAGGTAACACACGGGACATGCGGGCCTCCCATACATCCGCGCAGCAGCGCCTGCAGGCCGCCATCCCGCCCGCCGTGCACCGCGCCAAGGCCGTCGCGCTGGGGGATGGCGCGCAGGCCGCCGCCTGGAGATCCGCGAACGCTGAGGTAACACACGGGACATGCGGGCCTCCCATACATCCGCGCAGCAGCGCCTGCAGGCCGCCATCCTGCCCGCCTGGACCTCCCATACATCCACGAAATGATCTTCTCTACTCTTAGAAATAAGACCCACGACACTGACCAAATGCCAATGTGTCAAAATTAAAACTTAAAAATAAAACTTAGCAATGGCACCTGACCGCGTGACTTTTACTAGTCTGTGGTCTATATAATTTAATGGTCTATGATCTGTCGAGTGCCAATGCCAACATGACTTAAAAAAGTACATATAATAAAAATAACAAAACAATTACTAAAAGTAAACATATAAGAAAATCGTAAAATATAAAATATTCCAAATTATTTAACGGTAACTAATATCGTAAAAAGCCGTGTCTGTACATTGAAGATATTAAAAAAGAAACAAACTGGTTAAGGGATAAACGTCTCCCACCTAACTACTTTTGCCTAATAAATGTTCAGAACCCTAATTCTGAGTTTATTGACAAGTAATTACTTGCAGATAATCAGCGCAGCGGGTGAGGTGGAGTCCGCGCTGTCGGGGCACTACGCGCCGCCGCCGCCGCCGCCCGCGCTGCCCGACGCGCTGTCCCGCCTGGCGCTGGCCGGGGCCGCCCCGCCCGCCGGGGCCGCCGCGCCCGCCGGGGCCGCCCCGCCGCGCCCGCCGCCCCCCGCCGGGGCCGCCCCGCCGCCCCGCCCGCCTCCGCCCGCCGACACCGATGACGAGGGAGAGGACATCTTCAGGAGACAGCCGCACCCCAGCCATCCTATCTTGGTAAGTACTCAATCACAGACAAATGTTTGAAGACTAATCGTTTCTCTAAACCCGTCTTATTCTTAGAATATTAATTGCAATGTCGGGTGTTCGGCGGACGAGTAAAACACAACTATCTCTTATGACAGTCTATATTATAGCGCATCAATTACACGCTAGTTACAATATAATAAACGACCTCTGTGGTTTAGCGGTTCGAGTACCGGACTGCTGACCATGAGGTCGTGGGTTCGATACCCATAGGACACCAAAATTTATGTGATGAATATAAGTGTTTGACTGTTTGTGTTCAATCAATCAAAATCAAAAACAATCATCAAAGAAAGGAGAAATTTCGAAGTGTCAACTTTTAATTTTGTTTAATTTAATCTGTGATACAACATCTGATGAGTAAAAAGTGTGACCGAAAAATATTATAAATTGTATTTTAGATTGCATTTGTGCTTTTGGAAGTAACCGAGAGCGATCTTAGGAAGGTAGGAAGAATCTACACTTAGCAACTTTGTTTATAATCGAAACTTACAAATATTAAGTTACTAAGGTCATTTAACGCTCTCTAACAATAGATATATTTAGTTTTTTGACGTGTTAAATCTGACATTAATATAATTGCGGTAGGTGGCAGCACACAACTTGCACAAGGCGGTGCGCGAGTGGTCCTCCAAGGACAACGAGATCATCGCGGCCGCCAAGCGCATGGCCATCCTCATGGCGCGCCTGTCCGAGCTCGTGCGCTCCGACTCTAAAGGTACACACACATATACAAGCGCATGGCCATCCTCATGGCGCGCCTGTCCGAGCTCGTGCGCTCCGACTCTAAAGGTACACACACATATACAAGCGCATGGCCATCCTCATGGCGCGCCTGTCCGAGCTCGTGCGCTCCGACTCTAAAGGTACACACACATATACAAGCGCATGGCCATCCTCATGGCGCGCCTGTCCGAGCTCGTGCGCTCCGACTCTAAAGGTACACACACATATACAAGCGCATGGCCATCCTCATGGCGCGCCTGTCCGAGCTCGTGCGCTCCGACTCTAAAGGTACACACACATATACAAGCGCATGGCCATCCTCATGGCGCGCCTGTCCGAGCTCGTGCGCTCCGACTCTAAAGGTACACACACATATACAAGCGCATGGCCATCCTCATGGCGCGCCTGTCCGAGCTCGTGCGCTCCGACTCTAAAGGTACACACACATATACAAGCGCATGGCCATCCTCATGGCGCGCCTGTCCGAGCTCGTGCGCTCCGACTCTAAAGGTACACACACATATACAAGCGCATGGCCATCCTCATGGCGCGCCTGTCCGAGCTCGTGCGCTCCGACTCTAAAGGTACACACACATATACAAGCGCATGGCCATCCTCATGGCGCGCCTGTCCGAGCTCGTGCGCTCCGACTCTAAAGGTACACACACATATACAAGCGCATGGCCATCCTCATGGCGCGCCTGTCCGAGCTCGTGCGCTCCGACTCAAAAGGTACACACACATATACAAGCGCATGGCCATCCTCATGGCGCGCCTGTCCGAGCTCGTGCGCTCCGACTCTAAAGGTACACACACATATACAAGCGCATGGCCATCCTCATGGCGCGCCTGTCCGAGCTCGTGCGCTCCGACTCTAAAGGTACACACACATATACAAGCGCATGGCCATCCTCATGGCGCGCCTGTCCGAGCTCGTGCGCTCCGACTCTAAAGGTACACACACATATACAAGCGCATGGCCATCCTCATGGCGCGCCTGTCCGAGCTCGTGCGCTCCGACTCTAAAGGTACACACACATATACAAGCGCATGGCCATCCTCATGGCGCGCCTGTCCGAGCTCGTGCGCTCCGACTCTAAAGGTACACACACATATACAAGCGCATGGCCATCCTCATGGCGCGCCTGTCCGAGCTCGTGCGCTCCGACTCTAAAGGTACACACACATATACAAGCGCATGGCCATCCTCATGGCGCGCCTGTCCGAGCTCGTGCGCTCCGACTCTAAAGGTACACACACATATACAAGCGCATGGCCATCCTCATGGCGCGCCTGTCCGAGCTCGTGCGCTCCGACTCTAAAGGTACACACACATATACAAGCGCATGGCCATCCTCATGGCGCGCCTGTCCGAGCTCGTGCGCTCCGACTCTAAAGGTACACACACATATACAAGCGCATGGCCATCCTCATGGCGCGCCTGTCCGAGCTCGTGCGCTCCGACTCTAAAGGTACACACACATATACAAGCGCATGGCCATCCTCATGGCGCGCCTGTCCGAGCTCGTGCGCTCCGACTCTAAAGGTACACACACATATACAAGCGCATGGCCATCCTCATGGCGCGCCTGTCCGAGCTCGTGCGCTCCGACTCTAAAGGTACACACACATATATAAGCGCATGGCCATCCTCATGGCGCGCCTGTCCGAGCTCGTGCGCTCCGACTCTAAAGGTACACACACATATACAAGCGCATGGCCATCCTCATGGCGCGCCTGTCCGAGCTCGTGCGCTCCGACTCAAAAGGTACACACACATATACAAGCGCATGGCCATCCTCATGGCGCGCCTGTCCGAGCTCGTGCGCTCCGACTCTAAAGGTACACACACATATACAAGCGCATGGCCATCCTCATGGCGCGCCTGTCCGAGCTCGTGCGCTCCGACTCTAAAGGTACACACACATATACAAGCGCATGGCCATCCTCATGGCGCGCCTGTCCGAGCTCGTGCGCTCCGACTCTAAAGGTACACACACATATACAAGCGCATGGCCATCCTCATGGCGCGCCTGTCCGAGCTCGTGCGCTCCGACTCTAAAGGTACACACACATATACAAGCGCATGGCCATCCTCATGGCGCGCCTGTCCGAGCTCGTGCGCTCCGACTCTAAAGGTACACACACATATACAAGCGCATGGCCATCCTCATGGCGCGCCTGTCCGAGCTCGTGCGCTCCGACTCTAAAGGTACACACACATATACAAGCGCATGGCCATCCTCATGGCGCGCCTGTCCGAGCTCGTGCGCTCCGACTCTAAAGGTACACACACATATACAAGCGCATGGCCATCCTCATGGCGCGCCTGTCCGAGCTCGTGCGCTCCGACTCTAAAGGTACACACACATATACAAGCGCATGGCCATCCTCATGGCGCGCCTGTCCGAGCTCGTGCGCTCCGACTCTAAAGGTACACACACATATACAAGCGCATGGCCATCCTCATGGCGCGCCTGTCCGAGCTCGTGCGCTCCGACTCTAAAGGTACACACACATATACAAGCGCATGGCCATCCTCATGGCGCGCCTGTCCGAGCTCGTGCGCTCCGACTCTAAAGGTACACACACATATACAAGCGCATGGCCATCCTCATGGCGCGCCTGTCCGAGCTCGTGCGCTCCGACTCTAAAGGTACACACACATATACAAGCGCATGGCCATCCTCATGGCGCGCCTGTCCGAGCTCGTGCGCTCCGACTCTAAAGGTACACACACATATACAAGCGCATGGCCATCCTCATGGCGCGCCTGTCCGAGCTCGTGCGCTCCGACTCTAAAGGTACACACACATATACAAGCGCATGGCCATCCTCATGGCGCGCCTGTCCGAGCTCGTGCGCTCCGACTCTAAAGGTACACACACATATACAAGCGCATGGCCATCCTCATGGCGCGCCTGTCCGAGCTCGTGCGCTCCGACTCTAAAGGTACACACACATATACAAGCGCATGGCCATCCTCATGGCGCGCCTGTCCGAGCTCGTGCGCTCCGACTCTAAAGGTACACACATATATACAAGCGCATGGCCATCCTCATGGCGCGCCTGTCCGAGCTCGTGCGCTCCGACTCTAAAGGTATACATACTCATACATATACACACACGCATAATAAATGGCTGGCCACATAATATATATCAAGATAATAGTCAGCCTGTACTGTATTTGATACTAATATATATAGGGGATTTGTATTGTATTTGATACTAATATAACGCGATATAATCCGTAAAGTTGTTTTATTTCAATATGTCTGATATTCGCGTAAGCTTCAGAAATCAATACAGCCTGTACTAGTCCTAATAACCAAGACCATAACCAGGAATTCATTTTGAAATAAAACAACTTTACGGATTATATCGTTATCGTTTTATTATATCGTTGTTTTATTTTGTTTGTTGTTTTATTTCAATATGTCTGATATTTGCGTAAGCTTCAAAAATCAACAGGAATTCATTTGTTAGTAAAGCTCTGAACGGGAGACTATACTTTTTTTACTTTTGTCATTTTATAGATTATCTTACTACGGAGAAACAAACTCTACCATTTTTTATAGTTTATATTGCTTTTGAAGACAAGTTATTCAATATTTATTATTTTATTCAATATTCATTTATTATATTAAATTCTTAAATAAATAAATTCTTAAATATAGCGGCGGTAGCCTAATGGCTAGGGCGTCGGACTTGCGATCCTGTGGTTGCCGGTTCGAAACTCACCCATTGCACTACCGACGTGAACCCACTCGTCACACAAGCATTTAGGTAGCTTAGCACGAGGGGTTAACAAGAATATTAGTAATGTGGGGTCCACATTGCTAGTAAGCTTTTTTTAAAAAAAAAACCGTTTGTTCATGTAAGTATATTCGAGTTAATTCAATTTAGTTCCTTCTTACACCACGTCACTATCATTTTTTGTCAAGAACTGGTAACCCTTCAATTGTCAAGTTACTGAATACAATTAAAATTCGAAGTATAGGCCAAACGTTGGCTCATTGATCTTGGAGAACTTTAGTCAAACTTTATTTAGTTGTTATGAATACGCATCGGATGGTGTAATAGCTTATTTTTTCAATATCAATAGTTCATTCAAGGCTCGAAGATTTGGACAAGGAATAATTCTTTTATGTATTTATGTGACTATTCCTTATGGGTTCTGAAATGAGTACCCACACCCTTTTAAAAAGTGCATATTGTATATTGCGCTTTATAAATATTATGCTAAATATAATCTGCACTATTCATGCTAACACATATATGTATTAAATTAAGCGCATATTATTGTATCTGCCTCGTAGATCTAATGGTCGTGAGTGTGATTACTGTGATTAGTAAGCGTTCGATTCCCAGTTCTAGCAAAGTGTTATTAGATTTTCTTTTCAGTACCAGTTCAGAATTTGGATTTGTGCCCGGAATACGGGCGAACTGAGAACACACTCACCACTAGTACACATCTATGTGTTCTAGGAAAATTATATACTAAGAAATATTTATACTAAGAAATCCGCGACGTTAAGTTTAACGCGTAAATAACGTTACAGTAATAAAGTTTCACGGCACGTGTTGGGGAATAGACACGCACAAAACAACAAAATATGAAGAAGAATACTATCAAGCTAGTTTTTTTCTCCCTTACTAGAGGGACGTGGGAGAGCCATGCTTCGGCACGAATGGGCCGGCTCGACCGGAGTGATACCACGGCCTCACAGAAAATCGGCGTGAAGCAGCGCTTGCGTTGTGTTTCGCCGAGTGAGTGAGGTTACCGAACCCCTTTTAAAAGGCGGGCAACGCACTTGTGACTCCTCTGGTGTTGCGGGTGTCCATAAGCGGCGGCTATCGCTTACCATCAGGTGATCCGTCTGCTCGTTTGCCCCCTATCCCATAAAAAAAAGAAAAGTCAGCGTTGACCATTAGGTATTAGGCGTTTGAACAAATTCTTCCAACAGGCTATAAACTCATCATATGACATCACTATAGGTATAAAATATAAGAAATTAGTGTGTCCAATATGCCGTAAAAACTGCCACAATACACTGTTTATCTGTCTGCTCGTTTGCTCCCCTATCCCATAAAAAAAGGGCGCCAGCTTTTCGCGAGGTTCAGGCAATCAGATTGCAGATTGACGCTCAGTCAAAACTCGATTCGTTCTAGGCATAGTTATTACAAAATGCGGCATGAAAACTGGATTGTGTTGTCAATAAACCCTATAATATTGTTACGAGCTGGGGTTCGGGATAAATTAATTAACGCTAATTTTACCGAAATAAACAAATACTTTAATAAACTTGACAACACACAACAGAAATCACAAATAAAGTCACTACACTATTACTTGTCGCACTGTACTGTCACACTGAGAATCACTTGTCTTCACTTTGATGTTCACTTCACCTTGTCCAAAACTAAACTGCCCTAGCCGACCCTCACGACGCCTTTTTATATCAGTCACGAAGATTCTGGAATCGAACAATTGCGAAAAGCCTACAAAATGCGAGTAGGTACTCGCATTACAGGTAGGTACATAGATCGTCTATTGTTTACGGGCATTGACCTTTGAACCTGACCTTGATCTATTGTTATTACGTGAGTACGTATTCGAGTACTTTCTTTCGAATATTCTACATGCTTCTACGATTTATCCAGAACCTTCGTGACCCATCCACGTCATTCTAATAGCTTCGCGGCGTAACACTGCCCCCTCCTAAGACATGCTCGTCCCGAGCATCATTGGATCCGTAATAACGCGCTAAACGATCCACATGAACGATCTTTGGTGCACCTCTTGTTCCTTTCTGTATCCTGTAGGTAACATCGTTGATCTTAGTCACGACTCGATAGGGGCCGTCCCATTTTGCCTGTAATTTGGGTGACTTTCCTTTACTACGCACTGGGTTATGTAGCCACACTAGTGAGCCCTCATCGAAGCCTCTGTTGTTCATCTTTCGGTCATAACGCGTCTTCATTTTCTCAGAAGTTTGTTGGCCCGACTGTCTGACATGCTCATATATGTCATTCATTCTGGTTCGCAAGTCGTTCGCATAATCAGTCACACATTGGGGAGTATCTGGGGGTATACCGGTGATGAGATCTGCAGGCAACCGTAGCTCTCTTCCGAAGTTCGCGAAGGCTGGTGTCACCGTCGTACTTTCATGAACTGCACTTCGATACGATAGAAGGAATGGCTGGATGTGCTTATCCCAATCTTTCTGCCTACTTCCCAGAACTTTTGCTAGATATCTCTCTAAGGTCTGATTAAACCGTTCGACCATTCCATCAGAATGGGGGTGGTAAGATGTGGTTCTGGTTTTATGAGTACCCATTACTCGACACGTCTCCTGAAATATTTGAGACTCGAAATTCCTTCCTTGGTCACTGTGAATCTCCAAGGGTACTCCAAAATGACAGAAGACTTCATGAACCAATTTATCTGCGACCGTCGAAGCCTCTTGGTTAGGAATGGCGAACACTTCCGGCCACTTTGTGAAGTAATCCATCACAACCATGAAATATTTGTTCCCGCCTTCACTCTCCGGAAATGGTCCTGCTACATCAAGAGCTATTCGTTCCCAGGGCGCACCAACATTGTAGACTTTCAATGCACCTCTGCTGCGCGTATGGGGCCCTTTTACAGCTGCACAGCTAGTGCATTTACGACACCAGTCTTCAACATCGTCCCGACAGTGGATCCAATAGAAACGCTCTCTAATCTTCAATAAAGTCCTTTTTACTCCTAGATGACCTCCTGAACATCCGTCATGGTATAGTCGTAGGATATCTGGCACCTTAGCTTTAGGGACTACCATCTGCAGATGACTCTTGTCTCCCTTAGCATTTTCCCATTTCCGGCACAAGACACCGTTATGCATCAACAGACTGTCCCACTGTGCCCAATAACTTTTTGAGACTGTGCTCAATGCTGCAACATCACTCCATTTCGGCTTGGAGGCACCAGCTTTCATCCAGTCGAGAATCGGTTTAACATCTGAGTCAGTCTCTTGTGCCTGCTGCAGGGTTTCTTTCCATTCATCACTAAGGTCAGTTTTCAGCATTCTCACGGGAACAGCTTCCTTAGCCTCTTGTCTGGAACAGTGCTTGCATATTTCCGGACAAGGTCTTCGTGACAACGCATCTGCATTACCGTGAGATCTGCCACTGCGGTGTTCAATTACGAAATCGAATTCCTGTAGAAGCTCAATCCACCTCGCTACTTGTCCTTCCGGGTTCTTAAACTGCAATAACCACTTCAGTGCAGCATGATCTGTTCGCAGGTGAAACTTCCGTCCCAATAAATACTTGCTAAAATGTTGCAACGTCTTAACTATAGCGAGCAGTTCTCTCCTCGTGACGCAATAGTTTCTTTCCGGTTTTGACAATGATTTACTGAAGTAGGCTATGACAACTTCCTGATCTCCTTTTCGCTGTGACAAAACTCCACCAATTCCAGTATTACTTGCGTCAGTGTCCACGATAAATTCATTTTCAGTGTCAGGGTAGCCTAAAATAGGTGTATTGCACAAACGTGTCTTTAGCTCTTGAAACGCACTTTCGCAGTTTGCGTCCCAGCAGAACTGTGTCTTTTCCTCTGTCAGTTTGTGTAAAGGCTTCGCAATGTCCGAAAAATTCTTCACAAACCGTCGATAGTACGAGCACAAACCCAAAAATGCTCTGACTTGCGTCTTGTCCTTCGGAACTGGCCAGTCTTTCACAGCAACAATCTTCTCTGGATCCGTTTCAACACCTTTTTCCGACACTACGTGCCCCAGAAAACTTACTTGACGTTTGAAGAATGAACACTTCTTCGGACTTAACTTTAAATTGGCTCCTCGGATTTTTGATAGCACACGTTCGAGGTTTTGAATGTGGTCATCAAACGTACGGCCCACGATGATAATATCATCCAAGTAGACCAGACAGGCGTCTCCAATCAGACCAGTGAGCACTAGTTCCATAAGTCTCTCAAACGTAGCAGGAGCATTGCATAAACCAAACGGCATGACTTTAAACTGCCACAGACCCTTTCCTGTAGAGAAAGCAGTCTTCTCTTTGTCATTGGGGTCAATTTCCACTTGCCAGTAACCACTTTTTAGGTCTAGGGTTGTAAACCACTTCATACCCGTCAGAGTATCCAGCGTGTCATCGATCCTTGGCAATGGGTAACTGTCTTTCTTCGTAACGTCGTTCAATCTTCGATAGTCCACGCAAAAGCGCATACTGCCATCTTTCTTTTTCACCAGGACCACCGGAGAACACCATGGGCTAGATGAAGGCTCTATCACACCATCCTTCACCATTCCCTCAATCATGGTCTCAACTTCTTTCTCTCGCGCAACTGGCAATCTTCTAGGTCGCTGACGTATTGGTGACTCGTTGCCAGTATTAATTTTGTGCTGCACCAGTCCTGTCTTTCCAATGTCGGCATCATTTGAAGAGAAAATACCAGCGTACTGGAGCAACATCTTCTTAGCCTTGATCGCTTCTTCATCAGACAGATCATTTCGACAGTCTTCTAAAAGAGTTTCAACGTTAAACTTTGGATTTCGAACGTTATTATCAGTATACTGATCACTGCAACGTCGCATCCAAGCTAATTCTTCACAAGTTCCTATCAATGTGCCCTTCTTGATAACTTTCTCTTTTTCGCCTGGATTGAGTATGCGTACCGCTGATACATTGCTAGCTCTCACCAACGTTCGTGCCATCTTCCACGGTAAGTCATCGTCCAACCTCTCTATGAGAACACATCGATTTTTCTGCCCGGCATTCTGTGGCAGAGTGACTGGGACGATTGTTTCCGACTTAGGAGGAAGAACTATTTTCTTCAGACAGTACACCTTCCCTGTTGTTGCACCTTCCATGAAAATTTCTTCCGAACCGCACTTCAACACTCCTTGATTAACGTCGATCTCACAACAATGCTTTCGCATAAAGTCCAATCCCAGAATGCAATCATCTACTATATCGGCAACGATGACATTATGCCGATATGTTCTGTTACCAAACTTCAATTCCACCTCCTTCTCGCCTCGGACGGATATGTGCTGGCCAGTAGCTGTTACCAATTGTATGCACTCGCGATCACTGACGCAGTCCCCAAGGACCCGACGTGCCAGCTGGGAATTAACTACCGTGCGAGAAGCTCCAGTATCTAATGTCAGCTTACAGGGTGTTCTGTTGACTTCGCCTCTGATGATCAGGCTGTTCCCGTCATGGGCTTGTGAGATCGAAATCCTTGGGGCTCCTTTCACACTAGCCAGCACCCGCCCCGCAGTCCTGGCTTTTACTCGTTTCCCTGCTGCTCCTCGGTGGTGACGTTCATCACCCTTACTTTATCACCTTGAGTCTTTTCTCGCCACGAGGTTCCCTTTTGACAATTAGCTCGGAGGTGGCCCTTCTCTCCACAAATGTAGCATCTAGGTGATGCTGCACCAACCCTTCGACCCTCGCTGCGCTTCGGGCAACCCGCCTGGAAGTGGCCCTTCTCCCCACAGAGGTGACACGTCGGTAAAATGACCTCACGAATGCGGTGAGCCCGATGGTCTTGTCTGACTGCCTCCACTTCTAAGGCATGGGCTAAGGCGTCTTTTAATGTCTTATGGTGCCCAAGCCTCACAGCAGCTCTGACTTCTAGGTCACGAACTCCATCAACGAAAGCCTGGACCAGGTTACCGTCGATAAGTGCAGGTGTGGACTGGTAGGCTTTTCGGACCAGCTTTTCAACTTCTACGGCCCACTGCTGCAGGGTCTCTGAACCACGCTGTACCCGATCCTTCAGCTGTGCACGGAACACGTATTCAAGATGGGTGTCACCATATCTCGAGTCCAATGCCTCAATCAGCTGATCGTAGGACATCTCCTTGCCGAGGGCCTCCAGTACTGTCAAAGCCTGATCGCGGAGGCTTAGAGTAAGCGCGGTCTTAGCCTGGCCTTTGTCCCATCCATTTGACTCCATAAAGGCTTCAAACTGCATTTTGTATGCCGACCATGAGGAGGTTCCGTCAAATGGCGGCACTTTAAATCCGCGTAATGAAGAGGTCGTAGGTGCAGCAGCCACAGCAGCCTCAAATCCTTTTCCTGCCTTTAGGTCACCTAGAGCCTTCTTCATATCGGCCATCTCAACTCTGGTTTCGGAAATCCAAGTCTCGTGCTGTTCTACTTTCTCCTTTACTGCACCGAGCTGTTTGCCCAGAGTCCCGTGGAGGTCTTTTATGAGGAGCATCTGTTCGTCTTGACGGCGGGCCTGCTCCTCTTTGTCCTGCTGTAGCTGCTCCCGTAGTAAGCGTGCCTGCTCCTCCTGACGGCGGGCCTGCTCCTCCTGATGGCGGGCCTGTTCTTCCTTATCCTGTTGCCGCTGCTCCCGCAACATTGCCATCAAGGCTGCCAGGTCAACTGCTGGTGCTGAAGATGTTCCAGATGGACCAGCAACTGGGTCTATTGTTGGTTGTTGATGATCCGCAGGAAGTGCCGGAGAATCTCCAAATCGTCTCTGGTCCATCTCTTGCTGCCGCTGACTTCTGGTACGGATACCTTCCGTATCGTCCTTCGGCAAAACCGGCATAATTTATCCCAGTACTTCTGACACCAAATGTTACGAGCTGGGGTTCGGGATAAATTAATTAACGCTAATTTTACCGAAATAAACAAATACTTTAATAAACTTGACAACACACAACAGAAATCACAAATAAAGTCACTACACTATTACTTGTCGCACTGTACTGTCACACTGAGAATCACTTGTCTTCACTTTGATGTTCACTTCACCTTGTCCAAAACTAAACTGCCCTAGCCGACCCTCACGACGCCTTTTTATATCAGTCACGAAGATTCTGGAATCGAACAATTGCGAAAAGCCTACAAAATGCGAGTAGGTACTCGCATTACAGGTAGGTACATAGATCGTCTATTGTTTACGGGCATTGACCTTTGAACCTGACCTTGATCTATTGTTATTACGTGAGTACGTATTCGAGTACTTTCTTTCGAATATTCTACATGCTTCTACGATTTATCCAGAACCTTCGTGACCCATCCACGTCATTCTAATAGCTTCGCGGCGTAACAATATGTATGTCGCAGATAAATTGTACAATACGTTGTTTTACAAAACAGCTAGCAGTTATGTAAAACAACTGAACAACGCCAATCTAGACTGCATTGCTACACGTTTACCAATACCGCTGCCCACGTTTAGTTGGTAGCAGTACATATTTAGTTTGACCGCCCGAAGGGTTAGGCAGAGGCGTACTAAAATGTACACCCACAGTTCGCCGGTATGTTTAGGTCCCATGTAATAGGGGGCGAGCCTATTGCCATTTACCTGGCACAAATTGCAAGCTCCGAGCTGTTACTGGGAATTTCATAGAAAAACCCAATAATAATTGGTTCGCCATGGGAATCGAACCCAGGACCTCTAGCGTAGCAGTCTCGCTCAGGACCACTAAGCTAATGAGGCAGTTTTTTTTATGTTTATTTTAAAATGTGATAAATATAAACTCACCTAGGAATCTGTGTCTGGACGTGACTCCTCTGCGACCATTAGACCAAAGTTGTCACTGCTTATTATATACTTACTAGCTTCTGCCCGCGGCTTCGCTCGCTTGTAACTCATACATTAGAGAGGTCAAGCCGTATCTCAAGATCCGTTTAATAATTTGAGATAAGAAGTATACCAGTTTTTAAGTTGAAGTACATACGTTCTAACAGCGATTACAAAATTACAACCTATTCAGTAGTTTTTGCGCCAACCCGTAACAAACAGACAAGAATTTTAAAAATCACATTTTTGGGTTCGGAGACGATTATATACCCTAACCCACTTGTTTTTTTTAAATATCTTTAATGTACAGACACAGCTTTTTTTACAATTTTATAATAGTAGAGATAATATGCGCTTAGGCTATGCTATTATCGATGTTGTATATTCATTGTACATGTCTCTCACGCGCTTACTGGACAGAAGTGGCCTTGAATCTTAGCGGTAAGTCACACTCACTATAATTGCATTAGTATTTAATGCATATTTGAGCATGCCATCTTACACTTTAAAGCATTCATATTATTAACCCTTATACGGAGTTATTCAAATGGCGCCTTGACAAAGGTGAAGACATTCGCTTGGGTCGCCAAATTCTAATTTCAACTGGTTTTTCGCTATTTGTAGGTGTATAATAAATTCTAGTATTCAGTCTAGATTCATGGCAGTAGTAATTGCGATCTTAATAACAACTGAGTACCAAAACTTTTGCTTAAAAAGCGTCATTGTAGCTAGGACCTGGGCGTTTGTGTATGTGAAAATGTTTGTTTGTAAATGCACCCACGATACAGGAGAAAATAGGGGCAGCGTTGATGGCCGTATTGGCAGTATAAGCTGTCAATTTTGACAGTTGGCACGTTTTTTTGACAATTTCTGGCTTGAGAAGGTTTAGTTATAATTTTGCCGGATATCGCGCAAACTAGCGAAGTTTGGCATGAGAAAGGAAAGGTCTTTGCTCAGCAGTGCGAAACAAACTAGCCTATAAGATGTGAAGATAACGACATGATTACTACTGTTTTGTACCTTTTGTGTGGGCTATAAATTGCGACAAACCAAAGAAACTTTGAATTTCGTTGCTCAAGTATACGATCAGAAAGACCGGCAACGCATCAGCAACTCAGGTTTTTCAGTAGCGAACCATAAGGTGGCTCGTCGGGATGTGTGCCGATGACTTTATAAAAAATATATTCTGTACTCTACAGGCAGCAAGAGAGAGCTCATCGCCACAGCTAAGGCCATCGCGGAGGCATCAGAGGAGGTCACCAGGCTCGCCAAGAAGTTAGCGCTTGAATGCACCGACAAGAGAATCAGAACTGTGAGTAAAGAGAATTATTGTGAATTATACTGTGAAGTTGTAGCTAGGGTTTATTTATTTATTTATTTATTAATAAGGTACATCAACAATATACATGATGATACATAGGGTTAGGAGTAGTAAACCAATTGTGAGGTATTTTTTTAGCATTTATTTTAAAACCGACTTCGAAAGGAGGTTCCTAATGCGACTATTTTTGTCGTGTGTGAATACCGATAGCCTAGTGATATGACTATTGGACTGCCAAATCAAAGGGGTCGAGTTCAAATCCAGGCACGCACCTCTGTCTTTTCGAAGTTATATGCGTATTAATAGTAAATTATCACGCGCTTAAACTGTGAAGCAAAACAACGTGAGGAAACCTGCACGTCTGAGAGATTTTCTCGACGGCGTGTGAAGTCTGCCAACCCGCATTAGGCTAGCGTGGTGGACTATAGCCTAATCCCTCTCATTGTGAGAGGAGACCCGTGCCCAGCAGTGGGACATAATGGGTTCCTTATGTAAGTATACCGATAGGTACTTCTTGGACTATTTACAAATTATAGACTACTAGCTTCTGCCCGCGACTTCGTCCGCGTAGCGTGATGATATATAGCCTATAGCCTTCCTCAATTAATGGGCTATCTAATCTAACACTAAAAGATTTTTTCAAATCGGACCAGTATTTCCTGAGATTAGCGCGTTCAAGCAAACAAACAAACAAACTCTTCAGCTTTATATATTAGTATATAGATAGATTTATAAAAGTTTCTGACCATCGATTATAGAAAGGCGGTTGTATTTTCATATCATATAAGGTTAATAAGTAAGAACTAGAGATGCGCCGAGTACTCATTGATTACTAATTTGACTGAGTTACGTATCGAGTATTAATCGGTTCAATGTTTTCGAATCGAGTAGATACTCGGCCGTGTTATTCAGTTCAAAACAAATAAGTACAAATGGATTTTTTTGCGCTTGCTCTCTTTAATCGAGTTATTTGGCTGAGTACGAGTATAAAAGAACACCGAATATTCCGCGTACCGAGTAGCAACCGAGAACCTCGGCTCATCTCTAGTATAAATTTCAAATAAAAATAGTAATAGTCTAAGTATGTTACTATTAAAATGTTTGTTTGTACTAGAACCTGCTGCAAGTGTGTGAACGGATCCCGACCATTGGCACTCAGCTCAAGATCTTATCCACCGTCAAAGCGACCATGCTTGGTGCTCAAGGTAATAAATACTTTAATATTTTCTAATAATATCTTCCGTAACGTATTATGTACACATGACAACACTTCAACCTATACAGTTGTACTGCAAAAATCATCGCTATTACCACGGAATACGGTTGGTCAAACTGTGTAGCTTAAGGTTTCGTCGTGTGTACTCTCTTAAAGTCTGTCTAATTTAAGCTGAGAGCTGATTTTCTATCATCATCAAACAAAGGAATTTGACGTGGGTTCAAGACTTGCAGCATCTTGCAAGCAACAAGGAGTACCCGGGGAAAACCTTTGCCCAGCATTAAGTCAGAAATGGCTTGTCAACTCAACCAAAGGAAGAGTGTTATAACTCTGGCAAGAGTACTCCTCCTTGCCGGAGTATTTATTTCTGTTTAGCGACAAGCTAACAGTTTCCCAAGACACTACTGTATTTGGTGCTGACTGGAAATAGTCAACCGTATATTCAAAAATTACTATAAGGGTCAAGTTATACTCGCGCTAATTGTATCGAAGCGAAACGGATTTTACTTGCATTGCATATGCATCTCTATCTCCACAATATAATGCACAAATTTCTATCGATACAAGAAAAGACGCGCTAATTCGGTAGAATGCGTCCATCAGTAAGCCAACTAAAATGACGATTAATAGGATCTATAACTACCAAAGAATATAAACCGCCGTGAAACAACGCTTACGTTGTGTTTCGTCGAGTGAGCCTAACTCACTACTGGAGACCCAAAACCTTTTAAAAGGCGAGCAACGCACTTGTGACTCTTCTAGTGTTGCGGGAGTCCATGGGCGGCGGTTATTGCCCCCCTATAACTGAAAAATATGTCGTTTCGTTTCGACTCTACTCTGCGTTAGTATGAATGGGCCCTTATTGTGTGATGTGTTTGCTGGTGAGTATGTTGCGCCGCTTCTTCTTCCCAGCGAAAACACTAGGAAGCGGTTAAGGGCGGGCGTTTTGGGGGCTGTCTATAATGTAAAAATGACGTTCAAAAAGTACTACGAGTAGTCTATATTGAATAAATGATTTTGACTGACTTTGATATACAAAATGATAAAAGTAATTATTTTGATGATTGAAAATCGGCTTCAAACGCTTTTTACGGTTCCTTATTTATAATCTTCATATTCTCCGTCTCGTATAAATAGACACAGTTTATGCTCTACTGGCAATATCGATATATTTATTGCTTATAATTTAAATGCTTTCAACACTTCTTTTGAAAAGCCCATTTCATACATTGCCCTGCATTGTTCCACTCACATTATTTGCATTATTTTATGTCTGGACTTTAAAAGAGAGTTTATTTCGGTGTTTCTTCTCAGAGGTCGTCAGTTAGGAAATGCCGAAGCCATCTAGCGATAAAAAAAACAAACCATTGACTTGCAAAAGTGTCCTTCTAAAGATCTACTCAGAAATAAATATAATTTCATTTCATCACTCATGGTTCTATCTCAAAATCGTCGTTATTCTCGTCATAAGTCAAGTCGATTATCCTTATCTGAAGACTCAATTTATAATCTAATGAACTTTATATCATGTTATAGTTTCATTGTTATTTATACATACTTCTCTTAAGACTTCTCCTAAGAGATATCCTCTTAGGATTAATCGATGCGAAATCGGCTTGAACTGAAGCACGAACACTTTCGAAAACGTATTCGTATCGAAATCGAGAATAATTTGTATGAGAAGGCGGTTAATTAACGTAGATGAAGCGAAAGTGGTGTGCCATTTTGATTGTAGCACGTGTAGTCTCTGCCTACCCCAATGGGAGACAGATGTGAAAATATGTATGTATGAGATATTATGTATGAGATTAGTAGCAGAAAAAAACTTATTCGTTTACGATACGAATTCTATAGTGCTTTGTGCTTAGGCTACTGAATTGTTTTCGGAAAAGTCACGACATTCTGTGGCGGTATAAGTAGATATCGTTTACAGTTGTCAACGTTAACCTTTTTCCGACCGGCCAAAGCCAGTCCCACGTGGATGTGGGTAAAGACCCGTATAAAAATGTTTTATAGATTCCAAAAATGTATTATTTATTAACGAATACACCCGCTTTCTGCCCTTTAACAATGGATGCTCTTAGCACATAGTATTTATATAAAATGGCTTTTTTTTTATTAATGCTGTGCTTCTCGCTTTTCTAACAGTCGGCATGCCGGACTACAAAGGTAAAATATTACGATAAAACACCTACGTGTACCTAATGTGTTTGTGACTAATATAAACATATAAAAAATGCCTCATCAAATGAGCGCTAGAGGTCTTGGGTTGGATTTCCAGGTCGAAAGTGTTATTGGATTTTTCTATGAAATTCCCTGTTATTAGGATTAGAAATGGATCCCAAAAATAATTAAATAAAAAACCAACAGTGCTGATCTCTTCTTTGTATGTACCTCTATACATAAGAGAGGTGAAGCTGTATCTCAAGATCTGTTTGATTAATTGAGATAAGAAGTTCACCAGTGTTTAAGTTGGAGCATATACTTTCCAACAGTGATAACAAAATTACAATCCATTAATTAGTTTTTGCGTCAACCAGTAACAAACAGACAAAACAAGAGTGCGGTCACGTTTATATACCCTGACCCAGTTGTTTTTTTTAATATCTTAAATATACAGACAGTTTTTTTACAATTTAAAATAGTAGAGATTATTATGATATTGTCGATGTATGCAGCCCTGGTCTTACTACATAGAGATGGTGGTTCTAACACTTCATAATTTATTACGTTAGTTCTGCAGTTGGAAAATGTATTTTTTTTTCTATATCGTCAGGTTCCGAAGAAGACCAGGAGGCGACAGAGATGCTGGTTGGCAATGCACAGAACTTGATGCAGAGTGTAAGTGTTTCTGGTGAAATCTAGAATTATTGGGAACGAAGTGAAATCACTGCAGCGCTATTGACCTTACTGATAGGTTCCCTCTTAATTAAGGCACATAATTCCGACTTAGGATATTATAATAATTCACATTTCTTTAGATTGTGATTCAGAAAATTTAAAGTTACCAAATGGCCAATGACGTCAAGTTCCAGGTCCATCATTCAAGACGCTTTTTACCAATATTGATTCCTCCTCCCCTATGTAAAAAAACAAAATTCGGATTCCAATTTTTTAAGCGCGCTGTCGTATTTACCCCTCATCGCGTTTTTCCAAAGTATGACCTGATCTTATCGCATTTTTGTGATCTTACTTAAGAACTATCAACACCCAAATCGTAATCCAATCGAAAGTAGTAGCTCGGAGTTTTGTTTTGAGCCCGGTTAATGGCAATAGATTCTATGTCGAATGTCGAACTGTGGACGTCAGTAATACTACTTATAATGCTAATTAAACGACATGTTTGGCGTAGCGCCAAAGCGATCGGCTTCTGCGACACGTGTTGTGGGTTCGATCCCCACACGGAACAATTATTTGTATGAACTACAGGTAAGTTGTTCCGGGTCTGGGTATTAGTGTTTGTAAATGCACCCACGATACAGGAGAAAATCCAAGTGTGGTGCAACATGTTTTTAACAAAAAAAGTTCGAGGATACAGGCGTGATGTGCTATGTTGTTTTAATTGTTCTCAGGTGAAGGAGACAGTGAAAGCAGCCGAGGGTGCGTCGATCAAGATCCGCACGGAGCAGGGCGGCTACCGCCTGCGCTGGGTGCGGCGCTCGCCCTGGTACCAGATCTAGATCTATGTCGGTGAGAACCTACCACTCCTGCATCTGTGTAGTACTCAACCTGTGACTTAGTGTACAGAGCTATGGACAAATACCAAGGGTGCTAAAATGGCAATTGCTTAAAAATAAATTCTTAAAATCTTCTTAATCATTTTCTAATACCACAAAAGGGCCACTTGCACCAACTTCTTAAATATGATTAAGTCGTATTTAAACACAAAAATACAAGAGAAAAATGTGTTTATATATAACTAGCTGACCCGGCAAACTTCGTACCGTGTAACAATCGATTCTGAAACTAAAGTCACTCATTTGTTTTGCCTTCCCGGAACCCCTCCACTAACACTTAAACTTTATGGTATGGTTTTAAAGTTCAAATTAACTTTTAAGTATTATTACGAATCTTTTGTATAGGAATATAGAAAAGTGTTGTTTTTAGACTATTTCAAGCAATTTTTTATTTTTTTCTATCCGTAAGAACAAGCCTCGTACTTCAAGGAATATTATAAAAAAATAATTAGCGAAATCGGTTCAGCTGCTCTCGAGATTTGCGCTTAGCAACACATTTGGCGATTCATTTTTATATTATAGATTTAAACATATTTAAGAAGTTGGTGCAAGTGGCCCCAAGAGTCTGTTTGTTTCTTTGTTTGATCGCGTTTATTCTTGGAAACACTAGTCGGATTTGAAATATTCTTGTTTAATTTCTTAGTCCCTTTTTCTGAAAGGTTGCTATGTAAAGCAGATTTAAGATCTCGCTATGATCCTTATAAGAAAAGGAGGGTGAAACCGTCTGTCCTAAGGCACAGCTGGTAGCTTTATAATTAGTTTAGTAGTCACAAATACCGTTCTCCGGGTATGAGGCCCGAGATTTAATTTAAAATTCTACCAAGGTGCTCGCCCTTATCTTAATGTGATAGAGTCTAAAGTCGCTCACCAAAAGCTATTGTAAGTACATCGGGCCACAGGTTGGGTTCTAGATTGAGATTGTGTAGAATGGGTAAGTGCCCTAGTAAACGCTAAGAAAATTCGACGTGACAGATATAAACAGACAAATATCAGCATGTACACGATCCAGTCGTGTCTTGTGCCGAAAAAAATATTGCGTAACGTGCGATCTGTGTATGTGGAGAGCCATGCTTTCGGCACGAATGGGCCGGCTTGCCCGGAGTGATACCTCGGCCTCACAGAAAACCGGTGTGAAACAACGCTTGCGTTGTGTTTCGCCGAGTGAATGAAGTTACCGGAGGCCCAAACCTTTTAAAAGGCGGGCTACGCACTTGTGACTCCTCCGGCGGCGGTTATCGCTTACCATAAGGTGATCCGTCTGCTCGTTTGACTACCCTAACCTATAAAAAAAATATCGACAATATAACTGCACCGCTCTGAAGTTGTACGCAATTAACGCATGCGTTGTCAGGCAAACGAGGTCATTGCTTGTCTTATCTTATCTTGTGTGGGGCCGAGGCAGCAAGGCCTCAGTGCACTTCGATCCAATGGGATCTTTTATGTTTCCTCTAGATAACCTATTCCTCATCCTCTCCCAGTTCTACAAACAACTCTTCTATGAGCTGTATGAGTTTATTGCTTGCTATCTCGCTTACGTTCCATTGAGACATTATGTTGCGCTCACTCGGTGTAGTACTGTCAGAGCCGAAAATATTCGATATTTTTCCTGTGTACAATAAGGTTAATATCAGAGGAGCACAATACTATAGTCACGCCGGATTTTTTAAGCGTTTACAAAGGTCTTAGATAGAAATAGAAGAGTAATAAGTTCAAATTGTAACGTAGTGAGATTTGTGAAAGGCTGCGTACATTACAGTGTAATTTGTTGGTGTTTTATATGGTTATGGATTTAGTAAGTAGTGTTGGGTAACTCGTGGTTTAGTAAAAATCGCATCGCCCGATATGCAACGTTAAGCCACAGTTTCCGCGGTCGTTCTATGGATGGGTGACAATTCTTAAGTGATTTTTGAAAACCATTGCTAGGCGCCCAAGTCCGTGAGCAGGTGCAGCCTTAAGACAGAAAATCGCACTGTACAAACAAATAAACGTTTTCTTTTCTGTCTTTTCGTTCCTCAGACGACATGTTAAGCCTTCTGCAACTTCTGCAACTAGTTTTGACTTTTCAAAAGTACCTTCTATAATGGTCTAATTGAAATAAAACATTTTGACTTTGACTTTGAGTTCAGTAACTTTTAACATGCAAATAACAATATTATGCGTTAGTACTAGTCAGAAACCCAATAGCCCGATATTATCCTTCTGATATTCCATAGGTATTGCCCAGAGTTGGGTTACAGTGGTCTGATGGCAAGTATTCAGGCGCTTAGACTGAATCTTAGCGGAACCTAATATAATTATTTAAAAGCTGGGATGATGATTTGTGCTATCAGTAAATCGTTTTATAGGGCTTAAATTTGTAATGCGTATGGAGATGTTACCTATATTTTCCTAATCAGTATCCGAACTGCCTAAATGCTATTAAGTTCACTTGCAAAAAAAAGTTTGTTACACTATAATGTACGCAGTTCTTTATCTATGCGCACACGCATAAGATCGACACATAATATTATAAGTACATCAGAGGAAACTGTAGACGGCGTATAATTACGTCATAATAATTAATGACAATTATTATAATTATTTACAATATTTAAGTTAACTATACAAATATTATGCTGTTGTGTGTTATTATTTAAATGTGGTTGTATGTAAACATGGTAAGTACACGTATTGTTCTATGACATTGATTTTATACCTCAATCTTCGCGCTTCAAAATAACATTATTTTTTTTAACACAAGGCCCACAACAGTTTTTCTATTGAGTTTGTAATTTTGTTACATTGTGGCTTAAAGATGTATCTATGTATGGAGTATCTTGCCAATTCGTCTCCATAAGACCGACTTAACGTATATTTTTGTTGAGTGTGCCTTTTTCAGTCAAGAATTGAGGCATAAAATCAATTTTGCATAACAATAAACAGATATATATTTTGTAGAACTATATATATATATATATATAAATGTAGAATAGCAATGAGCTTCCCAATATATAGTAACTAAGTTTAAATATTTAGCTTTGTAACATCAGTTCAATCTGAAGTTAATTTTGTCACAATACATATTTATGCGATAAACATACTAAACAGCTGGGAAATTAACAGTCGTCCGACTACACCATGTGCTATATGTTTCCAGTATAAACTGAGCTCTTTTTGTATGTAAAGCCTATACAATATGAGCCCAGTTCATACTGGTTTTTAAAAGATCTGTAGACTTTATCTGTGAATCATATTATGATTCACGAAAGTAGACGTTATTACCCTACTACAAGTACGTTAATTGAGGTTGTAATTCCAGCAGCTGATTTATTTACAACTTGTAACTGTAACATTAATTATTTATTATTATTATTTACGGTATGAGTCAGGTCCTTTCAGGGTTGTCTCACTAGTTCCGGACTTAAACAGAGCCCTTACTCATGAGGCGACTTGAATCCGCTCTTGGGACTGTGTATACTCGAAACTAGTCGCGAATTCCGAGAATTCTTGTGAGATTTTTTTAACGTTTTAATTATCGATATCGACGTCTGTACATACAAGATGACTGGTTGAAGACTTAGGCCCACTTGCACCAAATTCTGAAATGTGTTTAAATGACAAACACATTTAAGAATTTGGTGCAAGTGGGCCTTAGACTCGAGGACCTAATTTCTGTCTGGGTTTGTTATAACCGTGTGTGACAACTGTGGTTTTTAGTATGCACGAGTCTGACATACCATCAGACCTTCCCAGGTGATGGACGACCCTTCAAGATTTTTCGCACGCTAATGTTCCACCAATTACCTATTATATTTGTCACTTTAAAAAGTACCAAGTGGTGATTGTGCATAAGTTTTATTAGAACGCAGTCTAAATAACTATTTTAGTTCCACAGTAACAATATGCGTAACTTTTTACATATATTTTTTGAACAACGAAATGATGGGTTACATATTTAAAAGTAATAATAAATGAGATAGTGATAGACAAGTGTGATTCTGAACGTAAGTGCCATGTTTGTGCTTTATGATAAGTAGGTTAGGTCCTCATGCCTTTATGTATGGTAGCTAATCAATAATATTTCTAAAGAAAACTATAAGTAGTGTACTAATGTACAGTAAAAAAAAACAGCAGATCAAGTTACCACAACCTGTCAAATTACCCCAATGGATAATAAACTCTACTATCTCGAGATTAAATTAAAAATCGATTGAAGAAATTTAATAGTTTTGGATATGTGCTTTTGACCGTACGCACAACGTTCGCCGGTATGTTTTGGTCCCGTGTAAGGGCAAGCCAAGTGCCATTAACCAGCCAGAAATCCAAGCTTTTTCTGAGAATCCCTTTTAAAAGGCGGGCAACTGAGACTCTCGTGTTGCGGGTGTCCATGGGCGGCGGTAATCGCTTACCATCAGGTGATCCGTCAGCTCGTTTGCTCCCCTATCCCATAAAAAAAGAGAAACCCTTAAGGTGAAGGCGTTTGCTTGACTCCGGTTATACCCCTTGTTAAAGGTGACTTCAAACATGCCTGAGAATTGTGGGTATATTTAGTACTCATCTACTTAACCTTTACGGGATATTACAAAGTGAAAATTGCTTAGCCATCGTTGCACACAAAAAGATATAATTGCTAAGAAAATTCGTATAATTTTAGTAGAATTATATAAATAAAACAATCAGTAATATAATTAAAGACTAGTTAAAAGTTGCCTTACTGGTTCGCTAGAGAACTAAAGCCCACTTGCACCAACTTCTTGAATGTGTTTAAATTGCATTTAAATACAATTTTTCATAGAAATTTCGTGTTTAAATACAATTTAAACACCTTTAAGAAATTGGTGCAAGTGGGCCTTATGCTTACAATTGTTAATTATATTAAGGGCTTTAGTGTGTCTTACGGTTAAACATCCCCATTAGTGATTTATCACCGCAATGCGTTAACACGTTATAATACAGGAATATTTTTTAAGCAGTGCGCAAAAAAATGTTGGTAGTTCAGTATCAGTAATAGAACACATTCCCATTATTAGTTCAAAACTTTTTTTAAATTTTTATCCGGCTTGAAATCAGCAAAATATGGACACATAATATCTATTCGCAATAATAACAATATGCACGTGTGCCAGCCGACTCACGCGCCGGTGTACAGCTGATGTAGGTACTAAGGCGCGCGCGCTTTGCCGTGCGCTAGCGAGTAACCATAAAATCAGTTTCAAAGCAAACATCTTTCGTTAACGATAACTTCGATATTTTGTACTAAGACATATCAAAATAACAAATTGGTGTTTAATAAAAGTCGTTTAAGTATCAATTGTCAAAGTTTGCGCACTGAATAAAAAATATTCCGGTATTTACAGTATATGATTATAATGGCGGTGCCATTTTCGACCCTATGTAATTAAAAATAAAGTTCATACGTGGTCAATCAAGATTATTGATGACATACAGAGATTTTTCTGTGTTTATTGATGAATGTGCAAGGTCGTGCTATAGATTTTTATGCATGAAATCTCCCAATGAAGGCAGCCATTGCTAACTGTCAAATAGTTTAAAAGGCGTCTGAACTCAGACGAAATTTTACTTACACCTTCATTTAAAACTGCGACACTTATCTACGTGCAAGTTAAACTCAGTTAAGAGTGACCTTGAGGATTTTTATGATTTAATTTAGGCAATTTAAATTTTTTGGTAAAAAAAATACCTAACTATTTAACGTTAGTTATCGTAGTAAGCGTAGTTAGGACCGTGGAGTGAGAGTAATATTTTTGTATGGTGAACAATTGAACTCGTAGTTATACCTAACATACTATAATATAATTATGTTTTAAGTAATGTATTTTATTTGTAAATAACTATAATTAATTATTATGCTCGAAATGTTGTATTTTTTTGGTGTATTCGAAAGGCCTTAATTATAATTAGTATGGATTTTATGGCGTAAGCACAAGATATCTAATGTGTATGTATACATAATTATTTAAAAGTAACAAGCTTTGAAATAAACGACCTTAAATCCATGACACACAGTTCAATATTTATAAAAAAAATATGCATCCTGTTATTCTAAAATCGATTTTATTTGTATAAGATATTATTGTTATTACTGCCAATTTGGATTTGTGTTTTTTTTAATACCTATACAATTGCCATTAACAGTTCTACTGAAAATTGTCAGCCTTTCGTGTACACCTACATTCTTTAATTATTTACTAAATCGTGTGCTTCATTTTTTTTTATTACTGTATGTGTATACTTTACAATATTTTTTTGTTATTAATATTTTATTTATTCTAATAAAGATTTTTTATTTAGATGTTTTGTTTTCTTTGTTTCCTTGTTTAGTATTTGTTTATTTTTACTAGGTATTACCTACCGGTGGTGTATCTGAGGTGTCTGCTCAGGACAGATGCAAAATCTAGCTAAGTCTATTTTATGGGCAGTTCAAGTTGGTTTTTGATTCAATTATGCGATTTCGATTCGCCCCGGTAGGTCCCCAGAAAGGTCAAATATAAAATAAAATACTTGTAAAAAAATCCAAGTCTCGCAACTCTGTTCTTCTATCGTAAAAAGTTGTGAGATCCGTGTAATACAAAGTTGGTCAAATGTATTATGTGTTTTAAGTTATAACGTAATTGGCTAACCTAACAGCATCTTATAGAGACCATACCAATGTTTTAAATAAATAGAATGACTTGGCAATCGTACTAAACAATCGAATTTAATATAATATGTATTACTTGTCAGAGACATTGTATTTTCTGCATGAAAACACAATGTATCTTCTAGTTTTATCCACAACGAAGTTATAGGGGGTCGAAAATGGCCTGAACTGCTTCGAAAAAGGATGGTAAGGCCGTGCCGCTTGTTTTTGCTCGACTTGGCGGGGGCACTGCCGTGGACCCAGACTATTTCATCGAGATATCGTCAAATAAATATACCTACATGTAGTAATATTTCATAGAAAGGAAGAGATAAAATAATTATGATAAATGCTTAAGTAAAATGAGAAAGTATATTTAACTAGTACAATGAGCAAGTTTCCATCTGGCCTAAATGAGTAGCTAGGTGTTTAAGTCAGCGTATATTTATCCACTGTTAAATGAGCCTTCTCTTGGGATGAAAGTGAAGCCACTGAGTCTTTATCAATTCAGGAAAACATCATTGATATTTTATTTCAATATTTATACCTAAGTATCACAAAATTCACCAAAAACATTATTCGTAACTTATAAATTTATCTATTTACCGGCACGAGTCGTAAGTATGGAGCACCAGTTATCTGGTATGAAAGGTGCATTTAAATGTCGCCGCCGTAGTCTCGCGCACTTCAACAAGATCAATACGATGTATTACTGCGTAAATTAAATTCGTGCTCACGACTCGTACTGAACACTTATACATATATTTAAGTAAGAAGTAGATATTAGTTTTTAGCACGAATAGCAATATTTGGTCTAAGTTTGAAAGTCCCTTTGTTTAACAATAAAATATAATTACCATAGATGAGTCTTTAGTTTGTAGATACATGTACCTTTACAATAGAACTATTTTCCTATAGAAATAAACATATTCTTATATAGATTTGTTTTATTTTAATCCAATTGAAAGCCTTGCCTAAGCCTTAACTTTTGTAATAAGGATACCTTAAATAATAAAAGCTCTATTCATACAATGGTGGTGGTAACCCGTTGTGTAACCGGCGATCATATCGTTTTCCCCAATCCAGTGGGAATTTCCCAAAATCGTTCTATGACGAACTCCTGCACAATATTTTATCTCTCTAGATCCATAGGTCTAAGCTGGGCCATATTCGACTGAACTCTAATTTTTACAAACTTTTTATACACTTGTAATACTTTTTGATTTAGATCGAATCTTGCAAGCTGAATTAGAACCACTCCTGTCCCACGGAGTTGAACTTTAACATGTTGATTCAGTTCAAACGACAAAGCGTTTTTAGAGGCAGCATCAATATTACATCAACACAGCTCTGGATTTAGGGAGGGACAAACCGGGACACCTGCCCAGGGCGGCAAATTCAGGGGGCGCCAAAATCATCAACAACAATTTTTATCTCACACGCTGGAGCGGAGGGGCCACAACACATTTTCTCTAGGTTAGTTATTTTAAATAGGTACCTAATTGAATTAAGTACATAATAATATTGACCTGATAAGATATTTAGGTACCTATCGTTTTGTGCATTTTGCATGCTAAGACATATAAAGTTATTTTTGTGAAAGAAAAATTCGACTTGCTGGTAGGATTCTCGCACACATCCTCTGGTTAGATACACCAGACGGTACGACCACGAAGCCACCGCGAATCCCACCCGCCAGTCCTATTCCTGCTCGCATTCGAAGTTTTCCTTCACTAAAATAATTTAGGTGCCTAGTTTATCCAAACTAAGGCCTGTACCTTGATCGATCGGTAGGATAGAGGTAGCCTCCCTCTCCCTTTCTCCAGCTAGCATTACTCTCTCACGGAAGCAATCTATCGCCTGCCAAGCATCTGTACTCTCGGCTATTGTGCTTGCTACGGTCTGGAGTGAATGATGCAATTGCTATGACTCGGTGCTGGTCAGCCCTTGCGCACACTGCGCATGCGTTTACTGTGCCGGGAAATATGTAGTCATGTGAGGTTCGTAAGGTTCGCAAAAATACACGAAATATCACAAGAGGGATGGAATTATTTATTCTCAGAGAGCGCGATTTTTAAACCGAAAACCGATTGTATTAAAAATACTTTGTACCAAAAAATATCTGCACATGATTTTGGGTTAGTAGGACGAGTGCTAGTCTAAAACCTCACCACATAATTATCACCAGGGGGAGAGGGGGTTAAAAAGTTACAAAAAATATAAACCCCCAGTGAGTAAACTCCATCAATTTATGTCAAACTAGCTTCGGCCTGCGACTTCGTCTGCGTGGACTTCAGAATTTGTCCAAACTAGACAAAAAGAAGCCCTTGTGTTAATGCAGACTATATTTAGGTATCTCTATGCCAAATTTTATCCAGATCCGTTCAGCCGTTCTGGCGTGAAAGAGTAACAAACATCCGTCCATCATCACAAACTTTCGCATTTAGGTATAAGTCCTACGAGTACTAGTAGGATAGGATTCCTCTGTCATATGTACGGTACCTGTAGCTTCAACGTAAATGGAGATAATAGTAAGCTGAACGAACATTTGATAATTACAAAATAAAATTAAGGAAAACGTGTCGTTTATGGCCGTCCGATGAAATCATAAGTCTATTTTGACACGGTGAACGGGAAACATTATCATTGTAGTCAGTGGAGTGCTGTGGACGCTACTAACGTGGAATTTGCCGGAGTTTATAATCGTAAGTAACTGTTTTATTAATAATCGGTAAACCATTGCCATTTTTTTACGTGGGAGAGCCATGTTTCGGCACGAATGGGCCGGCTCGAGCGGAGTGATACCACGGCCTCACAGAAAACCGGCGTGACACAACGCTTGCGTTGTGTTTCGCCGAGTGTGTGTGTGGTGGCGGGCAACTCACTTGCGACTCCTCTGGTGTTGCGGGTGTCCATGGGCGGCGGTTATCGCTTACCATCAGGTGATCCGTCTGATTGTTTGCACTACTATCACATAAAAAAAAAACTGATCGGATCTACTTTAAATTGCAGTTTATTCATATAAGCTGCCTGTTTCTATGGTGTACCATGGATATCACATGTCCCCCCTAGAAAGGCATAGGTAGGTACATCGACCATCTTATATGGGGATGAGGCAACACGGTTTCAGTGAACTTCGACCCAATGGGATCTTCGGTTTAAAGATCTTTATTTCCCATTAAGACAATCGTCACTTACATGAGAACAATAAATCTTATTACTAATTAATGTTACATCAATGCGGGTAGAAGAACAAAATAAAAATAAAGTATGAATATTGTCAACAAAATCGGAAGCGAGTTCACTGCATTCCTAAGATAAGGCGGTGGCACAAGTTAAAAGATGTTGCTGCTTTAAATGAACACATAAACAATACAATTAATGAAGTGTTTCGTCGTTATAAATATGAGAAAATAATTTCTTTTTAAATATGTTAAGTGAAGTCGCTTCTTTTACATTTTTTGGAAGTTTATTGAAAAGCTGTGCTCCCCCATAGGTTAGGTTATGTTTACCGTAATTAGTTCTTATTCTAGACAAAACTAGGTGACTAGCTCGACGAGATGAGTATTTGCTTGTTTCACCTTCGGTTGTGAATGTAATGCGTGAGTGAATAAGTTTGTGAATAATTTTATATATAAGTATACACGTGTGATATATATAAAGTTGTCTGATGTTTAGTAGTTTGGTCTCTTTGTAGATAGTTTTTGACGGTGTTAGAAAATCGTAATTGTGTAGTATTTTAATTATTTTGTTTTGTAAAATTTGGATTGGTTTTAGATTGGTTTTAGATGAATTGCCCCATATTTCGATGAGATATAACAAATGAGGCTTTACAAGGGAATTGTATATAACTAGCCGAACTTTTTTTGGAATACATCTAACAATTTTATACAATGAACCCAGCAATGAAGAAAGTTTGTTTTTAATATGTTGAAGGTGAGCTTTCCAGTTCAAGTTGTTGTCAAGAGTTAATCCAAGGTATTTTTCATTATTCGTTCTTTGCAGTACTTCTCCGTTAATGCTCAGATTAGGGTAGTAAGGTAACTTTTTATTTTTTGCACTAAAAATTATATATGAACTTTTGGAGGCGTTAATAGTTAAAAGATTGTGCTGGTACCAATTTTGTAGTATATTTAAATCATCTTGCGCATTCTTTGCAATATCATTAATGTTGTTTCCAAAATAAAACAGGCATGTATCGTCTGCATAAATGGCAAGGCGCCCTTGTAAGCCTGCTTGATGTATGTTGTTTATATATATTAGAAACAATAGGGGACCCAAAATAGAACCTTGTGGTACGCCACATGACAAGGGTTTGGAGCTGCTTTGGTAGGTTCCAATTTTTACAACCTGAAGTCGACCATTCAAATAGGACTTTAGCATCTTGTAAGCAGTTCCAGTTATACCAATACTTTCCAATTTTTGTAATAGAAGAGTGTGACTGACTGTGTCAAACGCTTTCTTAAGATCAATAAAGATTCCTAGTGCTACTTGTTTTTTGTCAATCCTTGTTTTTATTGTAGTTATTAAGTCAATAGTTGCGCCTAGGGTGTTAGATTTGGGTCGAAAGCCATATTGTTGATCGTATATAAAATTGATTTCAGTCAAGTATCCGTCTAACCGCTTATATATTACCTTTTCTAATATTTTAGATAGTATTGGCAGGACTGAAACTGGCCGATAGTTCCCGGGATTTGATTTGGTACCAGCTTTGTAAATTGGAATCACTTTGGCTATTTTTAAATTATCGGGAAAGATTCCGTCCGTTAAAAGTTTGTTTAAACAGTCTGTTAGTTTTACAACAATTCGATTTTTTATGCATTTCAGTGCCTTGGTACTAACACCATCTATTCCTGTGCTTGTATTGGGATCCAAGTCATCTATAATTTTAGACACCTCAGAAACTGTGCATGGTTTCAATTGGGATAGTTCACGATGTTCAGTGTGCTGGTTACGTTTGGGTAAAGTGTATAATTTTTTTTTGTGTATGTGTGTACATGATATTTGGCTTGCTAATTGAGTCCCTATATTTGCAAAGAAACTATTAAAAATTTCGCATATCTCAATAGGATCTGTAGCCATATTACCATTATTGGTTTTTAGTTTTGGGGGAGAACAACTAGGAACAATTTTGTTATTCGAGAGGGTATTAATTAATGTCCACATTTTTTTGGGTTTCTTTGCACATTTCTTGAATTCCCCATAAAAATATTTCTCTTTTGTATTTTTGATTAAGCTTTTTACATTATCTCTTTTAGTTTTAAATTTTGTTTCTAGGTTGCTGTTTTTGGGGTCTTGTTTTAGTTCGCTCCATAATATATTCCTTTCATTTATCCCAGTAATTATTTGTCTGTTAATCCATTCATTTTGTGGTTGATTTAATACTTTGCACTTTTTTAATTTTGTTTCGGCAACGGTTTTTTTTATGCAGTCCTCTAAGCTGTAATAATCACTGATGTTATCATCAAAGTTTGACAATGCAATCATTTCATACAGTTTCTTATAATCTGTGACCTCGTACTGCATTTTTTGTTTCTGTGGAGGTATTACTCTTTTCAGTTCCAAGTAGATATTCTTGTGATCTGACAATGATGACTCGATTATGGCCATGTGGAAATTGTTATGCTTTAAATTTGTAGCAACGTGATCTATAATAGTTCTCGTGGCTGCTGATTCACGGGTACAATATTCTGGATCTATTTTGTTTATTAGTTTATGGCCAGATTCAGTTATCACAGAAGTATATCGCTTAGTAGTACTGTCGGAACTCAGAAGGTCGATATTTGTGTCACCGAAAATGATAGTCCTCTTTTTTTGCAGAAGTTGTTTCTCATAGGTGGATAGAAAATCATTAAAATTTGAGTGACCTGGCCTATAAACCCCCAAGGCCTATGACCCCAATATTTATTGCGTACTTGTGTAAATGTATACATAGATAATTGTTTCCACAGATATAAGTTGACGTTAAGAGTTCATGTTTCAGATTATTATGTACATAGATTGATACACCGCCACCGATAATGTTAGGTCGGATATTGTAATAATGGGTATAATTTTCTATATGAAGTTGTTTAGCCTGTTCTTCCGATCGTATCCATGTTTCAGCTAATAGGACAATGTGTATACATTTTCTGAAAGAGTGGAGTATACAATTTAGTTCATCCAGCTTACCTGGGCTGCATATGCTTCTAACATTAGCATAGAAACAATTAAGGCTTGATTTGGTGGTAGTTATATTTTGGTAATTATTAAGTATCTGATAAGTGTCGTTACTCTGTTTGTTTGTGTCGTTTACTATAGAGGCAATGCTTGAAGTTTTTAGTTTTTTGTTTCCCTGATTGCAACAATTTTCGGTATTCCTTTTACATATTTTATTGAGATTCCATTTTCTCCATTTGCTATTCTCTGTGCGAGCAAGTTTCTCAGTTCCTTCATATAATTCTGTTGTGCAGGTGTCTGGTCGGAATAAATTTTTATATTGCTTTGAAGTTTGTTCCTGTTCCGAAGTAGTAGCTTAGATGTATCCGAAGTATCAAAGCAAACCTTAATATTACGGTCTTTGACAGGGTTATATTTGCCGAGGCGAAAGATTTTTGAAGGTTTTGGACAGTCTGGAGTTAGATTGCTTAAAAAAGTACTTACCTCATTAGTATCATATGAGTGACCCTGATCGTCAGTCAGCCCCTTGCATTCTGGTAAACCCACCAAGATAATGTTTTTCTCCCTAGATGCCCGATCCTGCAGCTCATGAATAATGCTCTCATCAAACTGGGGCACGGAGTCGTTGGCTACCGTACCTGTTTTTATTTCAGTAAGTTTCGTTTCAAGGGTCTGAATTTTACCATCCGCTGTCGTCGCTTTAAGATTAAGGTTTGATATTTGGGCTTTCATAGATATTTGTTCGCTTTCGAGACTTCTGGTAGAAGCTTTAATGTCATTCAACTGTGTTTTTATTTCAGCAATATTGTCCCGCATGAAATTCATTGCGGCCTCTTGGTTACTAGTAAATTTTTGTAGCATTTCTGCTATATCCTTCCGGAAATCCTGTAGTATATCTGCACAGTTACAGGTTTGTTCTGGTTGCTTACGCTTCCTTTGCGTTACTTGCTGCTCCATTGAAAATTCATTTACTGATGATGGTAAGTTCGTAAGAGAGCTACTCGCGCGGGGCGGAGATCGCTGAACGTTCATGATTTGTACCACACTCTCAAACTGACGTCACTACAGGACGGTAGCTGACGTGAGCGCTAGTGCACCGTCTGACACAGGTGAGAGAGATAAAAAATCAGAGGACGACTCTTTTACCCGCGGGGGTGAGCGGCGCTTCTGCACGGTGTAATTCTTACCAATCCGTATTATTAGGTCACAAGTATAATAATACACTTATTGAAATGTCGGGTTTGTTTTCTACAGCTTACAGTTGATTATTGAGGAATACAGCAATTACAAGTTCGAGAGACAACAAACTACACGTCTACTTGGTTCAACTACCAGCGCACGATCTTTTGTTCTTCCCTTAAATAATCTATTCCTCATCCTCTTCAAACAGCTCTTTCATGATCTTTATAATGGGGCCTTGGGGTATGAGTCTTATTAGAGAGCTTTATTATGTACCTTATAGTCGTAAAAAAAAACTAACTCAGTATGGAGTTTCTTTCCGGCTCTTCTCCATATGACCAACTTTTTGGAACCGTGCAACTAGTTTTGACTTTTCAAAGTACCGATTGACATGGTCTAATTTAAATAAAACATTTTGACTCTAACTCTAAGTAGGTCCTCGCATCCGGCGATTGGATTTGTGTCCGGTTAGGGGCAATAGGCTATTACATGGGCCCATTGCCAGGGCCAGGCCATAGGGCCATGGAGCCATTAATGTTAAATTATCCTTCTAGTAAGTAGTGGTCTATTGTTACCTTATAAATACCTACCAGACTAGCTACCAGGAAAACAGCGCAGGCAAGTAGCGTGTGTCAAAATAGCGGAATCAATGTAAACATTAATTATTCGCCCAACCGCCTCAAACAATGGAACTTCTTGATAATAAAACATTGCTAGGTACCTATAGACATGATTCAATGGGATTCATAATTGAACAGGAATGCAAACACAGAAGGCATGATAAACCAGGTACATAACTCAACTACCCTAGAGTTGACTGTTGTTTTATTTATTAAGAACAGTCACAGTCTTATTGAAATGTGAAATCCACTCATAGGGCCACTTGCACCAACTTCTTAAATCTGTTTAAATTGTGTTTAAACACAATTTTTAATTGTAATTTTGTGTTTAAATCCAATTTAAACATACGTATATCTAAGAAGTTAGTGCAAGTGGCCCATAGAATTTCAAGATACCTATAAGGTTTTAAAGATTTTGGTGGGGATGGAAAGGGGGTGCTCTTTACCGCAAAATTGGTCTCGGTGTAGAATTTGTACAGCGTACGCCCGGTTTGACGTCATAACGTGCTAGAGTACTCTGTCTAACATAAACTTAAAATGCTAATAACCTTCATATTTTTAACCGATTTTAAATTTGTATTTTTTTTTTAAAAAAAAGCTTACTAGCAATGCGGGTCGCACATTACTAGTATTCTTGTTAACCCCTCGTGCTAAGCTGGATTGCTTGTGTTACGAGTGGGTTCACGCCGGTAGTGCAATGGGTGGGGTTCGAACCGGCAACCACATGATCACAAGTCCGACGCCCTAGCCATTAGGCTACCGACGCTTCAAATAATAATAAATATTGTTATTCGGCTCTATTTATAGTCAACTTTTTTAGGAGACTAAAAAACGGGGTACGGTAGTTAGTAACATTGGCAATATCTCTATAACTACGCCCCGCATCTCCACCATCCCCCTAGAACGCGGCCGACATACTGGAAGACACCTAAGCCCCCTAAGACCCCAGGGGTAATTTGTACCAATTCACAAAATATTTATGCTTTATTGTTCATAAATAATGCCAAAATAATTAAACTGAGTCACTTCTGCTATATTCTGAGTCTGTAAAAGCACCCATGACATAGGAGGTATAATACTTGTTTCTACTGCAGGGCAAGATAAAAAATGGGATCCGCTAGATTAAATAAGTGTTATAGCGTATAAATATACCTAATCCAAGTTTTAAATATTCAGTACAGTGTCAAGATGCCTTCACTGTCGCTGAAGATAATACAAGACGAGGGTGCGGTCACTAGGAAAGTCAAATTCGACTCCCGGATGACCATCAAGGAGGCACACAAGGTCGTTAAGGAGAAGGTGATTGTACCGGACCCTAAGAAAGGTGAGAATCAGACATCCTTTATTTTAAAACGTTCATTATATAAGTAATAACTTAGCTGATCTACTGATCTGCAAGGTTAAGCTTCGTTCGCTGCGGTCAGTGTGAGAATGGGTGTCCATTTATTAACACATCGAGACCCCTTCTTGCCCCGGAGAGCACGTAAAGCCGTCGGTCCCGGTCGTCATACAAACATCTGATAATTTGGAGTGGTAGTCAGAAGCCCAAAAAAAGCCTGACAACCAGTCTATCCTCCGAATATCGGTATTGCCCAGAAATTAGGTTGCAGAGGTCTGAAAGCCGTTGCTGTAGCAAGAGCAAAAGCCCAAGACAAATTATATAATACGCTGGATACTCCGGCTGGTCAGAAGAATTTATACCGGCTTGCCAAAGCTAGAGAAAGAAAGGAGAGGGATGTCTCAAAGATAAAGTGCATAAAAGACAAAACGGGGGAGGTACTTTCGGATGATAAGAAAATTAAGGATCGATGGAAGGAGTATTTTGAAAGGTTGATGAACGAAGAGAATGAATGGAGTGGAGTGCTTGAGAATACACCAGTGAATGTGGGGTTAGTCAGAGAGGTCAGTGCAGATGAAGTAGAAAAAGCAGTAAATGGAATGAAAAATGAAAAAGCAGTAGGACCAGATGAAATACCAGTTGAAGTGTGGAAGTTATTGAGAGTAGATGGTTGTACGTGGCTGGCTTTATTCTTCAATAAGTTGTTGTACGAAGAAGTTATACCTGACGAATGGTGCAACACTTTCCTAGTACCTGTATATAAAAACAAGGGTGATGTGCACGAGTGCAACAACTATCGGGGAATAAAGCTACTATCACACAGTATGAAAGTGTGGGAGAAAGTTATTGAGAGGCGACTGAGAGAAGAGAGTACAATCTCACAAAACCAGTTCGGTTTTATGCCTGGTCGCGGAACAACGGACGCCATATTTGCTATTCGCCAATTATGCGAAAAATACAGAGAGGCACATAAAAACTTGCACATGGTGTTTGTTGACCTCGAGAAGGCATACGACCGGGTACCACGTGAGGTTTTGTGGTGGGCCCTTAAGAAGAATGGTGTACCTGGGAAGTACCTGCAGTTGATTCGAGCGATGTATGGTCGGTGCAGTACTCAAGTTCGATCCACAGCTGGCACCACTGACAGCTTCAATGTGGCTGTAGGCTTGCACCAGGGTTCGGCTCTTAGTCCTTACCTCTTCCTGTTAATCATGGATGCTCTTACGGCGGACATACAGGGGGAGGCTCCCTGGTGCATGCTTTTTGCCGATGACATTGTGCTAGTGGATGAGAGTGGTCCCGAGGTCCAGAGCAGGCTGACGGTGTGGTCCCAGAGACTGGAAAGTGTCGGATTGAAAGTAAGCAGAACCAAAACAGAGTACTTGTTTTGTGACTTCGGCGGACTTTCCGGTACTGCGTCCATATCTTTGGATGGATTGTCCTTATCAGTTTGCTCCGACTTTAGGTATCTTGGGTCACGTGTACAAAGCGATGGCGGAATTGACCGGGACGTTACATGTCGAATCAACTCAGGTTGGATGAAATGGCGACAGGTCACGGGAACAACCTGTGATAGACGGATGCCTCTCAAGCTGAAGGGCAAAATCTATAAATCCGTTATAAGACCTGTCGTGTTGTATGGATCAGAGTGCTGGGCCGTTAAGAAGATGGATGAAAGAAGACTGCATGCAGCGGAGATGAGAATGTTAAGGTGGATGTGTGGAGTGACTAGAATGGACAAAATAAGAAACGAGTATATTAGAGGAAGTCTGAAAGTGGCGCCAGTGGCAGAAAAGCTGAAAGGGAATCGTTTGTCTTGGTATGGGCATGTGATGAGAAGGGATGAAACGCATGTGACTAAAAGAGTGATGAGTATGAAAGTGCAGGGACAGAGAGGTAGAGGGAGACCAAAGAAAAGATGGATGGATTGTGTTAAGGCCGATATGATGGGAAAGGGAGTGAGTGGTGAGATGACGGCTGATAGGGATGAATGGAAGAAAAGAACATGTTGCGCCGACCCCAAATAGATTGGGACATGGGCAGGAAGAAGAAGAGGTCTGATGGCAGTCGCTTCGTGTAAATTCAGAGTTGAGGCCGACCCCTATACTTATACTTGGGAAAAGGCTTGGAGGATATTGTCTAACTTTATTGACATCAAAATGGCAGACTGAGGAACTTCTCCGTTTTGATGTCAGTAAAAAATTAGGACACTGTATTTTAAATTGCCTCATCAATCAAGTGGTATTAAGGGCACAAGATAAGATAGAGGGGCTTTGTTCGTTTCCTAGGTCAAGCAAAGTGTATTACTTGTTCTATGGAATTCTCAGTAGCAGCTCAAAGTTTGGGTTTGTGCCCGGTAAGGCTCGCCCTCTATTACATGGGACCTAAACATATCGGCGAGCTGTGGGTGTGCCTGTGCATTAGAACACCTCTGCCTAACCCTTTGGGGAACACAGGCGTGGCGGTATATATTCTGAACTGATTGCTGGAACTTCTTCATACCTAAGTAGGTTGTTCAGGGCTTTGAAGTTGAACAAGAACAATATAGGTACATTCCACCAAATATTAAATAAGCCGAGCATTGTTCGACTTCATGGCCCTGATACATTGATCGTAGCTATTGGTTTGTTGTGTATCCTGTATTAGGTTACGATGGGACTGAAATACGCTGTGCGTTATAAAAGTCCCTAAAATTTAAAGAAAAAAAAAAACTTCTTCATGCCTAGTCTTGATCATGGCACTCTGTTTTTACTGCTTTTTCTACTATATAGTTCGACGAACCTTATTCGTCTCCATTCTCCAACAGAATACGCATTATTCCTCCGATCTACTGACGACAACTTGTCTGGTATATGGCTGCAAGACGACAAGACACTGGAATACTACATGCTGAAAGATGGAGACTCCTTAGACTATATTTGCAGAGTCAGGAACTTGAGGGTCAAGCTGTTGGATGGTGAGTAGTTGAACGCTTGAAATATTTACAGACACCATATTCCCTACACAAAAAAAATAGGTACCTACAGTAGAAGATCAGAGATGGCGCGCATTTACCATTTGTTATTTATTTTTATACTAGCTGTTTTTTTTTTATTATATTTATTTATTTAAGGGACTTTTATTCTATACTAGCTGTTGCCCGCGACTTCGTCCGCGTGGTATTTAAAAAAAAGTAGCCTAAGTTACTCCTTGTTACATCAGCTATCTGCCAGTGAAAGTCCCGTCAAAATCGGTCCAGCCATTTCAGAGATTAACCGGAACAAACAGACAGACATACAGTCAGACAAAAATTTAAAAAATGTTGTTTTGGTATATGTACCGTGTATACACCAAAGGCACTTAGTAAAAAGCATTTATTTTAATATTACAAACAGACACTCCAATTTTATATTATTTGTATAGATGTATACTTAGATGAAATCAATAAGGTATGTGGCCGTCAATCTTGAATTTCGCCGTTAACTGTTAGTTAACTAGTCATTATATGCTCTAGGTACTGTGAAGACACTGCAGGTGGACGAACCCAAGTCGGTGGGTGAGCTGATGATCGACGTGTGCGCACGCATGGGCATCACTAACTACGACGAGTATGGATTGGTATGTTTTTTTTAAGCATTGTGGGACAAACGAGTTGACGGATCACCTGATGGTAAGTGATTACCGCCGCCCATGGACACCCACTACACCAGAGGAGTCACAAGTGCATTTCTCGCATTTTAAAAGAGTTTGAGCCTCTGGTATCCTCACTCACTCGGCGAAACACAACGCAAGCATTGCTTCACGCCGGTTTTCTGTGAGGCCGTGGTATCACTCCGGTCGAGCCGGCCCATTCGTGCCGAAGCATGGTTCCCCCACATGAAAGGCATTTTTATGGCATAGTAGGCAAACGAGCAGACGGATGCCCTGATGGTAAGCGATACCGCAGCCCATGGACACCCGCAACACCAGAAGAGTATCAAGTGCCTTACCGGCCTTTTAAAAGATTTTGGGCCTCCGGTGTCCTCACTCACTCGGCGAAACACAACGTAAGTGTTTCACGCCGGTTTCCTGTGAGGCCGCGGTATCACTTCAGTCGAGCCGGCCCATTCGTGCCGAAGCATGGTTCTCCCACGTCTAAAAGCATGGTCTTTATTCCTTCGGATATACAAGTGATTTTGCCTATTAACTTCGTTATGATAAAATCTGTCTATAATCAGTGCCATGAGGAAACGGAAGTCAGCGATGGCAAGGAAAGCAAGGAGCCGTCCACTGGCACCCTGACTCTCAGGAAGAAGCAGCAGCAGCCCACAGAGGAAGACGCGGCACTCAAGCAACTTTGCATTAAGCTCAAGACTGATGATAACGGTAGGTCTAAATTTCTTCAGGAAAAAGCTTTTCGCATATTTATGGCGTAATCAAATGGTACTCAAGCTCTAATATAGTGATAGATATCGCACCATAAAAAAAAAAACAAACCATTGACTTGTAAAAGTGTCTCTAATGATCTACTTACAGAAATAAATATCATTTCATTTCATTTCATTTCATCATTTCATTTCATTTCATTTCATTTCACCAATTCTTGTCTGTTTGTCTGTTTGTTACGGGTTGGCGCAAACACTACTGAATAGATTTTAATTTCGTTATCATTGCTCCAACTTAAAAACTGGTATACTTTTTATCTCCAATAATTAAACAGGTATAGAGACCCATACAAAGAAGAGATCATAACTGTTGGGTTATGATTAAAATGTTTTTGGGATCCATTTCTAATCCTAATACCTATAGCTTCAGGTGATCAAAGCCGCGGCCAAACGCTAGTGTTTAACTGTCTAAATAAAATTATATTTACTTGCTATTAAGCTGTTTTATCTGTGGCTTATTATCTCGCAGTCGACTGGCTTGATCAGCACCGCACGCTTCGCGAGCAAGGCATCGACAGCAAGGAGACGCTGCTCCTGAAGCGGCGGCTGTTCTACTCCGACCGCAACGTGGACTCCCGTGACCCGGTGCAGCTGCACCTGCTGTACGTGCAGACCAGGGACGCCATACTGATCGGAAGACATCCCGTCACCGAGCAGCAAGGTAAGTGGACCATGGATGACATTTTAAAATTGTTATAAAGTATTTTACCTATATATAGGGTATATAGGTAATATTATTTAACACTGCCTTTCTTCAATCTCGTAAGAGACGAGAAAATATCTCGAAAGGTGTGTGCCAGGATCGTAGCAAATGGAAACCTATATTTATGCCTACCCCAATTCGGAGACAGGCGTGAAGATATGTATAAGATTAATAGGGTATTTTACACCATGTAAAAATAAATATGAAAATGCATTTTTATGATAGATTTTGAAAAAAGTAAACGAGAAACGTTAGTATTTATTAATAAAAATGCAATGTAAATTTTATAATTCAATTTCAAAAATCGTCTTTTTTAATCTGTTTTAAAACGCCATCCGCCATATTGGTTATCGACGTGACGTCACTCATTCGATCGATGACGACGTTTGTCGTCTCAGAGTAACAATTCAACAATCATTGTTTGTCGTGCTGTGTTAGTTTGATTAAAATCGCATCATGGAAGACGGTTTTGTGAAAGCAGAAAGTACAAATCTACCAATGATCAATACGTTGATGGTGGCAAATTTTTTTGCATCCAATCCCGATTTCTGTTCTGCCGAGTTGAGAAATATTAAAACAGTAATGTATGTAGTATGTACCTACCTAACTATCGTATCAAGTTTTGTCTAACAATAAGACCCAGTTTCACCAATTTCTATGTAACAAGGCAATAACTAATCAGCATTTAAAATTAACAAAGCTGTTAAGGCTGATCGTTCACCTGAGCCCGCCAAAAATTGTGAAAAACCAATTGAAATTTAATTGTTTTTTCGCAATTTGTATCTCTATAACACATTCTAGATTCCTAGCTGTAGTAATTGCGGCATTAGCTATACAATATTCACAACTGAGCATTAAAAACTTTGCTTAATAAACGTTATAGAAGCTAAAATTAGGTACAATCGTTAATTTTGGCCAAAAATGACGATTGTACCTAATTTTAGCTACAATATCGATTTACAAGCAAAGTTTTTAATGCTCAGTTGTGAATATTGTACTTATAGCTAATGCCGCAATTACTACAGCTAGGAATCTAGAATGTGTTATAGACCTACAAATTGCGAAAAACCAATTGAAATTTGAATTTGGCGGGCTCAGGTGAACGATCCGCCTTAAAATAGGATATGTCCCATGACGAAAATGTGCGTTACTAAATCAAGCATTTATTGAATGATACACAAAGCAATTGAATCCACAATTTTTGTGGAGTTTTTACACTTGTATTATTGCATTCAGGCACAAGACACCAATGATAAACATTATAACTCATTATTTTCACAAATCGTGTTACTTGGTCTTTGGCAGTAGTGACGTCACGAGCCGAAGTAGCATGGCGGCTAGCGTTTTCGTGCGTGAATTCAAAATCATAAATTAAAAATCGTTTTTATGGCATTTTTTGGTTGTATAAAATTGAAATAAAAATTCTACTGGTTCATTACGATCTAAGGATTAATTTAAAACAGTTTTCAAAAAAAGGTGTAATACCCTATTGTGGCTGAAAAAAACTCGATACGTTTACGATACGAATTCGATAGTTCTTCGTGCTTAGGCTAATATAATATGCAATTTTGTAGGACCTTGTCCTTAAATCGTTTAAATTATATCAAATTGTCTAAATAATTATGTAGGTATATTCATTGACACATATATTAGAAATCATTGGGTATATTATTTTCTTTTTCACTACGATGTCTGTTGCCGTTACGATGCGATGGAACAGTACAAACAGTGGCGCTTTGCGCCGCGACTGGCGACCCCGACACGACGAGTCCACTGGCCGGCACGAGCTGGATTACATGGAGCCGTTTTTTATACTTACGTTCAATCAAATCAAATCAAATCAAATGTTTTTTATTTCAAATAAGCTTTTACAAGCGTTTATGAAACGTTGGTTATGATTCTAGTTGCACGGTTCCAAAAGGTTGATCCTATGGAGAAGAATCAGGCAAGAAACTCCATGGACACTCTTTTAAAATAAAATAAGTTACAATCTTCATTGGTACAATATTGCGATAACAAGATGTGTGAACGTTGGAGGATGTCCAAGTTTGACCGAAGTCGACAAATATTAAACGAGGATTCACATTATTTGAGAACCCGATGTCATTTCTAGATAATAAATAAACTATGTGGTAAAAAAAAACAAACAATAAAACGTTGTCCAAACAATAAAAGAAAGCGTGTATAGACTATCGATTAGCCCCTGGTAATAATGATTTTTTTCTCTACTGTTTCTTTAACTCTGTTATCTATTTGAAGGGGTAAAATAGTGTAGAAAAATATTTTTGATGTTTTCTTTGCTTTATTATGAAATATGGTGCAGTGCAGTGAGTAACCAGTCTCCGCCATAATTTAACTTAGCTTCTAAGAGAGAAATTAATATACTGATATAGATATTCAACTTACATCATTTAGGAAGAGAAAAAAAAAGTAACCAAACTCAAAACAAACAGTAATAATGTAGGTACCTACTACGTACCTATATATACTTAGTAAATAATTATCACAATACTAACGATAAATTATTCTTTAAAATTTAGCAGACCATGAATTGAAGAATTACTTAAATTTGGTTAAAATTATCATTTATGTAGGTATTTAATAGTGTGGTCAGGCGGAGTTTGAATTGCCCACAAAATCGTAATACCAAAATAAATCGTAATCCAAACAATATTTTATCAAATTGTGTGATATTTTCCGTTCCGTTAATTCCGTTCCTACCGTAGCATTTCGAGTTAGACCTAGATTAACGGTATCGGAATCCGAATTTGATTAGAGTGTTTGAATTACGATTATTTGGGTATTAGGTACGTTTGTATTGGAAATTCGGTCCGCCTGACTCTCAAGTAGTTAGTTATGCTGACGCTGGTAATTGAAATAGGTATCCATGCATTTCGAGACTTCAGGTAACAATATAAGGAAAATGTATTACTTTTTCCTTTTACTATGTATGTAAGTAGGTATGATTAAGTTTAACTATTTTATTTCCAAATTAAAAAAACAAGCAAAAAAACTTTGTTGTCACATTTTATTTTTGTGTTATATAATTATAATAATAATTATTAGGTAATAGTATTAACTAATTTAAAACAAACAAATAATTTGATAAAAAAATAAGTTATCACGTAAAAAATAATACATTAATATTATGTTAAGTCCGCCATTTGCATTTAATATGTGTAAATAAATATATAAGCGTATTGAAATATTGGCTATCAGCATAATATAAACCAACGCTAAAACTGTGTGAGCGAGAGGCCCCGGCCACGATCGAAGCCCGACGAAGCGACGCGACTCGCGACTCCGACCGACGTTGCCGATCAGTGCACGTCACTATGTTCCACGAGAAAGTGGACATTAAGCTTATACAGCTCGTGAAGAAAAACTCCGTGATATACGACGTCAGCCATGCGAAGTACATAGACTTTAATGCAAGGGAAGTGGCTTGGCAGAAGATAGGAGACGAATTAAAACGCCCCGGTAAGTCGTATTTAGATTTCACGATTGTGTTCTACTATTTGATTTGAGGATGTTATTCTCGATCGGTTCACGATGGAGGTGAGAAGCGACTGAGTTTTGTCTTTGACAAGTATAAATGACGACGTTATTTATACGTGTGTGCATTTAAATGGATTTTATATATTTTTTACTACTTACTACTAAACTGCCTCATTAGCCAAGTGGTCCTGACCGCGACTGCTACGCTAGAGGTCCTGGGTTCGATTCCCAGGTCGAGCAAAGTGTTATTGGGTTTTTCTATGAAATTCCCAGTAGCAGCTCGGAGTTTGGAATTTGTGCCCGGTTAATGGCAATAGGCTCGCCCCCTATCACATGGGACCTAAACATACCGGCGAACTGTGGGTGTACCGTAGTACACCTCTGCCTAACCCTTCGGGGAATACAGGCGTGATGGTATGTTATGTTATATATTTTTTATGTCATGATGATCCAAAAGTGAATCTTCAATTTTTTTAGGGCCACTTGCGCCAACTTTTTAAGTATGTTTAATTTGTATTTAAACGTAAATTTACAATGAAAAATTATGTTTAAATACGATTTAATCATATTTAAGAAGTTGGTGGAAGTGGTTAGGGGCCACTAACATAATGTTTATTCTCGGATTAAATAAAATATATTGATTTGTTTTAGCTGCCGACTGTAAAGTAAGATGGATCAATATAAGAGACGTACACAGAAGGATATTGAAGAAAAATATGTCTGATCCATCACACCCGCCCAAACAGTACAAGTATGACGCTGAACTAGAATTCATGAAGAAATTCTACAGAGACATGCCGATTCTGGAAGAAGATGTACAAGGGACTTCCAAAGAATCCTCCCTCTTATGGGAAGAAGTCATGACCGAAGAGCCAGACCATGGACAGCCTAGTGACGACTCTGATGTACCTATAAAAAAAGTCAAAGCGAAAAGGAAAAAGTCCAAGATGAAGGAACCATGCTTTGTAGAAGTTAATCAGACATCGTCAAGCTTCAGTGAGATCCAGACGCCAGAGTTAGACTCTACAGACCCTGTAGATGCATTTCTGCTAAGCATAGGAGCAACGTTAAAAAGCTTTTCGCCATATCATTTAAACATAGCAAAAAGTAAAATTTTTGCAGTCGTTCAAGATCATGATTTGCAACAAATTGTTGAAAGACACAAAGCGTCGGAATCTGAAGGCAAAGTTTCCACTTCTGCAAATACTTTTTAGGTTTAAAACATAAAATGTATTTAGTTTTACGAAATAAGTAACTGTTGATTATAAAAAAAGATCTCCGATAGATTAATCTCATTAATACTTTTAATAGAAGACTTTATAATTATATTTATAATAGAAGTTTTTTTTAACCACTTTTAAGCACTTGGGATTTTTTCAAAAAAGGAAAAAAATGTCACCATCAAATTTAATTTAGTTTATTAAGATTTTATTTGATTGGATTCCGGCGAGTGGGACCTCTATGAACTCGGACCATGGTCGCCGTTGCGACAGAACAATGTTCTTGTTAATATAAAATACAAATTCTCTTTCGTAGTAAAACTCTTTGATTCAAAAATAAATAAATGATATTTTTAATCAAACAGTTTTTTCTTGAATTATTACTTTGAACATTTTCTCGTTTGACTGTAATGTTTTTGGGTAGAACAATAGATATTTGTTCATTTATAGGTCCCAGTCGCCGGGAGCCTTATTTTAAAATTAAATGGAACCGGCAACTGGGATTATGGTCCGAGTTAATCGTGGTCCCAGTCACCGGAATCCTGATTCATTATATTGGGGTAATAATAAAGAAATAATCTAAATCAAAATAAACACTACCTTTTTATTTTTATAACTACTTTGTTCTAACAGTCGAATTTCGCTTTCATTATATAATTATTATGTCACTTTAACCTTAAGGTTGAACAAACGCGAGTTAAGTTCGAGTTTTCGTGGTTCGCGCTGCACAATAGGTCGTCGAGATCGATAAACTCACGCACACAACGTCGCGTCGCGTCGTCGGTGTCGGCTCGTCGGAGCAGCACACACTGAACGACATGCGACTTGCAGGGGCGCCGGCCGACTTTTTCTCGTACGCGTTTTTAATATTTTTCGCGTTTTGATTGATGCCTCTAACATAAACTATGCAATATTTATTATAATGCTAGTGTTGGTTGCTAATTAATGTAATGCATCAAATTATTTGAATAACTAAAATATTTACATTTTTAATTAAACATAAAGTTACAAAAATTTTGTAAATAAATATAAATATAGGTATGTAGGTATTTACAAATTATTAACACTGGTTTTAAAACACTTATACTGAAAACATATAAATATTTTACACAAATGGCATTACAGATTACAATCATATTATTAAATAAGTACTTAAGTTTTAGACTGTTTACATAGTTTTCCATGTGGTATGTAGGTACAAAAATAATTAAAAAATATGTTCTTTACCTAGTTCAGTAAGTATCCTATGTAATAATAAAACAAATATTGTTATTTATACTATCAAGTAGGTACCATCAGATCGAGTACCAAGTTAAGTAGGTACCTACTAAAATGACTCAATTGTTATCCAGTCCAGTGCGCGCCGCACCTTACAACCGGTCGTGCTATCCACGGACAACGGACCCGACACGTGACGTAGCCGCGACGTTGCCGCTCTGTGCGCCGCCGCGCAGTTGCTCGCGACACGACCCCGCCGCGAACACGGCACGATGCCGCTGCCATTCAACAAAAGTTTAGATTTAAAACTATTAAAATTAGTCAAAGAAAATTCAATACTTTATAATACTAAACACGCGAAATACCTTGACTTTGATGCTAGAGAAGTGATTTGGCAAAAGATCGGAGACATACTGAGCCGACCAGGTAAGTGTATTTTTCCTTCTTTGTTATTTAAACCTTATTTTGTAAAACATAAGGGTCATTAGTGCATGGTATATTAGTTCTGTAGTGTCTCTTTTACTCGTATTAGTAGGTTAGCGATATGGTTATCTCATTGTTATGAAATAGTTCGATATTTGATATTATTGTTTTGTTGTGTAATGTATCAGTAGAAGCGTGGTTTTAAAAATATGTTAGTTACCTTATGTTCATATTATATAAGGGAAAGTGTGTATTAATTAAGTATTAACTAGGTACCTTATACTGTTGACTGTTGCAAAGAGGAAAGAACGCGTTCTATAAGGCGGGAAGTTTGAAAAAGTTTTTATTATGCGATGCTGTTGACTAGTTGCAGTCTAGAATTCAAAACTTCTAATCGACGATTTTAAACATAAACATCATTATGTGACTCCCGACTTTTATTGAAGGTTAGAGGGGAAATTAAGTAGAATAGGAATAAAATTTAAGGAAAAAAAAGCAGATAGGTATGCGTTTCATTGTAAAAATTAATAGTTTTAGCCCAGTTAGAATTAAATCCACAAATGATTTACAAGACATTCATAAATGGAAATTATGAAACCGATGGGTGCGGAACGACAGGGGATATGATACCTAGATAAGCGACGAAGCCCTTCAATTTAATTTAAAATTAAGATTTAAAAATACCTTCGCAGCACGACCCTAACTGAGGGTGTAGCGCGACCTTAACTTAGCGATAACCGCCGCCCATGGACATCCGCCACACCAGAGGAGTCAGAAGTGCGTTGCCCGCCTTTTAAAAGGGTTTGGGCCTCCGGTAACCTTACTCACTCGGCGAAACACAACGCAAGCGTTGTTTCACGCCGGTTTTCTGTGAGGCCGTGGTATCATTCCGGTCGAGCCGGCCCATTCGTGCCGAAGCATGGCTCTCCCACGTATAGAAACCTTAACGTAGAGTTAGCTTTTTACCTGACTATTATATACCTTTACATTCACTGCTCGTGTGTATATACGCGTTTACAACCACTGCGAACTATATCATTACCTACGCCTTTTTTTCAGCTCTAGTATGCAAATCCAGATGGATCAACATACGAGATATGATGCGCAGAAAGATCCGCGGTCGACTGCGTAACCCTAATGCACACAGCTACAAGTACAAATACGAGGACGACCTAGCCTTCATGATACCCTACTTCAAGGAAACCAACTCCTCAGCGCCCTCTACTGATGAATACGTAGATTTCCTCGAAGACGAAGCCTGCGAAGTCGAAATGCCGTCAGAAGTCTTCGTCGATGAATCTCTGGATTTCGAAGAGGCGAGAGAGACAAAACCTTTATTCAGAAAGAGACAGGATGAAGGGAATACTTCTAGAGAGTATTCAGAGCCGATGTATCAGGAGTTGAATCCTGCGGATCCTGTGGACGTTTTCCTATTGACCGTGGGGTCAACGTTACGGAAGCTCAGTCCATATTACTTGAACCAGGCCAAGAGTAAGATATTTCAAGTGGTTCAAGACTATGAGCTGCAGCAGATCGTCAACAAGGATGACCAGGTACCTGGCAGTAGCAATACGAACAGGTAGGGATGGATGGACGATGTTAGTTTTAAATAATAAAGTATTTTTTTACTGATTTCTTGTGTTTTATTATGCTGGCTTTCTTATTTTTTGGGTTTCTTATAGTAAACGGAACCCTTATAATAGGATCACTTCGTTTTCCGGCCATCTGTTCTACCAGTTAAGACCCTTCCTTTCAAGATTAGGTAGTTTTGAACGTTAATCTACCACTAATGTCTATAGTCCCGTGGAAAAAAGTCAACACAATCAGGAAATATGGCCCAGAGATACCCAAACAAACAATTATATTTAGGTACTCTCGTTAGCTGAGTGATCCTGTACGCGACTGCTACGCTAGAGGTCCTGGGTTCGATTCCCAGGTCGAGCAGTGTTATTGGGTTTTTCTATAAAATTCTCAGTAGCAGCTCGGAGTTTAGGATTTGTGCCTGGCTAATGGTAATAGGTTTGCCCCCTACATACTGGACTTAAACACACTGGCGGAATATGGGTGCACATTAGTACGCCTTACCCGGGCCTAACCCTTTGGGAATACAGGCGTGATGATCTGTATCCGAATTTTCCATATGACCATAATCTATACTTAATAATTATATAAAGCTGAAGAGTTTGTTTGTTTGTTTGCTTGAACGCGCTAATCTCAGGAACTACTGGTCTGATTTGAAAAATTCTTTCGGTGTTAGATAGCCCGTTTATTGAGGAAGGCTATATATATCATCACGCTATGCGGACGAAGTCGCGGGCAGAAGCTAGTACCACATAAATTAAATTACCAATACATTAAAAGAGTTATTATTTGGATTCCAATACCGCTAATCTAGGTTCCTGCTCTACAATTTCATCCAAAATACGTCACTGGAAATAAATGTAAGCGAATGCAATTCTTGATAACTTTACCTTAGCTCGGAATGATTTTTCGGTCGGGTATTTCCATTGAAGTAGTAGTAGACGAAATGGTACGGTAGAAACTTAGATTAACGGTACCTGTTTCAATCAGATTATTGACAGAATTTGATAAAAAATTGTTTAGATTACGATTTATTTTGGTACTAGCTGACCTGAGAAACGTTGTCCTCTCCAAGTTTCAACTAACTACCTCGAAAAATCTCATAGAAAAAAGGATTCTGGTTTTCCATATTGTTAATACACTTAGCGCCATTGACTTAATTTACATTACTTATTTTTTTAAAAATGTTCGCAAATATAAACAGCCATACCTACATAGACAAAAATCTCAAATAACTGTTTCGGCATCAGTAAAGATTAACGCACGTTGCAATTATTATTATTATTAAAAGACCCATTTTTTATTTATTATACATAGGCACATACGTGGTATATTATTTTATGATTTGATTAGATGGAAACTCTTTAGAATCTACACTAGGGAGGTTTCACGTTATAAAATCAGTTACTTTAAAGCTGGATGCTATAAAGAAGAAAAGAATAATTGTCAAAATTGTCAACTCAAAATGACACCTGTTATGGAATCAAATGTCATTGAGGTAATAACGATTTCGTGTTAGTCATCTAGAGAAAGAGTTGTCATTCTTTGTTTACTTCTTTACCCTACTCAAATATTTAGTTTTTACACCGGCTGGTGCTCGCTGGATAAGTCCTATGTGCTATGATAAGTATGTCCCGTGATGCCCTGTAGAAGTAGAGTCAGAATAACTGTACTAATAATCAATTCCCGTTCACAATAATGGTTTCTGATTTCTTTGTTTTATTTTCTTGTTTTATCTTATTTAGTACCTGTGAGTGTATTTTTTTAAATTTTATTTCTTGATTCTGTTATAATGTTTGACCCGTGCTAGTCTAGTACGGAAATACTTAAAAAGGAAATTTGCTTCAACGGTTATTATTCAAATTCTACGTTTTCAATCGTTAAAATGTTAATAACTTTTGATAGAGTGAACTGATTTTAATAAAATATAGCCTAAATGTTAATCCAAGAAAAAGGCTATGAATTCCTGTCCACTTCCTCTAAATCTCTTCGGTAGTTTTCATTTGATGCGCGGTCAAACATACAGACAAACCGACAGACAAACCGACAGACAAACCGACAGACAAACAGACAGACAAAAGTTCCAAAAATAATAGAAATGGATTGTGTTACTGATTCTGAGTCCCCCAAATTAGTTTTTTTGTAAATATAAGCAATGTACAGACACGGCTCACTTACATTCTTATTATATGTAAGATTACGCTTTTGTGGGCATTTCAAGCTCCGCCTACTATGTACTCTTTATAATGAAATTCGGCAGTACCTAAACAAGAGAAAACCTCGTTTTGCTTATGACTTAAACGCTCATACGTGCTCAACGTGTTTTCACGTGGGAGAGCCATGCTTCGGCACGAATGGGCCGGCTCGACCGGAGTGATACCACGGCTTCACAGAAAACTGGCGTGAAGCAACGCTTGCGTTGTGTTTCGTCGGGTGAATGAGGTTACCGGAGGCCCAAACCCTTTTAAAAGGCGGGCAACACACTTGTGACTCCTCTGGTGTTGCGGGTGTCCATGGGCGGCGGTTATCGCTTACCATCAGGTGATCCGTCTGCTCGTTTGCTCCCCTATCCCATAAAAATAACTTGAAAACGAGTCCCATTAAAAAAATTAAAATCAATTGGTGCACAACTCAAGTTCAAATGCTCATATTTATATTCCGACTTCCGACCAAGCATTTAATGCTCAGTTTGAAAAAGGCGGTTCCGACTAGAACCTCCTTGGACACTCTTTTAAAATAAGAGGTACCTATTACTTTCCTCATTGGTACAATATTTTGATAACAAGATCTGTGGACATTGAATGTTAGATAATATAAGTAGTATATATTTTTTTAAGGAGATTCCCAGTATCAGAAAATTCAATAATCCCGCTAATGCCTGTAGACTTTTTATAACAAGGAAGAAGTTGAGGAGTGATGAAACTGATTTTTATTGTTATCTTCTCCTAATTATAGCGGCAGACTTCGCGGGTATCCAGTGTCAGATCAATTTCGGAGACTATCAGGAGAAGAAGCATAAACTTGGCTTCATTGAGAAGTAAGTATCTTGTCACCCTGCAAGTAAGTAAGAAAGTCAAATTATGAAATGCAAGATGTAAAATAGAGTGTCACGCAATTTTGGGTAAGATAATACCCACAAGTGATTCTATCAAATAGGTTTTTGGTATGGAAAATCTTGTAAGTACTATAATAATAAGTGATAGTATTTTTTTTTAAACATTGTTCCATAACTACTAGGAATTTCTCCTGTACCGTGGGTGCGTTTACAAACATAAATTTTTACATACACAAACGCCCAGACCCGGAACAACTACTTGTAGATCAAATATTTGATCCGTGTGGGATCGAACCCACAACACGTGTCGCAGAAGCCGACCGATAGATTTTCTATATCATTATTATAGAGATTTGCTACCTAGCGAATGTGGTTTACTAAACTCCTCGTTGGGCTACTAGTGTAGGTACCTACCGCGAAATACGGGGCAAGCCTAATGTTATAAAACTGGGTAGCTACTAAGGAATTTCCTAATAGAAAATCTCAATAACACTCCGCTTGAAATGAGAATTGGAGCCAGGACGATAAGCTGACCGAATGCAATAGAGGTACCTAACATGATTTTCCAGGAATAAAACGCTATCCAGTACAAATTTTTTAACAGTTCCATTCAAAACCTCGCCCCGAATTGGGAATTTCTCCTGTATCTTTGGTCCTTACCTTACCTATACGCAAAAACGACCAGGCCCAGAAAAAAACTATCCGTAGGTCATAAAAATGAATTTTATGCTCCACTTACTCGTAAAGTTACCTATCTACTCTCATACGGGGTTTGAAAGTAGCACTTTACAGCCCGAACAGGGCTGAAAAGTTGTATGAAAATCCAGTACTGACCAATTTTTTTTATACCGATAAATAATATTGAATTTTCATTTGGCAGAGGTCTCTGAAGCAGTAGGGAATTAAATAATTCAAGATTATAATGTGTGAATTCACTCGCTTCGAGCGCGATGACGCGGGTTTTGGTATTGGTTTTTATTTTTGTAAATGTTACTTTCTCCCCTTGCTGAACAATCTCTTTGTGGGATCCCACAAACCGTAGGTACCTACCTAGTATAGAAACTGCTAGTTCGAGTCATAATTCTCATCATCTTCTTCAGTCTACAAGAGTTCCTCCCGGAACAATACTCCAACACTTGGGGGATCGAGAAGAAGATCTTGAAGGCTTATTCCCAGCACCAGGGTCTCAGCGAACTGGAAGCGAAGTTCCTGTACATCAAGACTGCAAGAGCCCTGCCTACTTATGGAGTCACCTTCTTTTTGGTCAAGGTAAAATGGATAAATATTCCGGTAACATTTACTTCAAATCGTAACGCAATCATGTAGCGCATTATGTACGTTTTGCTTGATTATTAATACGCACTTGATTACGAAAAGTCAGAGGTGCGTGCCTTGGGTTGGAACTCGAGACCTACGACATGGCAGTCCAGTGGTCATAGCCCAAAGCTATCACTGCTTTTAAGTCTATAAATATTTATAAAAAAATAATTAACCTTTTGACCACCACAGTCATGTATAGACAGCAAATCGACTGTGTGACGGATTTATAAGAATAAATTCGAAGCTTGGCGCCGAGGGCACGCTTTTTATGTATTGGCGTGGCGGGCAAAAGATTATCTCCCCGGTCCCGTCTTCTTCTTTTTTAATTTAAGAGCTCAGCTCTTGTCGGTGGAGCAAGCGCCACTGTTCTTCGTACTCCATCTTCTGCTTTTCGTTTTACCTCTTGATGCGACTCTATCGCAACCCTTTCCTTCACTTGTTCCACAAAACTTAAAATGAGTTAAATTGACGAAAATCCAGGAAAAACAAAAAGACAAGAAGAAGTTGGTTCCGCGACTGCTGGGCATCAATGCGGAGGCGATCCTGAGGCTGGACGAGGTCACCAAGGAGATCCTGCAGCAGTGGCCGCTGACGCACGTTAAGACTTACCATGCGGGCAAGTCACAGACCTTCACGCTCAACTTCGGCGATTACAGGTCTGTTTACAAAAGGAATTGCTTTGCTTATGAATTCCTCTTGAGAGTTCTACCTCTATTGTGTTTCTTTCAACACCTCAACGGTAGAGACCACTGTACCACAAGATGACACCGTGTTAATGCAATTATTTTTATGCTGTCTATCGACTGCTACTGTAGGTAAAGGTCCCGGGTTCGATTCCCAGTTCGAGCAGTATTATTAGTTTTTTTCGTAAAATTCTCAGTAGCTGCTCGAGAGTGTGGCATTTATGCCCACTTAATGGCAAAAGGATAACCCCCTATTACATGGGACCTAAACATACCGGTACACATTATAATCATCATCATAAATCACAACAGAATGGAGCTCATAGTCTGCTCTATTATTAAATTTTATTGTATTGTGTTCATAGCATATATATGTTAGCATATCTCTTCCTTTCTCTTTCTCCAGTGACAAAGAGTACAGTGTGAAGACACAGGACTGCCTCCGCATCCGCGACATCCTCGAAGGGTATATCGATATCATTCGCAGAAGGATGTTGGCCAAGCCACACGCGCACCCGGGCGAATCCATGGTCATCTGCCAAGACAACGTGCAGGCGGGCAAGTAAGTTTGACAATATTTTTTTTACTACGTGTGATTATTAGCGGAATATTATAGTACCGGAAACCAGGGTTGCTTTGATAAATTTTGAAGAATAGTGGTCTAAATTTTGTAATAAGCAAATAATAAAATAAAGAAAAACACATTTAGTATCGATTTTCTCATCTCTCTCGATTTAAGTAACGAAAACCAAAAACTGTTTGATAGTTTTTCAGAAAATAAATAAATTCGGGCGATAAATGCTTAACTGGTTTTGGGGTTACTTTAATACCTCTTCTTGTTACGTAATTTGGATATAATTCTAAAACTGCCTCATTAGCCAAGTGGTCCTGAGTGCGACTGCTACGCTAGAGGTCCTGGGTTCGATTCCCAGGTCGAGCAAAGTGTTATTACGTTTTTCTATGAAATTCCCAGTAGCAGCTCGGAGTTAGGAATTTGTGCCCGGTTAATGGCAATAGGCTCGCCCCCTATTACATGGGACCTAACATACCGGTGAACTGTGGGTGTATATTAGTACGCCTCTGCCTAACCCTTCGGGGAATACAGGCGTGATGGTATGTCACTCCCATGTCCTCATGTTTTGTCTGTGTATGTGGTAGTTTTACCGACTAAATACAACACTTGCCTTCCCTTGCCATAAAGTCCATGGGTTTCGTAACATTTGCCACGACAACGATACTGTGTGACAGTGTTTTCCAGTGCATCCCTATGCATCACAGATTCTTGTCTGTGCTTGTTCGCTTGCGTGCGTAAAAAAAACACGCACGCCGCCTAGGTTGGGATGTATGAACGTGGGAGAGTCATGCTTCGGCACGAATGGGCTGGCTCGACCGGAGTAATATAAAGAAGTTAACAGTCAAAATCACTTATATCTCTGAATGAATAAAGACCATGCTTTTAGACGTGGAAAAGTCATGCACTAATGGGCGGCCGGCTCCACGGCCTCACAGTAAACCGGCGTGAAACAACGCTTGCGTTGTGTTTCGCCGAGTGAATGAGGATACCCGAGGTCATCGGGTCATCGGGCATAGCACCTGTGGACTCCTCTGGTGTTGCGGGTTTCCATGGGCGGTGGTAATCGCTTACCATCAGATGATCCGTCGGTTCATTTGCTCCCGTATCCCATAAAAAAATCTCCAAGTCAGCCGTCCGCAGTAGCTCATAGAGGCTTGAGGTCTGTCTGAGTCCTTTAGCGCCCGGTGCATCTACTCCAGGATCAGGAGAGGGGTGGACGAGCTTCTCCTACTTACCCGAAAAAAGGCGATATTTATTATAGCACTTTCCATTACTATGTTAAAAAACATTTTGTTTCAGGAGCCACCTGATAGAGCATGTTTCCAATAACCCGTCTCAGATCATTACGGAGACCTTTGTTGGACCCAGTAAACTCCTGCCATATGATCAAGGTAAGACTTAGCAGGTTATGTCCCTATAAACCGAATACTTAGTGTGGTATTTGGGACAAGGAGCTTACATGACTTTCTAACCGACTCTAATACCATCTCTTTTTTTTGTATGGGTCTCTATACATTAGAGAGGTCAAGCTGTATCTCCGTTTTTTCGTATTATTATTTGAGATAAGCCGTGATAGCCTAGTGATATGACCATTGGACTGCCAAGTCAAAGGTCTCTAGTTCAAATCCAAGGCACGCAGGCTCTGACTTTTCGAAGTTATGTGCGTATTAATAGTTAATTATCACGCGCTTAAACGGTGAAGGAAAACATCGTGAGGAAACCTGCATGCCCGAGAGATTTTCTCGACGGCGTGTGAAGTCTGCCAACCCGCATTAGGCTAGCGTGGTGGACTATAGCCTAATCCCTCTCATTGTGAGAGGAGACCCGTGCCCAGCAGTGGGACATATAATGGGTCGATTATATATTTGAGATAAGAAGTATACCAGTTTTTAAGTTAGAGCTCATAATTTCTACAAGTGATAACAAAATTAAAATCACATACAGACAAGAATTTTTAAAATCACATTTTTGTGTTCGGACACGTTTATATACCCTAACCCACTTGTTTTTTTAAATATCTTCAATGTACAGACACAGCTTTTTTACAATTTTATAATAGTAGAGATGATTTTATGATACAGGCTCTCAAGCACGTTCCGGTGCTACATTAACGACAGTGCAACAGATTGTGGTGACCGACCATCTGCAGAACCAGCAACAAGCCCTGGTAAGTGCTCTGGATCATTGTGTCTTCATGCTATGGAAGTTACACGTCAAATAACGTGAATAACATAACATACCATCACGCCTATATTCCCCGAAGGGTTAGGCAGAGGCGTACTTAATGTACACCCACAGTTCGCCGGTATGTTTTAGGTCCCATGTAATAGGGGGCGAGCCTATTGCCATTAACCGGGCACAAATTCCTAACTCCGAGCTGCTACTGGGAATTTCATAGAAAAACCCAATAACACTTTGCTCGACCTGGGAATCGAACCCAGGACCTCTAGCGTAGCAGTCGCGCTCAGGACCACTTGGCTAATGAGGCACAATAACGTGAATCTTCGTTTAATATAGTCGACCTCGGTCAAACTTGGACATCCTTCAACGTCCTCACATCTTGTTATCGCAATATTGTACCAGTGAAGTTTGTAATTTATTTATTTTAAAAGAGTGTCCATGGAGTTTCTTGCCGGATTCTTCTCCATAGGATCGACCTTTTAGAACCGTGCAACTAGAATCATAACGTTTCAAAAACGCTTGTAAAAGCTTATTTCAAATAAAAACATTTGAATTTGAATAAAATTGAATTTGAATACCATCATCCTCCTAACGTCTTCCCAACTATGGTGCAATTGGAGTCTGCTTCCAGTCTAATCAGACTCCACTGCGACTGCTATCGGCATCTATGGAGTTGAGTCCAGCCGTGAGATAAACAAACATGCCTTTTTATGCTATTATCATTATTATTTTTAATAAAAGGTATATCTGTATGCACGGCCTCACAGAAAACCAGCGTAGTTACTATTTAGCCACGAGCCTCTAAATTTATATTGAATTTTTTGTTTGTTATTTTGTGTAGAAAGGCGAGATTCCTGTGCGGGGTGACATGTCTCAGGAGTGCGTGAGGAAACTCAACCGCATGAACTCCAATTCTGTCAAGATTGTTGGCCTTCTTACAGGTACGTGCTATCTTCTCATAGAAATCTCATGGTAGCATTTCTTCTCATAAAAATCTCATGGTAGCATTCTCTTGGAGATCTTATATTCTCTCCCCTTTACGGTGAAACGGCCACTTTGTGAAGCCGATGAAGAAATCCAAATGGGATCCAACCAAACCATCCATTGCCGTAGCATTGGCAAGGAAAAATCTGGTATTGTGTCCAGAAAATAAGGAAAACCATAATGGTTGTCTTTCCATAAAGTTGTATGTAATACTAGCTTCCGCCCGCGACTTCGTCTGCGTGGAATAGTTACTTAGTCTTACTGTGATGATATATAACCTATAGCCTTCCTCAATAATATGTAGCCTATATTATGTTGACCCGACCTGTTAGTAATATTCATGCAAAATTTGAAGTAAATCCAGGCAGCACTTTTTTAGTTTAGCCCGGAAATACATACAGACAAACAGACAAAAATTCTAAAATCTATATTTTTGGCTTCGATATCGATTGTAGATCACGCCCCAAGTATTCTTAAAAAAAAGTATTCAGTGTACAGTTTTGACTTTCCTACGATTTTATTATATGTAATAGATTGTACAGTGGTCAAATGCCATAAAAACTAACATTATAATGTAAGCATAAGCAACATCTTTATATTACAGATCCAAACGAGGTCAACGTGAAAGACGCCCAGAAGATAGTGGAAAATATGCAGGAAGATCTAACTGTCGTGGAAAAAGGTAGGTACTATATTTTACACGAAGCGACCGTCATCAGACCTGCGCAACCCAATTTATGGGCAATACCGATATTCGGAGTATAGACAGAGTACATATAGACTATGTAGATATCGTCAGGCTTTTTTTGGGCTTCTGACTACCACTAACAATTGTCATAGATATATTGAAATAAAACAACTTTACGGATTCGATTGCATTATACTATTACAAATCAAATCCCGAAGTCTCGGACCCTTGGTCACGGGCAGACAGAGGTATCGTGCGTCTTGTCGTTGTATTTATTGACAGCTCCTCTCCATTAACCCTTTCACTATATACAGGATGGCGATTTAATCACCTGCATCCTTCTAGCAAATAAAAAAAACATACTTTAATTATTCATCAAAATATCCTTTAAATATTGTATGCAAAGAGTCAAAGACATAGCGCGGACGTTGAACTCATTGTAGGTATGAATCTATCTAGAGATAGCGAGTCAAGCAACTACTTGATCGGGCCGTCCGCATAAGGACAACGTACTGCAGGGTGCATATCGTTTTATGAAAATTTTGAATAATTATCAAGTCCTTTAACACGGGATTGCTTAATTAAAGATACAAATTATAAATGATGTCTAATATGTTATATGTTATCAATACTACACCATTTTGAAGCAGTGCAGGTGATTAAATCACCACCCTGTATAATACACACACATTAACATATTATAATATTTATTAGGTGTGAAGGAGACGGCAGAGAAGCAAGCCCTCGACGACGCTAAGAAGATGCTGCTGGACGAGCTGGAAGACCTGAACAACTATATGAATAAGCTGGCAGCGTCCACCAGGCCGGGACATGTTGTAAGCTATGACAGTATTTTGTTAGTGGTAGGAATTAATGTTGACCAGTATTGCTATCATGTCACTTGGCTCGCCCCTTATTCCATGGGATCTAAACATTTTAGACGTCACGTTTGGCGTAGTGGCTGAGCGGTAGACTTCTGCATCACGTATTGTGTTCGATCCCCACAAGGAGCAAGTTGGCGTTTGATGTGATGGAAGTTGTACGAGCTGGACGAATTGTGTAGATTTGGTGTATACGGCGTTTGGAACTTTATGGTGAAATGTGTTTTTCGATGATGTAGTAAGATTGTCTGTAAGATAAATCGTTGCCTAACGCTTATTGGCGAGGTCCTTCAAAAAGGTCAGGTGTGCAGTACTTGCAACCGACGCGTGAATTAGAAGATTTATGAATGTGGAAGAAGAAAAAGAAGCGAGCAGTCGGAGCACCTGATGGTAAGCGATAACCGCCGCCCATGGCCGCCCGCAACACCAGAGGAGTCACAAGTGCGTTGCCCACCCTTTAAAAGGGTTTTGGTCTCCGGTATCCTCCATCACTCGGCGAAACACAACGTAAGCGTTGTTTCACGCCGGTTTTCTATGAGGCCGTGGTATCACTCCGGTCGAGCTGGCCCATTCGTGCCGAAGCCCACGGTTTCCTGGAAATCGTTATAATGTTGCACATAACAAACAATTCTTGCGTGTGTTTGGATTAATTATTAACGTTGTTACTTTATACAGACATGGATAATTTCAAAAATCTCTATTTAAAATATTGTCTTCACAGGATCCAAATATCGCCAAGGACGCGGCAGAGAACATAGCAGACCTGACCACTCAAATGTACTTCTCCATCGACCCCAAGACAAGAAGGAGAAGTGAACTTATACGGGTAATGTTACGTCACTAAAATTAGACGTTAGCATTTTTTTATTAAAAACTAGCTTCTGCCTGCGGCTTCGCCCCCGTGGAATTCGGTCTGTCATCACATCCCACGGGAACGGGATAAAAAGTCATATGTCCGTCTCCTGGTTCTAAGCTACCTCTCCACCAATTTTCAGCGAAATCGGTTCAGCCGTTCTTGAGTTATAAATGGAGTAACTAACACGACTTTCTTTTATATATATAGATGTAGTAGTTCATAAGTTTCAAACCTTTAACAAAAGTGATTACATGATATTTTGTTCGCAAATCTGGGGGGACAGCTAGGGACGGAGTTGAGAATGTTTACATGCGCTATATTTTTATAGCATAGTGGGCAAACGAGCAGACGGATCACCTGATGGTAAGCGAATAATGCCGCCCATGGACACCCACTACACCAGAGGAGTCACAAGTGCATTTCTCGCATTTTAAAAGAGTTTGAGCCTCCGGTATCATCACTTACTCGGCAAAACACAACGCAAGCGTTGTTTCATCCCGTTTGTGAGGCCGTAGTATCACTCCTCGTAGGGCGATAGATGTTGCTACAACACCAAACACACCCTGAGTAACCTCTGTTAGGGCACATCCCGGGTTACTGAGAGGTCTAGCGTGAACATCACCGTGCACAGCACGACACGATGAGTGAACAGAGGCTTTAGCTCTGTTATCATTCGCGACGCTAAAGGCTTGATATTCAGACAAACTTGGATTTGAAAACTATCGAAGTCATTAATAGACGATTTTCATCATCAGACCTTATCACCCCATATTATGATGATGGGCCCGAAACACTGCACTGCTTGCCTAATCGTTCAGGAATTATAGGCATGATGGTATGTCATGTTAAAATAGCAGACTAAAGGGCAGGTAGTGAAGAGTGTATTTGGTTTGCAGCGTTCTCGCAAGAGCTTCAGAGCTGGCGAGAAGAAGGAGCAGACGGAGAGGCGCGCGTCCTTCACGGCGGCCGCGTCCGCCGCGCTGCACTCGGTGGACACAGCCACGCAAGCACTCAGCAAGGTTTGTCAGAAACCATTGGTTTAAACCAGAAGTCTCCAAACTTTTTTACCATGTCGACCACTTGCCATATTTTTTTAGGTTCAGGTAGCAAATTTTTTGCAAATTCACTGATTTCTGACACTTACTTACGCAAATATTAGTGTTGAAATTAAACTACTTATTGCGTTGTATTGATATTATTTAATTCAAGACGTTTCGGACCCTTTACAGCATCCATGGTCACGGGTAGGCCGAAGTGTTGGCCGTCATAACTAAAATTACCTATATGTATTTTTACTATGGGTAATTTTTTATCAAAACTTTTTAGCTAAACAGTCGAAACAAACAATAAAGAAGCGTAAGTCTGGTGTACAAAAATAAAGACCTAGGTTACCTATTCATATTTGGCTGTATTCTTCTTGCATAGGAGTACAGTGGACAGAAGCCAGACGACGCTCAACGCAAGGAGCTAGAGAAGTCTTTAGAAGACAAAATGGGCAAGCTGAATGCTGCAATCGCGCTCTACCTCACCGCTCACTCCGGTAAGCACTGTAAATATAGCAGCGGATCCATTAAAATCCAAAAGCATCTGATCTATTATCTTACCTCCTTAGTATTAGCCCCTCCTAAAGCGAAATCCTGAATCCACCACTGTATTACATATATTTATGTACTAGGTATAACCAGCGGTCACACGCATCCCTAACAGATTTACTTATTGTAAGTGGGCTACCGTATGCACCAGATTTTGAGAGACTACCAGAAATATAAGTGTGAATACCGCTTCCAATTTCGTGCAGTTTTGTGCACATTTTCGTGGGAGAGCCATGCTTTGGCACGAATGGGATACCACAGTCTCACAGAAAACCGGCGTGAAACAACGCTTGTGTTGTGTTTGACCGAGTGAGTTAGGATACCGGAGGCCCAAATTATGAGTGTTGTGGGAACACCCACATGGGCGGCGGTAGTTGCCCTATCCCATAAAGTACGAATCCACATTTCCTTTATTTGTATCCAAATATATTATGCTAAAACTGCGTCATTGTTTCAGATCCAGAAAGCGTAGACTATTCGGCCGCGATTAATTCGATGAACGCCATAAATGAGCTGATGCCGGAACTAGCCAAAGGTAGGAAGAAAACAAACATATATTTTTTCTAGAACTTACCATCACGTCTGTATTCGGTATATCGGTTTGTAAAGCCCAAATAGGGTCTAAAATGGAGTACAGAATGTCACAACGAACTAATGGTGCCACCTTCGATATGATGAACGCAATTGTATTGCCTCATTAGCCAAGTGGTCCTGAGCGCGACTGCTACGCTAGAGGTCCTGGGTTCGATTCCCAGGTCGAGCAGTATTTTTCTATGAAATTCTCAGTAGCAGCTAGGAGTTAGGAATTTGTACCCGGTTAATGGCAATAGGCTCGCCCCCTGTTACATGGGACCTAAACATACCGGCGAACTGTGGGTGTACATTAGTATGCCTCTGCCTAACCCTTCGGGGAATACAGGCGTGATGGTATGTATTGGTTGATCGCAGACTTCATACGCTGTCGAGAAAATCTGTTAGGCGTGCAGGTTTCCTCACGTTGTTTTCCTTCACCGTTTTAGTCAGAAGTGCGTGCCTTGGATTCGAACTCGAGCGCTTTGACTTGGCAGTCCAATGGTCAGATCACTAGGCTATCACGGCTTAAAACATATACTTAAGTTTGGAATTTATTAAAATATCCTGCTAACTGCCAAGTTTTCCTTCACTAAAATAACTTTATAATCTTAGCATGAAAAATGCAAAAAAATCACAAAAAAATAGCCAAGTAGTCCTGAGCGCGACTGCTACGCTAGAGGTTCTGGGTTCAATTCCCAGGTCGAGCAAAGTGTTATTGGGTTTTTCTTTGAAATTCCCAGTAGCTGCACGGAGTTAGGATATTGTGCTCGGTTAATGGCAATAGGCTCGCCCGTATTACATGGGACCTAAAACATACCGGCGAACTTTGGGTGTACATTAGTACACCTCTGCCTAATACTTCTGGGAATTCAGGCGTGATGGTTAAAAAGAAAAACAATATATCCTTGCGAAGCCGGGGTGGGTGGCTAGTTTTAAACAAGTGTCGTTACTTGAAACTTCCAGATGCACAGATACTAGCCAGCATTAAGGATCCAACCGCTCGCAAGGAACTACAAGACGATATGCGAACACTCTTTCAAGCTACCAGGAAGGTCTGCGGCTTGACTCGCACCGAGGATCATGAGGTCAGTATGACGAGAGAGTACCCAGGGATGGCACAGCTTTCTGTTAATAAAGTTATTAATTCGATGGAGAAGTTAAAAGATGTGTCGACTAGCGACTTAAAATAATAAACGTAGAAAGAATAATATTTAATCTATACTTCTATATACTTAATATATAAAGCTGAAGAGTTTGTTTGTTTGTTTGTTTGCTTGAACGCGCTAATCTCAGGAACTACTGGTCCAATTTGAAAAATTATTTCAGTGTTAGATAGCCCATTTATTGAGGAAGGCTATAGGCCTCTCATCACGCTACGCGGACAAAGTCGCGGGCAGAAGCTAGTCGTAAATATAACTCCATTACCAGTTTTCTATCCACTGAAATGACTATACGTGGTATTATGTGCTAAACCTGACAGTTGTTTGTATCGATATCAGTGGCCTAAGAACTATTGAATTCGTATCGAGTATTTTTCTGCTACAATTCAAATCTCATACATATTTCACGTCTGTCTTCCAATTGCGTCAGGCATATACTATAGATTTCCACTTGCTACGATCCTGCCACTACACTTTCGGATCGTCTCGCGTTCATTAACCTCTATCTTATACGAATTATTCTCGATTTCGATACGAATACGTTTTCGCTAGTTGTTCGGGTTTTGGCTACTGCTGATTGTTTTCTCAATAACTTTGAACCCCTTTTAATATCTAACACACAAACAAGGTGCAATCTCAAACTATTATTACTATTACATCATTCTGTATTTTCCAATGATTCGGGGGAGAAGCATGAATGTACAAACTGTTTGTCTGACCATAGTTTTGCAAGCAGATGTTTATAAAAAATACATTTGGTTTCAGAAAATGCAAGAAGCGACTAACCATTACGCGGACATCGCTGGGAAACTGATATTCAACTTCGCTAGGGGATCCAACGCCCAAAAAGAGGACCAGGTAGGTAGAAATTAATAGACAGAAAATTTCACAAATTTTAAAGTGGACAAGTCAAAAGAAAGTAGGAGATTTACATTTTTCTTCTAGGTGGTTATAACGGTCGCTTTTGATGAATCATAATAAATATGACTTGCTAACACGGCCCATCGTGCTAAATGCTTCCAGTATAAGCTGATCTCTCATTCTATGAAAGTCTTACACAATGCCAAACCATCTTATACTGGAAATTTCTGCGAACCTTTGTGTCACTTGTATAGAAAAATATACTAATTCCTTTTTTTATCTATCCAGATAATACAGTTAGCCAAGAATGCTGGAGATAAGACATCTCTGCTGCTAGTGACAGCCAACGAGCTGACGTGCCAGGCCACCGCCTCGCCTGCCGCGGCTGACGTGGACGTGGCAGGCGTGAGGACTGCCGGCGCTGCCAGGGACCTGCTCGCCTGCGCCCAGGTATGCTCCCTGCCCTGCCCACAGCTGCCGTGACGTAAACATACAGGCATCGAAAAGTGTGATTCGAACTCGAAACCTTGACTTGAGAGAACTTGACAGTCCAATATTCATATCAAAAGGCTAGGCTATACGTACTGCCCATGAACAATATAAACGGGTCCTTTTTATTCCAGCTAACAGCACCAGCGATCCACGAGCCGCATTGCCAGAGTGCGCTGACGGCGGCCTCTGAGGGTCTGGCCTCGTCTGTCCACAACATGGAGGCCTCCTGGAGGCCGCTGCTGGAGGACCCGACGAGGCAGCCCATGAGCGACCAGCTGCATGTCCGAGCTACCGACGTCATGAAGGCGTTGGAGAGGCTCAAGGATGCTTATGCAAACCTTGGAGGTGGGTTATTATGAAATGATATAATTTTTTTCAGTCTCCTAAACGCTTGATTTGAAAGTAGATACCTAGTAACGAAATTAAAATATGAAAGCACAGACAAAAAGGAATTCATAATGTGGAGGAGCGAGGTGTGTTGCCCCTCCAACCAAAGTGAGGATCTGCCGACTAGGCTGGTGTTTTGCCTGGCGGGCCGCGGCCAAACGGTTGATGTCGGGCGGTTGTATATATCGAAGTTGCGTTGCAAACTTCACTTGCGCGATTCAGGATTTGTCCGTCGAAGTTTGTCTATGTAGCGCGGTAGATGTCGCTACAATAATTAAAATATTATAACATATGAGTGAGGTTACCGGAGGCCCAAACCCTTTTAAAAGGCGGGCAACGCACTTGTGACTCCTCTGGTGTTACGGGTGTCCATGGGTAGCGGTAATCGCTTACCATCAGGCGATCCGTCTGCTCTTTTGCCACCCTCTCTCATAAAAACAAAACAGACAAAAAAATACCTTTCGTATACATTTTAGGTTGTTTGTAAAATTGGTGTAAATGTGCAAGTCCTAAATATAAAGTTATCTTACTTTTAAATTAAATTGATGAGCAGACGAACTTGCATAGAGTGTTAGAAGAGGTCCTTGATTCAAATCCCGGTTTGAGTAGTGTAATTGGGGTTCCGTACCCAAAGGGTAAACAGTACCGAATTACTAAGACTCCGCTGTTCGTCCGTTCGTCGGTCACCAGACTGTATATCATGAACCGTGATAGTTAGACTGTTGAAATTTTCACAGATTTAACAACAAATACTATAAAACCGGCCAAGTGCGAGTTGGACTCGATAATGGTACGAAACCCTTTGTGCGCGAGTCCGTCTCGCACTTGGCCGATATTTTTAAATTAAATTCTTAGTAGCGGTTCGGTATTTGGATCTGCCCTTTGCCAAACCCTTAGGGAATACAAGTGTTATAGTAATGTTCTATGTTCAGGTGTTATTGACGCTGACGACGCGTCTCTGCCGCTGCAGGAGAGACAGCGTCTAAAATTCATGACCACCATGTCAGGCGTCAAGAACAGCCTGCAGGGAGTCGACCAACTGTGGAAGGAGGTTTGTTATTCAAAGTTTGTATGTCAACCTCTTCTTTCAAACTAGCCCTGTGGACTTGTGCAGTCGACGTTTCCGGTGGATTAAAAAAAACTTTCACGCAAACCTTGTCGTGACAATTTACGAAGACAATGACTGATTTTATTTTCCTGCGTGGTAGATAAAATAATCTATAATAGTATGATATAACAAATACCCTCAACACTAATTATACAACAGGTTAGATCAACCAATTTGAGACTTAGGTACTTAATTGTTGTTCGCCCAAAATATATTAGGTAGATACTAAAGGCAGGAATCGCATCAAATGGCAGTCCATAAAAATATCGAGCAGGAATATAAGGATAGCGACTTATTGATAAATTTTACTGATGAATTGAAAACTGCCTCATTAGCCAAGTGGTCCTGAGCGCGACTGCTACGCTAGAGGTCCTGGGTTCGATTCCCAGGTCGAGCAAAGTGTTATTGGGTTGTTCTATGAAATTCCCAGTAGCAGCTCGGAGTTAGGAATTTGTGCCCGGTTAATGGCAATAGGCTCGCCCCCTATTACATGGGACCTAAAACATACCGGCGGACTGTGGGTGTACATTAGTACGCCTCTGCCTAACCCTTCGGGGAATACAGGCGTGATGGTATGTTATGTAATGAATTGTGTATTCGTGGAAGCGGAATTAATCGGATGAATCGGAAACGAGTTTTGAAGACGAAGACGATCAGTCTTCCTATAGAACGGAATTCTTCATTAGGGTGTTATCTTATCTTATCTTGTGTGGGGCCGAGGCAGCAAGGCCTCAGAGCACTTCGACCCAATGGGATCTTTTGTGCTTCCCCTAGATACCTAATCCTCATCCTCCCCCAGTTCTTCAAACAGCTCTTCCATAAGCTTTATAATGAGGCCTGGGGGTATGAGTCTATAGTCCTCTGGTCCTGGATAACCCTGCCCCAAGAGGCACATTCGCTTTCTAGCCAGTGCATCGCATGTACACAGAAGGTGTTCCATGCTCTCAATTTCCCTTTTACAGGCCCTGCAGGCTGATGTCTCTATCAGACCCATCTTTTGAAGGAGAGCGTTAGTCCCGAAATGTCCGGTCAGCGCCCCCATCAAGTGACGGGCCTGTCGCCTGCTTGAGTTCCAAATGGCATTTTGCCATCTTGATGAGGAACCTATGAATTTCTTGGAGTGAGCAAGTCCCGTGAGGCTCAACCACTCATCCATGTGCCTCGCCCTTGCGCACTCCCGAAATGCCGTTTTGACTGTGCTCGGGGCCAGTCCTACAAATGGTTCCGGTCCAATTAGTGAGGTTCCAGAACCTTCCCTAGCCAGCTCGTCAGCATGCTCGTTACCCACAATACCCCTGTGACCAGGGACCCAGACAAGCCTGACCTTGTTTCGCTTTCCCAGCTCATTAAGAGTTCGGGCAGCGTCCATGATCAGCCTTGAATCGATCCTGTAGGAGGTCAGGGCCATGAGTGCCGCTTGGCTGTCACTAAGAATGTAGATGGACCTACCTGTGGTACCGCTACTTTCCATCTGTTGTGCACGGGCAAGAATAGCATATGTTTCCGCTTGGAAAACTGTAGCTAATTTGCCCATGCTTTGACTGACCTTATGGTCCCTTGCATATATGCCCGCCCCTGTACCTGACTCTGTTTTAGAACCGTCAGTGTACCATATCAGACTGCCCTCTTCTGGTGGGTCTAGTCCCTTCATCCATTCTTCCCTTGACGGCAGATGGACCTTGTAAGACCTCTTGAACCAAAACATGGGCTGCATTTTGTCGCAGTGCATGTTCGTTATTTCATCGAGGCCTTCCTTTATTTTAAACTTTGTGTGTTTAGTTCTAGGCTTAGAGCTATCCCAAAGTCCATTTATTGCCAGTCTATGTAGTGCTAGACGGGCCTCAGTCTCGATGACAATATGTAGCGGTGCAAGGTTGAGTACCTTTTCCATCGCCGCTGTTGGTGTGGTTTTGAACGCCCCTGTGATAGCTAGGCATGCCGTTCGCTGTAATTTAGCAAGGGCTTCCCTGCATATCCCTAGTTGCGTCCTGGGCCACCAGACAATGCTGCCATACGTGATGATTGGTCTAACCATCATGGTATACAGCCACTGCACAACCTTTGGTCTTAGTCCCCAGGTTTTGCCATACGCTGAGCGACACATACCCAAGACCCTTAGCGCCTTGGCTATGGTGTTGTCCAGGTGTGTTCGCCACGTCAGTTCTTTATCCAGGGTCACCCCTAAATATTTTACCTCTGTGGCCCAGTTTAATTGTTTGCCATAAAGCCGAAGCTGGCCAAGGCCTGAGAGCAGTCTTTTCCTAGTAAACGGAATGACGACTGCCTTGTTTGGATTGATGGAGAGGTGATTCTCCTCACACCATCTCTCTACTTTACAGAGGGCTCTTTGAATGAGATCTGAAACCGTGTTCGGGAATTTGCCGTTGACAAGAATAACTATGTCATCGGCGTATCCCACGGTTAGCAAAGGGCCCTCATTTAGATTGCTTAGTAGTGAGTCTACCACTAAGCACCATAGTAAAGGTGACAAAACTCCTCCTTGTGGACAGCCTTTGGTTGTCCTAAAGTGAAGTGTGTCGCCCCTCAGAGTAGAGTGAATAATCCTACTCCTTAGCATGCAAGTCACCCATCTGATGATGGTTTGGTTGATGCCGTGGTTTTCTGCAGCTCGCTGTATTGATTCAAAGGTTGTGCGATCGAAGGCTCCCTCGATGTCAAGAAAGGCTCCGACACAAACCTCCTGTGATTCCAGTGCCGCCTCTGCGCGGCTTACGACGTAATGTAATGCCGCCTCTGTTGACTTCCCCGCCTGATAGGCGAACTGAAGTCCATGGAGAGGGTATCTTTTTAGTGGCCCCTCTCTAATATACCTATCAAGCATTTTCTCAAGTGTTTTGAGTAAAAACGATGAGAGGCTGATAGGCCTGAAAGCCTTGGCATCTTCATAGTCTCCCTTGCCAGGCTTGGGTATGTAGGTAACTTTGACTTTCCTCCACCGTGCAGGTATGTACCCAAACGCTACGCACGCCTTGTACAACCTGCATAAGTGCGGTATCAGAGTCTCAGCCCCCTCCTGTAATAAAATAGGGTAGATCCCATCCGGTCCAGGGGCCTTGAATGGTTGGAAACCCATCACTGCCCACCTGAGCCTATGTTCATCTACCACCTTCTTAGCAGTATCCCAGTCAGCCCTGGTGGTGCGAATAGATAGCTCCTCCAGGGTAACTGGGTCCTCCTTGTCATCACCTAGTTTTACTGATCCCGGAAAATGAGTTTTGAACATGACATTCAAGACCTCCTCCCCAGTCTCAGCCAATTTACCATTTCCATCCTTTATAGATGCCAGTGGAATGGCCTTGGCCGTAGAAATTGCTTTACTAAGCCTCATGCCTTCAGATACACTCTCGATTGCCCGACAGTGTCCCCTCCAGCTCCTGCGCTTGGCTCTTCGTACAGCCGAGTTAAACTTTGTGAGGCTAGCACTGTAGCCCGAAAAGTCGTTATTTGCCTTGGCGGCATTGAAGGCCTGTCGTGTATCTCGACGAAGTTGTACTATCTCCGGAGTCCACCACGGCTCCTTCTTACCAAGAGCCTTCTTTTCAGGACAGTTATCTGTCCACGCTGCATGTAGGCCCTTAGTAACTCTGTCAGCTTCAAATTCAATATCTAATACGGAATTGAGCTTACCTATAGGTTTCCCTAGATTCACCTCCAGGTCTCTGCGAAAGGCATCCCAGTCGGTATGTCTAGGGTTCCTCCTTCGTACAGTCACATAATCATTATGGGTCCTATACCTAAAATATATGTACCTATGATCGGATCCAGAGATCTCATTCGGTACATGCCAATTTTCAATGTGAGCGCCTGCCCTACTAGTGGCTAGCGTGACATCAATAACTTCAGCCCTTCTCCTGTTTACAAAAGTAGGTCTGCTGCCTTTATTGAGAATCTGAAGGTTTGCGCTTACCACGTAATCCAAAAGATCCTCCCCTCGTCTGTTCACACCTGTGCTGCCCCAGACTACATGATGTGCATTTGCATCACAGCCAATTACCAGTTCAGTGTTCCCTTGGCTGCCATATTCAACCAGTTTTTTGATGAGCGGTGATACTGGCTCCTTGTTTTCATAGGGAAGGTATGCTGAGGAGAGCAAGATCTTGTGTGCCCTCTTCCCTGTCCCTAGGTGGATCCAGGTTGTTGTTAGATCCCTAGAACATAAATCACGTACGATGGAAGCATCTATACCATTTCTGACATAGATGCAGGCTCGCACGTCGTTAGCGGAATGTTGATAAATTATACCCCCTGTCCCGCCTAAGCCCTTAATCTCGCCCTTATAAACATAAGGTTCTTGAATGAGGGCAATATCAAATTTATTCATTTTCAACTGCCTTGCCAGAAGGGCAGAGGCAGCCTTGGAATGTTGCAGGTTGATTTGTACGCACCTTAGTCCCTCCATCTTGTCATCTGTAGATGGGTGTTAAGTGGTTCCTATATAAGGCCCCTCCAGCCCCCGCCGGTGAGTTAAGACCGAGTCCGTCCCGTTCTCCGAGTAGGTCATCCGTCTTCACCGATACTGGTGACGCCGGATTCCCCACCGAAGCACCTGAACTACCCTGTCCTCCCCCACCGGTGGTTGCTGCGTACAATAAATCCTTTTGCGTTTGCCCTGAGGTTCCTGCCCCGTTCGCGGATGCATCACTTTGGCAGAGTTTCGGCCCTCCAGTTCCCATATGGGCCCCAGAAATTAAGCCTCCTCTCCCGCCTCGATGAGCACCACGACCTGAGACGGTCCCTCTGGCATCCCTAATTGACTCAGAGAGTCCTTTTGTAGCACCGTTAGACGGCGTCCACATTGAGCTGGCCTCGCCAGCCATCGGTTGCGATCCCTTGACCCCCCCAGAATACGCGGGTCTGCCCGAGACATGCCCGGGGCCGGATTCTCCAACGCATGCATTGGTACCGGCCTGGGGTAGTTCCTCTTTAAGTCTCGCTTCCATTGTTGTACTCGGGTGTCCACTACTTGCCACATCGGCGCTACCCACCCACCCAACAGTGATCGCGCCAGAAGGCCTCCGAACCCAGCTATTGGGTTACATACAAGGATAGGATGAGACGGGAGTTGGGAGAGTCGGGATAGGATTAGATAGGAAGCAGGTGATAGGATTGCGTTACTAGGCAAGGGTGCTATATGGAATACAAATGCGCCCGGTGTTTTTTGTTGTGTCTAATTCTTAAGGAATTAGACCAAGAACAGGGCGGCAACCTCGAGAAGGCTAGACCACCGGACTTGCCTTGGGGATCTACACGACTGTAGCGCTCTCCCCCAAGACCTCACCCCCTTACCACTTCAGAAGGAGGCGGTAAGGTAGGCCTGCACCTATACTACCACGCAAAGCAAAGCATGTCATTGTGCAAAAGCAAAAGCATAGCGGCAGACCCGCCCCCATTAGGGTGTTACGTTCATGGAAGGCTTTAAATAAAAATTTTTGGATACTTATAGGTACCTATATTATGTTATGCATGTGTATGAAATAAAAATCTATCTACTTACCTGATCTAATACTTAATAGGATATTTGCATTAGTAATGTTCCACTCGACTGTACCATACGTCAGGGGGCGGGTGCAACAACTACAGCCCGGTCAAAAAGATTGGGGAGTCAGTACTCCCCAGACCGACAGCTGTCTTTACAGTTAAAGACAGCCGTCGGTCTGGGCGTTGGTGTATGTGAAAATTTTTTAGTAAAAGCACCCAGATACAGGAGAAAATCTTAGTGTGGAACAACGTTTTTTTAAAGAAAAATTTAACGAATGTTTCTTTCCTACTATTACTATATACAAGCAGTATAATATTCACATAAAAAACGCAAAAAGTTTTCCACAAGGCCCCGGCGAGATTCGAACTCGCGATCTCCTGTTTACTAGACAGGCGCTTTAACCAACTAAGCCACGGCGCCGCTGCACTCCTTCCGATAAAATGCACACCCCTTTATTCATAAAATATATTACGTCTTACCCCGGCTCCACATGTTGGACACAATGAGCCGATCAACGTTGGCGCAAAGCGAATTGAACCAATCAAAATGCGTCAGCAAGCTACATGGGTGTTGGCACCAACGCTAATTGTTGGTCCACACGTTGGCCGAATAGCGTTGGTTGCCATTTGGGCCAACGTGTGGAGCTGGCCTTACAAACTTCCTATTGCCTTCTGTTCCCTGTCATATTATCACGTGTCAAAACAAGACAAAACACATTATATCTATGGAAAGTTTAAAAGATTTTTTTTTATGAATTAGAGCGTGTGCGTAGGCAAGATAAGGTGGAGAAGGATTGTTTATAACCGATAAAATATTAATAATACACTTATGCGTATCTATGTTGAAGTTGGATTGTATAATATATATACATAATCAAGCAATTATATATGATGCCCACTGCTGGGCACGGGTCTCCTCTCATAATGAGAGGGATTAGGCTATAGTCCAACACGCTAGCCTAATGCGAGTTGGCAGACTTCACACGCTGTTGAGAAAATCTCTCAGACTTGCAGGTTTCCTCACGATGTTTTCCTTCACCGTTTAAGCGCGTGATAATTAACTATTAATACGCACATAACTTCGAAAAGTCAGAGGTGCGTGCCTTGGATTTGAACTCGAGATTCGACCTTTGACTTGGCGGTCCAATGGTCATATCACTAGGCTATATAGTATATACGCATATATATAGGTATATATTAAATGTTAACGATTTATGGTTATGAATGTTTTATGAGAGACAGGCGTGAAAATATGTATGTACTGTAATATGTATATGTATGTATGTAAATGTTAACGCGTTGTATTGAAGAACACAAAACATTCATGCAATTCCACGTTTTCGAGGTCATCAAATATGCAAAATTGCTGAATATTAATACAAATAACTTATACTTAAATGTCATTTTTTTATTCTTGATGGGCTTACGATTGATCGCCATTTCGTATTTCGACCTAAGAAGAACTTTGACCACGATTAGGTTTCAAGGTCTGATGATGAAGCCGGGAAATAGGCACTGGCATTCCATGATGGAATGTCGTATCATAGCCGTGTTTGGACTTGTTAGAAAGGTCTTGTAATTAACTTTGACCACGACTACGTTTCAAAGTCTGATGATGAAGCTGAAAGGCTCTGCCTCGTGCATGAGACACTGCACATCATACATTTTGTTTCTGTGGTTTAGTGATTCGAGTACCGGACTGTTGACCATGAGGTCGTGGGTCCGATTCCCACAGGACACAAAAAATTATGCGATGAATATAAGTGTTTGTGTTCGTTTGGGTGTTTCTTATGTATTATAAGTATGACATGTATTTACAAAAAAAAAAGTATATACGTATTATATCCATTGTCTAGTGCGTCCGTGCGTCATGTCGACGTAAATAAAAGTATATTCTTTCTTTCTTTCAAATGTAATTTTTGTCCAGCAGTCGGCGGCATGCCCCCCGTCGGAGCAGCAGAGGGCGGAGGCTCAGCGTCGGCTGGAGCAGAACCTGGCGCAACTGAACGCTGCCGTGGCTGCCCTGACCTTGGCTACTGCCGGTGACATAGCCACTTTACTACTTATTTTTTATTATATTTTTGCCATGATATTTTTTAAGCTTACTAGCAATGTGGTTTGCACTAGCATTGTGGTTTTACTAGTATTCTTGTTACGAGGGAACTCTAGTCGCGAGGAATTTGAAGAAACTATTGCCGTCGTCGTTACTCCAACCTCCACCCGTAAAGTGGGAAAGGGACAATTGCAGCTCAGGCTCATTTTACCTACAAAAATCTTGACTAAACATCGTTTCGTATTCCGCTGTTTTCTCGATCATAACTGGACCGATCCAAAAAACTTTTATATCAAAATTTAGAGGAATAGTATATCTATACTTCTATTTTACTTTTTGTTAAAAACTTACCAAATTTGTCTGATAGTCGTCTGAACATGGTAGTAAAGACGGGTTTTTTTTTCGAGTTTTTGGATTGTTATAATTCTTTTAGTAATTATCTTTTTGAAAAAAGGAATTAATACGAGTATGTTATAGCACGCCCTAGATTTTTTGGGAAAAAATCAATGCTCTAGAGCCATTATCCACGAAGAAAACAGCGGAATAAGTTTGTATGGAGAAAGGCCCACTAGAGTTCCAAGCTAAATTAGACAAATAGGTGGTTATTTTCTTCTCCTTTTCAGCCGATTCGCTCTTCGCAGAGCGGTCGTGGCCGTCATGTAGTAGATGTGTCAGTTGGGGGCAGATGTTATTCGCCTCACGATGTCCCGCCAACTCCCTCTGTTGGCCGTCATCTTGGTACACTCACTTATGGGGCCACCAACTGCATTCTTGATTTGGTCAGTCCATCTTCACGTGGGAGAGCCATGCTTCGGCACGAATGGGCCGGCTCGACCGGAGTGATACCACGGCCTCACAGAAAACCGGCGTGAAACAACGCTTGCGTTGTGTTTCGCCGAGTGAGTTGAGGTTACCGGAGGCCCAAACCCTTTTAACACTTGCGACTCCTCTGGTGTTGCGGGTGTCCATGGGCGGCGGTTATCGCTTACCATCAGGTGATACGTTTGTTCGTTTGCCCCCCTAGCCCATAAAAAAAAAACGCATTGGAGACCGACCTTTGTCTTGTACCGTCAACCCTGCCCTGCACAACCAGTCGCTCGATGGATCCCTCATCTCTTCGAAGCATGTCAAAATGCGTTTCTCTACGATTGCCGATAGATGCTCCTTGATGCTGAGTTCTTCAAGTATTGAGACTTTAGTTCTGAACTCGGTCCATGATACTCCTAGCATTCGTCTCCAGCACCACATCTCCAGAGCGTCTACCTTTTTCTATTCGATTTCTCACAAGGTCCACGTTTCGGCGGCATACAGAAAAATGGGGAATACAAGTGTACGAACAAGACTAACTTTGTACTCTTACTTTTCGGTTCCTTCATATTTTTCTCAGGTTATCCATGGCATTTCTTGTCGGGCGCAATTTCCTTACTCAAGTATGATTTTAATCGTTCGTTTATTATGTGCAACATTATATTTCCCGGCGAGGAGGCGGCAGTTGGTATAGTAATAGTTATTTTAGTGAAGGAAAAATTCGACTCTCAGGCAGAATTCGAACCTGCGTTTTCTGGTTAGATACACCAGATGCTATGACCACTAAGCCGCCGCGAGTCCCACCTGCCATGTCTCTTAAAGTCGGCAACTCCTCTGGTGTCGCAGGTGTCCATCAGCGACGATGACTTACCACGAGGTGGCACATAAGTGCGTTTGCCAACTTCATTATTAGCCACTGCCTCATTAGCCAAGTTGTCCTGAGCGCGACTGCTACGCTAGAGGTCCTGTTTTCGATTCCCAGGTCGAGAAGTGTTATTGGGTTTTTCTATGAAATTCTCAGTAACAGCTCGGAGTTTGGAATTTGTGCCCGGTTAATGGCAATAGGCTCGCCCCCTATTACATGGGACCTAAACATACCGGCGAACTTTGGGTGTACCTTAGTACACCTCTGCCTAACCCTTCAGGGAATACAGGCGTGATGGTATGTTATGTTATGCCAACTTCATTCATTCATAAATAACAAGCAGAAAACGAGGACAAGCCTCCTTACTCTGTGTTGAGGTCCTCGATTAGATTTCCTAGACCTGCATTGATGTTGGGTCTTTCTATGAAATTCTCAGTACCCTCTCAAAATTTGGATCTGTGTCTTATTAATGTCAACGTTCGCCCCCTATTACATGGGATCTTAAAATACCGGTAAAATATGGGTGTACATCGGAAGACCTTTGCCTAATCGGAATCTGATCCTTTTTTTAAACTACACCTTATCAGCTATCTTTATTTGGTAAATGAACTATGCATGCTCTTTCTGAATGTTTAAATAATCTTTTTTTGGTATATGTTTGTTTTTGCTAGACCGCGAGAACCCTGACTACGCTACTGCTGAGCTGGCTCTCTCCACCATATCGGAGTTGATGCCGCAAATTGTCAAAGGTAAGTCATGCATCAAGGGAGTAAATAATAGAGATGATCATATAAAAAAACAGAGGTAGGTAGTTTAGGTATACCCAGCATGATGATGATGATGAAAACATGCTTTTATTAACAAATAGCTTCTGCCCGCGGCTTCGTTCACGTGAAGCTATATCAGGAGTAAAAATGGTAAAACCAACATTGATGATCTCTTCTTTATATAGACCTCTATTAATCAGGGAGGTCAAGCTGTATCTCAGGATTCGTTTAATTAATTATTGAGATACGAAGTTCACCAGTTTTTAAGTTGGAGCATATATTTTCTAACAGTGATAATAAAATTAAAATCTATTCAGTAGATTTTGTTCCAACCCGTACCTAACAAACAGACAAGAATTTTAAAAATCACATTTTTGGATTCGGAGTCGTTTATATACCATAACCCACGTGTTTTTTTTATATCTTTATTGTACAGACACAGCTTTTTTACAATTTTATAATAGTATAGACAATAATACAAAAATCCATACTAATTCTAGTACTGACTACATATTATATTCTTTTTATATTAGTGAAGACTCAATGAAAATGTGCACAGTAATTTTTGCGTTTAATCCGAACAAAGTAAAACAGTGCGATGTAGTGATGCGTAAATTTATCAATAAAATTTGGTAAGGAGATATATTATTGTATCCTAAAACAGGCTACCTTAGTGTGAGTGTAAAAAATAAATACGCTTTCTTTCTTCTTTCCTTATGATTGTGTAAAAAATAATAATAATTTAAATAGTACTTTTTGGACTCGAGTGAAATCGGCAACAGCTAATATACATCTTCTTATGTTATGTGGAGTCAGAATAGTTTCTCCTATCGTAGAGGACCTCTCGCTCCCGGTCGTCGTCTCAAGTATGGTCGGGAGCGAGAGCGCGTGGCAAGCGGTGGCCTCCTTCTGCGAGGAGGTCATCGCCACAAAAGAGGCCGCGGAGAGGGAGAGGGAGGCTGCCTCCATACTGCCAATCCGCGCCCGACGAACAGGGCGCAGGAACAGGGCAAACAATGCTCTGTTTCATCCACCTTAAAATGGCCACGGGCGGCGGACTTGGGGAAGTCCGTCCGCCCATCATGCAAGGCCCGAGATGGCGGCGCGGTAGGTGTTGCCGCGCCCCACTCAAGTGGATTGGCAGGTAGGGGATCAAAACAGTCCCCCTCAACTAGAAACTAGAAAGAAAGACAAAGTAAGTTGCCAAGGTATAACCTGGTGGTTTATTTCCAGACACGGAGGTGGCAAGTTCGGACAAGGACGCAGCCACTCGATCTGCCATGCTGCAGAATGTGCGCGCGCTGTGCGAGGCTGCTAGAGACATATGCCACGGTGATGGCTACCGACATGTTAGTACTATTTTATAACTGAAAAAGAACTGTGGCATACCCGTTGATCGGTGGCAGGAACTTGCTCGAAACCGTGAAAGATGGCGCTCCTCAATTCATAAAGCAACAGCGGGGTTTGAAGTAAAACGTCTTGAGGATCTGGACAGAAAGCGTCAACTACGTAAAAGTCGCCCAAAGCCTTCATACACCTATACGTACAATGAACACAATCAGCTCTTCTGTGCATGTTGTGATCGGATCTTTAAAACGAAATTTGGGTTTTCTAGTCATCTAAGAGCTCACGACAGGAAAGAAATTTAGTCAGGGTCGCTGTCACCGGATACGGTGAAGAGGACTATATATATATATTTTATTTTTCACTATCTTCTGCCCGCGACTTAGTCTGCGTGGACTTCAGATAAAAAGTAGCCCATGTGTTAATCCAGACTATAATCTATCTATGTGCAAAATATTATCCAGATCCGTTCAGCCGTTCTGGCGTGATAGAGTAACAAACATCCATCCATCCTCACAAACTTTTTCTATTCTTTCTTTCTTTTTCTGCTATTAACATTATATGTGTGAAATTTAAATTCTATGATAATTATGTCATTGATTTATAATTATTTTTAAGTAAATTTATGCTATTACCTCTGACTCTGCTCATTAGCCTAGTGGTCCTGAGCGCGACTGCTACGCTAGAGGTCCTGGGTTCAATTCCCAGGTCAAGCAAAGTGTTATTGGGTTTTTATATGAAATTCCCAGTAGCAGCTCGGAGTTTGGAATTTGTGCCCGGTTAATGGCAATAGGCTCGCCCTCTATTACATGGGACCTAAAACATACTGGCGAACTGTGGGTGTACATTAGTATGCATCTGTTTAACCCTTCGGGGAATAAAGACGTGATGGTATGTTATATTATGTTTATGTTATTACCAGGGGTTGGAATAAGTAGAGTTTACATACCAAATGACGTAAAATAAATATCCTAACATGGATGGTAAATCTTTATAAATAAAATAAAGATATGCCTTTTCATCCCGGGTGAATAAAACCTGTTTTCTAAAACTTTCGGGATTGATATTGATTGGTCTTCTAAAATTCTGCTTTCCTATGTTAAACACAAAGTGGGTACCTAGCCTTCCTCCAATAGTTGGCTTCCAAGCCTTTAGTATGAAAAAAATTGTATGTTATTTTGGATAGGTACATAGTAATTTCTAATACAAAATTAGACCAGCGTTTTTTTAAGAAAAATTATAAATATCAATCCCCAACTCAGGATTAAAAGTCATATTCATGTTAGGATTTCGTAGGGCATTTTACGTTATTTGGTACTTAAAAACTACCTATTCAGACCCCTGGCCATTTATATACACACATAATCAAATACTGTTTATTAATCTGGCCCATTTTGAGATGTTTCAAGTGTGCTGACTCAGCATACACAAGCAAAGGGTTATCTTAAAAGTATGTTTCTAAGAAATTTGCAGCAGCTCGGAGTTTGGATTTGATGCCCGGTTATTGGCAATAGGCTCGCCCTCTATTACATGGGACTTGAACATACCGGCGAACTGTAGCTGTTCTAATGCCTAACCCTTTGGGAAGTTCAGGCGTGATGGTATGTTAAAGTAACTATAATTACAGGGTCAAGGTGAAGCTGCTTCTAACTTCGCCGCGGCAACCGGCAAACTTGTGTTCCTCATTAGTCCAGAAGCTGATAAGCGGAAGGAAAATCAAGTGAGTATAGTGTATTGGGCATGTAGAGACGATGGGTGAACGGAAACTGACGAAACGTAGCGAGTATGGACCGGACCGGAGGTCCAAATCCCTTTTCAAAGGCGGGCAAAGCACTTGTGACTCCTTTGGTGTTGCGGGTATCGCTTACCATCAGGTGATCCGTCTGCTCGTTTGCTCCCCTATCCCATAAAAAAAATGGATGGAATAGTTGGAATAGGCCGACGTCGGCGAGCGGTGTGTTATTATACTTTTCAATGAAAATGTCAGTAACAGCCTGCTCTTGACTATGGACGCTGTGAAGGGTCCGAAACCTCGGGATTTGATTTGGTAATACAACGCGATAAAATTGTAAATTAGTTTTATTTTGACAGCTCGGAATTTTGATTCGTGTCCCATTAATGACAATAGGCTCACCAATATTTACCGGGTTGGCAACATTTTAAGTTGAAAGGAGTTTTCATCGTCGGAGTGCCATGCTTCGGCACGAATGAGAAAACCACTCACAGAAAATTGGCGTGAAACAACACTGACGTTGTGTTTCGTCGAGTGAGTGAGGTTACCGGAGGCCCAAACCCTTTTAAAAGGCGGGCAACGCACTTGCGCCTCCTCAGGTGGTGCGGGTGTCCATGGGCGACGGTAATCGCTTACAATCAGGTGACCAGTCTGCTCGTTTGTCCCCCTATTCCATAAAAAAATGAATTCATTACTGAAACTCTTGAGCACAGGTGATGGATATAGCGTCAGCTGCGTGTGGCAAATCATCAGAGCTGTTATCACAAGCGCGACGGCTGCGGGAGCTGCTGGAGCCCGAGGCGGCGGCACAGCTCGGCGCGAGCGGCGCACGCGCAGATGACGCTACCGCAGCCCTACACTGCGTAGCACAGGTGAGAAGAAATTGTCTAGTCCTGAGATACATGCCCATACTATTACTGAACCATTGCGTACCATTTAATTTGTCATAATCAGATGATTTGATTATTTAAAGAAAGAAAAAAAAATGTGTTTACTGGCACAAATAAAAAAAACATGGACGTAGTTAGTTTAGTTTAATTTGAAAATTGTGTCAGTGTTTAGCATAATTTCTGGTGGTAGTGCTACGCTGGTTCATTCATCTGCAACCCACAGGTATAAATACCATACGTTACACTCACAAAGTCACAGCTAAGTATGTAAATTATAGCAGCTGAGAGTTGGGATTTGTGCTCGATTAATGGATATATGCTTGCTCCCTTTTTATATAGAACTTCAAAACTCCACTTGTTGGAACCGTGCAATTTGTTTTGACTTTTCAATAGTAGAGATTGTCTAAGCTGAAATGACGCGCCCCACCTTCGCAAAGCAAATTTCAAATATGGACGCCGACTATCACCCAACTAGTCTACCGTCTTGTACACGTGCTGTAGCCCGATTCACGTAATTAAAACCGTAGCGATGTCGCAGCGACTTAATCGTTGAAACAGTTTTCGTATTCACATCAGTCAATTGGACCGATTTAGAAGTCGTCCTATTGAAAAATCGTTGAACCGTATTCACACATGATCGCTGAGCGAGAATTGTTCTAAAACGTTGACAGGACGGTATTCACATAACAAAACGATTTTATGATGGATCAGACGCCAACGACATAATGTCAAATTTCAGTATTCAAATATCGTTGAGCAAAAGTTACAAATTTGAGACGTTTTTAAGAACATTTCGGTGTTTTTTCCTGCGACGGGAGTGTTTGTGTGCCTTGTGCTGCCTAAAAGTCCGAAATGAATCTCGAGCTTGCATATTTATTGTTAGACGAAGCCGAGAGAGACGATCGGAGAAGGGAGCGGATAAGGAGAAATAGATTGAGGTGTGCACGGTGGGACGCTTTTGAGATGCCGGAGAGGGACTTTGTAAAGACTTTTCGGCTCTCTAAAGTTTTAGCAATGGGCCTCATTCAGGATATCTCTCCTTTTATAGATGGAGAACAAAGACAGTATACATTAATAATTCTATAATGTCTTGTGTGGATTGTGTGTAATCAATAAATTTACTTTCTTTCTTCTTTCGTTCTTTCATTAACAGTGCAATCAAAAGTAAGTTATATTTGATCACATTGCTTTGGGGTATGTAGGTATAATACTAATAAAGGAAGGTAGGTAATTATTGATAGATGAAAATCATATTTTAATCCCACATTTATATTTGTAGGTAAACAACTACCTAAGCTTAAAGCTAGTATACTCATTCATACTATAGTTAGTAGTTATATTTTTACTTGTCACAAAAGATCCCATTGGGTCGAAGTGCACTGAGGCCTTGCTGCCTCGGCCCTACACAAGATAAAATAGTAGTTATATAGGTAGCATAAATTACACAGCGAATTTTTTAAATCAGAGTTTATTCATTACAAACAAAAATACAAATATTTTCTCTCTAAACTATTATTATAGAAGTATAGGAATAGGTAGGCACTATTATTTCAACATATTTTACTGCCTATGTTCCAATCCTTAGCCGAGCGATAGGGGCAGGGATCCACAGCCTCGCTATTCAAAATATCTGCGAGCTCCTTCCACAGCCTCGCAGATAGAGCCCGCCTCTCTTTACTGCGGACTCGTCCCAGGGCAAGATCCCTATGCTTGGCCATGAACTCTACTAGAATCTCCTGTTGCCGCAAGGAAACTGGTTTAATTTTTTTAATCACACTTATTTATTTCAAACTAAAGCCGCGATAACGTTTTCAATTTTCAAGCACGGACTGACACTTCATTTGACAAATATTCGACAGTTCTCTCTTTTTTGTTTTTTTCTTTTGTAAAAAAGGTTCTGTGTCCAAACACAGAACCTTTTTTACAAAATACGAAAAAAAACATCATTTCTACTGATATTTGCGTGATTGTGGCTATTTGTATGTTTTGAAGTAAATTTATTTTAATTATAAAATAAAATAACAGTAATTTCAGTAAAAAAAAGTGTTTTGATAACTTGGTAGAAACATAAATATGTAACTGGCAATTAGGTCGTTCAAGTCGTATCCTATTGAGCTGTCGTCCTGTTGATCGGCGATCGACGAAGAGGTGAATAGCGAACTTGGATAGAACGATAACCGAACGACTTCTGGACGCCAACAATTTTTCAATCGTTTGTATTTACGTGAATCGGGCTACAGATCATAGTTCACTGAACAATCGACGCTCCCACACAGATGAAGTGTCGTCATTAATATTTGCACTCACACATCTACATAGACTAATTAAGTAGTGGGGCGCGTCATTTCAGCTTGGACGAGCTATACCTTATTAGTATTTATAGTCTATTTGAAATAAAACATTTTGATTTTAAATTTGGAACCCTTCGAGGAATACAAGTGTATCCACATCATCTTAAGGGCTGGCAGTCCACAACTGTGCGTTTCTCTAGAAACTTTCTGCCTCGCACAACAAAACTGTGGAATGAACTGTCAACTGCAGTATTTCCGGACCAATACGACCTTCAAACTTTCAATAAAAGAGACTCCTCTGGTGTTGCGGGTGTCCATGGGCGGCGGTGATCGCTTACCATCAGGCGATCCGTCTGTTCCTTTGCCCGCTATACCATTAACAAAAAACAGGTCAAGTGCGAGTCGGACTCGCGCACCGAGGGTTCCGTAGTTAAAAATATTTTTATTATATGATGTAACTAAGAATTTATGCTTTTCGCAATTTTTCCTTTTTCTGTGCTATAAGACGTTGCTTCGTACCAAATTTCAAGATTCTGAGTTCAGGCGAAGTACCTTGTAGATTTTGATTCCCTTGCGAGTGTCGAAAATTTGCGCCATAAACGGTTGTATCTTTTGATTGCGTTGGCTTAGAAGGTTAATTTTTTCACAGCTCCAAAGGACAGTGCAGACCTGAGTATTTTATATAAAATTCCAGCTTGATACCTCCACGCGTTCCTGAGAAATAGACAGACGGACGGATGGACGGACAACAAAGTGATCCTATAAAACCCTTACCGTTTTTTCCTTTCGGGGCACGAAACGAGGAACCCTAAAAATGTTAGAATGATTTTATTTGTGTCTAGGTGACCGCCCCAAGCATCAGCTCGGCTCGGTGCCTAGACGCGCTGTCCTCCGCTGTGCTGCGCTTGCGCAGTACCGCGGCAGACCTGACCTCGTCCTGCCAGCAACAGTTGCAGGACCGCCCCGACATGCTGCAGCATTCTGCTGCGATGATGAAGACCCAGAAGGAACTTGAGGATTATCTTCGTAAGCTGGCTAATGTCTGCCAACCCGGAGAGAATGGTAAGTACTATATACTAAATATTCAACTTGTCAGTCTACCCGTGACCATAAAGGATCCTAGCCTACATAAGTTGAGATTTAAAAATATGAATATAACCCACTTAAAGGTTTTATAACATAACATAATATACCATCACTCCTGTAATTCCCCGAAGGGTTAGGCAGAGTTGTATTCATGTACACTCACAGTTAGCCGGTATGTTTAGGTCCTATGTAATAGGGGGCGAGCCTATTGCCATTAACCGGGCACAAATTCCTAACACCGAGCTGCTACTGGAAAATTCATAGAAAGACACAATAACATTTTTTTGACCTGGGAATCGCACCCAGGACCTCCAGCGTAGCAGTCGTGCTCAGGACCACTTGGCTAATGAGGCAGTTTTATTTCAAGTCTATAGACAATAGAACTAACAAAAAGAGAGAATGAATGAAAGAAGATTAACGAAAGGAATTTATAAGGCGAATGTCAGCGACAGCGCCAGAAGAGGTCGCCATAGAAGGACATACGCCGATCTCATTGGCGAGGTCCTTCAAAAAGGTTGGGTGCGTAGTACTCGCAACCGGCGCGTATGTAGGAGAAGATGTATGAATGTGGCAGAAGCAAATGAAGTATGCAAGAATCGTAGCTAGTGGCAGTCTATAGTTTCTGCTTACCCCTGTGGGAGAAGGGCGTGAGTGTATGTATGTAAAAATAATATAGGTACAGAATAATTATATTATTCATGTTCTTAATCTGCCTCATTAGCCAAGCGGTCCTGAGCGCAACTGCTACGCTAGAGGTCCTGGGTTCGATTCCCAGGTCGAGCAGTGTGTTATTGGGTTTTTCTATGAAATTCCCAGTGGCAGCTCGGAGTTTGGAATTTGTGCCTGGTTAATGGCAATAGGCTCGCCCCCTATTACATGGGACCTAAACATACCGGCGAACTGTGAGTGTACATTAGTACGCCTCTGCCTAACCCTTCGGGGAATACAGGCGTGATGGTATGTTATGTTATGTTCTTAAACTAAAATCCGTTGAATTCATTGTTACAATAAATATTACTACGAAAAATATGTTTGGATTTAATCCGTTCTTTTCATCCGCTGAATTCAAAAAGAACAGTTGGTATATTGTCAAATTGACGGCAATATATTTTATTCGAGTACAGATAATAAAGATAAAATATGACAATCGTGGGAGAGCCATGCTTCGGCTGATAAACGGCCTCACAGAAAACCGGCGTGAAACAACACTTACGTTACGTTTCGCCGAGTGAGTGAGGTTACCGGAGGCCCAAACTCTTTTAAAAGGCGGGCAACGCACTTGTACTCCTGTAGTATTGCGGGTGTCTATGGGCGGCGGTTATCGCTTAACATCAGGTGATCCGTCTGCTTGATTGCTCCCATATCCCATAAAAAAAAACAAATATTATAATCAAACAGGACATCCAGATGTATCTTCAGCTAAGCAAGAGAAGCAGCGTCTCAAGTTCATCAACAGCGTCTCCGGAGCTAATGGCCGGCTTGATGCTGCTGAGCAACGACTGAATGATGTGAGTACTACGTCTTATTACTATTTTATTAGAAGTTCAAACGAAATTGGGAATGACGATATCAAAGGGGGAGACACCGTGGGGCACAGCTAACAACTAACAACTAGTTATATTTTTTTACTCACTAATCTATTTATTTTATAATTTCCTAAATCTACCTTACATAAATAGCCGACACGCCTAAGATAAACTGACAAAGCAAACACGTGTTTGACCCTTATGACTATAAAAATTTTACTATAAAAGTTGACTATAAAAATGAATCGCCAAATGTGTTGCTAAGCGCAAATCTTGAGAGCAGCTGAACCGATTTCGCTAATTCTTTTTTTATAATATTCCTTGAAGTAAGAGGATGGTTCTTACGGAGAGAAAAATTTAAAAAAATATCTGAAAACGTCTAAAAACAGCACTTTTCTATATTCCCATACAAAATATTCGTAATAATAGGTACTTAAAAGGAATTTTGATACCATACCATACAGTTTAAGTGTTAGTGGAGGGGTTCCGGGAAGGCAAAACAATTGAGTGAAGTTAGTTTCAGAATCGACTGTTAGGCGGTACGAAGTTCGCCGGGTCAGATAGTAATCTATACTTTCTACTATAATATGTTGGTAGGTGAAAGCATGTCAAATGATGCGGCCAGAAGACGCGACAGCTCTCCAGCACAAGCTGTGTCAGCGGCTGGCGCAGCTCAACGCCGCCGTCGCCGCACTCGCTGCCGCCACTGCAGGTACATTACGATCAAAATAGATGTTTGCGTCTGAAATTTATCGAAACTTAATTTTACTTCATAGCCATTTTGCCCAAAAATATTAGTTAGCATGAAATATATTGAACACGTTCATTACCTACTAAGGCAAAAATAATATAAGTTTTCAGTGGCCCACATGATCTTTTTAAATGAATTAATACTGTCAAGTCTATATTTGACAGAAAATAAATTTATTTGCGTCGACATGAAGCATGAAAGTAATATGCAAAAAACCCATCAAAAACTATAAACAAGAGGCCAATCAAAAAACTATAAGGAAGAGAGCGTGGCAAATAGATATTGGTATCAATTGCTGATTTTAGTGTAATTTCTTCTCCAGTTGCCTACTACAAAAAACATTTGCGATAACGCTATGGCTAGCTTAAATAATTCTACGTACAAAACACTTTAAGCACTTAATGCGACGTCGAGTGATGGGTCAAATTTAATAGCAGTGCGATCAAGAGACGTCGCGTGGTGGGCAATATTCAATGCGTCTTCTTCGATATAGGTACTCTAGCTAATGTGAGTTCTAAAACAGTAAGATCCATTTCTTTTCTTATTTACTTACAGACTCTTAAAAAATACATTCAGAAAATATAAATAATAATTTTGCTAATTACAAGCTTTCACAAATAGATTTTCACCTGCGAACAACCAAAGAAGTATAATTAAAATACTGATTTCTGACATTTCGCGAATATTAGACATTGAAATTAAACTACTTTATACGGATTTTATCGCGTTGTAGGTATTGATATTATTGCATGTGTAGCAACATCTATCGCGCTACATGTCTATGTAGCGCGATAGATTTGTCCTGGACAAATCCTGAATCGCGCAAGTGACGTTTGCAACGCAACTTGGATATAAACAACCGCTCGACATCAACCGTTGGGCTGTGGCTCGCCAGGCAAAACACCCGCCTGGTCGAAGGATCCTCCCTTTGGATGGAGGGGCAACACACCTCGCTCCTCCACAGTCAGTGGTGTGACCCTGACGTGATCACCAGTGTCTCTACAAAAGTAAAGAAATGTATTTCAAGTGTGTAAACAATAAAACCATGCATAATAATGCCATTTCCTTGAACTTAGATCGCGAGAATCCCGACTATGGAGCTGCGGAAAAGGCTATAAGCACCATCAGTGAACTGATGCCACATATAGTACAAGGTATGTCAATAAAAAAATAAATGTGATATCTACCTCATTAGTCTAGTATTCCTTGGTACGACTGCTATGCTCGACATCTGGGCTCGATTTCTAGGTCGAGCAGTCTTATTGTTTTTTTATACCACTAAGAAAGAAGAACGAGAAGATCAACAGTACTTATTGATTGGTACACAGTAAACCTCTACACCTCTGCCTTATCCTTCGGGGAATACAGGCATGATGGTATTTTCGAGAAACATTGATATTGTATTGTTAGTTATGTTTATGTTAATAAATTGTCAGATTCGCGTGTACTGTGCGGTACGAAGAGCGAGGTTGGACGGGACTCCATGTTGCAAGACGTCAGAGCGTTGTGCGAAGCTTGCCACGAGATATGCGACAGCGCAGCTCAACCACAGGTGAGGCATTCAAGTAGACATCACCATCATATCAACCAAAATACGTCCACTGCTGGCCTCCCCCAAAGACTTCCACTTCCACCGGTGATCTTGACGCTCGAACAACTAGCGAAAACGTATTCGTATCGAAATCGAGAAGAATTTGTATTGCTCCATATTGCTTTAAAATTGTGTGGACATTGATAGCATTTACTGAAAAAAAAGAAGTACCTACGGGTATAATACACAGTCTTTAACTATCTCAAGACTTACGTAATTGCGTAATTGCGACTTAAAGTAATTTTAAATTTTCATCCCTGAATCCGATTTTAATCTGAATGTGAAAGTTCAAAATCTCTGAAATACAGAATACAATCCTATACAGAATGCAATCCCGAAAAATCCTGTTATATTTATTTATTTTCAGTGATTAATTCAAAATTTCGTGATTATTAATCCAAAGAACAAAGACTTTCATACCTACATCTGCCTCCCAAATTAACCCTAAGATCTTCTTGATGAATTTCTATGTAATTTGGTGTTCAGGTGCTGTACAGTTGCATATTTAGCTTGATCAGCATTGGGCCACTTGTACAAACTTCTTAAATGTGTTTGACAATAAAATTTATATGAAAAATCGTGTTTAAATACAATTTAAACATGTGCAAGTGGCCCTTAAGGTACTTTTTATCGTTTTAATCCTTTGATACTTTTTTAGACAGGTATCCTATTTGAGCGATGCCGCTGGCAGAAGGTAGTAGGGTAATTTTGTGGTTCTTACAGGGTATGGGCGAGGTTGCCGCGAAGTTCGCTGCTGCGTCCGGCAACATGGTGTTCCTTGTCAGCCCCTCAACTGATAGCGATAAGCAAAATGAAGTAAGCAAATTGATTGCATACTTAGAGCCACTTGCACGAACCTCTTAAGTGTTTAAGTTGTATTTAAACACAATTTTCTATTGTAATTTTGTGTTTAAGTACGATTTAAACGTATTTAAGAAGTTGGTGCAAGTGGCCCTGAGAATAATAAGATTGTTTTATCGTGTTAAACTAAGATTAAATTGTTCTAAGATCTGTAAGATTGCAGAAGTAAGATCTGACGAAACGTTTGGCGTAGCGGCTGAACGATCGGCTTCTGCGAAATATGTTTTGGGTTTGATCCCCACACGGATCAAATATTTTTATGATCTACAAGTAGTTGTTCAGGGTCTGGGTGTTATTTAAACGCAGCCACGGTACAGGAGAACATAGAGTGGGGCAACGTTTTTAACGTAAAATGGTTATGAAAATTGTGGTACAGTGACATAATTATAGTTCTTGCTCGTAGATATTTATTTATCCATAGGAAAACAAACAGTAATAAAAAGAAAAAGAAAAGAAATAAAATACATTTATTTTCATAGACAAGACGCACACACAAATAGTATTTAAACAAAGAAATAAAACTAATTCGCGAGTGTATGCGTCACATCCACGCAAAACGGCCATCGCTCAGCTTATTGCTATGACTCGTGCGAGGTGCAGAGTCATAACGCTGGTTTCCATTCAACATTTAAACAAGTTATTGTGATACAAAAAAGCCAATAAAGTTTTCACTATTGTGTATGCATCTACATGGAGTGAACACTGAACACTGTTCTAGCAGAAATAAAAACATAAACATACTTGCAGGTTTTAGATCTATCATCTGCTGCTTGCGGCAAAGCATCGGAGTTGTTGGCACAAATACAGAGCCTCACGCAGCAGGTAGAGCCGCGCGCCGCGGCCGAGCTGGACAGCCGCGGCGCGCGCGCTGCTGACGCTGCGCAGGCGCTGCTCACCGTGGCACAGGTGAAAAATCATTATTATACCTGACTGATAGGTACTAGACTTCCACAACAAGACATCCTTCAACATCCACACATCTTGTTATCGCAATATTGTACCAGTGAAGATTGTAACATAATTTATTTTAAAAAAGTGTCCATGGAGTTTCTTGCCGGATTCTTTTCCATTTTGGAACTGTGCAACTACATATAATCACAACATCAAACGTTTGAAATAAAAAAAAATTGAACTTTGAACTTGTATATCATCAGAAATGAAATTTATATGCATACAGCTCAAAATATTTGTAAATAGTACAGTAGGAACCTAATTTGAATAATAACACAATTGGACAAAATAGGTCTTGTTTGTATTGCGATTTATTTTGGTATAAGTTTTTGTAGGCAATTCAAACTCTGTCAGACCCTTAATAACAAAAGATTTGACATGCTTTTAATTATTTTACCAGTGATATCAGTTGTCTGAAAACGGGCCTTTTTATCGAGTTTTCGGATTCTTATAATTCTTTTAGAAATTATGTTTTTGAAAAAAAGGAATTAATAGGGGCACGTATTAATTAGCCATAGATTTTTTAAGAAAATGACATTGCTCTAGAGACCTTATCCTTAGAGAAAACAGCGGAATACGTTTGTATGGAGAAAGGCCCACTAGAGCTTACAAGGTCAATTAAAAGGTATTAAACTAGCAATTGCTTTCAACAGCTTCTGTAATATTTGTTGACAGGTGACAGGACCAAGTATATTCAGCGACGCTCACTGCCAGGACGAACTGGTCTCGGCAGCTGAGAAGCTGCGTACCTCGACAGCAGAGCTGACGGCCTCCTGCGGCCCTCAGCTGCAGCAGCGGCGCGTGCTGCAGCAGCAGGTGCTGGCCACTCAGCAGCAGCTGCACGACAGCCTGGACATGCTCGTACACGCCTGCAAGACAGGACAAGTCGGTCAGTAACAAAACGTGTTTAAGGCGGATCGTTCTCCTGAGGCCGCCAAATTCAATCAGTTTTTCGAAATTTGTAGGTCTACAACACATTTTAGATTCATAGCAATAGTAATTGAGAATTAAAACCTTGTTTTTTTTATGCTTACTAGCAATGCGGTTCGCACATTACTAGTATCCTTGTTAACCCCTCGTGCTAAGCTAGATTGCTTGTGTTACGAGTGGGTTCACGTCGGTAGTGCAATGGGTGGGGTTCGAACCGCTTAAAAATCCATCCACGATCTTATTCCACCTTGCACAAAAAAGTGATATCTATTCATAGTTAACATACCATCACGCCTGTATTCCCCGAAGGTTTAGGCAGAGGCGTACTAATGTACACCCACAGTTCGCCGGTATGTTTAGGTCCCATGTAATAGGGGGCGAGCCTATTGCCATTCCAATCTATCTCTTATCTATCTATTCATAGTTGACATTCCAAAACCCCAAACGAAACTCTTTAAATCCACTTTTATCATGAGTATTGTTGATATGAATGCTTTTTCTCTTAAATCACCCTGTCTGTTGATGAAACTCCCTTGAAAATACGTTCAGTAGTTTTTCAGTTTATCACGAACAGACAAACAGACGGACGCGGTGGGAGACTTTGTTTTATACTGTTAATATAATTACAGATCAATTGGGTGTTGGATCATCAGCTCAACAAGAGAAGCGGCGTCTCGAGTTCATTAACAGCGTCTCGGGAGCGAAGAGCCGACTGGGCGCTGCTGAGCAACGATTGAAAGAGGTTTGTAACTTCGGACTCCGATTGAGGAGAACCTTCTCTGTACAAGTGTTTTGCTTGTTTTAGACAGTTATCTCTCTATCTAGCATAAACTGAAAATGCTTATAATGTTAATGTTTTTTAACTGATTTTAATTATGATTTTGTTGTTCGATTTATTTATGAGATTATAAAAAATAATAAGTCAACTAGCGTATTGAGATTCATCAAAAGTGATGAATTCACTATTTAGTAATATTGTCGATATTACTCGATATGCATTTTGTATTAGAGTTCTCAAAGTTCAAATGTTTTTATCTAAAATTTGCTTTTACAAGCATTTATGAAACGATCTGTAGCCTAAGCACAAAGAACTATCGAATTCGTATCGTAAGCATATCGAGATTTTTTCTGCTACAAATCTTAAACATATTTTTACGCCTGTATGCCAATTGGGGTAGGCAGAGACTATAGATTACCACTTGCAACGATCCTGGCACACCACTTTCGCTTCATCTACGTTCATTAATCTCCTTCTCATACAAATCAATCTCGATTTCGATACGAATACGTTTTCGTAAGTTGTTCGTGCTTAGATCCTAGTTGCACGGTTCCAAAAGATTGATCCCATGGAGAAGAATCCGGCAAGAAACTCCTTGGACACTCTTTTAAAATAAATGATGTTTCAATTGTAGTACATTAACTGTGTGTTGTCCAGCCGATTGTGAATCAGCTGAAGCCAGAAGACGCGACAGCTCTCCAGCACAAGCTGTCACAGCGGCTGGCGCAGCTCAACGCCGCCGTCGCTGCACTCGCTGCTGCCACCTCAGGTCTCTTTTCTTCACTGTTACTTGTATAACATGCCATCACGCCTAAAAGGCTAAGTAGAAATGTACTAATATAAGTCTCATGAGTCCATCCAAAGGTTACAAGATCGTTTTTAGCGATAAGACCACCCACTGTACCATATTCTATGATTGATAACTTATACTTGACATTAGTTTTTGGTGTACAAGGATATTCTATTCTATTCTCATGTAATAGGGGGCGAAACGATAAGCCAACTCTGAGCTGCTACTCAGAATTTAATAGTAATACCTAAATACACTTCCCTCGACCGGGGAAACGAACCCAGAATCTCTAGCGTAGCAGTAGTGGTTATAGCCACAAGAATTTCAAGAGCTCAGTTCTTGTTGGTGGAGCATTCAGCCCTGATCGCTGTCTTCTGCTTTCTGTTTTACCTCTTGATTTCCTCCACTTGTTCATCAAAACTACGTCTAGGTCTTCCCCTTTTTAAGCGATTGGTAAGCGATTACCGCCGCCCATGGCCACCCGCAACACCAGAGGATTCACAGAAGTGCGCTGCCCGCCTTTAAAAAGGGTTTGGCCCTCCGGTAACCTCACTCACTCGGCGAAACACAACGCAAGCGTTGCTTCACGCCGGTTTTCTGTGAGGCAGTGTTCCCATTCGTGCCGAAGCATGGCTCTCCCTTCCTAGTTTTCCTTCAATTATAGTTCTAGTTAGTCAATTTATAATCTTCCTTAAATGTTTGTTAAAGTTTGGTGTGCTCTTGGTTGTTACTTGTAGTTATTGGTTGGATAGTTAAAAATGTTTCTATTTAAAACAAATGCTCTATATTAAATTGGATGAGTTTTAATCGATTAATTTCCAACACAGATCGTGAGAATCCTGACTATGCAGCCGCAGACCGAGCTGTTAAAACCATCACGGAACTTATGCCAAAAATTGCACAAGGTCAGTCGTCATTATATTATTAACTATCTGACCCCGGCGAACTTCGTACCGCCTAACAGTTGATTCTGAAACGTCACGCAATTGTTTGTTATTTTTTTATACGCCCAGTGTTACTCTCCTCAATTAAGATAATTTTAACGACACCTCCCAAATTAAAATCAATGAAATCGTTTAGGCTACAGAGCGTGACAAAGAAATATACACGTTAGTACATACATCGAATAATATAACCCTCCTTCTGGCGCAGTCGGTAAAAAAATATTGGTTAACATACTTCTGTCTTTCAAATTGGGTACAGAGGCGTAAAAATAATAAAAACTGATAATACTTTGACAGATTCTCATGTGCTATCCGGTACTAAGGACGATGCTGGTCGGGCGGCCATGTTACAAGATGTCAGAGCACTGTGTGAAGCTAGCCGCGAGATGTGCGACAGTGCGGGACAACCACAGGTTAGTTATCGTCAAATTGAAATACTGTATGTAGATGGTTTCTCACACCTACGCGAATTATCTTATCTTATCTTATCTTACACATTGAAATAAAACTACTTTTTACTGTTTGTATTATTTATTCCAACGTTTACCGTGGGAGAGCCATGCTTCGGCACGAATCGGCCAGCTTGATACCACGGCCTCACAGAAAACCGGCGTGAAACAACACTTACGTTGTGTTTCGCTGAGTGAGTGAGGATACCGGTGGCCCGAACCCTTTTAAAAGATGAGCAACGCACTTGCGGCTCTTCTGGTGTTGCGTTTGTCCATGGACGGCGGTAATCGCTTACCATCAGGTGCTCCGTTTGCTCGTTTGCCCCCCTATCCCATAAAAAAAAAAACCATCGAGTGATCTGTCTACTCGTTTGCCTCCCCTATCCCATAAAAACAAATGTTCGGATCTCATCATCATCATCATCATCAGCCTATACTAGTCCACTGCTGGACATACCCTGTCCTCGGCTTATCGCATCCAGCTATTGCCGGCAGCTTTTCGCAAATCATCACTCCATCTTGTCGGAGGTCTGTACGCACATCTGTACGCTACGTTTGCCGAGTTGCGGTCTCCACTCTAGAAACCCGTACCTACTCCAGCGGTTGTCGGTTCTTCTACAGATATGGCCAGCCCTCTGCCACTTCAGCTTGCTAATTTGGTGCGCTATGTCGACGAATCTGGTTATAAATCTGCGGATAAAATCCGCAACAAGGTTATCCGACAGAGAGTCGGATAACTTCGTTGCGGATTTTATCCTTCAGAGAAACTCCGAGCATAGCACGCTCCATAGCACCGTAGGTCATCACGGGTAGGACGCACTGGTTAAAAACTTTCGTTTTCAAACTTTGCGGTATGGGTAATCAGAAGACTTGACGTAGTTTTCCAAAAGGTGCCCAGCCCAGTTGGATCCTCCTTGGCCTCCTTCTCAAAGTTGTTTTTAACCATTTGCAAGATCTGCCCGAGCTAAGTATATTCTGAAACATCTTCAAGAAGATGACCATTCATAGCAATAGGTCTCAGATCAATGTGGTCATTGAACATGACTGTGGTTTTATCCAAATTCATGTTGAGACCTACGCTTTGCGAGCCTGTCCAACATCTGTTGGAGTTCCTCTAACGACTCTGCCATTAGGTCTATGTCGTCTGAGAATCATAATAATCTACCTATTATAAATTATTTTAGTGTGGACCTTTATCTCTCAGGGTCTGGGTGACATGGCTGCCAAGTTCTCCGCGGCTTCCGGCAAGCTGGTGTTCCTCATGAGTCCCAAAGCTCATGCTAAAAATGAAGCCCAAGAAAAAGACGTAAGGAAACTTTTTAAGAGTTGTTTTATAAGTTTTTTGATGTTTAAACGATGGTAAGTAAGACGAAGAAGTCCAAATTAATAACATTCCAAATTAATTAAAACTAACATTGATATATTTAAGTTTAGTTCAGTTTCTTATAATCATGTCAGCGTATTGTCGTGCAATGCTGCACCACAAAGAGCGCCAACCAGATGGATGGTTATAAAAGTTTAATAAATAATTAACCGGAAAAAAATTTCACTGAGATTGAATAACTAAATAGAAATACCTTCTAGGTGGTATCATTGTCAGCGTCCGCGTGTGGTAAGACCACTGAGCTGTTGGCACAAGTGCAGAGTCTAGCGCAGCAGATACATCCGACGGATTCCCGCGCCGCGGCCGAGCTGGACAGCCGCGGGGCGCGCGCCGCTGACGCTGCGCAGGCGCTGCTCACCGTCGCACAGGTGAACGTTAATATAATTACATTGCACCATATCAATATCCTAGACAACGTATTGGCAAAATTTTCCATGTACCATCCTGTAGAACTAACCTCGGTCGACATTCGCCGATTTCCAGAATATGCTCTGAATACAATGAGATCAGCACATTATACCCAGACCTTGACGTGTTCTCTGACCCACTTTCGAAATACAAGCGTAAAATATTATCGAAAACAACTTCATCTTTCTAGAAATAAGTATACAAATAGTTTCTATATCATTCAAGTTTTGTTTCTTTTGTTTCTTTTTCTAAATCTGTAATATTATAATTGTGTGCTTTAATGGTAAATGTTGTGTATACCTGTAATTGGCATATGTATCAGACCTTTTCTATGTATCTTTTCTATTAATTGTGAAATATGTATGCTGTTGGTGTACCTATCAAAAATAAATAAATAAATAAATTGCTATAAGTGTACAGTTTTGCATGGATGTGATGCATACTTTCACAAATTAGTTTACTTCTTTGTTTAAATCAGCAATAGTGTGTGCGTCTTGTCTTTCTCTTTCTCTTTCTCGTTCTCGTTATCTTTCTCTTTCTCTTTCTCTTTCTCTTTCTTTCTCTTTCTCTATCTTTTCTCTCTTTCTCTATTTTTCTCTCTTTCACTCTCTTTATTTCTTTCTTTCTTTACATTATTAAAATAAATAAACTGCTTCATTAGTCTGGTATTCCTAAAGCCAGAAGCAATGCTATAGTTCGACCTCCAGGCCGAACAAAGTGTGTGTGTTTTTTTCTTCTTGATAGGCTTATGCTTGATCGCCTGTTCGCCTGATGTTAAACGACACTGAGATTAAGTTTTTCTATCATATTCTATCAAAATCTCGGAGTTTGGAATTTGTGCCCGGTTAATGGCATAGTCTGACCCGCGCGAGATCGAGTGGTGCACTATAGCCTAATCACTTTTATTGAGAGCAGAACCATACGCAACCAACGCTGAGTAATTAAAAAAAAAAGCTAAAACTCCCATACAAATTAAATTGAGCTGAGAAATTTCACAGGACAAACTTGTTTGGGAAAATTTATTTTTTGTTAGAACTACCTTCCGGGATATAGGTACATTATATTCACTGTTTTGGTATCGTGCAGTTGACAGCTGCAAGTATATCGGAGCCATCGTGCTCCGCTCAACTCATATCATCAGCTGAAAAGTTGCGGAAGTCGGCGGCAGAGATGACGGCCTCCTGCGGCCCTCACCTGCAGCAGAGGCGCGAGATGCAGCAGCAGATGCTGAGCATGCAGCAGCAGCTAGATAATAGTCTTAATAAACTCGTAGATGCCTGCAGGACCGCTCAACATGGTAAGATACACTTATTTTCTTTTTAAAATCTGTATCATCTTTAACTCCAATAAGGAATAAATCTTTCACATCAATTTCTTCAATATTTCTCTCTTCATTTCAAAATAATTATGTAATCATGTTTTGTCAAGAAACTCATATTTTTTATTATATAACTGTTAAAAATCCTTATCCTATGCGAAAGTTTATTTGAAAATAAACATAATATTATAACACCGGCACAAAATGGTTTTCAAAAGAACAAATTCACTACACTTGCAGCTTTCTCGTTGATAAAAACTGTAACAGAATATTTAAATAAAAGAAAACAGGTGTCCGCAATATCCTTTGATATGTCGAGTGCGTTTGATTTTGTAGATCACAAAATCTTGTTGCCAAAATGTGAGTACTATGGTATCAGGGGAAATGATCTACAGTGGATAGATAGTTACTTGTCAAACCGCAAGCAATGTGTGGAGATCTCCCAGGCTGGTACAAAATTTGAGGTCCAAATACACAGATCTACCTATCAGACAAATAAATTCGGTGTCCCACAAGGGAGTGTCTTGGGTCCACTATTGTTTTTAATGTATATAAATGACATTACAAAAGTAACAAACTACAAGTGTACATTATTTGCTGATGATATATCCGTGATAGTTCCCAACTTTAACATAACTTCCGATTACAAGCAAACCTTAAGCGACACCATAGAAAATATTATGCAATGGCTCGATCAGAATAACCTTACAGCTAATATATTCAAAACAAAAGTTATAAAATTTAGAAATTATAATAGCGTGGCCCCAAGCTTTACATTAGATTATCGTGGACAAGACATCGAAATATTGGATGCAACAAAGTTTCTGGGAGTAATTTTGGACAAAAATGTTAACTGGAAAGCCCAAATAAAAAGTAGTAGGGCTTTGGCAAGTTTTCATATGACATTGTTATTTTATCTTCATCAATAGTTGCGAATTCAACGGCCTCGTGGACATAACTTTGTCTTGCTTTATACGTGCAGCCTTGATAGAACCTGCAATGTTTTCCACAGGTACTTTAGACGATACATCACCTGCTCTCCCAGACAAGCAGCGGGCAAAGTTCATCAGCAGCGTCTCCAAAGCTAAGAGCCAACTGGATGCTACTGAGCAGCAATTGAAGGAGGTCAGTATAATTTGTATGATATGAGTTTTTTTTTTAATTTTTATAAATGACTAGCTTCGCCCGCGACTTCGTCCGCGTAGCGTGATATAGCCTATAGCCTTCCTCAATATATGGGCTATCTAACACTTGAAGAATTTTTCATATCAGACCAGTAGTTCCTGAGATTAGCGCGTTCAAGCAAACAAACAAACTCTTCAGCTTTATATATTAGTATATAGATGATCGCCTGACGGATCGCCTGATGGTAAGCGGTTACGCGAATATTAGACATTGAAATGAAACTACGTTTCAATAGAGAAGATGGCTGGGTCTTACCAACTGCTTGAAAAATCAAATCCAAGGCCAAAGGTGCAAGACCAAAGAACACGGTGACCTCATTCTATATGAATCAGATCGCTAATACTTATCAAAAATGTAAGGTAGCTGTTAGTAATTTTAACCTTAAGGTGTCCACCACCTCAGTCTACCCGTGACCATGGATGCTGAAGGATCCGAAACGTCGGGAATTAAATTATGTATATCAATACAACGCGATAAAATTCGTAAAAAGTAGTTTCATTTCATTTCAAAGAACGTTATTATGTCTACAGCCAATCGTGCAGCAGATGAAGCAAGAAGACACAGCATCGTTACAGCGCAGGCTGGGCCAGCGGCTGGCGCAGCTCAGCGCTGCAGTCGCTGCACTCACCGCCGCCACTGCTGGTTAGTGTATAGTAACCAGCACATTCCCGAGCTCGGCAGCTCAGCGGATCGGTAGAAAAAGGGGAGGGAGAACGCCTACGTCTGTCTCTCCTTATGCGAGGGGGGGGGGGCTTAGGAGGGCGCAAAAAGCGGCCCGCCACTGTCGGGTCCGCGGACGAATGTTACAGCGCTCCCGTAGGCCCGGCACCAAAGTGGTGACGTGTGGTTGGTTTTAGTCGGTAGATCGCTCTTTTCAGAGTGGAGGTCGACACACCCCACCGCTCTCCTCGGAATGGTGGATAGTGCATAAAGCTTTTCCAACCCCGTCAATAAAAAATGGTATCCAGCACATCATGGTATACAACTGTCAAATTTTTCAATCGATTTTCAATTCAATTCCCCAATAATAGAGTTTATGATCCATTGGGGAAATTTGACGGTTTGTGGTTTGATGGCAACTGTACATACAATAAATGTTATCTTAAATATAAAATTCTCGCGTCACAATGTTGCTTACCACTCTTCTCCGAAACGGCTTGACCGATTTTTATGAAATTGGTGGACTATAGCCTAACCCCTGTCAAAGTGAGAGGAAACCCGTGCCCAGCAAGGGAAACGCAGATGGATTGATGATGGTATACCTACAAACTTAATGACTGGTTTAAAGTCAAATATGGTAAGTAAAAGTCAAACTGCCTCATTAGCCAAGTGGTCCTGAGCGCTACTGCTAAGCTAGAGGTCCTGGGTTCGATTCCCAGGTTGAGAAAAGTGTTATTGGGTTTTTCTATGAAATTCCCAGTAGCAGCTCGGAGTTAGGAATTTGTGCCCGGTTAATAGCAATAGGCTCGCCCCCTATTACATGGGACCTAAACATACCGGCGAACTGCGGGTGTACATTAGTACGCCTCTGTCTAACCCTTCGGGGAATACAGACGTGATGGTAAGTTATATGGTAAGTATTTTTATTTTTCATAAATTAGAAGTGGAATTTTATTTGCCTCTTTGACTTTATTAGTTGTCACCCATCGCAATTAATATTGATTTTACATTTGTACACCAGATCGAGAGCGACCTGACTACGCGGCGGCTAACGAAGCTGTCAAAAATATAACAGAGCTGACGCCACTACTTGTACAAGGTTAGAGATTTTTGATAAATTAATACGAGATAAAATGCTTACCTAAAATATCACTAAAATGGATAAAATATTAGATTTAGGTGAGGTTAGAACTGCGGCCGCAACGCCAGCGACGAATTCTGCCTATTATACTTGTTTGTTGAATTTATTTGGAATGATTTAAACATTTTGGTGATCATTAAGGGCCACTTGCACTAACTTCTTAAATGTTTAAATTGTATTTAAACACAAAATTACAATAGAAAATTGTGTTTAAATACAATTTAAACATATTTAAGAAGTTGGTGCAAGTGGCTCTAAGTGTTTTCGGATTGGACACACAATTTGGAGTTGTTTGCTTTAAGTAGGATCGCAAGTTCTAAAATTTTTTATTCTAATTTCTTGCAAAAATGATCTATTTTAGTGATCATTTACTATTCAAAAGTTTCTCCTTCACAGATTTTCAGTAGACCTGTTGCGATCGATCATTTTTCGTGTCAATCAGGATACACTCGTATTGGGACAAAGAGTGTGGTGAATCAGTGATTGTTTTTATTATGTAAACGAAAGAGATAAAAGACATTTTGCTTGTTGCGTCGATAAGTGATCGAATGCATGACTCAATCGATAATACGAGCACGTAATTATTTACCTTAAATCCAAGCCAATAAAGTCCAATTTGATTTGTTTTGTCACCCGATGAACGAGTCAAATAAGATCGGGTGCTTTTGAGATTCAGGATTCGATCACTTGGGCACACGACACAGCTCTAGTGTGAAGTAAATTGAGTAAAACTTGAAGCTATTTCACAGATTCACGGATTTTAGCTGGCACCAAGGACGGCGCTGGTCAAGCCGCCATTTTACAAGATGTCAAAGCGCTGTGTGAAGCTAGTCGCGAATTGTGCGACAACGCTTTACTACCACAAGTGAGTTATCAAATAAACGTTTTTATAATTGCAGGGATTTAAAGTAATTAAGGTTTTTTTATGGGATAGGGTAGCAAACGAGCAGACGGATCACGTGATGGTAAGCAATAACCGCCGCCCATGGACACGCGCAACACCAGAGGAGTCACAAGCGAGTTAAAAGGGTTTGGGCCTCCGGTAACCTCACTCACTCGGCGAAACACAACGCAAGCGTTGTTTCACGCCTGTTTTCTGTGAGGCCGTGGTATCACTCAGTCGAGCCGGCCCATTCGTGCCGAAGCATAGTTCTTCCACATGAAATATAATTATAATAAAAACGTATAAATAAGGCTGCGGGTAAGTGATCAGCAACTGCGTGAATGGTGAAGTCAATTCTGCCTTGGAAACATATTTGTTTAATCTATTTTATGTGTAAACGTATCAACAATACCCGTAATTGTCGCGTTGTTTTGTTTATAAATGAACGTTGCCTTCACACTAAAATTTTCTTTCTGTAACGTGTGTGCTTTTACAAACACAAATTCTTTCATACACAACCACTCAGACCCGGAACAACTACATGAAGGTCATACATGCATTACATTTCATTTAATTTCAAAAGTTACATAGTTTTGATTTGCGTTTGGGTAATGATAAGAATGTTGCAGGGTGTGGGCGAGGCTGCTGCTAAATTTTCAGCTGCATCGGGCAAGCTGGTGTTCCTCATCAGCCCTCAAGCTGATGATGCACAGGAAAAGCGGGTAAGAATACTGTACCACTCGACTAGAATCTAAGGAAAGAAAAAGGAGGTTTTGTACCAGGGAAAAGGGTTTACTCGATAGAAGGGAACTGATGTAGAGAAATATCACGGATGCCCCATTTTGTGGATTTCATTTCCATTTGAGGCAAATATTTGTGTATGTAATGTTCCACGGACATTTGCTGTGACTTTGTATATACTTCGGGTCTATTAATTGTATGTTTGTTCCATTGACACTATGGACACTTTTAATAAAATAAAAATACCCGGACCCTTTATAGTGAAAGGAGAGGTCGGGATTTGATTTTGGTAATATAACGCGATAAAATCCGTAAAATAGTTTTATTTCAACATACTATCTAATGTCCGCGTTAGTCTCATAAATCAGTATACCTACCTAATATTTTCATATTTACCTACCTCATCTAACGCCAAACCTATTTAATAGTTTGTTTAATATAAGTCTGTAGTAAGGTTTAAGTCCTATGACGACGCAATATGGGTCAAATACTATACCCATTTTCAAATGTAATGGTTTTTGCAGGTGTTAGATCTATCGTCTGCTGCTTGCGGCAAAGCGTCGGAGCTGTTGGCACAAGTGCAGAGCCTCACGCAGCAGGTAGAGCCGCGCGCCGCGGCCGAGCTGGACAGCCGCGGCGCGCGCGCTGCTGACGCTGCGCAGGCGCTGCTCACCGTCGCACAGGTGAGTTATCCAATGCCCTTTCAGAAAGGAGTGCGTGGAATATGGCCCGTCACAGTCTGGGTCCAATATACACGGTGAAGCCTATATTATACTAGCTTCCGCCCGCGACTTCGTCCGCGTAGAATAGTTACTTAGTTTTAGCGTGATGATATATAGCCTTTCTCAATAAATGGGCTATCTAACACTGAAAGAATTTTACCTACTAAGAGTGCGTTCCACTTGGCGCCCAACGCTCAAAAGGCTCCTTTAGTCGTTCCACTTAGCGACCGCCGTCGTTGCGGTCGCGGCGAAAAGTCACTCATGACGTCATGACTTACGCTCACGTGAAGCTCACGAGCTCATCGTTCCACTTGAGTTTACGAGAGTATAACGCTCACAAACAAGTGGAACATGAAAAACAGTGGTCGTGAGTGAACGCCAAGTGGAACGCACCCTTGCTAATAAGTAACTCTTTAAAATAGGAATTGAAAGAAAGAAAAAAGGTGACATCTTGACGACCTCTGTGGTTTAGTGGTTCGAGTACCGGACTGCTGACCATGAGGTCGTGGGTTCGATTACCACAGGACACAAAAATTTATGTGATGAATATAAGTGTTTGTGTTCGTCTGGATGTTTCTTATGTATTATAAGTATGTATTTACAAAAAAAGTATATAAGTATTATCATCCATTGTCTAGTACCCATAGTACAAGCTCTGCTTAGTTTGGGACTAGATGGTGCTGTGTAAAAATGTCCCAGACTATTTATTTATTATTTATCTGTCTCCCATTGGGGTAGGTAGAGACTACACTTGCTACGATCCTGGCACACCACTTTCGCTTCATCTACGTTCATTAACCGCCTTCTCATACAAATTATTCTCGATTTCGATACGAATACGTTATCGAAAGTGTTCGTGCTTGGCTTTAGGTTACGATTACGACTATAGATAACGAGCTAATGTCTACTTTTATCGATAGCTAACAGCATCCAACATATCGGAGCCAGCCTGTTCCAATGAACTGATATCATCAGCTGAGAAGTTGCGCAAGTCTGCAGCAGAGATGACGGCTTCCTGCGGCCCTCACCTGCAGCAGCGGCCCGAGCTGCAGCAGCAGGTGCTGAACAAGCAGCTGCAGCTGATTGATAGTCTTAATAAGCTAGTACACGCCTGCCAGGCCGCTCAACGAGGTAAGGCACTCCATTTTATACTGATTTTTATGGGATAGGGGAGCAAACGAGCAAATGTATCGCCTGATGGTAAGCGATTACCGCCGCCCATGGACACCCGCAACACCAGTGAAAGAAAAAAAATATTACCACAGTTTGGGCACAAATAAGTATATAGGTAGGTACCTAAATGAAAAAACAGAAAAGAATTTCAAGTGCGTTAACGGCTTTTAATAAAATAAACATCATCACGAAACATTACAGCTGCATCTTTCAAGCAGCATCTTTTAAGCAGAAGTGTACAGTAGGACCACATTTCGTATGTAATTAGGTCCTATGTAGTTATTAGGCGGTGAGCTATCGCTATTTATCACGGAAAAATCCAACTAGGTATATTATTTTTTTGGCTTAGGGGGCAAACGAGCAGACGGATCACCTAATGGTAAGCGATAACCGCCGCCGACACGCACACAAGGGAAGTCGCAAGTGCGTTGCCCGCCTTCTAAAAGGGTTTGGGCCTCCGGTATCCTCAGTCACTCTGCGAAACACAACGTTAGCGTAGTTTCACGCCGATTTTCTACATAGCTACCACATAGGTAAACCCAATGACACTTTGCTCGACTTCTAGTGTAGCAATTGCGGTTACGGCCACTAAGCCAATGGGGTAGTTTAATAGACAATCTAATATGTATTTTTTTTCATTATTTTTGTAGCTCCAGAATCCACATTGTCGCCCCAGCAAGAGAAGCAACGCCTGCAATTCGTTGGTAGTATGTCAGCAGCCAAGAAGCGAATGGACGATTCTGAAGAAATCATGAAAGAGGTAACGTCGTGTTGAGCTCATATCCCGTGTTAGAATGCACATATGATTCGCTACGTGCACTACGTGTACGTGACTACGTTGCACGGAGGTTAGATTTAATTTTATTTGCATAGAAAGTAGGTAATTAATAAAATTTTAGGTGTTACAAAATTTTTGAACATTCAGCCTCATGACAAGCAAAATTTTATTAACTAACAATTATTATATTTACTTAAAGTTAATTACTTAAAATATGAACATTGTTAACTTAATAGACTTTTCATTAAAAAAAAATCTAGAGTAATATAGAATATATTGTTTTTTATAACAACGTTCCTCCACTAGGATTTTCTCTTGTATCGTGAGTGCATTTACAAACACAAATTCTCACATACACAAACACCCAGACCCGGAACAACTACCTGTATATCATACCAATATTTGCTTCGGGTGTGGATTGAATCCACAACACGTAACGTAGAAGTCGATTGCTCAGTCATTATACCAAACCTGTCGTCATCACTCATCAACATTTGGCATTTTAGGCCTTTTATAAACGTCTGCCTAACACTTTTTTTTTTTTTATGGGATAGGGGGGCAAACGAGCAAACGGATCACCTGATGGTAAGCGATAACCGCCGCCCATGGACACCCGCAACACCAGAGGAGTCGCAAGTGCGTTGCCCGCCTTTAAAAGGGTTTGGGCCTCCGGTAACCTCAACTCACTCGGCGAAACACAACGCAAGCGTTGTTTCACGCCGGTTTTCTGTGAGGCCGTGGTATCACTCCGGTCGAGCCGGCCCATTCGTGCCGAAGCATGGCTCTCCCACGTGAAGACACTTCGGGGATATACGTGATGGTGTGATTCCATTTAAGTAACAATATGTTCTTTCTACAGCCGGTCCTGTGTCAGTTGCTGAAGGAACAAGATGGGGCAGCTCTCCAGCACCAGCTGTCACAGCGGCTGGCGCAGCTCAACGCCGCCGTCGCTGCTCTCACTGCTGCCACCTCAGGTAAGTCCTAGCTCCTAGACACGACAACTATGAATTTCACACTTCATTAAGACGTTTACTTTCGTCAATATTTGATGTTTCTTATTTGATTTGGTGACTAGCTGCTGCCTGCGGTTTCACTCGCTTTTCAGATGTATTTACTACAACCCGGCTTTTATATGGCGTATCAAAATGAAATATATGCATCAGATTTTAAGTTAGGCTTCTTGCAATACGACTGTCAAAACCGCACCCAATGCCGTAGTTTTTGCGTGATACGCATACAAAAACACAATTGGACAGACAGACAAAAATAAAAATAAAAAGTTATTTTTGCTTCTGTTGCTCTAATAAAGACTCTCCCATATTAGATTTTCTTCAATATCTATAATTTACAGACGATGGCTTGTTCCAATTTTATTATATCTACTAGCTTCTGCCCGCGGCTTCGGTCACTTGAAGCTCAATACCAACAGGGATGATCGCTTCTTTGTATGTCTCTATACATTAGAGAGGTCAAGCTGTATCTCCTGTTCCGTTTAATTATTTGAGATAAGAATTATTTATGTATTATAAAAATCTCATTTTTGGGTTCGGAGACGTTTACCTTACCTTACCCACTTTTTTTTATATCTTCAATGTACTTACAGCCACAGCTTTTTTTAAATTTTATAATAGTTGAGATATAGATGTGATTGCGATACTAATGTAAGGATCCCAACCAGGGTTCTTTTTCAACATAGTTGCATTTTTATTCATTCCTTCAGATGGCAAGAACCCAGACTACCCGGCAGCGGAGCGAGCTATCACCACCATCACTGAACTGATGCCGCAACTTGTTCAAGGTTAGCAATAATTATAAAACAAACGCTGTTTCACGTAAAAGACATTATGAGTGATAAGGTAGCGTATGTCCTTTTTCAAGGCCTAGCCCAGCTATATACCGAAATTCATCAAATATTTTCAGTCACTTAGACGTGAAGGGTTATGTGCACTTCGTCCTCCGTTTTACAAATGGTCCCATTCGCAGTTGGTCCCAATTACGGGTCCCATTCGATTGCAAACAAATTGCAAACAAAAACAAATGTACACCCACCAAAAACAAATGTTCGCCGGTATTTTTCGGTCCCATGTAGTAGGGGGCCAACCTGCAGGCAAAGTTTTTTGGTTTGTTTACGACCCTTGTAAACTCAGATTCAGAGCTCTCGCCCTTACAACCGCAAGACGTCTGAGAGTTGATGTGCCAAACGCTTATAATTAGTGTGTTTCTTTTCAGATTCTCGCACCTTGTGCGGTACTAAGGACGAAGCTGGCCAGGCAGCCACGTTGGAACAGCTGCGAGCCTTGTGTGAGGCCGGCCGAGCTATTTGCGACAGTGCTGGACAACCAAGAGTGAGATTGTCTTATCATTTTTCTTGGGACGGTTTACTCTAGATTCGCTCACGGCTAAGTAATATCTACGTTGATCAATCGATCTGTGATTTAGGCAACCTAGACATCACTAAAAAACTTTGAAATCAGGTTGACTGGAGCATAGATAACATGTTCCGGTGGGGACTCTGCAGTGGTACTCACTTAATTTGTACTAGTTTCTGGCTGCAGCTTCGCCCCTTTGGAGTTTGGTCAATCACTCAAAGCTTTTATCAACGACACATGCCATTTCCCAAATCAACAATCAAATAACTATCTTTTTGCATTTTTATATATTTTCCATGCTTAAATTATTTTAAGAATTAACGTAGGAAAAAATTGACTGCGGGCAAGATTCGAAGCTGCGTCTTCTGGTTAGATACAGCAGACACTATGACCACTAAGCCACCGCAAGTGTGGTGTAGTAGAAGATAGGTTGCATTGCTATCATGCCCAGTATACCCTCACCTGTACATTGCAACAATGTATACCCGTTAATAATTGGCCAGAATGTTTAGGTCAAATGAAATAGGAGGCGATGTAATCGTAAGTTTTTTTCCCCAGAAATTGCACGAAGCTTCCGCTAAGCTGGCCAACGCGTCAGGCAAGCTGCAGTTCCTCATTAGTCCAGATAGTAAACAACAGATACGAGACGCTGGTGCACAGGGTGAGTTCTATTTAAAACACCATGCCTTACTACCGGTCTTTAAGAGAGGTATCCAAGAAACGAGAACTGGTTCTCTCGCAAACGGTAAAATATAGACGAAGGTACCATAGACTCTGACGTAAGGACGCCAACCAGTTAAACCCGAAGAGGTTCCACCGAGCAAGTCATATATTCTCTCGACTCTTACGAACTGCCTATCTGAAAGGCAGTGAGGAACAGTATTTTAACCAACAGATCTTCCCCGTGTGGGGACCCTTGACTTCCACCCAAAGACTTTCACAAAGACCGGTTGTATGCCATCCGCCTTCAACGACTCCCAGCGACGTTCACCAGGGTGTCCGTCTATCTCGTTGGATCTGTACGATCTGTATCCTTCCGATTCAACACACCGAACGTTTTAGCTTAGCTAAGCATCCAGATTGAATATGTCTTTCACTAAAATGTATATAGCAAACAATGTTTGCCAAAAAAACATTGTTTGCTGCTGTTTTCCCTATTTAAAACTGTTCAGATATGAATTATTATTGTAGCAACATAACATACCGTCACGCCTGTATTCCCCGAAGGGTTAGGCAGAGGTGTACTAAGGTACACCCACAGTTCGCAGGCATGTTTAGGTCCCATGTAATAGGGGGCTAGCCTTTTGCCATTAACCGGGCACAAATTCCAAACTCCGAGCTGCTACTGGGAATTTCATAGAAAAACCCAATAACACTTTGCTAGACCTGGGAATCGAACCCAGGACCTCTAGCGTAGCAGTCGCACTTGGGACCACTAGACTAACAAGGCAGTTGTAGTAACATACGTAAAAAAATCTACCTATCCATAATACTGTCCCACTGCTTGCATGGTTCTGTTCTCAGAATAAACGGTATTAGTTTGTAATCTTTTTGCAACATGATTTTTACAAACTATTGTGATGTCAGGTTTAAAACCGGTGCCAGGTAAGAGGCCTCCAGTTCCTGTGCGAGACTTAAAACACAGAATAGGTCCTGCTGTACCGGCCGCTGCAGTACGCAACCAAACACAGGAGTTCATTGACACGCTCGTCTCAGAAGAGAACCGGGGTAAGTCGACAACTTCTAAGGTTAAGGGTCAAAATATTAAAATGTTAATAAAGTTTCATTTGTTGTATGTTGCATGTTCAGGCCTTATGTAATACTAGCTTCCGCCCGCGACTTCGTCCGCGTGGAATAGTTACTTAATCTTAGCGTGATGATATATAGCCTATAGCCTTCCTCAATAATATGTAGCCTAAATGTTGACCCGACCTGTTAGTAATACCTATTCATGCAAAATTTGAAGTAAATCCATGCAGTCCTTTTTGAGTTTAGCGCGGACATACGTAAAGACAAACAGACAAAAATTCTAAAAACTATATTTTTGGAAAACGGAATGGAAAACTATATTTTATATGGAAAACCAGATTTTTCGAGGTGGTTACTTGAAATTTGGAGAGGACAACGTCTGTCAGGTCAGCTAGTCTTACATATAATAATAATGTGAGTGACCCGTATCTCTACATTGCTTATATGTATGTATTTGCAAAAAAACTAATTTGGGGGACTAAGAATCAGTAACGCAATCCATTTCTATCCTTTTTGGAATTTTTATCCGTCTGTTTGTCTGTCGGTTTATAAGTGCAAGCTTCTGCCCGCGACTTCGTCCGCGTAGCATGATGATATATATCCTAGCCTATAGCCTTCCTCAATAAATGGGTTATCTAACACTGAAAGAATTTTTCAAATCGGACCAGTAGTTACTGAGATTAGCGCGTTCAAGTAAACAAACAAACAAACAAACTCTTCAGCTTTTTAAATTAGTATAGATATAGACAAGGCGAACCTATTGCCATTAATCGGGCACAAATACGAACTCCTACATTTTTAGCCTGATTAGCTGATCATCAGCTGTCCTGTCATTGTACGGAAAGCCTATACAATGCGGGGTAGCCGTGTATACCATACACAATCATCATGAATTGTGGAGATTGATGCATGAGATCAGGAAGGAACCTTGTTATGGGTTATCCGGGCTCCTTTCTGTTAACGTTTAGTTTTTATAGTAGGTTCACGAACCGCCTTGTCCTCATTTCATTTTTTGCAGTACATCTTTTCCCTATTTACTATTTAGTTACCCAACTTCCTTCCCCTGTTCTCGTTTTATGTTTTTCTACAGATAGTAGAACAATAAAACTTTTCCATAGTCGAAAATTGTTTCCAAGTTTCGGTACATCGGTGAAGTACCAACCTTAATTGTTTTGCTAAATAATTGTATTCAATTCGAAGTTTTGAATACGAGAACTGACAAACATTCACTAGATGCGTTTTTGCCGGTGGTGTTTAAGCATCACACGTATTGTCTCCTATGCTGCCAGTCCACCTATTCCTTCTTAATCTTTACCCCATCCTCTCAAAAAAGGGTGTGAAAAGATTTATACAAGGTCAGCAATGCGCGAGTGACCCCTGGTGTTGCAAGCGTGCAAAGGCTACGGTAACCGCTTACCATCAGGCGAGCCGTAAGCTTATTTGCCACCTTAGTGATATAAAAAAATGTTGTAAATGAAAAAATGTGTCGTAAGGAGTCTCCTCTCTTCGTTTCTGTTCCTCTTAGGAACATTGCCACTACTAATTCCAATCACTGGTCACTATTAACATCAAACTTTTGTTACTTAAACCATAATCCAAACTTTACTCTGCAGACAATCCAGTCAGAATGGTGGGCATTAACGCCAAGACCACGCCAACGAGTCCAAACATGGACAAGCAAGCTTACGAGCAGTTCTCGCAAGTTGTCGACTCTGCCGAGAAGGAGATGACGAGTGCTGAGGACGGGCTTAGAGTGGTGAGTAGTGACGATATGTGTTACATAGAGTGATCATATTGTAGTTGACTGGTAAGTATTTAAACGAAAAGACGGATCACCTGGTGTAATGAAATGAAATAAAATGAAATGATGATGTTTATTTCTGTAAGTAGATCTTTAGAGAGACACTTATACAAGTCAATGGTTTGTTTTTTTATATATAAAAAAAAAACCATTGGATGAAAGCGGAATTTCCTAACTGACGACCTCTGAGAAGAAACACCGAAACAAACTCGAGCATCGTGGTCTCTTTTAAAGTCCAAAAATAAAATAATGCAAATAATGTGAGTGGAACAATGCAGGGCAATGTCTGAAATGGCCTTTTGAGGAAGGAACCATAGCAGCTTTGAGGAGACTAGTCCTAACTGGTAGTGGTATCGATTACCGTCGCCCATGGACACCCGCAACACCAGAGGAGGCCCAAGTGCGTTGCCCGCCTTTTAAAAGGGTTTGGGCCTCCGGTATCTTCACTTCTTTATATTGTTAATGGGATCTCTGCCTTACTAAATTTGAATGTCGGAAAAATTATGATTTGTGCTCTGCCTTACTCCCATTTGTTATCTGATAAAGAAAATGACTATGTTCATAAATTAAACAATATTATTTATATGTTGACATGTCGTCATGGTGATAAATTATTATATTTTGACACAAACAAGTTTGTTAGTGGCTTTCAATTGACTGGTGAAGCTATGTTTCTTCCCAAAAGATGTAAACACGTGATGGCTTCTTTGATAGCCTATAATATTCAATCTGTGATAGAAAATATACCAAAGAATAGGTTAGTTAGTTTTAGTGACGAATCAGTATTATCTAGCCTCACTAATAATACTGTGATAGATTGTTTAAACTTTCCCAACCAACAATCTGTGATTTTTAGTGACAAATCAGTATTATCTAGCCTCACTAATAATGCTGTGATAGATTGTTTAAACTTTCCCAACCGACAATAGAGAGGCATAACGATAGCATTCTTCTTTACCACCAGAACATAAATCGCTTCTCTGGCAAAATTTTAGATGTAGAACTTTTAGTAGATAAATATTGCATTGACATCTTATGTTTTTGTGAAACATGGTTAAAACCTGACACAATGCAATTTAATGTAACTAACTTCACAGTTGCCAGTGCGTACAACAGAATAACAGCCGCGGGTGGCGGAACATTAATTCTATGTAACAATAATCTTAAATTCAAAGAACGAAAAGACATCACCTCGTGCTCTGTTGATCGCTTATGTGAGGTAGCATGTGCTGAAGTAGAAAACTATATTATCATATGCGTGTATAGGCCACCATCTTCAAGTTTTCCAACATTTTTGATAGTAATGGAAGATGTTCTTAGAAAAGTATTTAAATGCAAGAAACACATATTTGTTTTTGGTGATATAAACATTGATATTTTAATAGAATCCCCTGAAAAACGTAAATTTCTAGCATTATTTAATTATTTTAATTTGGAACCAATTTTTAATGAACCTACTAGGATTACTGCTACTTCCAATACTTGTATTGATAATATTTTTTCAAATTGTGCAGTTCAAGGCTCTTCAATAGTTAGCGGTGTTAGATCGGATCACATGGGACAACTGATCTCTATAGAGACTAACAAAAGGCCACCTATTAATAAAAACATATTGGTTAGATCTCTGAAAGAAAATAAATTACGTTCGTTCTACGAGCTAATTACAATGCAATTGTGTAACACTAATTTTATTTCTAATGACCCCAACATAAATTTCAATAAGCTATTCAATATAATATGTACATTTAATAAGTCATGCCCTCTTCGAAGAGTTACCCAGCGTAAAAAATGAAAATTTAATGAATGGGCCACAAACGGCATTAGGAAAAGTAGAGATGTTCTTTACAAACTGTACTATGAAAAATCATTAACCTCTGACAAAGATTTTCATAATTATGTACGACAATATTCTAAGACCCAGTTTCACCATACTATGTTATGTTAATTTAACAGCCTGTTAATATTTTAACACACTGTTAAGGCTTGTGAGTGTCCCACCACATGCAAATGGCGTGTTAAATTGCTTAATCAGCTGTTAAATCTAATCACTGCACTGCGGGTCTGTTAAATTTTTAACAGAGTGTTACTATGACTTGTGTACTGTCAAAATCGTTTTGAAAGAACAAAGGAGATCCTTTCATGAAGGTCTAATTAAGGCGAACCATTTTATTTTGGATTGTTTTAGAAAATTTGGATGAATAGAGAGCTACTTAGCTTTTTGCCATTAACCGGGCACAAATCCAAACTCTGAGCTGCTTCTGCGAATTTCATAGAAAAAACCAATAAGGCAATAACATTTTATTTGACCTGGGAATCGAAGTCATAGCCTGTAGCATAGCGATCGTGCTTAGGACCTACTAACTTAGCTCAACACTTAGCCTAAACAGGAAGTTTTGCCTAAGGCCTATTATCTTATCTTGTGTGGGGCCGAGGCAGCAAGGCCTCAGAGCACTTCGACCCAATGGGATCTTTTGTGCTTCCCCTAGATACCTAATCCTCATCCTCCCCCAGTTCTTCAAACAGCTCTTCCATAAGCTTTATAATGAGGCCTGGGGGTATGAGTCTGTAGTCCTCTGGTCCTGGATAACCCTGCCCCAAGAGGCACATTCGCTTTCTAGCCAGTGCATCGCATGTACACAGAAGGTGTTCCATGCTCTCAATTTCCCTTTTACAGGCCCTGCAGGCTGATGTGTCCGTCAGACCCATCTTTTGTAGGAGAGCGTTAGTCCCGAAGTGGCCGGTCAGCGCCCCCATCAAAAGACGGGCCTGCCGCCTGCTTGAGTTCCAAATGGCATTTTGCCATTTCGATGAGGAACCTATGAATTTCTTGGAGTGAGCAAGTCCCGTGAGGCTCAACCACTCATCCATGTGCCTCGCCCTTGCGTACTCCCGAAATGCCGTTTTGACTGTGCTTGGGGCCAGTCCTACAAATGGTTCCGGTCCAATTAGTGAGGTTCCAGAACCTTCCCTAGCCAGCTCGTCAGCATGCTCGTTGCCCACAATACCCCTATGACCAGGGACCCAAACAAGCCTGACCTTGTTTCGCTTTCCCAGCTCATTAAGAGTTCGGGCAGCGTCCATGGTCAGCCTTGAATCGATCCTGTAGGAGGTCAGGGCCATGAGTGCCGCTTGGCTGTCACTAAGAATGTAGATGGACCTACCTGTGGTACCGCTACTTTCCATCTGTTGTGCACAGGCAAGAATAGCATATGTTTCCGCTTGGAAAACCGTAGCTAATTTGCCCATGCTTTGACTGACCTTATGGTCCCTTGCATATATGCCCGCCCCTGTACCCGACTCGGTTTTCGAACCGTCAGTGTACCATATCAGACTGCCCTCCTCTGGTGGGTCGAGTCCCTTCATCCATTCTTCCCTTGACGGTAGATGAACCTTGTAAGATCTCTTGAACCAAAACATGGGCTGCATTTTGTCGCAGTGCATGTTCGTTAGTTCGTCAAGGCCTTCCTGTATTTTAAGCTTTGTGTGTCTAGTTCTAGGCTTAGAACTATCCCACAGGCCATTTATTGCCAGTCTGTGTAGTGCAAGACGGGCCTCAGTCTCTATGACAATATGTAGCGGTGCAAGGTTGAGTACCTTTTCCATCGCCGCTGTTGGTGTGGTTTTGAACGCCCCTGTGATAGCTAGGCATGCCGTTCGCTGTAGTTTAGCGAGAGCTTCCCTGCATATCCCTAGTTGCGTCCTCGGCCACCAAACAATGCTGCCATATGTGATTATTGGTCTAACCATCATAGTGTACAGCCACTGCACAACCTTTGGTCTAAGTCCCCAGGTTTTGCCATACGCTGAGCGACACATACCCAAGACTCTTAGAGCCTTGGCTATGGTATTGTCCAGATGTGTTCGCCACGTCAGTTCTTTATCCAGGGTTACCCCTAAATATTTTACCTCTGAGGCCCAGTTTAGTTGTTTGCCATATAGCCGAAGTTGGCCAAGGCCTGAGAGCAGTCTTTTCCTAGTAAATGGAATGACAACTGCCTTGTTTGGATTGATAGAGAGGTGATTCTCTTCGCACCATCTCTCTACTTTACAGAGAGCCCTTTGGATCAGATTTGAAACCGTGTTCGGGAATTTGCCGTTGACAAGTATAACTATGTCATCGGCGTATCCCACGGTTAGCAAAGGGCCCTCATTTAGATTGCTTAGTAGTGAATCTACTACTAAGCACCACAGTAACGGTGACAACACTCCCCCTTGTGGACAGCCTTTGGTCGTCCTAACGTGGAGTGTGTCCCCCCTAAGAGTGGAGTGAATGATCCTACTCCTTAGCATGCCAGTCACCCATCTGATGATGGTTTGGTTGATGCCATGGTTTTCTGCAGCTCGCTGTATCGATTCGAAGGTTGTGCGGTCGAAGGCTCCCTCGATATCAAGAAAGGCTCCGACACAAACCTCCTGCGATTCCAGTGCCGCCTCTGCGCGGCTTACGACGTAATGTAATGCCGCCTCTGTTGACTTCCCTGCCTGATAGGCGAACTGAAGTCCATGGAGAGGGTATCTTTTTAGTGGCCCCTCTCTAATAAACCTATCAAGCATTTTCTCAAGTGTCTTGAGTAAAAACGATGAGAGGCTGATAGGCCTGAAAGCTTTGGCATCTTCATAATCTCCCTTGCCAGGCTTGGGTATGTAGGTTACTTTGACTTTCCTCCACCGCGCAGGTATGTATCCAAACGCTACGCACGCCTTATACAGCCTGCATAAGTGCGGTATCAGAGTCTCAGCCCCCTCCTGTAATAAAATAGGGTAGATCCCATCCGGTCCAGGGGCCTTGAATGGTTGAAAACCCATCACTGCCCACCTGAGCCTATGTTCATCTACCACCTTTTTAGCAGTATCCCAGTCAGCCCTGGTGGTGCGAATAGATAGCTCCTCCAGGGTCACTGAGTCCTCCTTATCATCATCCAGTTTTACTGATCCCGGGAAATGAGTTTTGAACATTACATTCAAGACCTCCTCCCCAGTCTCAGCCAGTTTACCATTCCCATCCTTAATAGATGCTAGTGGAATGGCCTTAGTTGTAGAAATTGCTTTACTAAGCCTCATGCCTTCAGAAACACTCTCGATCGCCTGACAGTGTCCCCTCCAGCTCCTACGCTTGGCTCTTCGTACAGCCGAGTTAAACTTTGTGAGGCTAGCACTGTAGCCCGAAAAGTCGTTAATTGCCTTGGCGGCATTAAAAGCCTGTCGTGTATCTCGACGTAGTTGTACTATCTCCGGAGTCCACCACGGCTCTTTCTTACCAAGTGCCTTTTTCTCAGGACAGTTATCTGTCCACGCTGCATGCAGGCCCTTAGTAACTCTATCAGCTTCAAATTCAATATCTAATACAGAATTCAGCTTACCAATAGGTTTCCCTAGATTCACCTCCAGGTCTCTGCGAAACGCATCCCAGTCGGTATGTCTAGGGTTCCTCCTTCGTACAGTCGCATATTCGTTATGAGTCCTATACCTAAAGTAAATGTACCTATGATCGGATCCGGAGATCTCATTCGGTACATGCCAGTTTTCAATGTGTGCGCCTGCCCTACTAGTGGCTAGCGTGACATCAATAACTTCAGCCCTTCTCCTGTTAACAAAAGTAGGTCTGCTGCCTTTATTAAGAATCTGAAGGTTTGCGCTTACCACGTAATCCAATAGATCCTCCCCTCGTCTGTTCACATCGGTGCTGCCCCAGACGACATGATGCGCATTTGCATCACAGCCAATGACCAGTTCTGTGTTCCCTTGGCTGCCATATTCCACCAGTTTTTTGATGATTGGTGATACTGGCTCCTTGTTCTCATAGGGAAGGTATGCTGAGGAGAGCAAGATCTTGTGTGCCCTCTTTCCCGTCCCTAGGTGGATCCAGGTTGTTGTTAGGTCCCTAGAACATAAATCACGTACGATGGAAGCATCTATACCATTTCTGACATAGATGCAGGCTCGCACGTCATTAGCGGAATGTTGATAAATTACCCCCCCTGTCCCGCCTAAACCCTTAATCTCGCCCTTGTAAACATAAGGTTCTTGAATGAGGGCAATATCAAATTTATTCAATTTCAACTGCCTTGCCAAAAGGGCCGAGGCAGCCTTAGAGTGTTGAAGGTTGATCTGTACGCACCTTAGTCCCTCCATCTTGTCCTCTACAGATGGGTGTTAAGAGGTTCCTATAGTTAGGCCCCTCCAGCCCCCGTCGGTGAGCCAAGACCGAGTAGGTCCAGTTCCCCGAGTAGGTCATCCGTCCTCACCGATACTGGCGAAGCCGGACCCTCCCCCGGAGCACCTGAACCACCCTGCCCTCCCCCTCCGACGGTTGCTGCGTGCGTTGACTCTTTCCGGCGTGTTTCCCCCCTCCTCTCGGAATTTTCGAGGAGTTTGAAAACAGCCGGCCCCAATCCTCCCGGTATCGCGTAACCGGCCCCTCGGATGACCTCAGAGGAGACCCGGTCCATCAGGACGACACGACGAATGTGGCGGCTCTCAATTTGAGTTCCTACCACCTTCCAGTCTGCCGTCCTAAGAGACGGGTTCAGCCTCTGGAGCATCCTCAGGTCCGGCTCCGCGTCCCTTAGTTGGGTGTTCTGGCTCTTCCAGGCCATTTTAACCGGTCTTGGAAGATCCACCGCCAAGACCACCCTGACCTCTACCCCACTCTTCACCCGAACCCCACTCAGCGTGGCCTTTAGCCACTGTGCTGCCATGTCATCGTGGCAGGAGACGTGTATGGCCCCTGCCACGACATCATGACCCACATGCAGAATGGGCAGAGGATCCGGAGCAGCCGTAAGTTTCTCTAAGATGAGACCCCTCAGCTGATCCACATCCCCCGCCTCAAGCGAAGAGTAGGGGTGGTTGTCAGGGACGATGGCAAGCTTTACTGCTGCTACCACATCCCGAAAAGACCCAGACAGCTGCACCTTGGTCTTTTTGGGTGGCCCACCGCAGTTACTTGCCTCGTCGCTGACCTCCCGCTGTCTTTTGGCCGGTCCCTCTTGAGTCCCGGCCCCTAAACCTTTTTGCCTCTGGAGCCGTCGGCGTTTGCGTTCAGCGCCTGACGGTCTCTTCGAGGCCTTTTGCCCTGAGGTTCCTGCCCCAGGCATGGATGCACCACTTTGGCAGGGTTTCGGCCCTCCGGTTCCCATAAGGGCCCCAGAAATTAAGCCTCCTCTCCCGCCTCGATGAGCACCACGACCTGAGACGGTCCCTCTGGCGTCCCTAACTGACTCAGAAAGTCCTTTTGTGGCACCGTTAGACGGCGTCCACGTTGAGCTGGCCTCGCCAGCCGTCGGTTGCGAACCTTTGACCCCCCCAGAATACGCGGGTCTGCCCGAGACATGCTCGGGGCTGGATTCTCCTACGCTTGCGTTGGTACCGGCCTGGGGTAGTTTCTCTTGAAGTTTCGCGTCCATGGTTTTACTTGGGTGTCCACTACTTACCACATCGGCGCTACTCACCCACCCGACAGTGATCGCGCCAGAAGGCCTCCGAACCCAGCTACTGGGTTACATACAGGAATAGGATGAGACGGGAGTTGGGAGAATCGGGATAGAATTCGATGGGAAGCAGGTGATAGGATTGTGTGACTAGGAATAGGTGCTATAGGGGATACAAAGGCGCCCGGTGTTTTCTGTTATATCTAATTCTGAAGGAATTAGACCGAGAACAGGGCGGCAACCTCGAGAAGGCTAGACCACCGGACTTGCCTTGGGGATCTACACGACTGTAGCGCTCTCCCCCAAGACCTCACCCCCTTACTACTTCAGAAGGAAGCGGTAAGGTAGGCCTGCACCTATACTACCACGCAAAGCTAGGCGAAGCGTGTCATTCTACAACAGCGAAAGCATAGAAGCAGACCCGCCCCTTGGTGGCCTATTGGTGTGTAGGATACTAGTTTTAAATACTATACATTTTGTAGGTACTTATTATTTTTATAGTTTGGTAAAGATATAATTACTATATAAAATAAATAAAACTGCATAATTATGTTATTAACCAGCCATTTTCGACTTTATTTCGAATTAATTTGGAGTAGATATTTCCTTCTTAATTTTCCGTTGTGTTGATTTTTCTTATAGCTACTGTGTCATCGCTGCCTCAGCCTCACCATGTTTTTTAGTGATTTGTCATCATAAGTAATTCAGTTTGCTCTGCACCAATTCGTCATTTATCGAAGTTTGAAATTTGATCTGAAAAAGGTGCAATAACATTTTACCTCAGTAATAAACACTGAAATAAAATAGTTACAAACATTTAGTTCATATAGATAACTCAAAATTAGTTCCTACCTGTTGAGAATATTATATTGTATATTATCCCCACATGTTTGAATTGTTCCATGACACTGAGTACCAGGGCATTGAAAAAGCTCGAAGAAGTGATTGTGGTTTGCTCCAATCTTCGTTTTTATTTGCAGTTGCATCATATTTTATTCTTCATAACATCTTTGTAGATATACAAAAATTTAGATCTCGTTCGAAGAAAAATTCAGCGTGAATGTTTTTTAGATATTTCTCATGGTGAGGGCTAAGGGCGAAGGTACTTTTCACAGAGATTATAATTTAAAAATATGAAAAAAATCCGAACAACAGAACACAAAAATGAATATTGACAATTTACCTATCAAATTATTGTTGACGTTTTACCTATCAAAATTATAAATACCCCGGTTGCTTTTGAATTAGAGAAAAGGAACGATGTAATAAATTCGGCCGTATAACATTATTATACGACTAGTTACAATATTTGACATATCAGTATCATTGATATACGTTGCTATGACTTACTGTTTTGGTCGTATTAGAATGTGAGTGAATGCTTTGTGTATCATTCAATAAATGCTTGATTTAGTAACGCACTGTTACATTTTCTTCGTGGGACATATCTTATTTTAACAGCTTTGTTAATTTTAAATGCTGATTAGTTAATGCCTTGTTAAATAGAAATTGGTGAAACTGGGTCTAAGTGTTTTAAAAAAGTATGCATTCTAGCGAAATCGAAACTCATTAGCAGTCAAATAAACAAATCCGATAATAAAATTAAAACAGTGTGGAGGATAATAAATGCGGAAACTAATAAAAACCGAAAACAGGACATAGATCTGAGTTTAAAAGTAAACAATAAAATAATCTCAGACCACGCGGAAGTTGCAAATGCTTTTGAAAAATACTTTACTAATGTCCCGATCGAGGTCACGAAATGTTTAAATTCGTCCCCTTTAGTAGCAGAATCTCTAGCAAAGAATTTTTTCAAAAGAGACATACCAAACTTTGAGTTTAGCCAAGTATCTCCGCCTATGGTTATAAAAGCGTTTAAAAGTTTAAATATTAAAAATACTGAAGATTTATGGGGCATATCTGTTAAAGCACTAAATTCAATAATTGACAATATCGCTCCAATCCTTACAAATATATTTAATCTTTGTATTAAGACAGGAACCTTTCCAGACTTAATGAAACATAGTAAAGTTATTCCTATCTTCAAATCAGGCTGTAAAGCGAATCCCAGTAATTATAGGCCCATTTCTGTTCTCCCTGCCTTAAGTAAAATATTTGAAAAGCTTATGCTTAATCAAATGATAGCACATTTTCACAAAAACAAGGTCTTACATGATCAACAATTTGGCTTCACGAAAGGCAGGTCAACGTCTGATGCTGGTACAAAGCTAGTCTCTCACATTTTAGAGGCTTGGGAGGGTTCACACATGCTATAGGTATCTTCTGTGATCTTTCCAAAGCTTTCGATTGCGTTGATCACGATACGCTTATCCGTAAATTGAACTACTACGGTATAAGAGGGCTATCTTTGGAGCTTGTGTCTTCCTATCTTTCTAAGAGGCTGCAAAAAGTGGGCATAAATGGAGTCACATCTCCCGGGTCTGCAGTTAGAATTGGTGTTCCACAGGGTTCTATTTTAGGCCCTTTTCTTTTCTTAGCGTACATTAATGACCTTCCCTATATGATGTCTGAGATATCGAACATAGTATTATTTGCTGACGATACCTCACTTATATTTAAAATCGATCGAAATGATAGCAATCTCTATAATGTAAATGAGAGTCTAAAATCCTTATCCAAATGGTTTGCTGCTAATAACCTACTACTTAATGCTAGCAAAACTAAATGTCTTAAATTTTCGTTACCAAATGTACCACAAATTGAACCTAATCTAATTCTTGAAGGCAGCAAACTCGACCTAGTTAATGAAACTGTTTTCTTAGGTGTTACGGTTGATTGTAAGTTGCAGTGGGGTGCGCACATATCGGCCCTGTCTAGCAGGTTAAGTTCCGCTGCATACGCAGTGAGAAAAATTAGGCAGATCACTGATGTAGCTACAGCCAGACTCGTGTACTTTGCCTACTTTCACAGCATTATGTCGTACGGTATTCTGCTATGGGGATCAGCTGCAGACGTAGATTCCATATTTATCTTATAGAAAAGGGCCATCCGCGCAATCTACGATATGGGCCCTCGCGATTCCCTAAGAGAAGTGTTTAAGAACATCAATATACTTACGATGCCGTCACTCTACATCCTTGAAAACATAATGTATGTGCGCAAAAACCTGCAGAAGTCCAGTGTCAATAGTGACTTTCACAACCTTAATACTAGGAATAAACATAAAATAGTGGTACCTAAATTTAGACTAACTAAAACAAATAAATCATTTCTAGGAAATTGTGTGCGTTTCTATAATAAACTCCCAAAATGTGTCACCGATCTCACTGGCAAGAAATATAAAAGACACGTCAAATCTGTTCTTCTTAGCAAAGCCTATTACAAAACCAAGGACTATGTTAGCGATAAGAATGTGTGGTCGTTAGATACGGATGCATTTGCGGCCTCCCTGGCAAAATGAAACTGTTGATTATTAGAGACTAATATAAGCTTATTAATTTTCATGTTGGTCAGTTAGTAGCTATAGTAGGAACCTTATAAGTAGATGGACATAGCTTTAACAGATTCCATATTATTTACATATCGAGATGTCTTCATATGGAAAGTATTGTTTACCACAACAGAAACTGTAAATGTGTGTACGTTATGGCTTGTCTAAGTAGACACCTAGTTTTATTTGTCGCTTTGATGGTGTGCGTTTTTACCACATAGTTTTTTATTTAGAAATGACATCGGATTCTCAAATAACGTGAATCTTCGTTTAATATAGTCGACCTCGGTCAAACTTGGACATCCTTCAACGTCCTCACATCTTGTTATCGCAATATTGTACCAGTGAAGTTTGTAATTCATTTATTTTAAAAGAGTGTCCATGGAGTTTCTTGCCGGATTCTTCTCCATAGGATCTACCTTTTGGAACCGTGCAACTAGAATCACAACGTTTCATAAACGCTTGTAAAAGCTTATTTGAAATAAAAACATTTGAACTTGAACTTGAACTCACTCGGCGAAGCATAACGTAAGCGTTGTTTCACACCGGTTTTCTGTGAGGCCGTGGTATCATTCCAGTGGAACCGGCCCATTAGTGCCGAAGCATGGCTCGAAATTTCATTATAACTTGCAGCTACATGATGCCAAGAGCATCACGATCGTGGGCGCTCCCGTGCCGGCCTTGGAGGTGACGCGGCGGGAGCAGCACATGGAAGATACCCTCGCCACGGCAGCCGTCGAGGTGGCCTCATTGGTCGCTGCCAACTGTAAGCTTTAATACCATATTGTTATTTAAGGAAAAATTCGACATGCAGGCAGGATTCGAACCTGCGTCTTCTGGTTAAATACACCAGACGCTATGACCTCTAAGCCACCACGAGTCCCACCTGCCATGTCGAAATTTTCCTTCACATTCTGAACTTACGTCTTAGGTGACTTGCTTTTCAATAGATGTTGCTGCCGTCACCTGCACCTGCACCTGCGAGTTGAATTTTGCCTTCGCTAAAATTAACTTTATAATCTTAGCAAAAAAATCACAAAAGATAATGAATACCATATTCTTAGCAACCCGGCAACAAAAAAATAAACAACGAAATTGACTTCTAAACTCAAAATTTATAGTAAACTAGCTTCCGCCCGCGACTTCGTCCGCGTGGAATAGTTACTATTCTATATTTAGTTACTATTTTAACCCCTTAGGGGTGGAATGTTTCAAAATCCTTTCTTAGGGGATGCCTACGTCATAGTAGCTATTGCATGCAAAGTCTCAGCCCGATGGTTTTAAAATTAACAAAGTTTCATACAAATTTTGATCCCCTTCTTTATCCCCTTGGGGGTAGAATTTATCAAAATCCTTTCTTAGCGGATGCCTACGTCATAACATCTACCTGCATGCCAAATTTCAGCCCGATCCCTCCAGTGGTTTGGGCTGTGCGTTGATAGATCACTATGTCAGTCAGTCACCTTTGAGTTTTATATATTTAGTTAGATTGAAGTAAGCAGGTTTGACTATTCAAACAAGCAGTATCTAGTTCTCTTTCTTCGGCAAAAGTGCCTCGAAATGAGGAGTGTCGCAACTTATATATATAAGTTCTACTATACTAACTATCAGTAATAGTGCGTATATACGCACTATTACTGATAGTGAGTGCTTAACACATTATTTCAGATGCGGATAAACTGGACTATAAAGCCGCATTAGAACCAACCAAGGCCCTCACCAAGTCTGTCAAGAGTATAGTTGAAGGTAATTTACTTAAATCTACTAAAAAAAGAATTGCCCCCCTCTAGTATTTTCTCCTGTATCGTAGGTGCGTTTACAAACACTAATTATAACATACACAAACGCCAGGAACAACTATCCGAAGATCATAAAAATATTTGGGGGATGTCGATCTCAGAACGTGTCGTCAATACCCACATTTTCTCATAGTTCTTCATATCGTACCTTTCGAGAGTAAACAGAAAGGAAAGAGCAAAATAAAAGAAATCAATGCACTTACATATTAAACTAGAATGGCCCAGTATTCCGCTACACGCACGCCATTTTCTGTAGCAACCTTTTTTTATGGGATAGGGGGGCAAACGAGCAGACGGATGACCTGATGGTAAGCGACAACTGCCGCCCATGGACACCCGCAACACCAGAGGAGTCGCAAGTGAGTTGTCCGTCGTTTAAAAGGGTTTGGGCTTCCGGTAACCTCACTCACTTGCGCCGGTTTTCTGTGAGGCCGTGGTATCACTCCGGTCGAGCCGGCCCATTCGTGCCGAAACATTGCTTAGGACCCATTATTTAGGTCTTTATAAGTGCAAATTTCTGGCACATAGTAGAAATTACAGTTCTTTTCAATAAAAAGTTCTTAAAATGTAAACAATTGTGGAATCAGCTCCCCGCAGAGGTTTCCCAAAGGGCTACAGCATGGGGTTCTTTAAAAAGGGTGTGAACTAGATATTTGTAGTTCGTTCAATTTTAGAGACCCGGGTCGCTAATCAATGGTTTGAAAAATGATCCGGTTCTTTAGACCCGTTCAATTGATCGATTGGTTCACTAAAGGATTCGGTAGGTACTCGGTAGTCTCGGTCCTCAATGATTCTGAGTTCTAACTCATTCGTTCGTAAAACGGATTGTGGGTCGATCTAATGAACGAATCATATTTTTCAAAGTGACCGTATCGTTCGCGCGAATCTTGCGACCCGGGTCGTTTGATTCGTTCGTCCGCGATCGACACATAGGTACTTACCATCAGGCAGGCCGTATGCTTGTTTGCCACCTGTGGTATATAAAAAAACAACTTTTTTAGTTTTCTTTGATCTAAATCTTCGAATTAAGAGCACGTAAAATAACGACAAACATGTTAACTACCAAGTAAAAAAACTTTTGACTACCTAAACAGATTGAGAAGGCAGAGGTTTCTTGTAGGAAGAGAGGTCTCATCCCTTGATAGTGTCCAGGTCTCGCACATTTTCTCTAACATTTAATAGGTGCTATATATCTATATGCTAGGTGTATATCATGTCTATATTCCCTGAAACGTTTTGCTGGTATTCGTCTGGCTGTTTCTGATGCATTATAAGTACTGTCGAGGTACCGAGTGTATGATACAATTAAATTCAGTTTATGCAGTTCAACTTTAGCATTTATTGCGGGGCGAAGCCCTAACTTATACAGGTGAGTCTGTAAAGACTCGCAGACTAGACACTTCTACGTCAGATATAAAATATAAAATTTAAATTGATTGTTTATTCTTTCTATTTGCAACCAGCCAACCCATAGTACCTATTATAGCCTACTTGAAGCGGTCTCTACAATACGTATTTACAAAAAAAAATATCCATTGTCTAGTACCCATAGTACAAGCTCTGCTTAGTTTAGGACTAGATGGTGCTGTGTAAAATGTCGAAGAATATTTATTTATTTATTGTTTATTTATGGTCCTGATTTCTTAATCCATGAAATAATTGAAAATGTATTATGTTTTTAAATACAGATGGAGGTGTCATAAGCGGTTCTCTTTACGAGGACTCTCGCAAGCCGTTCATTGACGACATGACTGGACTGTGCCACGCCACTAAGGACATCTGCAAGGCGGCCAGGAGTGACAAAGAAGTAAATAGTTACTTTTAATCCTACATCCTACTAATATTATAAATGCGAAAGTTTGTGAGGATGGATGGATGTTTGTTACTCTTTCACGCCAAAACGGCAGAAGGGATCTGAATATTTTTATTGTTTTTTTTTTAAAAAAAAGCTTACTAGCTATGTGGATCGCACATTACAAGTATTCTTGTTAACCCCTCCTGCTAAGCTAAAATGTTTGTGTTACGAGTGGGTTCACGTCGGTAGTGAAATGGGTGGGTTTCGAACCGGCAACCACATGACCCCAGCCCGATGCCCTAGCCATTAGGCTACCGCCGCTTATAATTGGACACAGAGATAGATTATAGTCTGGAATAACACATGGGCTACTTTTTATCTAGGTCGGACCCAATTCTGAAGTTTACGCAGACAAAGTCGCGGGCAGAAGCTAGTTTTGGGATAAAATCATCATGATACATTACTTGGCAACGGTATCCTGCCAGAATGGGGTAATTAGGTTAAAGTCCACCACGCTGGCCTAGTGCGAGATTTAGCGCTATCGAGAAAATCTCTCAGGCATGTAGCTTTCCTCACGTTGTTCTCCACCGTTTTACTGAGTGATATTAATAAACACGTAATTTCAAAAGGCAAGGTACATACATACATACATACACTCACGCCGTTCTCCCACTGCACTGCGTAGAGAGAAACTATAGACCCACACTTGCTACGATTCCTGTATACTTCTTCTGCCACATTCAAAGATTTTTTTTTTCTAAATATATTCTCTACCGGATGGATGGTTGGATGAAATGATTGGTCATATAATCACCTATAACAATCATGAATGATAATCAAAAGCCTAACCTGTGAACTAATCCCAACCAATAGTGACTTTCACAACCTTAATACTAGGAATAAACATAAAATAGTGGTACCTAAATTTAGACTAACTAAAACAAATAAATCATTTCTAGGAAATTGTGTGCGTTTCTATAATAAACTCCCAAAATGTGTCACCGATCTCACTGGCAAGAAATTTAAAAGACACGTCAAATCTGTTCTTCTTAAGAAAGCCTATTACAAAACCAAGGACTATGTTAACGATAAGAATGTGTGGTTGTTAGATACGGATGCATTTGCGGCCTCCCTGGCAAAATGAAACTGTTGATTATTAGAGACTAATATAAGCTTATTAATTTTCATGTTGGTCAGTTAGTAGCTATAGTAGGAACCTTATAAGTAGATGGACATAGCTTTAACAGATTCCATATTATTTACATATCGAGATGTCTTCATATGGAAAGTATTGTTTACCACAACAGAAACTGTAAATGTGTGTACGTTGTGGCTTGTCTAAGTAGACACCTAGTTTTATTTGTCGCTTTGATGGTGTGCGTTACCACATAGTTTTTTATTTAGAAATGACATCGGATTCTCAAATAACGTGAATCTTCGTTTAATATAGTCGACCTCGGTCAAACTTGGACATCCTTCAACGTCCTCACATCTTGTTATCGCAATATTGTACCAGTGAAGTTTGTAATTCATTTATTTTAAAAGAGTGTCCATGGAGTTTCTTGCCGGATTCTTCTCCATAGGATCGACCTTTTGGAACCGTGCAACTAGAATCACAACGTTTCATAAACGCTTGTAAAAGCTTATTTGAAATAATGTTCAATACTGATATTCAGACTGGAGATTTGGGAGAAGTTTAGGAGGATGATGGAAACTAAAAGACCTGGGGCTGTATTACGACGTGTTATCGCCATCGTCTTTAGGTTGTGAGAATGGGATAGCGTTTTTTTTTTTTTTTCAATATTTTGGGACATTTTTACACAACACCGTCTAGTTCCAAACTAAGCAGAGCTTGTACTATGGGTACTAGACAATGGATATAATACTTATATCCTTTTTTTTTTTAATACATACTTACTTATAATACATAAGAAACACCCAGACGAACACAAACACTTATATTCATCACATAAATTTTTGTGTTCTGTGGGAATCGAACCCACGACCTCGTGGTCAGCAGTCCGGTACTCGAACCACTAAACCACAGAGGTCGTCAATTAGAGTCGATTAATCTGTATAGTGGCATTCCTCTCTTTCACTCGGAAAATGATGGCAATAATACGTCATGATACACTGTGTTAAGCAGTGATAGTCTAGTAATAAGACCATTGGACTGCCAAGTCAAAGGTCTTGAGTTCAAATCCAAGGCACGCACCTCAGACTGTTCGAAGTTATGTGCGTATTAATAGTTAATTATCACGCGCTTAAACGGTGAAGGAAAACATGGTGAGGAAACCTGCACGCCTGAGAGATTTTCTCGACGGCGTGTGGAGTCTGCCAACCCGCATTAGGCGAGCGTGGTGGACTATAGCCTAATCCCTCATTGTGAGAGGAAACCCTTGCCCAGCAGTGGGAAATATAATGGGTTGATTATGTTTTGTTATGTTACTCTGTGTTATAACTCGAATTATTTGATAAAATGTCCCAAAGCGTAATAATGTTTTATCTTTCAGAAATTAAATGACGCTGCCATTACTTTTGGTAACCAGTCTGCTAAACTGCTGCGGGTAGTCAGCTCCGAAGTCAACACTGATTTGGAAAAGGAGGTGCGTACATTGTACATTGTGGTTTAACATTTCTGGCTTTACTGATTCTTGCACCATCCTTTTTTTGTCGCGGGAACGACGTGCAGAAGCTAGATAAAACTTAACATACCATCACGCCTGTATTTCCCGAAGGGTGAGGCAGAGGCGTACTTAATGTACACCCACAGTTCGCCGGTATGTTTTAGGTCCCATGTAATAGGGGGCGAGTCTATTGCCATTAACCGGGCACAAATTCCTAACTCCGAGCTGCTACTGGGAATTTCATAGAAAAACCCAATAACACTTTGCTCGACCTGGGAATCGAACCCAGGACCTCTAGCGTAGCAGTCGTAGCGTACCACTTGGCTAATGAGGCAGTTAAAAGCTAGATAAAACTTTGATCTAATAATATTTATGAGACATGCGCAAACGGACATACATGAACGTAACAAAAGACATAGTACGCCGGTGACTTTGACTTTGACTTTGACTTTGAGGTATGTTCAGGTCCTTATGTATTAGGGGCGAGCATATTGCCACAAACCGGGCAGAGATCCAAACTGCGAGCTGCGACCTAGAAAAAGCTAATAACCAATAACCAACCCAAGACTTTCAGCCTCCCAGATGCGCTTCTGACCGTTTATAATAAAATGTTTATTTGACTGCCTCGTTAGTCTAGTGGTCCCAAGTGCGACCGCTACGCTAGAGGTTTTGGGTTCGATGCCCAGGTCGAGCAGTGTTATTGGGGTTTTTCTATGAAATTCTCAGTAGCAGCTTGGAGTTTGGAATTTGTGCCCGGTTAATGGCAATAGGCTCATCCCCTATTAGGTACATGGGACCTAAACATACCAGTACCTTAGTACGCCTCTGCCTGACCCTTCAGGAAATACAGGCGTAATAGTATGTTATGTTATTTGACCAATAAGTATTGTTGAATTAGTCTTATCACGGACTTATTTTCGACTCTTATCTTTTTGCAGGTCATATCAAGAGCAAAGGCTATAGGTGATACAGCCTCCCGTCTAGCATTAGAAGCCAGCAACGTAGCTAGTAGCGCCGGCAGCAGTACTACGGGCGAAGGCAGCCACGTGCAGGACATTTGTACTGCTGGCACGCGCTGCGTCGACGCTGCAGGGAAACTGGTCTATACTGCCAAGGTTTGTGAATCATGCTGAGGTAATGAGGATAAGATGGCGAAGAGGCTGAGTTAATGGCTCCCATGCAACAAATACCTATTAGTAGCAAATAAATAAAAAAAATGGGAAAAATGAAACGAAACGCCTTAAGTTCACTTTTATCATGCGTAACGCCGAAATGTGGAATGCGCTTCCCGAGTGGGTCTTCCCCAATGGATATAATCTGAGTCACGAGTGAATGGGTTTCTTCTAGGCAAACGCGCTCCATCGTAGGTCGCAGTGTCGCTTAACATCAGGCGAAATACGGTCAAGCGTAAGCCTAAAAAGAATTAAAAAATATAATGGGAATCGACACGTATTGAGAAATTAAAGATATATATAGCGATAGATATATATATAGCGGTCGCGATTGCTCCACCGACAATAATTAGGCTTTTAAATTCATGAAGAAGGCAAACTACAGAGACTTATTAAAAATAAATGGTTTTTTAATATCAATTTTGGTAAAAATTTTTTTGGACTAGAGAGCCTTTATCTATGAAAAATATATTTTATTTCTCTCAATTTGCGTGGAAAACTCCTCATTCTTGTAGAGGTTGTGGAATCAGCTCCCCGCCGAGGTTTTCCCAAAGAACTCTTAAAAAAGGCTGCGAAAAGATTTTTACAGGATCCATAGGCTACGGTAACTGCTTACCATCAGGCAGGGCATGCCTGTTTGCCACCTTAGTGGTATAAAAAAAGGATCAAGAGTGTACTATGTAATTTATCAATAGGGTAGGTAATTGAGGAACTAATGGCGCCACCTCCGACTTGGCCTATGCAATCCTATTGGCTGACAGCTCTTTGACATAATTGCTAATGTCAATATAACACGTTTTGATTGGCTGTCGTGGGAAAACCCGGAAGTGCTGATATCTGTGTTAGGTTTGCTGTGCCTTTCCAATTACAACCAGTTTGCCAGAACCGTAAATTTCCATGAACTATTCATCAATTTTTTTCCCTTTCTCGCACAGCTCGTCGCTCCAACAATCCACCACGCCAACTGCCAAGATGCTCTTATATCCTCAGCCGACAGCCTATCATCCTCCCTGGCCACTTTCTCCGACACCTGGAAGCCTTTAGCCTCAACCCAGCAGCCCGGCGTCCAGAAACTGACAGAAGAGGCTAAGAAACTCGAGGAGTTATTGGAGAAGCTAAGGGGAGATATCAAGGTTGGGAAGTTAGGGAAGAAGAAGGAGGTAGACCAGTTCGTGAAGCTGGATATGCCGTTGAGACAGATGACTGTGCAGATTATCGATAATGCCAAGGTAGGTTTTGGTTTAATTTTGGCTTATTTATGTGTTTTGTAACCTATATCAGTGTAACTAATGTGATTAACATGCTATATTTTGCAGTTCGTCGCAATGTGCTTAGGCATTAGCTCATTTGATAGCGAACTTATTACGATTGACCTCATGTACTGAAACTTGTTACCGTCTTAGTCCGGTTCCCGATAACAAATCTGCCGATAGATTGGCTTACTGGGGGTAGGTGTCGTTACTTCTCGGAGGAGAAGACCAGTTGGAAACCACGCCGGTGTCTAGCCCATCTAGAATTGGCTATTCGCGGAAACCGCCTGCCTTTTGTTAGTGAAACGACTCGCGGGGGGCCTCTGAGGCCGTCGACACACAGAATGGCGGCTCTAGGGGGCCATCAAGCGACCTCAGGGATGACGGTGACACGTTGTGGTCACGTGCCGCCAGAGGGGTTAGGGAGTCTCTGAGACAAGCCTTTAGGCGTGGCACAGGAAGAGACCCGGAAGAATTAACCAGTTCCCGGACCCTTCCAATATTGTGCTGAAGTTGGCCACCAGGGCGGTTTTAGTGCGGTAACAATCCTACACAACCCGGTCTACCCCCCAGTAGGCCTTTTGAAGATTTCCTACTCGCGCAAAAAAAAATGGGGATGTATCGCGTAAAAAAGAGGTAGCTTATGCCCTGCAAGTGGCTTGCAAGTGGGTCCAGCGGGTGCAGGACCATCTTAAAAGGTGAAAACATTGACTTGAATCCTATTCAAAGGTAGGCGCGTGGTAAACACTCAAACTAGGTTTTCACGAAGTCGTAAATGTGCGAGCTACACTTCCGTTGTTGCAGAAGTCGATAGGCTACGGTAACTGCTTAACATCAGGCGGACCGTAAGCTTGCTTGCCACCTGTGGTATAAAAAAACTAAATACTACGATAACATGACAAAACTATTGTGAGTTCTATGAAAATGTTAATTGTTACTAATAACTGTATGCTTCGTTTTTAGTGTTAACAAATAAATGCTTAAGTTCATATGACGCAGCAGCAAAGTGTTGATTGCTATCAAAACTGGCTACAATCCCTACATAAGTAAGTATTTTGAAGTCTACTTTTATGTTTGTGTATTGTTATTTTATGTTAACGTTGTGTTTCGCCGAGTGAGTGAGGATATCGGAGGCCAAAAGGCCGGCAACGCACTTAAAATTTAAAAAGACTAAAAATCCCTGTGTGATTTGGAAATGAAAAAACCCTAAAAGAAGAAGGTAGCCGTCGGGACCCATTCTCGAAATGGAGACTTAGTGAATTGAGAGCATATACCTATATTAAATTGCAGATTAGGTACTCCAATCTACTGATTAAACGGGTGACTTTCTAGAGGTCTCGACTTCTAGTTTCTTGTTTTAGGGTTTTTTCATTTCCAAATTACACAGAAACGCAGTCGGAGTTTTTAGTTTTTTTAATTACCGTTTTTCATTTTTATTATTTTTATTTAACTGCCTCATTAGCCAAGTGGTCCTGAGCGCGACTGCGTTACGCTACGCTAGAGGTCCTGGGTTCGATTCCCAGGTCGAGCAGTGTTATTGGGTTTTTCTATGAAATTCCCAGTAGCAGCTCGGAGTTAGGAATCTGTGCCCGGTTAATGGCAATAGGCTCGCCCCCTATTACATGGGACCTAAACATACCGGCGAACTGTGGGTGTACATTAGTACGCATCTGCCTAACCCTTCGGGGAATACAGGCGTGATGGTATGTTTATGTTTCATTAATATTTTTTTTTGTCGGTGTCACTCTAAGTAAATACGAATCGAACGACACTTCTCAAGCTAAAATCGATCGAGCCATTCAGTCTGCAGAGTGTGCCAAACAATTATACATACATATTCTCGAAAAACATAACCCTCCTTCTGGCGCAGTCGGGTAAAAATCTATAAATTATAATAATTTTATTAAATTTACTAGACTAATATGTTTATGATTGTAGAACATGGCCGAGCACGGTGAGCTGAGACCGGAGCTGAAGCAGGAGTACCACAGCTACAGCAACCGCTTGGCTGACGGCCTCCGAGCTCTCGACCTCGCCAACGCGCGCTACCAGAGGGCGCTGCATGTATGTACACACAACACTCCTACTAATATTACTACGAGGACTACAGACTCATAGCCCCAGGCCTCATTACAAAGCTTGTGGAAAAGTTGTTTGAAGAACTGGGAGAAGATGAGGATTAGGTATCTAGGGGAAAATCACACAAAAGATCCCATTGGGTCGAAGTCTTGAAGAGTCGAAGAGGCCTTGCTTCCTCGGCCCCACACAAGATTAATTAAGATAAGATAATTTAGGTTTATTTAATTTTAATTTAATTTGAAGCCTACGCAAGCGAATTCGCGGGCAGAAGCTAGTTTGTAAAAAAGATCATATACTTTTTCGGTCAATTATAGTCAAAAATCTAAAGTAAAGGCTTCAAAAATATTATTCAATTCAAAACTATCATTGTCATTAAATTATTCTAACATTACCAATTATAGGACAATAACAAACGAAATGAGATGGAGGTAGCCATTCAGGACCTGCAGATGACGGCGCTGCAGACTCGACCCTCGAGAGCTGGACAGGAAACCAACAATATTGTGGACTTCAGGGTAAATACCTACATTTCTTTTTATTGAGTTTACACCCGAAAACAGTTTCTACACAATTAGCTAATAATTTATTATGGACTATAATTTTTTTTTTCTTAAAAGCTTTCTAGCAATGTGGGTCGCACATTACTAGTATTCTTGTTAACCCCTCGTGCTAAGCTAGATTGCTTGTGTTACGAGTGGGTTCACGTCTGTAGTGCAATGGGTGGGGTTCGAACCGGCAACCGCATGATCGTAAGTCTGACGCCCTAGCCATTAGGCTACCGACGCTTCGATAATAACGAAATAAAGTCATTTTGAGACACGTAAGCATATTTTTTTGTAACAGCTAAACGCAATACTCGTGGCTGTACTACAATCGTATCCATAACCACTATGATATCCGCGCGCACACGCACACAGTAACAATTTGTTTCAATAGGTTTCAGCTTTCCATACCTCGAGCCGCTGATAGATCAGGGGGCCATAGTAATAGGTGTTGTAATTATCTTTTCGGGAAAAATTACCACATATTAAAAACCACTGTAGTTAATCGATTCAGTAGTCGATTCTGAACAAAATACTTCAGGTTTGCGCTTATTTTGTTACAGGTTACATAACATACATACCATCACGCCTATATTCCCCAAAGGGTTAGGCAGAGGCGTACTAATGTACACCCACAGTTCGCCGGTATGTTTAGGTCCCATGTAATAGGGGGCGAGCCTATTGCCATTAACCGGGCACAAATTCCTAACTCCGAGCTGCTACTGGGAATTTCATAGAAAATCCCAATAACACTTTGCTCGATCTGGGAATCGAACCCAGGACCTCTAGCGTAGCAGTCGCGCTCAGGACCGCTTGGCTAATGAGGCAGTTACAGGTTATAATAATTATTATCTTTTCAAAGTCAAAGTCAAAATGTTTTTAACCATTAAAATTGGGTACTTTTCAATAGTCAAACTAGTAATCAACTAGTTTCTAAAAAGTGAGTCGTATAGAGAAGACCCTCAGACTGACAGAAGATTGTTTTCTTTGGGGGACTAAGGAAAATATGGATGGATTGTGTTAAGAACGGTCTCCTTTTCCCATGAAAAGGAGACCATGATGACGTAACGGCTGACAGGAATGAATGAAATTCATGATGAATGAACAAAGAAATACAGACTAAGCTGCGCTGACCACAACTAAATTGAGACAAGGGCAAGAAGATGGTGTTGATAATGATTTGCAATTATTTACAGATACTTATAAGTACTTCATCACGCCTTTATTCTAAGAATGGCTAGACTGAGTCGTCGTTATTTCATGTAATGTTTAAATACTTCTTGTTTTCTTAGGACTTCCTACAAGACCTGGCCAAAGAAGCCGAACAACTTCAGCAAGTCTCCCAGAAACACGAAGGAGCCGCCGGAAAGAGAGTTACTGACGTAAGTACAAAAACACATACCACCATACCTACTGCTGCTTTATAATATAAAGCATCAAATTTATTCGTCAAATATGAGTTTACACATAGATTATGTATGCAGGATGTTATGAATCTATAAATCTACTTATATAAATAAAATTGGATTGTCTGTTTTTTTTTACTAAGTGCACTTGGATCCATGGTACATATTATACCAAAACAACATTTTTTTTCAATATTTGTCTGTCTATCTGTTTGTACCGGCTAATCTCTGAAATAGCTGGACTGATTTTGAAGGGACTTTCACTGGCAGATTGCTGATGTAACAGCACAGTATCTTAACCACACAGGATATAAAGTTCCTGTGCAGCACGATCAACGAGGACGCGTCGAAGCTGCTGCATCCTCCCGACAACCGCGGAGACGGCGTGCTCATGATGAACAGCGTCGACGACATCATGGACATCGCGCAGTTCGGACAGGTACGGCCAAGTTTTTAAACAGTTTTTATATTATATCTTTTTATATTTTTTTAGTGAAGGAAAAATGGTTCAGAACACCAGACGCTATGACCACTAAGCCACCGCGAGACCCCACGCCAGGTCTAAATTTGCCTTCACATTCTGCATTTACGTCTTTAAGGTGACGTCAGTGGCATCTATTGAAAAGCAAGTTAGTTTACTTCTCAACATATCCCTTCAATTAGAGGAGGCCACATGATGAACAAAAATATTGATAGTATAAAGAAAACATTATACGCACGCAAAACAACAGTAAAACACATTTAGTTGGTTAGTTGTTAAACACATTATTTTGGTTTTTAGTTAGACTGGAAGCCGTCCCCAACATAGTAGCGAATAGGCTTGGAGAGTGTTCATTGACTAGTACTTGCTATATGTTCGCAGGAGTGTGATGTCATGGTGAAGGAAATCAATGCGGCCATACAGGGCATTCACGATCAGAAGGCGAAACAAGCGCTCAGGGCCAAAGCCTTACCGCTCACCGAGAGCTGCCACTTGTTAAGGTAAACTTTATATAATACTAGCTGACCCGGCAAACTTCGTACCGCCTAACAGTCGATTCTGAAACTAACGTCATTCATTTGTTTTGCCTTCCCGGAACCCCTCCACTAACACTTAAACTTTATGGTATGGTATTAAAGTTCAAATTGACTTAAATATTATTACGAATCTTTTGTATGGGAATATAGAAAAGTGTTGTTTTTAGACTTTTTCAGGCATTTTTTTATTTTTTTCTCTTCGTAAGGACCATCCTCGTACTTCAAGGAATATTATAAAAAAGAATTAGCAAAATCGGTTCAGCTGCTCTCGAGATTTGCGCTTAGCAACACATTTGGCGATTCATTTTTATATTATAGATAGATTACAGAAGAAGTTTGATCTTTGGTTTCAACAGCTGAAAGAGCCGTTCAGATATTCCACAGTTTTTTATATAAAGATTACTAACAATGCGAGTTGCACATTACTAGTATTCTTATTAAATCCCTCGTGATAACTAAAAAAATATTATAAAACTATTCCATAAAATAATGTAATATGGCAATGCACAAGAAAGTTATAAGTTCTACAGAGCATTCTTACCTCTACAACCGTGACGGCTTCTTCTGAAATACCCCTACATCAAAAAAATAAATTTTAACCCCAGTTCAGGCTTACCTCTATTCAATTCCTATATCACTCATCCCCGGTGTAAATTAGTACATCTCTGCCTAACCCGTATAGAAATACAGGTCTAACAATATGTCGATGTCTGCTCCTTAGATTCGCAACAAACAGTCACATTTCGGCAACCAAGAGTGTGGAGTTTGACGAAGCGCTGCGAGACCTGGACAACTTCAAGACGAGCGTCATGCAGCCTCTCGTCAATGACTTCATGCAGAAGAAAAAGGAAAAGAAGGTAAAGGTTGTTCAGTATCTACAACTTGTAAGAGAATAAGCGCAAGACCTGAAAGTAGTTTTAATATGTGTTAATTTATTACATGGGATCTAAACATATCGACGAACTGTGGGTGTACATTAGTTCGCCTCTGCCTAACTCTTCCGGGAATACAGGCGTGATGGTATGTTATGTATTGCATAATGGTTTTATTTTTATAATTATGACTTGATATTACAGGTCCTGTTTTTATTTAGTTAGGTATACGTTGTAAATTTTAATTGTTCTTTAGATTAGAATTTGAAACTTTTGAATTGATAGTCTAATGTCTCGTCCAGTGAAATTTGTCAATCCTAATGTTGTTTGGTAGACTTCACATGCCGTCGAGAAAACTGCATGCTTTCATTACAATTCGTGGTGGACTGAATTCATATAGAAGAGTTGTGCCTAAGTAAAACAGTATAGGTTGATTATTATGAAGTGGGGACTAAGGCAGGAAGATGATGGCACCTAATTTTTCTATGTGAAAGAGCCATGCTTTGGAACGAATGGGCCGGCTCGACCGGAGTGATACCACGGCCTCACAAGAAACCGGCGTGAAACAACGCTTGCGTAGTGTTTCGCTGAGTGAGTGAGGATACCGGAGGCCCAAACCCTTTTAAAAGGCGGGCTGCTCCGGGCCTCTGATGTCGCGGGTGTCCATGGGCGGCGGTTATCGCTTAAATCATCAGGTGATCCGTCTGCTCGTTTTCTCACCTTTTCCATAAAAAAACCTAATATCTGTATGGTTGTATGTCCTGCAGGGGGCGCGCGGGGGCGCGCGCTCGTGTCGCGCCGGCTCTGCGCTGGTGCGGGCGGGGGCGCGCGCCGCGGGGGGCCGCCCCGCTGCACTGAGCGCTGCGCTCGCACACTACAGCACCGCCATCCTCGCTGACACCGACTGCGAAGAGCCCCAACTACAACATAAGTCAGTTCTATTTTTTAAAAAAATGACACGTAGCCCGTATTAGAATTTTCATTTCGATGACATTTTGATTTATTTATTTACTAGGTTCTGCACGCGATTTTTTCTGCATAGGCTTCCGAATTGGGTCCAACCTGGATAAAAAGAAGCCTATATCCAGATTACACTATACCTCTATGCCAGATCCCTTCAGCCATTCTGGTGTAAAAGATACTTAAACGTCCATAAATCCACACATTCTCACAAACTTTCACATTCAGAATATCAGTAGCACTAGTATTTATTATCCTTTTACAAATATCATAATTGGACATCACCCAATTTTAATGGGATAGCGGGCAAACGGGCGACGACGGCGACTTATAAGTCTTTTATAAATCCATACATCTCTACTACTATTAAATCGTAATAAAACTGTGTCTGTAATGGAAAATATATGAATAAATACAAGTTGATGGGTATACAACTTTGACTATCTATCTACAAAGGTATACAATCATGTCCGAACCCAAAAATCAGATTTTTTTAAATTCTGGTCACAAAAAATTCTGAATAGATTTTAATTTTGTTATTACTGTTAGAAAGTATATGCTCCAACTTAAAAATTGGTGAACTTCTTATCTCAATTAATTGGCTAGATCCTAAGATATAGCTTGACCTTTCTGATGTATACAGATACATAAAAAGAAGAGATCATCACTCTTGGTTTTTTATTAAATTATATCAGAAAATCCATTTTTAATCCTAATATAGATTCACGTGAGCAAGCGAGTAACTATTCCTATATTAATTTTATTAGCAATCAGAATGGGTAAAATATAAAAAAAAGAGACATTTTGACACAAATAGTCTAATTCAGTTCAGATTTAATGCAATTCAACAAGAATTCACTAAATCAACACAATATGTATACTAAGATATAAAGCTGAAGAGTTTGTTTGTTTGCTTGAACGCGCTAATCTCAGGAACTACTGGTCCGATTTGAAAAATTATTTCAGTGTTAGATAGCCCATTTATTGAGGAAGGCTATATATAATCACGCTACGCGGACGAAGTCGCGGGCAGAAGCTATCAAACATAAAACAGACGTAAATTTCCACACACATTGACCAGAAAACGAGGATGGAACGAATTTACCACAAGCAGCATCGAAATCAACCACCTTACCGACCGGCGACACAGGAGCAAGTGGGCAACTCGACAGAGCGCTTGATTTTATAGGCGGTGGTGGGGATCGGTGTTGCCTGTTGTAAGTTTGGCTTAGAGCTAATAATATTATATCTGCCACAGGACCTTGAATCACCTCAATGCAGTTCTCAACTCGGTGCAGACAGTCGCCAGGTCCGGCTGCATGGAGCTCTCCAACTTCGAATATGACATCCAATACACTGACCCCCGCAAATTGGCAGTATTGAAGGTCAGTCTATCTGTTTAACTTTCGGCTCGTTTTATTCCCTACAATATGGTTGAGTTGAACCACGCAAATACACACGTCATGCTCGTGAACGGGTAAAAAAAAACAAAGAAAAAATGTCTTCATAATTTTCAGGAGCTCACCGAATTAGATAACAAGATATCTTCGAGGAAAATTAAAACCCCGGTGTTGAATGCAGAGGATATTGACAAGTTGCTGCTCTGTGATCCGCAGACGATCGAAGGCACTCCCAAGTAAGTCATCTTATACAAACGACAATAGGTCAAGTTAAACAAAAATAACTGCTATTGTCTTTGCCAGGGATACATAATTAAGAGTTGAAGTTTCTGAGACCTACGTGAATATAAGAGATATGGAAAAAAATACTGCTTTTTTATGGGATAGGGCGACAAACGAGCAAACGGATCCCTGATGGTAAGCGATAACCGCCGCCAATGGACACCCGCAACACCAGAGGAGTCACTAGTGCGTTGCCTTTAAAAGGGTTTGGGCCTCCGGTAAGTCACTCGGCGAAACACATCGTAAGCGTTGGTTCACGCCGAATTTATGTGAGGCCGTGGTATCACTCCGGTCGAGCCGGCCCATTCGTGCCGAAGCATGGCTCTCCCACGTGAAGAAGGGTTTAGGGTTTTGCAGTCTCCATTTATGGGCTATTCGGGATTTGACAATATAAATATAACGTGATAAAATCCGTAAAGATACGAGACGTAATAAAAAGATTAATTAATACCTACTTGCTAAAGGCAATGAGTTATTGTTGCCAGTTATATGAAAAATAAATAAATTAGAATAATTAATTATTAGTTACAGTAGGTAAACACCTTTGAGTATGTGAGCAGAGTTTGTGAACAAAATGTGTGCAATAACAACTGAACAATGAATACCACAAAAAGAATTATCTACACTATTTGTAACAATTAACTATTAAAACTAACTAATGAATTGAATCTGCAACCTTTTTTCTCTCCGCCCTCCTCTCAACCTAACTTCAACTTGAACTATATCTTTGAGCAAGTTTACGAAACCATACAACCGTATATCCGAATTCGAATCATAACAAAATTTGATTAAAATCTCATTGAATTACGATTTATTTTTGTAGGTATTACGTTTTCTATAAGTAGTGAATTCGGTCCGCTGGTCCCTTAAGTCAGTGATCCATGTTCATCGACAGACAGCTAGAAGAGAAAGTGCAGCAGTTGTCGTCAAAGCTGAGCTCGATGGGCGGCACCATAGTATCGAGCGCTGTGGCGCCGGCGTCGCTGGCGCGCAGCCTGCACGCCGCGGCCGCCGCCGCCGCACAGCTTGCTGCCGCGGCGCGCGCGCTCAAACAACACAAGGTCATCATCCTCATCATCCATCGTTCGTGCTCCATCGTCAACCACAGCGTCGTTTAAAATCAGGATTGTGGTACATAAACAGATAGACAGAGATACTGGTGGCGTTGTGTGTCGGGTCGTTTTATTCCCTACAATATGGTTGAGTCGAACCACGCAGATAAACACGTCATGCTCGTGAACGGGTCTCTCGGGGCTGGTCAGCTCTTACTTGCTGTGGCAATTCCTATTTTTGATTCAAAATCCTTTAAATAGGAGTTCGCTGTCCATCCATCGACATTTTTCATACAAATTATTTCATACACAATTGGACAACTACAACAAATTGGTACTTTGCTTTTCTACTGATCTTTGATTTGTTTTTTAGAAACCATTCCAAGGCAAGAAGATCGAGGATGCTGCTCACGAGATGTGCCTCGCTACTTACAGCTTGATGAAGACTTCAGAAATAGTCTGTCAGGTGAGTGAATGGGTGACTTATACCCAGCTAACTCAAATCTTCCGTAAAAAGTATAGGTATATCCCATCAAAAACATTCTGTAAAAAACTAGCCAACTCTATCGAGAGTTGGCTAGTTTTTTACAGAATGTTTATCTCTAAAAAGTAATGAAATATAGACAAAGTCGTGCCAAGTCTAAGGTTCCTTACTGCGATTTCTTTATTATTTATAGTTAATGTTGTGTGACTTGGCCGTTGACTTGTACCTACTAACGTATAAAGAATGTTCAAATTACATTCTCAACGAACATTCATACTACGTACTCTGTGTACAAATGTGTTGAACATTCCAGTTATATTTGAATTTACAACAAGGGTACAAGTCAACGGCATCCGTTCGTTTGCCCCCCTATCCCATAAAAAATATATTGTTTTTCCAGGATCCTAATCACCACGACTCGAGAAGAAAAATGATGGAAGCCTGTCGTGATCTCAACGATTCGATCAACAAATTGGTTAGTAAAATTATTATTATTAATTTAAGATCCTTTCTTATAAGGTCTGCTCAAAGCTGCTATAGTTTTTTCCTCAAAAGGCCGTTTTAGATATTGCCTTGCATTGTCCTACTCACATATAAGCGTTATTCTATGTCTGGACTTTAAAAGAGACTACGATTCTCTGAGTTTGTTTCGGTGTTTCTTCTCAGAGGTCGTCAGTTAGGAAATGCCGAAGCTATCTAGCTATAAATAAAACCAAACCATTGACTTGTAAAAGTTTCTCTAAAGATCTACTTACCTACTGTAGGGTTCTTACGTGTATAGTGTTGTGTCGGCTTGCCAATGTAGGTATACGCGAATAAAAGTCAGTCTGACCTTCTAACAGTTTGTAATTATTGTCCACACAAATTATCCTTTAAAATATTATAAGTAATGGTAGAATACCATTACTTATAAATATTGTATGTGACACTTCACACTTGAATGGCGATACCGAGCACTTACATAGTTATAAAATAACTTAGGTATTTGTGTCCCTACACCTACCTTAGCCTAAGCATGAAGAACTATCGAATTGGTATTGTAAACTTATCGAGATTTTTTCTGCTACAAATCTCATACATATTTTCACGCCTATCTCGCATTGACGTAGGCAGAGACTATAGATCTCGACTTGCTACGATCCTGGCACACCATTGTCGCTTCATCCACGTTCATTAACCTCCTTCTCATACAAATTATTCTCGATTTCGATACGAATACGTTTTTGCAAGTTGTTTGTGCTTGGGATATAGAAAACTAGCCTGTAGGTAGGCACTCCTGAGAACGGGTTAAATGATAAATGATATTTATTTCTCTAAATAGATCTTTTAAAGACACTTACAAGTCGTTTAACATTTTTTTTTACTAGATGACGCCGGCATTTCCTATCTGACGACCTCTGAGAAGAAACGCCGAAACAAACTCAGAGAATCATGGTCTCTTTTAAAGTCCAGACAGTAGTAGTAGTATTATAAGTTATAGCTTCTACCCGCGACTTCGTCCGCGTAGTGAGATGATATATAGCCTATAGCCTTCCTCAATAAATGGGCTATCTAACACTGAAAGAATTTTTCAAATCGGACTAGTACTTCCTGAGATTAGCGCGTTCAAGCAAACAAACAAACAAACTCTTCAGCTTTATATATTAGTAACTAGCTTCCGCCCGCGACTTCGTCCGCGTGGAATAGTTACTTAGTCTTAGCGGGATGATAGCCTATATATAGCCTTCCTCAATAAATGGACTATCTAACACCGAAAGATTTTTTCTAATCGGACCAATAGTTCCTGAGATTATCGCGTTCAAGCAAACTTGGCAGGTGGCAGGAAGCTGAAGGGGATCATCATCTCCTTACAGCTGGCTAGTATTCTTTTATCTGTGCAGCTGGTAAGAAGATGATGATCCCCTTCAGCGGCTTGTAGTATGTTTTGATTGAAGCTCACTTCAAGATATAGCCAATATTGTTAGTTGATAATTGAGTATTGAGTATCCGAGCGGAACTTTAGTAAAATATGTCACGGGAACAGGAAATAAAAGAACGCTAAATGAGGATATGTCCTTTAGAGCGTTTGTTGGGTCCGAGCGGACCCAAGCTCGGTCCGCACGGATACAAAACAAACGCTCTAAAGGCTGATGAATAACGTATTTATTTGGATAAGGATTAATAATATCATGTTTATAAAAACACCTACGCAAATAATGCATTTGGAATTTTAGAACAAAGTTAGCATAAAAAAGGTTATAGTGAGCCAACCTTAAAAGATAGACATATGCTGTCGTGGACTTTTTTTTAGAACTTTTAAAGAGGAACAATTATGTCATATATGATTTTTGCGAAACTTTAACCGTTTACGCAGCGCACGCATTGGAAGCTCTCAAAAGGAAAAAAAAACGAATTTTAGAACAAAGTTAACATAAAAACGTTTATAGTGAGCCAACCTTAAAAGATAGACATATGCTGTCGTGGACTTTTTTTAGAACTGTTAAAGAGGAACAGTTCTGTCATATATGATTTTTGCGAAACTTTAATCGTTTACGCAGCGCATGCATTGGAAGCTCTCAAAAGGAAAACCCCCGATTTTGAAACATTCTTCATTGATGCTCCGCTCCTATTGGTCTTAGCGTGATGATATATCCTATAGCCTATAGCCTTCCTCGATAACTGAGCTATCTAACACTGAAACAATTTTTCAAATCGAACCAGTAGTTCCTGAGATTAGCGCGTTCAAGCAAACAAACAAACAAACAAACAAACAAACAAACAAACTCTTCAGCTTTATATATTAGTATAGATGTGTGTTACGATGTAAGGCAAAATCCTAACAGACCTTTTGAAGAAAGAGCCATGCCAGCCTTGAGTTGACCTGTCCTAACGGGTTACATGAAAGAGATGTGTTATGGTAGTTTTGTGTTTTGGATGCAGGTCCGCAGCGTAGGCCCGGGCAGCAGCAGGCTGGCGCAGGAGTGCGGCGAGGCGCAGCGCGGCCTGCAGCTGCAGCGCGCGGTGCTGCAGGCCGCGCCGCCGCCGGCCGCCGCTATGCCTTACGATCACTGCCTCGACACACTGCACGAACAGAGAGACATCTTGCGTAACTATACCCTTTTCGTTTTTGGTTTTTTTAAATACAGTAATTAAATTTTGGACTTCCTACTTAATAATATCTTGTAAAAAAAACTATATATGCTAGACATACATATATCCTGGTCTTATACACTGGGTGGGGGGGCCGGGTTTGTACCTACCGCGTAAAAATCGCACTTGATTCATTGATTCATGACATTTACCACCATACATAGTGTTTGTATTTTTATAAAAGATCTTATCTATCTGTGCTCATTTGCATCCTATTTAAAGAAGAGAATATGAGTTATTGAGAATTTTATAAAAAAACCTAATATAATACTAGGTTTTGCCTGTGGCTTCACTCCCCTGAAGCTATAGTAGGATTAGAAATGGATTCCAAAAATAAGTTAATCAAAAACTAACAGTGATGATCTCTTCTTTGTATGGGCCTTTATGCATCAGAGAGGTCAAGCTGTATCTCAGGAACCGTTTCATTAATTGATATAAGAAGTACACCTACTTTCTAACAGTGATAACATAATTAAAATCTATTCAGTAGTTTTTGCTCCAACCCGTAACAAATAGACAAGACAACAATTTTAAAAATCACATTTATGGAATTGGAGACGTTTATATAATAACCCACTTGTTTTTTTAAATATCTTCAAAGTACAGACACAACTTTTTTATAATTTTACAATTGCAGCGAACAAGATATTCAATACTTATATCTGGAATTGAACTCAGGACCTTAGCGTAATCAACGCATTTACGACCACTTACCTACTTAACTGATGTAGTTACACAAAATTTGGTCTGTTGTAATATAGAATAAGCTTAAAGTAATGTTTTTTTTTTTGTAGAGAAACTGAACAGTGACGAGGCGATGTCCCGCTCGCAGTTCCTGCAGAGCGTGTGCTACGTCACGTCCGCCGCCAGCAACAGCGCCGACTGCGCTGCGCACGCCGCATACCTGGTCTGTATTATTAAGAGATAGGTCCACTAACCTACATCCTGTATCGCGAGACTTTAAACATAGTCTAGGGCAGTTATTTTAATGAAGGAAAAATTCGACTCAAGCAGCATTCGAACCTTTTTTGCCGGCTCATTAATTTCCCTATAACCCACTTTTTGGAACCGTACAACTAGTTTGATAAAACATTTTGACTTTGACTCTGATAGAAAACATAACATAACATAAACATAACATACATTTATTATTTATTATTTAATCACGCCTGTATTCCCCGAAGGCTTAGGCAGAGGTGTACTTATGTACACCCACAGTTCGCCGGTATGTTTAGGTCCCATGTAATAGGGGGCGAGCCTATTGACATTAACCGGGCACAAATTCCTAACTCCGAGCTGCTACTGGGAATTTCATAGAAAAACCCAATAACACTTTGCTCGACCTGGGAATCGAACCCAGGACCTCTAGCGTAGCAGTCTCGCGCAGGACCACTTGGTTGAGGAGGCAGTAGAAAACATAATTCACACATACATTGTACTGAGAAATCAAGAATATTTTATACAAAAATATGATTGTGTTAAAACCTTTTGTTGGGGTGGGAGAAGAGATGAGATGCTCTGTCCCTTTCCCGCGCAAAACTAGTGTTAGTATAGGATTTGTATGGCCCTGTGTCTATTGAAAGGAGAGACGGTTAGCACTCCCCTTGACAAGGATGGAACACAAAATTGGTTAAGGCACAATTTGACCACATTTTTAGCTGGAGGGGTCGCGAAAGTAATGCGTAGCAGTTCTCGTGGCCCCTCCATGAAAGCGGCCGTAGGCATAAACGGAGTTTTTAGTGGGTGCGAGCCCCACATAACTTCACCTTTCCCCGAAGGTGTAGTATGCGCCAGGCATTTTCTCCGACCAAAAAAAAAAAAAGGATTTGTATGGCCCACGCACGTTTTGACGTCACAAAGTGCTAGCATAAAATTTAATTGCTTATAACTTCCCTATGTTTCAACCGTTTTTTTTTTACTTAATCTATAAACTTTTTTATGTTAAATGATATTAATTAAACCTGTAAAATCTTTCAATTTTCGATCTTTCAATTAGACTTTTATTTCTATAACGCGCAATAAATACCCTAGAATCGCTTGACGTTTCGACCAGGTTGCACTACACTGTAATCAAAATAAACATTCAGCTGAAATGGTTAGGTTATGTTGAGAGAATGAATGAAAGACAATTAACGAACAGTAGTTATAAGGCAAATGTCAGCGGCAGCGTCGGAAGTGGTCGCCCTAGAAGGATATACGCCGATCTTATTGGCGAGGTCCTTCAAAAAGGTCAGATGCGTAGTACTAGCAACCACCGTGTATGTATGAGAAGATGTATGAATGTGGCAGAAGCAAAAGAAATATGCAAGAATCTCAGCAAGTGGCGGTCTATAGTTACTGCCTATATCTGTGGGAGAAAGGCGTGAACGTATGTCAAAATAAACGTACAAGCAATAATAGTAAAACATAAATATCTGGCCCACAGTTATCAGTGTCGGAGAAAGACAGCACCATCGGCAAGGAGGGTATAGTGGACGTGTCCAAACTGCACAAAGCCGTGAGAGAGGTTGAGGACACTTGCGTCTCCATCATCATGGGCCAGCATGAAGAACAGGTAAGGAAAATACCTACGACATAGTAGATATAGACACCATGTAAGAAAATTATTTTCTTTTCTCTGCTTCGGCAACATGGCGATCTGTGTTGGACACAATGAGCCACTCTATTGGCTGTACTACTGTACTGGTTTTGCGTAAGATCGTTAGAAGGAGTCTCCAGTGAGCGCTCCAACTATTGTATGATCTCTGATTCAGTTGAATCTGCTGGTTAGGGAGCCGACACTATGTCTTCTAAGTCTACTGTGCCTTACACTCCCTACTCCTTGTAATTTAGTTGCAAGTATTTTCTATGTGTCAAAAGTCTAAGTTGATAATTCTTGCTGTATTTTGAGATCTCCTGCTTTACTGTATTTAAACCTAAGTCTGAGTAAATGTATTTATTGCTAACATAGTATGGGATATTCATCATGGCTCGCACGGTTTTACTTTGGAACCTTTCCAGTATTTCTATGTTACTGTGACTTGCTGTACCCCAAAGTTGGATGCCGTAAGCCTATCCATGTAAGAAAAATAGCAAAAAGATTGTCTGTCGCTATATAAATAACATAATCAACCCATTTTAGTGTCCCACTTCTGGGCACGGGGCTCCTCAGGATGAGAGGGATACAGCCTATAGACAGACTTCACACGCCGTCGAGAAAGTATCTCAGACGTGCAGGTTTCCTCACGGTGTTTCCTTCACCGTTCAAGCGCGTGATAATTAGGTATTAATACTGTTACGAGCTGGGGTTATCCCGAACCCCAGCTCGTAACGTAAAAAAATAATTAACGCAAATTTTACCGAAATATACAAATACTTTAATTTACTTAACAAACACACAACAGAAATCTATACTAATATATAAAGCTGAAGAGTGTTTGTTTGCTTGTTTGCTTGAACGCGCTAATCTCAGGAACTACTGGTCCGATTTGAAAAATTGTTTCAGTGTTAGATAGCCCATTTACTGAGGAAGGCTATAGGCTATATATCATTACGCTACGCGGACGACGTCGCGGGCAGAAGCTATCACACATAAAGTCACTACACTATCACTTGTCGCACTGTACTGTTACACTGAGAATCACTTGTCTTCACTTTGATATTCACTTCACCTTGTCCAAAACTAAACTGCGCTAGCCGACCCTCACGACGACTATTTATATCAGTCACGAAGATTCTGGAATCGAACAATCGCGAAAAGCCTACAAAATGCGAGTAGGTACTTGATCGTCTATTGTTTACGGGCATTGACCTTTGAACCCGACCTTAAGCTATTGTTATTACGTGAGTACGTATTCGAGAACTTTCTTTCGGATTTTCTACATGCTTCTACGATTTATCTAGAACCTTCGTGACCCATCTACGTCATTCTAATAGCTCCTCGGCGTAACAATGCGCACATAACTTTGAAAAGTCTGAGGTGCGTGCCTTGGATTTGATCTCAAGACCTTTGACTTGGCAGTCCCATAGTCATATTATCACTAGGTTATCACGGCTGTTGCTTTAGATCCTTTGTTTCCATTTTGAAAATGTGAGAGCTTTGTAGAACTTCCTAGAGTTTAGGAATTTAGTTTCTCATTAAGAAGTAACTTACCGATTTATACCGATATTATAGATTTGGCTTCAGTTTCGCTTACAATAATTCCGCAGTGGCATAATTCTTTCCAAGATGACTATTATTCACACAGTACCTTCCGAATTTCAGATTCAAGAAGAGCGGAAAGTCTTGCAAACTCATGTTCAGGATCTTCTGGATAATTTAAACGACGCGATACAGAAGACCAAGGCAGGTGATTTGAAGGACATGCTGATTGCATCCAAGAAGGACGTCCAATTGTCCTCACAGGCGCTGTATAACGGGATCGATCAGAACCGTAGTAAGGTATGTACCATGTGAGCATGGATTATTCAGAGGATCACTAAAGCACCCGCAGTTCGCCGATATATTAGGTCCCATGTAATAGGGTGAGCCTATTTCCATTAACCGGCCACATATCCAGACTCCGAGCTGCTAGTGGGAATTGTAATTTTTGTTAGATTCTTCGATTAGCGAAAACACTAGGAGGCAGTGAGGGCGGTCTGAGGCGATTTGAAGGCTGTCTATATTATAGAAATGGTGTTTAGAAAGAACTATCTAGTAGTCTATCTTGAATTTTTTTGACTTCGACTTTGTAATTTCATTAAAAAAAAATTATAAGACTGCTCGACCTGGGAATCAAACCCAAAACCTCTAGCATAGTCGCTCTTGGGACCACTAGATAGATAGATAGATGGAATAATCTTCATTGTACATTATAAGAGAAACAAAATTAAAGATGAACTGTGACTAGACTCATGAGGCAATTATATATGTTTTAAAATTTTCTTCAGCCTGAAATAATCTCATTGGCAACGAGCCTCATAGATGACGTCAATAATGTAGCCCATCTGGCGGAGCACCCCGACCTCGTGCCGACAGTACGCGACGTCTCTGCTGACACCCAGGCGAAGGTCGACGAAGTCGTGAAGAGTTCACTGTGAGTCTACTTCAACTAATATAGCTTAACACTACTAACATCAACCTATTTATCTTTTTGTGATTTTTTTGAATTTTTCTTGCTAAGATTATAAAGTTATTTTAGTGAAGGAAAAATTCGACTCGCAGGCAGGATTCGAACCTGATTCTTCTGGCTAGGTACGCCAGACGCTATGACCTCTAAGCCACCGCGAGTCCCGCCTGCCATGTCGAAATTTGCCTTCACATTCTGAACTTACGTCTTAAAGGTGACGACAGTAACATCTATTGAAAGGTATATAGGAATAGGTATGGTAGCATGGTACGACATAGAACTAACCGTAAGGTAAGTCATGCGGTTGGGAGGAAAGTAACTTGCCTTTCAATAGATGTTACTGACGTCACCTTTAAGACGTAAGTTCTCCTCCTCTTTCTACGATCCTGGCACACCACTTTCTCTTCATCTACGTTCATTAACCTCCTTCTCATACAAATCATTCTCGATTTTGATACGAATACGTTTTCGCGAGTATTTCGTGCTTAGGCAGGTCAGGATCGGGAGTTTTCTAAATTTCCAAAAACATTAGTGGCACGAATAGTGGAATGGCTGATCCACCAAATATTTGATAGTTGTTCCGGGTCTGGGTGTTCCTGTATGTAAGAATTGGTATTTGTAAACTCACTAACGATCCAGATGTTGGACAACGTTTTTTTTATTAAATTAACGCTGCCGATCACTTGGATTTTCTCCTGTATCGTGGGTGCCTTTAGAAACACAAATTCTCACATACACAAACGTCCAGATCATTCCAATATTTGCTCCGTGTGGGGAACGAACCCACAATACGTGTCAATAAATTTTGAAAAAGGTAGTCCAACTTCTTCTAAACACCCCGCTCTCTTTCTAGATCTCTTCTCACGAATACAGAAGAGTTGATAAAGCAAGTGAAGTCGGCTCCAGATGAGCCCGAGGTTATGAAATGGGTGATGTTCAACAAGAGGAAAGATGTCTTGGACGCGTTTGAGGATTTGCTCAGGAGTATCAAGTAAGTGTTACTATTTCACCTGAAACCTGCTATGTACCTTAGAAGGAGTGAAAGCGATATTTGATAGCGTCTATTGATTCATGTAACGACTAAATTAAAATCCTATCCAATCTAAAATGCCTCTTTGGACTAGTAGTCGCAAGCGTTGCTGTTGAGCTTCAGGATTCTAACCGCAGGTCGAGCTAAGTGCGATCCTTAGCAATATCGTCCTTGGTAGTTCGATCCTTAGCAACAATTGGATCCTAAGCGATCAGATCAGACCCTTCACAAATAGATGAGCAATTAGATCTTTCGTAATTAGATCCTTAGCAATCAAATCCTTTGAAATTAGGTCCTTAATTATTGTAAAAAAAATAATTATGTATTAAAAAAAGACATCGTATTTGCAGATCTAATGGTGTAAAAGCTGGTCTTCTGGAACGGAGCATGGAAGACTCGGAGGTAACGTTATCAAAAATATGTGAACTTGGGACGATACGCCTCCATTTTCCAAGCAGAGGTTTACGCCATCGTGGAATGCGCAGAAGCCAATCTGCACAAGCACTACAACAACCACACCATTTATATAAATTCGGACAGCCAAGCAGCTCTCTTAGCGCTGGACTCGAACGTCATCTCGTCGAAACTGGTAGAAGACTGCATGGCTCGATTAAACTCTCTAGGGATGAGGAATAGGGTAGTTTTAAGATGGGTACCGGGTCATGCGGGAATCGTTGGCAATGAACGTGCCGATGAACTCGCAAGAGCTGGGGCTGATAGCACGCAGCTGGGCCCTGAACCCTCCTGTGGAATACCTAAAGCCTTAGCTCAGAGAACTCTGACGGACTTAAGCTTTGAGAACGCTACCAAACTCTGGATGGAATCGCCAGGCATGGAACACTCCAAAGCTTTGATTAAAGCCTATAATAAAAGGCATACATGCCTTTTACTTGCGCTGAACAGGAATAATCTGCGCATTGTGACAAGAGCCTTAACGGGACATTGTTGTTTAAACAAGCACATGTTCAACCTAAGGCTGAGCGATACGCGAACCTGTCGACGTTGTGAAGAGGCTGATGAAACGCCACTTCATTTTCTTGGGGAATGTGGATCGCTAATGCACATGCGTAGCGCTCATCTAGGGAAACATACCTTAAGCCCGGATGAAATAAAAGAGCTCACCCCTAGGAAAATCCTGCAGTTCATAGTAGCTGCAGGATTAAGCGGTGAACTCTAACTCAAAGAGTGGCGATCACAATAGACCATTTTCGGTCGCAGTGACATTATAGCCGCAAGCAAACAATAAAAAAAAAAAACGTTATCAATATATTTTATTTTCTCGAAAATCTATACTAATATATAAAGCTGAAGAGTTTGTTTGGTTGTTTGTTTGCTTGAACGCGCTAATCTCAGGAACTACTGGTCCGATTTGAAAAATTATTTCAGTGTTAGATAGCCTATTTATTGAGGAAGGCTATAGGCTATATATCATCACGCTACGCGGACGAAGTCTCGGGCAGATGCTAGTTAATTAATAAATTTAAAAGTTATGAAATTTCTTGGCAGTTCTTCTCCATAATACCAACAATAGGAACAAGACAGGTTCCAATAGGGGATTTTACACCATGTAAGAAAAAATATAAAAATGCATGTTTATGATAGATTTTTAAAAAACTTAACGAGAAACGTTAGTATTTATTTATAATAATGCAATGTAAATTTTATAATTCAATTTCAAAAATAGTCTTTTTTAATCTGTTTTTTTAATTTCTAAAACGCCATCCGCCATATTGAATTCCGACGTGATGTCACTCCGATAGTTACTTGACGTTACTTGGTCTTTTGCAGTTGTATTGTTTACTAACGAAGTGACGTCACGAGCCGAAGTAGCATGGCGGCTAGCGTTTCCGCGCGAAAATTCAAAATCATAAATTAAAATAGTTTTTAAGGCATTTTTCGGTTTTATAAAACTGAAATAAAAATTCTACTGGTTCATTACGATCTAAGGATTAATTTAAAACAGTTTTCAAAAAAAGGTGTAATACCCTATTGCAGGAGTGTTTATATTTGACGTGTCCTTATATAATAAAATGTTATTATTTACAGGAAGAAAAAAAGAGTTACGTGCAGAAACAGTAAGTAAAAAATTTTTTTTTATACTTGGTAGAAGCATTTAGTTTGCATTGTTATAGAGAACGCTAGTTGAATAAAATTACACGTTAGCACATAGAATATTTTTTTGCTATATTTAGGAGGATAGATAAGTGCGGTTTCAGTTGGAACAAGCACGGAATAAATCCTATCGCCTCCAAATTTACCAAAACAAAATAACATTTTGCTACGTCATGCATGATGATTTTGCGTGACAAGGACCGAAAATGCTCCAAAAACTTTAAGAGCAAGATATTTTTATCGACTACTATTGGGTTTGGCTACACAGAAAAACAATGAAAATATGTTGTAGGTTCGATACAGCGTCCAAATGGCTCCAGAAGCCTATGACGAAGGCCGAGGTGAAGACGAACGGCCAGCAAGCTGTCCGCAATCTTATTGAAGTTGCCAACAAGGTAAGATATAATATTTCTCACAAGTAGCAGTTTTCTACTGACTGCCTCGTTAGTCTCGAGGTCTTAAGTGCGACTGCTATACGAGAGGTCATAGCTCATGGAAGAGCTGTTTGAAGAAACTGGGAGAGGAAGATGATTAGTTATCTATTGGGAAGCACAAAAGATCCCATTGGGTCGAAGTGCACTGAGGGCTTGCTGCCTCGGCCTCATACAAGATACCATAAGATAAGAGGCCCTGGGTTCGATTGAGCAGTGTTTGGGTATTTTGAAGAATTCTTAATAATTAGTTAATTTAGTGAAGGAAAAATTCGACTCGCAGGCAGGATTCGAACCTGCGTATTCTGGCTGGGTACGCCAGACGCTCTGACCTCTAAGCCTAATCTTAATAATTAATTTGAAATTCTTAGTAGCAGCGTAGAGGTTACATTTGTGCCTATGGCAAAAGGCTCGCCCCCTGTTATATGGGACCTAAAAAATTTTATTGGTCTTTTGATTATATAAACTGGACAAAATCGTGAAACCAGGAATTATGATAATCTAAGATGATTTTTGATCACTTCGATATTTTTATCTTTAGAACATAATCGATTTGGTTGAGTATAGGTAGTATTTAAAGTAATATTGCAAAGAAATGTACGTTTTCGACTGTCATATTTACTTATATGACTTGATTTTTTTAGATCACCGAAGACTTGAAAGGCATCGACAAAGATGACATGAGACACCTGGTGGAGGAAACTCAACAGATATTGACTGAGTGCTCCAAGAAGTATGACCAAGAGCAGTACACGTATGTATTTTATTTATTTCACATGTTTTTGTACACCAAAAATATATATATATAAACATACAATGGGCAGCCTTATTACTCAAAGTGATTTTTTCAGGTAACCATTTTTTTTTACCAATAATGATCTGAAAAAGGTCTTCTTCGTTTCCTCCCACTATCTATCCGGAATACATAGAAGTCATCCCGTGATCATGAACTATTTTTTTTTTTTTTTATGTGATAGGGGGGCAAACGAGCAAACGGATCACCTGATGGTAAGTGATAACCGCCGCCCATGGACACCCGCAACACCAGAGGAGTCGCAAGTGCGCTGCTCGCCTTTAAAAGGGTTTGGGCCTCCGGTAACCTCAACTCACTCGGCGAAACACAACGCAAGCGTTGTTTCACGCCGGTTTTCTGTGAAGCCGTGGTATCACTCCGGTCGAGCCGGCCCATTCGTGCCGAAGCATGGCTCTCCCACGTTATTAGTTTGCGTCGTTGTCAATGGTCGATAACCATAGGCAATGACTGGGTTACAATGTTAGCTCACCTCTACGGATGCCTGCGCGATACATCAGATGAATTATACGTCCAAAATTGTAATATTCATATCTTTATAAAATTGTTGCGTACAACAAAATTTGGCTTCGATTATTTCGAAAATATTTTATGGTTTTTGAAAACTAAATTGGAAAAATCTAAAACTGGTTTCCCGGTCATCAAAAATGGGTGGATTAGACTTGTGACTATTCGAACTTGCGTCTTCTGGTTAGATATACCAGACGCTATGACCGCTAAGCTACCGGGAGTCGCACCTGCCGTGTCGAAATTTGCCTTCTTGTTCTGAATTTATGTCATAAAGGTGACTTCAGTGACTAATGAAAAGCAAGTTATCCACAAGACGAATTTTTCCTTGACTAAAATAACTTTATTTTTAGTGTTTTGATGGAGCGTGTTCGTGAGCTGAAGAAGAGCATTGAGCGAGGAGTGGTGACCAGGGTGGTGGAGGACTTCATGGAGGCAGAGGCGCCGCTCGCAGACCTGGACATATTAGCTGATTATGAGAAAGGTAACAGCCTTACCAACAATATCTCTGCATAACTTAAAATACGATTTGTGCATTATATTATTATTAGTGAGGTGCCCACTACTTCATTTTTTATCGAGTTCAAAAAAAGAGGTAATTAATTCGATTGTTGTCAGAATTACACAGTTTTTGTATATGTTAGTTTAGTCAGTTTCTAAATATGTGTGCCAAATTTCATAAGTAAGTATTATGTATATTGATGTTTGTCCGCGCATATCTCTAAAACTATAAGTCGAATTGCAAAAAAACTTTTAATTGGACTAAGCATAGTCCAATTTAAAGAACATTGCAGTAGCCCAGCACGAATACTTTCGAAAACGTAATCGTATCGAGATCGAGAATAATTTGTATGAGAAGGAGGTTAATGAACGTAGATGAAGATAAAGTGGTGTGCCAGGATCGTAGCAAGTGTAGTCTCTGCCTACCCCAATGGGAGACAGGCGTGAAAATAATATCACACATTACACACACACACACACATAATATCAAACTCATTCGTTTACGATACGAATTCGATAGTTCTTCGCGAATTCCAGGTCGTTTAGATTGTTATTGAGTTTTTCTATGAAATTCTCAGTAGTAGCACAGATGTTAAATTTGTGCCCTGTTGATGGCTAAAACCTCTGTCTTAACCTTCGGGAAATAAAAAAACTATGGTGATATTTACTACTTACAAGATGTTTACATAATAACAGATGAATCAAAACGCAAGTTCCTACTGGAGAAGAAGATAGCTGAGCTGTTAGCTCACCTGAGCCGCGTCACTAAGACAGCGCGACTACTCGCCAACACAGATGGCGACACCAGTAACGTCGGGACACAGCTTAACACTTGCAGTGAACAGGTTCGTATGAATAACCAGCTTTTGCCCGCGGCTGCGCTCACCTGAAGCTATATTAGGATTAAAAATATCCCAAAAATATTTTAATAAAAAACCAACATTGATGATCTCTTCTTTGTATCGGTCTGTATACATTAGAGAGGTCAAGCTTTCTTCTTCTTTCTTTCTTTCTTTAATCACATTTTTGGGTTCGGAGACATTTATATGCCCCAACCCACAGTCTTCTTTTTTTTAAATCTTCAACGTACAGACACAGCGTTTTTTACAATTATATAATAGTAGAGATATGAAGATCTGCGTGTGATATACTTCTTCAAGTATATGAAAGGGTGTGGGATTGAGCCTTCAAGATCGGAATCACAAGTGGCCGATCGTTTATACTTAATAGAAACATTTCTATACACATTTGAGATTCAGCGAAGGCGATCTTAAATCAAAAAGGGTAAAGCGACATCTACCGCTCTACATTGAAACTTTGACGGACAAATTCTGAATCGCGCAAGTGAAGTTTGCAACGCAACCTTCATAATATACAAACCGGCTAAATCGGCAATATAATCGGCTGTAGCCCTCCAGGTAAAACATCCACCTGAACGCAGGGTCCTCCATTTGGTTTGAAGGGCAATACATCTAAAAGGAACAGCGAAAAAGCAATCCGTCTTCAGTTATTACGTACTATGTGAATGACGTTCTTACATGAAGGAACTGTTCTAGAACATTCCAATTTAAAATTCGTTATATCAGCATCATGAGGACCTCACCCCAGTAACAGAAATGGCTGCCATAGCTGAAACTGGCCTGAATTTTATCATCATACTATAACTGGTGCCTGTGGTAACACTCCCGTGCTAAAATTGTATAAGCCTCTTACAACTTACACCAATGGGCTTAATTTAATAATACTTATCTTGGCCAATGCTCTTCCATTTCTCTCCAACTATTGTAACTATATCGTCACATATTTTTAGTTTACCCTTATTTCTCTTCTCTATTGGGCCCATCCATTTAGTTAACGTGGGAGAGCCATGCTTCGGCATGAATGGGCTGGCTCGACCGGAGTGATACCACGGCCCCACAGAAAACCGGCGTGAAACAACGCTTGCGTTGTGTTTCGCCGAGTAAGTGAGATTAATGGAGGCCCAAACCCTTTTAAAAGGCTGGCAAAGCACTTGTGACTCCTCTGGTGTTGCGAGTGTCCATGAGCGGCGGTTATCGCTTAACATCGGGTTATCTGTGAGCTCGTTTGCTCCCCTATCCCATAAAAAAAAGTTACCTTTAATATCTATCTACCCTCATCACCTGCATGTCCTGCTCATTTCCACTTCAGTTTCAGTTCATTGCTACGAGCATATTTATGTTATCTTATCTTATCCTGTGTAGGGCCGAGGCAGCAAGGCCTCAGTGCACTTCGACCCAATGGGATCTTTTGTGCTTCCCCTAGATAATCTATTCCTCATCCCCTCCCAGTTCTACAAACAGCTCTTCCATGAGCTTTATAATGAGGCCTGGGGGTATGAGTCTGTAGTCCTCTGGTCTTGGATAACCCTGACCCAAAAGGCACATTCGCTTTCCAGCCATTGCATCGCATGTACACAGAAGGTGTTCCATGCTCTCAATTTCCCTTTTGCAGGCCCTGCAGGCTGATGTATCCGTCAGAGCCATCTTTTGTAGGAGAGCGTATGTTACTTTATTCTTCTTTCCTCTGTGTATGTGTTTCTGAATGCTCTATTCCATGGTACACATTACGTGGTACAATATAAAAGATCGTAATAATGCTTGTTTTAGGCGGAACTACTGGCACCTATGCTGGTGAAGGCTGCCCAGCAGCGTGTGGCGTCTCCAGACGACAAGGTAACGACAACACAATTTTAGTTCTTAATATTAAGTGGTTAAAGTTCAATAAAGCTTATCTATGGAGAGAGATTGATTCACTGTACACTGCCTGGACTTTAAAAGAGACCACGATTTTCTTAGGTTTTTTTCGGTGTTTCTTCCCACAGGTCATCAGTTAGGGATTGGCGGTGCCTTTTTGATTGCCAATTGTTTCTTGCTAGTTTAAATTAACATACCTACCGTATTGTCATGTTTTGTACAGGTTGTGATAGAGAACTACAAAGCTTTGCTGGCTAGGTATGCGGAGTCAGTGTCCAAGATTCGAGATCTGTGCGACCAATCTGTAGACCCCATGGACTTTGTGCAGACTGCAGGTAACGTTACTAATGTCATAGATAATATTATAATACTATTTAATAATAAATATAATATGTTTATTAACAACCAAATGTCTCAATACCAAGGAGCTCTGTCTCCTGAACTAAGTAAAAGGAACCTGTATCTCAGGAAACAATGCCTTCCCTAATACTTAGTTCTAAGTTTTATATTTGGTAAGTACATGTAGTACTTGAACTAATGTTTAAAATCTATAGATTGAAGATAGCTGAAAGAAGTCCTTATTTTTTATTTTTCTGCCAAGTCTGTATCTACTTGTGTTTTAAGTCGTAAATAATTATTTCATATAAATATATTTTATCTGATATTTAGGCCGCATTTCACCAACTCCAAGTAAGTTCCCGATAAATTACTCGGCAGATAATAACATACAATGATTTAATTTATCTAATAAAATACTATTTAATAAATAATATTATTTCTTAATTCAATATATTTTTTAATTTTTATTTTTTAAGCATCTACTCCGACATGATGAAATGAAGCCTTATTATAGTAAAGCTGAAGAATTTGTATTTTGTTTGTATCTTTGAAACTTTTTGGATTCGTTTTTTTTTTATTGCGTTTCATAGCCGTATTCTTAAGGAAATTTTTATAAGCTATTTATATGCTACGATACCCATAATAAAATGAAAAAAAATCTGATACCGAGGGCACCGCAAGTTTGGTTATATTTTATACACTTGACAGGCGAGACGATGCAGCGCATGCGCGAAGAGTCGGCCAAACATAATGACCCCATGAAGTGCGCACACACCTCTGCCGCTATCACCAAGTAAGATACCTCTGTGATACTGTATACTTTTATCCTTCAGGGTGATAATGAAGAAGAACCTTCACTCTTGTAAATGTTATAAAATTACATGATTCGGCTCACGTCGGGCAGTCAGCCTTGTCTGAGAAAAATCCTTTTGGATCATATGTCTTCTGGGACTCATGCCGATTAACAACCATACTTACTTTCCCTTGTTCAAGTCACGGCCATGACAATTTTATTATGGGATAGAGGGGCAAACGAGCAGACTGACCACTGATGTTAAGCAATACATCCGCCTATGGACACCCGTAACAACAGAGGAGTCACAATCGCGTTGCCCGCCTTTTAAAAAAGGGTTTTGGCCTCCGGTATCCTCACTCACTCGGTGAAACACAGCGTAAGCGTTGTTTCACGCTGGTTTTTTGTGAGGCCGTGGTATCACTCCGGTCGAGTCGGCCGATTCGTGCCGAAGCATGGTTCTATCACGGTAAATTCATGACATTTGTCAGCACTATGACGCATTGATCGACAGTCCGTATCTTCAAGGAATTCTCTAAATGGTGAGGGCGTTGTTGGTTCCCAGCGTATATGGCAAAGATATTTCCTGAAGCCATATCTCGAGATGTACTTATATGGAAACTAAAGATCGAGGCGTTTTTTTCCGAATATTATTGTTGCATTAAAAATAGTGCGGCGTATTGCTGAGCTAAGGACCAGTTTCCGTCTTTGATTGTATTTCCACCTTTAAATTTTCTAGATCAAGGATTTTTTTAATGGCTTTTTTGTGTCTTACTACTGTGCAAAGGCCTCTTCTTTTTAAATCCAGGATTTTCTGTCCTGGGTTTCATCATACCACGTTGGCAAAAAGTTATCGAAATCATCTCGCCATTTAGGCCCACTTGCACCAAATTCTTAAATGTGTTTAAATTGTATTTAAACACAAAATTTCTACGAAAACTCGTTTTTAAATACAATTTAAATATATATATGAAGTTGGTGCAAGTGGCCCTTAATGAATATAATAAAATGATGTATGATGCAGGCTGGCCAACCGCGTGATCAACGTGGGCATGTCGTCGAGCTGCGCGCGCGCCGACCCGGAGCTGGCGCAGGCGCTGTCGGCCGCGCAGCGCCAGCTCCGCGCCGCCGCGCCGCCCGCCGACACGCGCGCCAGCCGCATGCCCGACTGGAAGGATACCACCGCTAAGGTCAGATACTCTTTACGAACGATTTCTTCATTCGGTCTGTCATCACATCCCACGGGAACGGGATACAAAGTATCATAATTATGTCCGTCTCCTGGTTCTAAGCTACCACGCCACCAATTTTCAGCCAAATCGGTTCAGCCGTTCTTAAGTTATAAATAGTGTAACTATCACGACTTTCTTTTATAATTATGTGTTATATACTAGCTTTTGCCCGCGGCTTCACTCGCCTGAAGCTATAGTAGGATTAGAAATGAATTCCAAAAAAAAAAAATATTCAACCAACAGTGATGATCTCTTCTTTGTATGGACCTCTATACATCAGAGAGGTCAAGCTCTATCTCAGGATCCGTATAATTAATAGAGATAAGAAGTTCACCAGTTTTTAAGTTGGAGCATATATTTTCTAACAGTGGTAACAAAATTAAAATCTATTCAGTAGTTTTTGCTCCAACCCGTAAGAAACAGACAAACAGACAAGAATTTTAAAAATCACATTTTTGGGTCCGGAGACGTTATATACCCTAGACCACTTTTTTTTTAATATCTTCAATGTACAGACAGCTTTTTTACAATTTTATAATAGTAGAGAAGAGATTTCATTTCCATGTCTAATATTTTTTTTTTCGCGTAGTTGTCAGAAATCTGCACAATATATGCTTACAACTTTCCTGTTTTATAAGCGAAAAGAATCTCAAATGTTACAGATCTTGCAAGCCACAGAGGAAGTGGAGTCTCTGCTGGGCGGTGAGACTATATTCAAGAAACAGCCGGAACCGAACCAACCTATCTATGTAAGTGTATCATGAATGAATAATCAACTTGGTTATTATAAATAAACATCTATTTTATAATGTTCTCAAGAAGTAGTGTCTTTATATCAAAAGGACGATGATGATGATCACAATGGCCACTACGATTTGGGGGCTATCTATGATGAAAATATGACAAAAGTAAAATCAAAGTAGGTAGGTCATGATGACGATGACGACGATGATTATGATGATGACGACGACAATGATGATTATGACGACGACGTTGATGATGATCATCTCAATAATGGTGATGATCACGATGATGATGGTGATGACGACGACGATGATGATGATGATAATAATGATGACGACGCTGACGAGGATGATGATGATGATGATAATGATGACGACGCTGACGAGGATGATGATGATGACGACGATGACGATGATGATGATGACGATGATGGTGGTGATGATGATGATGATGACGACGCTGACGAGGATGATGATGATGATGACGACGACGATGATAGCGATCATCACGATGATGGTGTTGATGATGATGATGATGATGATGACGACGACGATGATAATGACGACGACTTTGATGATGATGATGGTGGTGATGATGATGATGGTGGTGATTCTGATGATGATGACGACGATGATGATGATGATGACGACGACGATGATGATGATGATGACGACGATGACGATGATGATGATGACGATGATGGTGGTGATGATGATGATGATGACGACGATGACGATGATGATGATAACGATGATGATGGTGACGCTGACGAGGATGACGATAATAACTATTACCGATATGATTACTTTGCAGAACGAGGCGTTGAACTTGCATTTTGCGATTCGCGACTGGTCGTCGCGTGACAACGAGATTGTCGCCGTCGCCAAGCGCACGGCTGTGCTCATGGCGAAGCTCTCCAACTACATGAACAATGGTAACTATCTGCTTACAACTAGGTTTTGAACGACTTTAGACAAGATGGAGTGATGATTTGCGAAAGGTGGCTGGTGGAAGCTGGATGCGACAAGCCGACATGACATCACATTTGGGCGAAGCGGACGCCCAGTACCCAGTAGTGGACTGATGGGCTGCTGATGATGATAAATTGATGATGTAGCTTTTGTTTTTGACTGAAATGAAATGTATCCGAACATTTACTTTCAACTAACAATTTAGTATTTTCAAGGTGTTACAATTCTGTTGCTGATTTGGTATGGGTGGGTTGCTACCACCGCATTTCCAAATATTTTGCCGCAAGCAATACTGTTCTGAAATTATTGTGTCGGTTTGAAGGTTAATGTAGCCCGTCAATTTAGGCAAATGAGACTACGATTTTTTTCATGAAATACGAGCATGGGTAGCTTAGGAGAAGACGGATCGCTATTGGTAAGCGATTACTGCCGCAAATGGATACCCGCAACACCAGAGGAGTTGCAATTGCGTTGCCGGCCTTTTAAAAGGGGTTTGAGCCTCCGCTCGGCGAAACACAACGGAAGCGTTGTTTCACGCCGGTTTTCTGTGAAGGTATCACTCCGGTCGAGCCGGCCCATTCGTGCCGAAGCATGGCAGAATTCATCCAAAATGTAAGAAGACATCCAATACACTTGCCCCCAAATTGGGTATTTGATTATGTTTGAAGGTGATTATTTTTGCAGACAAACAACACGAGGTGCTGGCGACTTCGAAGTCGATAGTGACGGAGTCGCACGAAGTGGCGCGACTCGCCAAGAAGCTTGCGCACGAGTGCAGCGACCACAGGATTAAGACCGTACTCATTACTGTTTTATAACAATCTGTCGCTCTTATTACGTGATCTACACAATAAAATTTAATTTATTATGAGGCTTCTGACCTCATGGGTCTTGGATTTTATTCCCAGGTCGACCAAAATATTATTACGAGTTTTCTATGAACTTCTTAGTAGCAGCTCGGAATTTGGATTTGTGTCTGGTAAATGGCAATTGGCTCGCCCCCTATTATTGAAGTAGTATTTGATGAAAAATAAATTATTTACAGTTTAACGGATTTTATCTTCTAGAACCTGCTGCAAACGTGTGAGAGGATCCCGACTATTAGCGGCCAACTTAAAATGCTGACCACTGTCAAGGGATTCTCACTGGGCCGGCATGGTATTATGGCTTATTTACTATCTACCCTTTAGAATTTAAAACTAAATGAAATACTCACACAAAAATTTAATTGGATGCTCGAACCCTTTCCCAGAAAATGAGGGTTTCTAACGTCCCAATTCACAATAGTCCTTCTCTGTCAAGTATGAATTAAAATGCTTTAGTGTAAACATTTTCATTTCAGTACGGTTCTTATCGACTTTATTTTTTGTCACTTGTTTTGCTTGAAGGTAGGTGTGGGTGGGTTTCCTTGCCTGGGACGACCTTCGGTACCTTAGAAGGGGGAAATTACCCTGTGGGACTTTATTAATTCGGGAGGTTGTCATAAGTGCGCTGTCGAGTTTGTCTGGTGTCGTACCACAGCATCGCATTGTGCCGCTAAACAATAATTATTGCTTAGCGGCAGAATATTTCCCAATGCATTGGCAATATCAACATTATTGTGTTTCGCTTTGAAGGTACTAAGGAAAATTACTGAGCATTTGCGACTTATAATCTGAGGGTACTACACTAGAGCGTTGTCATCCGACAACGCTCTAGTGATATGAGGATTATCATCACGCTCTTGTCATCATCCACTGGTGTTGATGGCATTTATTTGCGGTTACCGCTTACCATCAAGCGGCCCGTATGTTTGTCATCTTGAAGCATATAAAAATTAACTAGTTACCTACGCACGGGAATAGTAGTTCGTTAATTTAAGTTAATATAATTTCAGGGACCCAAGAAGACAAAGAGGCTATGGACATGCTTGTCGGTAACGCCCAGAGCTTAATGCTGAGTGTAAGTTGCAATTAATTCCGTCCTCATCATCCACAATCCTCATTATCCATCTAGGCCAGCAATACTGAAACTATTGATCACGATATTTTGATAGGCCTTGAAATAATATTTCTTCTTTGCAACACTGGCACACTCCTGGGTACAAGTCTCCTACTCTTAAAATTTAGGCGAAAATAGAGGAGACCATTTTAACCATTTCCTTTCGCGTAGGCATCTACATCCGTGGATATCCTAATCCTTTGGGAAGATTCGTAAAACGAAGACATTTCAATATCTCATAATGTGTGTCAGATATCAGTAAATTTGTAATAAATTATTAATAAGATACTATTGAATCAAGACTGCATCAATGTCATGTTAATAAGGAAGGACGGAGACTAATGAAAACATGGGAGGGATTAGGTGAAAGACTATAATAATTATAGTACGGAAAGAACTAAATGATGAAATGACGGCTGATAGAGATGTATGGGAAAGACCCAAGTATGCAGAAGGATGATGGCTGGATCGAGGTCAAGAATTTTAATATTTTTTTTTTAGATTCAAGACGTGGTCAAAGGGGCTGCCAGTGCGTCAGTAAAGATTATGTCGCAGCGCGGACCGCGAATGAAGTGGGTTCGCAAAACTATCTACTGAACAACTCAGAATTATCATCATTTATTATTCACATTACATTCCATTGTGAACATGTTTATATTAAATTGACCATTTATTTTGTAAGTGAAATATATTTTTGAATAAAGAGTTAAATTGACTATTGTGGTTATTGTGATTGGTCAAATACTAATCGTATTTGACCTCCTTCCAATTTATGCTTTCCTGGTACCAGAGACGGAAGAATCAATAAATCTTGCTTTTGAAAATGCCACATCTCTGCCTTCAGCTTATCCCCTACAATTCATGCTACCCTGGTACAAGACTGTTGATGTTACGATTATTCTCATTCCATAATTATTTAATACTAGCCTCTGCCCGCGGCTTCGCTCACGTGAAGCTATATTAGGAGTAAAAATTTAAAACCAACATTGATGATCTCTTTGTATGGGTCTGTATACATCAGAGAAGTCAAGCTGTATCTCAGGATCCGTTCAATTAATTGAGATATGAAGTTCACCAGTTTTTAAGTTAGAACATACTTATACTTTCTAACAGTGATAACAAAAATCTATTCAGTAGTTTTGGCGCTAACCCGTAACAAACAGACAAGAATTTAAAAATATCATTTTTTATACCCTAACCCACTTGTTTTTTTTTTAATATCTTCAATGTACAGACACAGCTGTTTTACAATTTTATACCTAATTATAATTGTTTAAATAACCATCCTTCTTTGTTGCAAACCCAATAACCAATGAACACACTTCTGCCAACTATTTAACCTGATAGTCTACGGTCTATGTTATCCTGGTACCGGAGAACTAATCTATGCAAAAGTACTACTTCAATACATTTTTAGCGAGACTCAAACAACCCTCAAGCTTTGTTTCGTAGAATCGACACGTTATTAATGCCCAGTTTCCACTAAAGAAGAGATGATTGGATGTGGAGACGAGCGAAGAACAGTTGATTAGCGCGGCAGGAATGTGTGGTTATTAGGTGCTGCGCCTTATAAAAATATATCAGGAGGTAAAAAAAAAAGTCAAAAAAATTAAATAACATATTTTTATTATAATCTAATACAGAATCGATCATGATTGTCTCACGATTGTTGGTATGCGGAAATATTCATAAATACAACACATTCTGCTGATGACAATTAAATGATATAATAATTATCTTCTACGAAAATATAAAACACAAAAATATCTATCTATTACAAAATGAAGTTAAATTATATTCTGCCGAGGCGGCTAATGGCAGTGCTCCATATTTCCGTAGAAGATTATTTATTTGATGAAACTATGCGAGTGAGACGCATACATACATCGGTATATTTGCATCTCACTCCCACTCAACTATATAAAACTAGAGTATTTGGCATTTCTGGCAATTTTCGATCACAGTTTCTGGGGCAGATTTACTTCCTTCTGCGAGCCTGTGAACAAAATATAATTGTTAGTTTAAAGAAGTCCAAGACAACAACATTACAATAAAGTTCTGTTTTAAAGAGAAAATTTCTATCAATGGTAGGCTCTTCAAAGGTAGGTCGAAAAGTTGATCCATCACAAATAGTATTTCTAGTACACACATCGCCTACTAATAGCCTTTTCGGCGGCAATCTGAGCTTTTTAGTAAGTTTATGTGTAATGTTTGCCAGAACAGACTTCCTGGTCAAAAAATACAAACAAGACACTTACCACTTCCTTCTTATCTTTGCTGACACACACAGAGCGGACCCTGAAGGGATCCACGTACACACAGGTGCATTCCTGGACCAAAGTCTCGTGCAGGAGTTGCTGGTTGATGGCTGCGGCTGCGGTCTGGATGAATTGCTTCTGCTGTCCAGGGTTCAGTCCGTGGAAGTTGGTTGCGGAGAACACAATTCCGTCAGTCTGAGGGAGAAAGGTTTGAAGTTAGGGCAGTTTAATTATGACTAGTAAGGGTGGCTGCGTCCTACCGTAATATCTGAAGTGTTATATGAGAAAAGATCGCGCGATTTGAGTACAAAAATAATCTGGCAGCTGAAATTTAGAAGTTGGCGTTCACTTTCGCTTACTACTAATATAGTAGGAAATAGGATGCATAAGAGGAATATTGGGTTAAGATTTGTTTATTAGACACAGCAACTTACAGATTTTTTCTGTTCAGGATTTTGGGTCTCAGAAAAAATCTGTCAGTTTCTATTTCGGGATAGTGACTGACAATTCATCAGGTAGAATTCTAGGGGGATTTGGGTCTCAGAATAACTTACCGACTCTACGAAGTCCCTGCATGCATCAGGTGTCTTAGCCAGCGTACTTCTTAGGTTGTCAGAGTCTTTGCCAAGCTTCTTGTCTCCAAGGAAGATCACAGAGCGCTCAGTGTAACCTGAAAGGAAAAAAAACGGTTATATTTCATATTTTTCAAAGTGCAAATATTTAAACTTGAATTTTTAAACCAATATGATGACCAGACCAAATACTTTTCTGGTCACTATCAACCCATTTATTGTACTTGCTGGGTACAGTTCTCTTCTTAGAATGAGGGGCTGGCCTAATGCCGTCTGAGAGACTTCATACGCTGGCAATTCTTTTGGGAATTAGGGATCAGCTGCCTTAGGATGTGACTTGACCATGACCTTTCCTTCATTATTAAATTAAATTTTTTAAAAGTGTGAAGCATGTATATACTCACCAACAATCTGGGCCGCGTTCTTATTGTTTCCAATTTGGAGTCCAGGAGTAACGGTCACAATGGAGTGTGTGTACGCCATGTTCTCGAAGGCTACGCTGAAAGCGACGGAGCGAGCGGCCTCAACCTGAAGTAAAACAATAGGTTCATTACCATCAAATAATTTTGTTTCCTTTTGCTGAGCACGGGCTCCACTCACCATGAAATATTATGTTGTACGACAGTAAAAATTGCGACAAATTAAAACTTTCTTCTGCTTCGAGGAGTCACTTAAAAACCCAGGATTTTCTTGTAAAACGTTTTTAGTAGTTCTAGTTAACATAACATACCATCACGCCTGTATTCCCCGAAGGGTTAGGCAGAGGCGTACTAATGTACACCCACAGTTCGCCGGTATGTTTAGGTCCCATGTAATAGGGGGCGAGCCTATTGCCATTAACCGGGCACAAATTCCTAACTCCGAGCTGCTACTGGGAATTTCATAGAAAACCCCAATAACACTTTGCTCGACCTGGGAATCGAACCCAGGACCTCTAGCATAGCAGTCGCGCTCGGGACCACTTGGCTAATGAGGCAGTTCTAGTTGAAGTAGTTCTAGTTTACGCTCAATAATCGCTAGCTTCATGTCGAGTAAATATTAGCAGCGATTCTTGAGAGCGTAAACACAGACATTGACGGTAATTAGTTACATGGTTTTAAAATTTGGCCTTGAATCTAATGTCTAATGCTGCATGGGTTTTCTCTTTCTTTCTCTTTATTGATCCTTGAACTTACCAAGAAGAACTGGCTGATGCATTCCTCGCCGACCACGCTAATGGTATGCTTGACGGCTCCAGCGCGCAGCGGAAGGTCGAAGATGGACTGGTATCCAGCCACCACGTTGGTAAGACCTACAAGAATTATAGAATCAAAAAACACTTATATTCCGAAAGGTGTACACTGATATAAGCATAATAATAACAATTTTAGGATGGTAGAATAGTCTGTGTCAACTTTGGGATGGTACCACCGAATTCCACCAAGTTTTCTTAAGACAAGCAGTGCTAACGTTATTATGATTCGGTTAGAAGGGTAAAGTAGCCAGTGAAAGCCAACCCTTTATCAAAATCTAATAATGATCACGTTAGTAACACCCCTGGTGTTGCTCACGTCCATAGGTAACGTAGGTATACCACTCGCCATCAGAGGCCTGTCGGTATGCTTCTCATGGAGATGGAGGAGAGGACCGGAAGGAGGCTACGCAGACTTTGATCTTGGACCAGACAGAAGGCAAATGTTTTAAACTGTCAAGGTTCTGCAACTGACCCAATTCAATCCTTATGGCGTCGACGACTGAGGCAAGTGTGTTGTAGTAGGAGTAGAAGGGGCCCTCTTTGTTCTTCGTTGAGTCCGCGAACCTCGTGTATCGGCTCTTGTCAGGGAACTGGACCTTGGCGTTCTTCAATTTGGCTGCAATTAAAAGGTACATTTAGTATTGCATAGTAAAGTTTTATTACACTCAAAATTACATCTGGACAAAAACAAACACTTGGAATCAGACTCAAAAAAATTGTGTTCTAGACTCCTTGAACGCGACGATAGCTCTAATGAGATGGTGTTTTAAATAAGGCTAGTGGACTGTATATACAAGAACTATAATAATCTGCAAATAGGCTGATACAACGGTGACGGTAACGGGGTATATAAAATAAGAAACACGCGAGCGCGACCGTGCGTGGACGTGAGCCGACTGGTGGGAGTGGGCGCCCGGTCGCCGCCGGCGCGCGCTGCTTGCCCCGCACCTCTCCTCCCCGCCGTCGATGTGACGCAGTTGAGGTCAATGACTCAACACTCCTATATCCTTCTTTGCAAACATAAATATTCCCTTGGCACAAAAACTGATCGATCGGCTATATTACGTGCCGTTAATTATCTGGCCACTTATTCTTAACTAGTTTCCACGGTTCTTCCAGAATATTTTACCTAAGGCGTAAGATAAAGCGTAATCTTATCAAAAATTAAAAAAAAACCCGATTAAACAGAAGAGATTGTCTGTAAGTGTAAAGCTATTATTTTGGGTCCAAAAAATCATCAACATCTCAGCGATTTATAAGTCATTATTGTGTGTATACTCACGGTCAGTGTCGTAAACGATGGGGTACGGGAACTTAGGGGTGATCCCGATGAGGTAGACCTTCACGTCGGTGATGTGCTTGCTCTTGAGCCCGTCCAGCACCTGGCCCACGAGAGGCACTACAATGTCCTTGTAGTTCTTTTCATTGTCCTGGGAATGAAGATTGAGGTTAGAGTGCTGTCGATTGATTTTATATTCAACATTTTATTGAACGCATCGATCAATCAAAGCTACCTCACCAATCGATCAACTTTGATTAACGTTGATCGATCGATTGGTCTGGTATCTACAAACAAAGCTCGAACTTCTTCTCTTTTTAAGTCGGTTAAAAAGACATAACATTATAGATCTATGGTTTAATGGCATGAAAAAGGTACCATACATAACTTTATCGATTGTATTAGGTAACTACAAAAACAAAGGGTTCACTAAGCCTGTTGTTATTCTTTAAATTCAACATTACTCATCTACACTATTTCCTCTGCCCCAAGACTGCTGCTTTACCGTGTCAAAATCGTCATTTTAAAGCTTAAAATTTTTAATTTTTGACAGTTTCGTCTACGAAATCTGTCAATTCTTATGCCATTTAGTGCCATTGATGAACTATTGATACACTTGAAAGTAATGATAGTATTATATCATTGCTTGAAAGATACATAGCAGACTTGGTCCCCTGGACTTAGAAATATTTTCGAGTGTTACCTGTGTAGTCTCAAAGGTGACGATGATGTCGGCTTGTTTGTTGGGGAGCTTGATCTCGTAGGTGTCGGCGAGGCTGCGCGGCTGGTCGGCGTCGCGGCAGGCCACGCAGGCGGCGGGCAGCGCGGCGGGCAGCAGGCCCGTGGCCGCCAGCGCCGCGTAGCCGCGCGCCAGCTCGCACGCCTGCTGCAGCGCCTCGGGGCCGGTGCCCGCGCACGCGTGCACGCACGCTTGTCTGCCCGTTACAACATTTTGTCATTATTGGACGTATTCGTATTGAAATCGAGAATATATTTTATGAGATGAAGGTTAATGAACGTAGATGAAGCAAAAGTGGTGTGCCAGGATCGTAGCAAGTGGAAATCTATAGTCTCTGCCTACCCCAATGGGAGACAGCCGTGAAAATATGTATGCATGAGATTTGCATAGTCATTCCATCTCACGAAGTCCTGTATGATGACCTTTATGTTATTGAAATAAATAATTTAACGGCCTTCGTGAAATAGAATATCTATAGCAGAGAAAACTTGATTCGAATTCGCAAATAAAACAAATAATATGATAAATAATAAAATTATACAATAAATAGTTTTAGAAAAGAAGAAAAGGCATATATTTCTCTATCAGTTATTCATTAAAATAATATTAGACTTCTCAAAAAAACGAATCCTTCGATTTAAGCATAGAGAAACTGAAAATGATTGCATTTACCTGAACGGTGCAAGGTCGAGGAAGAGGCTGAGCGGCCTGAGCGGAGAGGAACCTCCGAAGACCTGCTCGCACGCTGGAGGCAGGGAGCCGTGCATCTGGTGGTGTGAGTGCTCCGGAGCCTGCACTTGCGGGCAGTTGCGCGCCAGACGGTACGCGTTGCCGAACTCGCTCTCAGACTCGCAGATCTGTAAGAAAGGGATAATTCATCAACTGTATGGCATACAAGAATAATTTGATTTATGACAGGGGTGGTAAATATTTGAGTCACCAGCCTAAATCTTACTAAGCAATACTCGCTTCTATTGTCAAATATTTTGTATGAAAAACAAATTCAATTTAATTTATAAGCCCCAGGCATTATTCAAGTTTTATCATATTTAGGATGTCTGTTATTGACATTAGGAACTGAAGGAAAATCAAAGGTGCATAGAACATCTCTGAATAGACGAATGCAGTAACCATTAAAAACCATAACACCATCAACTCTATTCCGTGTCAATTTTAGGCTACTTCTATTCTCTGTTCTGAAATACTGGGTTTAACGAGAGAGATGAAACGTTGCCACAAGTACAAACCTTGCCGTTGGGTAGACGGAAGTCATCGTAGGGCTCGTTGTTGCCGTCTCCGAGAAGACCACGCAGCTTGCCCAGGTAGAAGCCGTTCACTTCGAAGTAGCACACCTGCGCATACGCAACTTGTTATAGCACTTTGCTAAGAGATAGGGATCAATAATAAGTGTAACTTTTTATTTTATTTAATGTTAACGTCACCAAAAACCCTAAAAAACATCCGGATTTTTTATTTACATTTCACTAAAGTGAAGTTATGCATAACTCGATTAATAATATTATAGCTTAAATTACTCCGGAATAAAGCAGCTCTCTTTAAGTAAAACTGTTGACTAATTTCGAGTTATTATTACAAACAATTTTACAACAATCAAATCTTTCGTCTTTAACCTAAATGTTGATAAACGTTTTTGATTAGATATTCGAGTTAGACAGGTGAATCTAAACTTAAACTAGAATTTTCCTTCTATTGTTATGTTTTATTGTTGATCAGTGTCATTCGGTGCTATTTGATGACAATTTTGCGATAGAAATAGCGGACATGGCACTCCGATATACCTAGGTAGATATCTAATATTTTAAATGATCACATACCTCGAGATTAGAAGTACAGAAAGCCATGAGGCCGTACGTAGTTCCGAGTCCGACGCGGCCGTTGGGCTGACGGAAAGCGAACGAGTCCTTCTCCTCCACCGGGAAGCCATGGTTGGCACCGTTGAGGGCCACCTATAAAACAATAAGACTTAGGTAATTTTCACAATGAACGATCGTGTACCGTGAGTAGGATATATTTACGCACACAAATTTTCAGAAATGATTATCTCAGAAGCTGACGAAGCCACTGCACCAATTGAGGCAACAAAAATTTGAGAGAGAGACAACAGAAAAGAGAGAAACAAAGATTTTCGCAGGCGCAGCGATAGAAGATTCTCAATAGTATAAGATTGCGCAATTCTCTCTCTTTATTTTTCTATTGGATAGGGGGGCAAACGAGCAGACGGATCACCTGATGGTAAGCGATTACCGCCGCCCATGAACAACAACATCAGAAGAGTCACAAGTGCGTTGCCCGCCATATAAAATGGTTTAGGCCTCCTTAGACTCAGTCGACGAAACACAACGTACCTGTTGTTTGAAGCCGGTTTTATGTGAGGCCATGTTATTACTCCGGTCGAGCCAACCCATTCGTGCCGCAGCATGGCTCTCCCACGTAGACAAATTTTCTATATTCAAATATTTGAAGGCTAAATGGCTATGATGACGATAAAGTCTCATACCTGTCCATTGCTTTTAAGTTCAATGACGGTGCCGCTCTTGTCTTCCAAGATGAGGGCCTTAGGCTGTCCGTTGGCGAGCATCATCATGAGGGTGAAGTTCCTGTCGACGTGGTCGTGAGCCAGCACGTAGCGGCAGTTGCCCGGGAACGTCAGGTGGCGGCCGTCGAACGTGAAGATGTGCTGCCCACTTACAACCACAGCACGGACTGTTGAAAGGAAAATAGGTGATAAGTATAGCAGAGGTCGGTCCTCCTGAGCGGAATCGCGTCGTCATAATTGCAAATCGAAAATAAAAAACATCGGACAAAAAGTGTCGGACGATCAGAAACACAAAAATATTCCGAAAACCCGAAAGAAGTCCACATTTATCATGCGTGCCGCCGAAATGTGGAATGCGCTTCCCGAGTGGGTCTTCCCCGATAGATATAATCTGGGTGTATTTATATCACGAGTGAATCGGTTTCTTCTAGGCAAGCACGCTCCATCTTAGGTCGCAGTGTCGCTTAACATCAGGCGAACTGGCGATCGAGCGTAAGCACATCAAAAATAAAAGTGTAATCTTTGCCAACAACACTGGTGATTGATCAATTTCCAATTATTTTTTTAATAAATGTAGCCCACACTAGGATTTTCTCCTGTATCGTGGGTGCTTTTACAAAGACAAATTCTCACGCACACAAACGCCTGACCAGGCGTGGAATAACTACTTATCTGTAGGTCACACACATATTTGCTCCGTGCAGGGATGGAACCCATAACACGTGGCGCAGAAGTCGATCGCTCAGCTGTTACTCCAAACGTGTCGTCAACTTGGGAGTAAGTAAGTCATCTTGATTATGATTTTTTGCAAATAGTTTTAGAATTTTATAATTCTAAATAACCTACTCAATATTGAAGTATGTGGTTGTGAAAGCAATTATGAAAAAAAAAACTTGGGGTAGTAAAATTGAAATGAAACTACTTTTTACGGATTATATCGCGGTATATTGATATTATTTAATTTTATTAAAAAGTTGTTTCATTTCAATGTCTAATATTCGCGTAAGTGTGAGAAATTGGGGTAGTATGTTTGTGTAACTTACGTTTAGCGGGAATTTCATCGAATGGATTGAGGCTCCTGGGTCTGTAAGCCTTGATGAGGGCCAGGATGTCAGGGAAGTCTCCTGTCAGGATCTTGCCGATCAAACTGACTGTCGGGGGGCTGCCGAATGACGGGAGTGACTGCATGGCGCCGGGTGTGAACGACAGCTGTGGAAATTAAGTAATTATTAATTAACCTTCAATGTTTACACAAGCTGCTATCGCAATATTGTACCTACGTGAAGATTGTAACTGTATTTATTTTAAAAGAGTGTTCATGGAGGTTCTTGCCCGATTCTTCTCTATAGGATCAACCCTTTGGAATCGTGCAACTAGAATCATAACGTTTCATAAACGTTTGTAAAAGCTTATTTGAAATAAAAACATTTGAACTTGAACTTATTACATATGTGATAAAATATTATTTGCTGTAGCCCAAGCAAGAACTCTTTCGAAAACGTATTCGTATCGAAATCGAGAATAATTTGTATGTGAAGGAGGTTAATGAACGTAGATGAAGCGAAAGTAGTGTGCCGGGATCGTATCAAGTGTAGTCTCTGCTCATCCCAATGGGAGATAGACGTGAAAATATGTATGTATGAGATTTGTAGCAGAAAAAAACTCATACGTTTACGATACGAATTCGATAGGACCTATCGGACATCAGATGTCCGTGGGTTTATTTGCTTCCCGAAGAACCTTTTTTCGACATAATTTAGCCTATGTTCTTGGAGAAGGACTTCTCAAGCAAGTCCCTTGGGACACAGAGCTAGTTCCTTAGTGGATGTCCCATTTTTTTTTAAATCGAAAGACGTCGAAACGGGGTATCATACATATATACCATCACGGCTGTAAAAGGGGTTAGGCAGAGGGGTACTAATGTACACCCACGATTTGCCGGTTTGTTGAGGCCCCATATAATAGGAGGTGAGCCTATTGCCATTAACCGGGAACAATAGAAGAGTAATTGGCCTTCGTTATCCTCACTCACTCGGAGAAACACAACGTTGTCACGCCGTTTTTCTATGAGAGCCGTGGTGTAACTCTGGTCGAGCCGGCTCATTCGTGCCGAAGCATGGCTCTCCCACAATAAAACTATGCTCGACCTGGGAATCGAACCCAGAACCGTAGAAGCCACGCTTGGGACCAATCTAGGCGGATACGAATATGATGAAGTTTTAAAGTTACTTACAGAGTTAAGGCTGAAGGGTCCAACAGGTACTCCGAACTGTCCAAGCTGTGAGCGGATGAACTGGATCAGCGAGGTGACGGCGGTGGACAGCTTCTGGTAGATGACGCGGAGTTCCTTGTTGTCGTCCACCTTCTCTTGCTTCAGTTTCTAGAAGGACCAAGAAGAAGGTGCGTTAGGAGGGCAAAGTTATATATATTTTTGACTTGAATGCAATTGACCTTGACATTTAGCGGAGCATTTATTTTCTAACAGTGATAGCAAAATTGAAAACTATTCAGTAGTTTTTGCGCCAACCCGATTTGTTCCTTAACTTATGCGATAACCACAGGTCGATAAAAAGTCTATAGGCCCAAATGTGGTTCAGCTACTTGGCTAAGTCCATGTTGAATATAACAGATATAAGCTGAGAACTAACCTTGGAAACGTAAGAGAAGAGTGCATCAGAGAAGTCTCTGATCTCCGCAGTCGGGATCAACGCGCGGAGGGTCTTGTATGCGTCTCCGAGGAGGGCCACGGCTTGCTCGGGTACTGCCAAGTCTTGGTACTGAAATAAAAAAGAAAACCTTATTTATTTGGTTCGTGGTGATCCATGATCTCATGAATAACTCAAACTACTACTAAGCGTTTATGTGTAATTTTTATTAAGTATACCCACAATACTTTATAGAAGGTAAACATTTTATTGCAAACTCGCACAGAGAGTAGTTTACAGACCGAGTATGTTAGGTACATAAGATACATACTTACATACATACCATCACGCCTGTATTCCCCTAAGGGTTGGGTAGAGGCGAACTAATTTACACCCACAGTTCGCCGGTGTATTTAGGTCCCTAGCAATAGGGGGCGAGCCTATTGCCATTAGCCGGGCACAAATCACAAAATCCGAGCTGCTACTGGGAATTTCATAGAAAAACCCAATGACACTTTGCTCTATCTGGGAACCGAACCCAGGACTTCTAGCGTAGCTGTCGCGCTCAGGACCACTAGGCTAACAAGGCAGGTTTAAACACAAATAAGATAGGCATACCATATATTGTGGGAACCCCGCACAAGCCAAAATAGACCCTAATACCGCTTAAGCAAGTAAATATTTTGTAGTTTCCTCTCAGGATCTGCTGCGACATCAGAAGCATTGACTGCATTACTAGGTTTTTTCTCTACCTATGTAAAAGTCCCTTTAGATAAATAAGGTTTCACCTTCGAAGGTTATAATAAACTTAGCTTACCTTCTCCTTAAGCAGAGCGAAGATCGGCAGTTCCTTGATGGTGGTAGTGAGCTCTTCAGTGAGGGCCGCGACGCGTGCGCGATACTCCTTTATTTGAGCCACTACAAGACGAGTCAGGTCTGGCGGAAGAAAAACTCATTAAAGCATTAATCCACGCATGCGCTCTAGTGTTCTATCACGAAATTTACGAAAGTGCCACTTCAGAGGAACGATTACCTTATACAGGGACTATGAAGCAATAATGTAGGCAAAAAATACATACAAAGGCGGAGGTGTACTAATGTAACACAGTTTTCCAGCAAGCTTATTGCCATTAACCGGCCTCAATTTATTCTTACTCCGAACTGCTACGGAGAATTTCATAGAAAAACCCAATAACACTGCTCGACCTGGGAATCGAACCCAGAACCCTACTAGACTAATGAGGCAGTTAAATAACAAACTTTAACTTCTGTACACAATTTTGTTCAAACGATTGCAGCTTGATTTACACGGTAAATTTAATATAGGAACTACTTAGATAAATGATAAATGATGTTAATTGACTGGACGAAGGCCTCTCCTAGTAAAGCGTTCCTCATATTCATAGTGTTGAATAAAACTTACCCTTGAAGATAGCAGTTAAAGTGTTGGTGAGCTCCTCGAGCTCCGGCTTGTGTTTCTCGTAAAAGTCGGTGACGAGGGCGGCGAAGTGCGCGACCACGTCGATCAGGCTGTCCATGTACTCCTTGAGGTACTTGGCCAAATTGCCGTATGCTTGCTTGATGACAGGCTCGATCTACACAAAAAACATCCAATTGAGAGTCATACAAACGTAATATAACGTGAGCTCGATTGTGGTCGAGCTACACAATGACTGATGCATGCGTGCCGTCACCTGGGACTGGTCTACTCAAAGCCGCTATGGCTCTGTCTTCAAAAGGCCATCTCAGACATTGTAACACTCACATATTGCTACTACTATGTTTGGACTTTAAAAGAGACCATGATTCACTGAGTTTGTTTCGGTGTTTCTTCTAAGACGTCGTCAATTAGGAAATGCCGACGTCATCTAGTTTAAAAAAATAACTGTAACTTGTAAAAGTGTCTTTAAAAGGTCTATTTACAGAAATAAATATAATTTAATAAATGGCATGGCTCTACCACAGTCAAATTCGTAGCCAAAATTCATTCATTACTGTGACGTAATGAGGATAAAGAGATATAGTTGCTGTCGACGGAAGCACAAGGTATGGATGCTATTCTAGCTGCCAGCCATACTATGCTGCCGTATGTCCGGATCTATAGTAAAATATTAATGTGTTGTTTAATTTACTTACGAGGCGGACCTAATTTCCAGAACAATCGTAATCGGTTTAAAGAGAATTTATTTCTTATAAAACTATACAGTTTTTTTATAATACTATAGCGCGTCATAATATTGCAACTCCGCGCGCCTCACGCACGCGGCGGTTGCCAGCTCGATTTCTCTCATAAGTGTTGACGGAACGGCAACGTTGCTCGCTCAACCGCTCGCACTCAGTCGCCGCTCCCGGCCCTCGCCCAGTAGTCCTATGCGCACCACCGCGAACGACGCACGCGCTCCGTATCTTTGCGCACTCCGGCGCCCCGCGTGTCGTCTCTTTAATTGTCGCGTCTTAGTTCTGTGCAGTACCTTATTGTTCACCCACTATTGTTTGTTTTGTTTGTTCTCTATCAATATACACGTAACGTAACTCAGTGATTTAGTTATTTCAAAACCCCTCCCTACAATACCAAAATAAATCTTAATTCAAACAATTTAATCAAAGTGTGTAATTATTCGGATTCCGATAGTGAATTATTATTGTGTTACATTATACACATTATATATAGTATACATAATACAGTGCATTATTTTGGATGAAATGGTAAACCATTTCATCCAAAATAATTCACTGGAAATAAATGTAAGCGAATGCAATTCTTGATAAGTTTCACAAGTTTGGAACGATTTTCCGGTCGGTTATTTCCAGTGAAGTAGTAGTAGACGAAATGGCACGGTAGAAACTTAGATTAACGTTTTTTTTTTATTATTTGCTTGCGGCTATTGTATCACTGCGACCTAAAATGGTCTATTGTGATCGTAGATTAACGTTAGTTTAATCTGAATAATAACACAATTTGATAAAACATTGTTTGGATGGAACTGGGCACAATTCTAAACTCCGAGCTGCTAAAGAAAAATTATATTTTGTTCGACTTGGACATCGGACCCAGGATCTCTAGCGTAGCAGTCCCATTTACTAATCAGGCAGAAATAATATAATATAATACTAATCAGTACCATTTACTAATCAGGCAGAACAGTTAAAATAAAAAGAACACTCCAAATTACAAAAACTAGCTACGAACTAACAAAAAACTATTATGTATTTACGACAAAATCAACAGTAGGGTACCAGGAGCTAATAAACCAATTTGGGAACAAACCTGCTTCTCGTACATCTCCAGAACCTTCTTGGCCGTTTCCGTGTAGGTGTTAATAATATTGTCCACGAGGGGTTTCGTAGCTTGCAGAACGTCATCAATCATCTTTGCGACAAATTGCACGATTTCATTGCTGAAAGGATAAAAACGGGTTTAGATTTTCCGTGTATTTTTTTTATTAGTGTAGGTTAACAACCTTACAATCCCGACGTGTTAATTACAATTCCATGTATTCCCCAAAAGATAAGGCAGAGGCGGTTCGCCGGTATATTTAAGTCCCATGTAATAGGGGACGAGCCTATTGCCATTAATCGGACACAAATTCCAAACTCCATATTATTTAGCAAACCGAAACACAATAAATAACGTTAGCATAGTGCCATTTGGCAATGCGCAAACGCCATTCTTAATGAACTCAGCAGCAGAGGTTTACGATCTGGCTGCAAGCTTACCCCAACAGCTAAGAAGGCCAGAGAAAAAAAAACTTACAAAGCGTGAGAGATTTCCTTCAGCGCCTTATCATCAGCGATTTCCTTGTAGAACTTGGTGAGATCATCGCTGTAGGACTTTTGGATCTGCTTGAAGGTCGGCTCCACGCGTTGCAGCGTGGCCTTGAAGTCATTGTTGGCTTTTTCGCCCAGCTGCTTGATACGAGCTTCCAGGTTCTCCAAGTCCTTACGCAGAGCAGTCTGGTGGAGTAAAAGAGGTTTTAAATATGATGAGTATGTGGGGTAGATGGAGTTAATAAGGGTATGTGTAGATTTTTGTCTTATATCTTTACGGATCGCGATTTCAATGGTTATTTATTATATGATAGAAGATTTTTTACTTCTTATTTCGTCGCATGGATGATCATCGGGTCTAAAGTAAATACTCCAAAAAATGATTGAAGTTGGGTTTTTCCGAAAACGATAATGTACTTACGAAGAAATAGTTGAAATTATCCTTAGACGCGCCGTAGTCGCTCTTCACGAGGTTATCTTCTAAGAACAGAGCTCCATGGAGAATGTTCTTCTTCTCACCGCCGAGAAGAATGTCAGCGCTGATGTCCACTCGCTTCTCAGGCTGGATGTGGCCCACGATGGAGAGTTTGCGGTCAGATTCGTCTGTCGAGAAGACATCGTTAGGTGGACAGCTCTTTTGATATTTACTATCCTATATTCATAAAATTAGACAATTTGGACTCAATGTCGGCTGACATATTTCAAATTCCAGTGCTATCAATATTTATTTAGAATCTTTTTGCCGTCACATTAAAATAACCTCTACGTGATTCTAAAGTGATTTTTTAAGTGTTGAAATGAGATATTGTTCTTTTATATCACATTCAGAATTACTGCACATATTTAAGATTTATTTATGAATAGAGTGAGATTAGATACATATAAATAATTATCTGAGATATTGTTAATCGGTCATGTTGACAACAAAACATTTTTAAATTGGTGTAGTTTGTCGATGATGTCGGGAGTTATCAATATCTTATAATGTTTATATGTTATCTGTATCTTCATAATTGTTATTACAACTAAATACAAATTTAATCTGCTGAGATGAATAATTACGTTAAGTACTGAAAAGACCTCAGTGGTCTTCGATACATTTGGTGGCCTGACACCAAACAGTTTAAATATAATCACCGCTATAACCTGTAGTGAACTCGAAGTATTGGTAATCCTTAGCGACGGCGGACACCCGGACGGGCTTGCCTTCCAGCAGACAGAACTTCAGGTCGCCCTTCTGCATGTTATCGTTGACTGTGGCTGAACCTTCCACATCGATGACTTTCACGAGCGGAGTGTTGATCTAGATGAAAATAATACAGCTAATTTAGATAAGTAAGACACATGAAGCAGATGATGCAGGCAACAATAACACAATAAAGAAAGAGCATTTTTTTCTATTTTATTTAAAAAATATTATCTCTTTATTGGTTACGTAGGTATATTCTATTATATAAAGAATATAGATACATATAACGTAAGTAAAATGGTGATCTTGGACATCGTCCTCGAAGGACGTACGCCGATTTTATTGGCGAAGTCGTAGTACTTGCAACTGGCTGGCGTATGTATGAGAAGATGCATGAATATCGCAGAAGCAAAAGAAGTATGCAACTGGCGGTTTCTGCAACTAGTTTCTGCCAACCCTGTAGAAGAAAAGCGTGAGTGTATGTATGTAAAATGGTGGTCTTACCAGGAATTTAAGGTGGGTTGGTGATCCCTCTACCAACAATTTGGATTCGCGGTCCTGTAAATAATGTATTCATTAATATTCGAAAGGTCTTCAATTAGCCAAAAAAATGAAATAAAATGATTGCCCTAATCGACAATCATTTCTTAATAATCTTAATACTAGGGCACAGTTTATTTTTTGCAGCAAAACATGCAGAAACGTTGTGTCGTTTAGGGATAAAAATGTTTCAGAAACATGTGCCCCGAACATGTTGCGATACCTTTATCGCAACCTTTACCCTAACGCGGTGACAATTACAGATTTGTGAATGATACTTACAGCACCAAGTAGGGGATGAGAGATGGAAGCAGAGGTCTCGATCTTGACGGAGTTCTGCTGAGGACGCACCAGGTGTCCACGGATCTTTACTACAGCCTCCTGTGAATATGAAAATAAAGGCTTTTAGCTGAATGTCAACAAAAGCTTTTTTAGCGGTATGTCTTCATAAAAGGTCTCCTTAATTTAAACATATATAACGTACCAAGACGGCTATATTCCCGGCCCAAAGGGTTAGACAGAACTGTACTTATTGACTAACATTTCGCCGACATGTTTTTAGGTCCCATGTAACAGACACAAACCGAAACTCCTGAAATTCTTATAACAATGCTCGATCGAACCCTTCTGTTAGCAGCCGCACTTGCCACCAATAAAGCGGGCCTTCAAAAGTATGTATTTTGGAAGACAAAAACCAACCTTGCGCAATTTAGGATGGTTGAATCCAAATTCAGCCACAGCCGTCTGCTGCTTGTCGTTGGCGACGTCCAAATCGACCAGGAACCTAGCTGAAGTCTTGTGGCCTTGCTTGTTCTTGTCCAAGTCTAAGCAAAGCTCGCCGCGGACCGGGAATGGAAGACCCTTGTTGGTTGGGTAGGTGACAACGGATTCCAGAGCTAAGACGCGTTGGGGCAGTTGGATTGTGATTCCAGACTTGGCATCTGCAAAAAAAAATCGGAAATTAGCCTAAAATTGAGGGGTGGAACGGTTAGAGGACACGCGTACGAGTATGCCACAAGCGCGCGAAATATTGCGCTGGACTGCAGCCTATGAGGGACCTCAAGCCCAGATGAAATAAAGGAGCTCACCCCTAAGAAAATCCTGCAGTTCATAGTGTAGCTGCAGGATTTAGGGGCTCGTAGCATGATTTTGACATATCATGCTACGAACCACGATAATTTTTCGCTTAGTAAAAAAATTTAACTCTGTTGTAATAGTTAGTTTGGAATTACCACCATATTCTGCTACTAAGATGTGAGTTGTAACAGCATTCTTCTGTTCTGTTCTAACTTTTGTGGAGCATAAGCTTATTTTAACTCGAAATATTACAGGCTATAATGGAATTATTTGCAAATAATTTACGCTTTCAAAAGTATTATCTTACAATTTTATCATTTAAAAGGTTAACTTACTTCCAAATTCAGGTGTGTTATAGACGTGGAGGTGGTATTTCTGGTCTTCCTTGTTGATGTGGAGGTCCAGGGTGTATTGTGGTAGCTTCTGGTCGGAAACCTCATCCTTGATCTGCAGTCCGAACTCTGGAGTGATGCCCAGCTTGCGGAGGTCGAAGCCAGCGTTGACGGTGTTTGTGATCGTACCAGATTCTGGTGGGAGAAAAGTGAGTTTAGTTTACCCAAAACTTAACTATTCTTCTTAAAGGTAAGCTGAAACCTATTTGTGAGACTACACCTATGTTCCAGTGAGAAATATATTTTCGACCTATTAGGGATCATAATTTTCTTTTGGATACTCTACTTGGCGAATGTGTCTAAGATTTTCTACCCTATGTTTCTACATACCACGATGAGAAAAAGCGATAGACACTATCTTGCCAAGGTTTCCTGTGACCCATTTTTCTGGGTACATCATATTAAGTGGGGCGCTTTAATAATTATAATAGTGCAACCAAAATTAACCTAAGTGCTCTCGAGTTATTTAATTTATAAGTAAAATAAGAAAAAGAAACTTACTCGACACATCAATCTTGGAGTTGATCTCAGCGTGTGCGCACTGCTTCTTCTCCTCGCAGTAGACGTAAGAGTTCTTGTACTCCAGGTTGGTGATGCGAGATTCAGCCACGTAGCTGCGCTCACCGATAGCCACGTTGAAGAAGGTCTGGAGAAACATTTTAATAATTAATATTTTTACGCATTAATGTTTAAGCTCGGCGGTACCCTATGGCTACGGCCTCAGACTTATGATCATGTGTTTTCCGGTTCGAAACCCATCCATTGCACTACCAACGTGAACCCATTTGTAACACATGCACGAGGGGTTGACATGAATACTAGTAATATGCGACCCATACTGCTAGTAACCTTTTTTTTAAAAAAATATCTTTCTGCTAGATGTGGAACTAAAAGAACACATATTGAACCAATTTTGATGAATTTTTGGTACGTATAGATTTATATTGGGAATTGTCAGGCAGGCATCAGTTAGTTTGGCCGAAGCTGAAGGAAGAAAAAACAGCCAAAATTGCCAGCCTTGACTGGACAGGAAAGTTGGTTCCAAAATGATACCTCGGGAAAAATACCTAATCAAGGTAGGTAGGTACAAACCTCAACTCCCTTCTCATTTCCTTCTCCGAGGACGGTGCGGATGTACTTGAAGTTAGCGGACTTCTGTTCCTCTTTGACCTTCACGGCACCAGAACCTTCGATGATCGTCTTGGGGCCTTCCTGTTTGCTGATGTATGATGTGCTGGAGACAAAATAATTAGGCGTTTCAGCTACATATATAAGTGACCTAGAAGAAACTTACTGAGTGTATAACACATAACACCTGTATTCCTCAAAGGGATAGGCAGAAGACTGCGGTACGGCAATGATAGTAAGTCATACCTTCCACTAAGAACGTTCTTGTTGTCATTGGTAGCCTCGAACTCCAAGCGCTTGCCACTGCCGGCGTCTTTGCTGGCGATCTTCACGAGACTGTTCTTAAAGCCCAACTTCTCAGAGTTGGCGCTCAGCTTGAAGTCCACGTTGTCCTTCGACACGCTACCCTCGGTGACGCAATCCAGGGAAACTTCGCGAATGTTCTCGATCTTCAGCTCAATCTTGCCTTGAGTGGAGCTTAGGGAAGTTCCTTTAACGTATAGCCTGGGAAATGGTAAAGTAGTAAATCATTTTGCATAGGTCTAAGGGCCACTTGCACCTACTTCTTTGATATGATATAAATATGTACGATTTAAAAATAAAATTTATGTGTGTTATTGAAAAAATAATTCTAAATTTTATATCTAAAGAAAGAGATAAGTACACAGAAATAGAGAGAAAGAATTAGTGTCACTAAAGGTAACTTTATGTTATTTTTTTGTTTGAAGATTATAAAATTAATTTAGTGAAGAAAGAATACGACTGTGGGCAGGATTCGAACCTGCGTCGTCTGGTTAGATACACCAGACGCTATGATCACTAAGCCACCGTAAGTTCCATCCCCAAAGTTAGTCATGTCGATTGAGAAGCAAAGTAACTTCAATAGTTGACACTGACTTCACCTTTATGACGTAGGTAAATTCAGAATGTGAAGGCAAAGTTTGACATGGCGGGTAGATGTTGAATTGTAATACTTTACCTGCTAGGTTGTGGCAAACTGGGGCTGGAATACTTGACATCGATCAAAGGTTGTGCCTTCGAGAAGACGAAGGTAGAATCAGTTTTGTAGACACGGCCGTCCGCATCGACGATCATATTCGAGATATAGGTGTCCGGAGAGGGGTTCTGTGAAGGAAAAATTACGATAAAGTATGGTCTACCAAAAATAGATCATCCTCTCATATTTCAAACAAAACGATTGCCATCAGATCTTCGTAATTTATGGGCAATACTGATATACAAAGTATAACCTGGTTGAAAAGTTTTTAATAATAAAATTGTTATAGATGTTCGTGGGTATAGGTGACAGTCAGCCATTTTACATGCTTTACGAGGCACAGATGGGTCTGGAAGTGATCTTTCCGATTAGTTAATTAGCTTAGTAATCAATATAGAAAATATGCAAAATTAATTCGTCCCCAAATACGAAAAAATTGGTCGAGAAGAAGAATAATTTTAGTTAATATCCTAATGTTTTCAATAATCTTAGATTGTAAATTCACCTTAGAGTGTACAGTGAACTCCAGTTTCTTCAGACCTTCGGAGGCGGGAGCGTGGAGCTTCAAGACCAGGTTGTTGTCCCGGGGAGCGACTTTGGCCTCCGCCGCAATTACCGCTGACTTGCCCTTTCCATATTTAGCCTTCAGTTCCACGCGGTTGTCGCTCTTGTCTCCTGAAAATGGTTGACCGTTAAATAGCTGTACTGCTAGATATAACATACTATCACGACTGTATCTCCCTAAAGGTTAGGCAGGTGCACCTACAGGTCGCTGGTATATAGGGGGCCAGCCTATTTCCATTAACTAGGCACAAATCTAAACTCCGAGCTGATACTACCGGGTTTTTATATTAAAACTTCCTACCGCATAACAATCCGTGGCTAACTTTGGATTCATCATCATCAGTTATATCTGTTACAGTCTAAACTCATCACCAGTCAAAACCACTTTTGCCTTTTTTGGCAGTGAAAAGAACTTTTGACAAACATCCTTAGTTAAATACACTTTTGACTGCGAAAATAAGTCAAAAGTGGTGGTTTGATGATAACATGAAATATGTTTATATTGGTTAGGTTAGGTTAGAACTGTGACCAAATGATGTAAAACCCAAATATAGGATATTTTGCAGTTAAATAAAAGTACTTTTGACCAACATCCTTAGTTAAAAACGCTTTTGACTGAATCTCGCAGTTAAAAGTGGTTTTGACTGGTTATGAATTTTGACGTCGCTATTTAGAATGTTCTACTAACCATTACGGTCGGACTTGTAGTTGACGTCAAGCACGACGGGGTCCACATGGGGCACGAGGAGCTTGAAGGTCGAGGAGCCGGTCTGAGGGCTCATCTTGCCGTTGGCGTCGATCTTGTACACATCAGCGTTTACTTGTAGGGACTGCACCACGGTGAACTGTGCAATAGTTATGGGTGATTAGTGTACTGAAGGAAAAACTTATCAAATCATAGAATCTTTAAATTACAATGGTTTACAAAGAGCTATAAGTTACAAGCTAGTACAAGCTGGCCTCTCATTGTACGAAAACCGTGAATAATCAGAGTCAGCTTAGACTGGCTAAGTATAGCGTCGCACATCTGACTTTTTGAAGTAATGTGCGTATTGATAGGTTATTATCACGCGCTTAAACGGTGAAGGAAAATATCGTGAGATTTTCTTGTTCCCAATTTTTCGCTATCCTCATACATTCAGTTCAAGTAACTCAGTCATAACAAATTAAATTAAAAATTTAAAAAAACCCCCGACACAAAAATAAACCTGAATCCCTATAAAAAGAAAAAAATAAACTTGAAATTATAACCCTTCGTAAGTACGTATGAAGTTTTTTGATTAAATTTTGTCGCGTCGGGGGACCGCTCTCTAATTATGTGAATCCTTTCCTTTCCTTTTGCTTCCCGAACGTGAATCGCGCGAAATCAGAATTGATGTGGATGGCGCGTACATCGCCGCGACGCGCGGGAGGGTGTAAAGTGGGCGGAGCGTAACATATTCAAGTTTGGCGACCCGAGCGGGCAGACACGCGAGAGCTAGAGAGCGGTCCCCCGACGCGACAAAATTTAATCAAAAAACTTCATACGTACTTACGAAGGGTTATAATTTCAAGTTAATTTTTTTCTTTTTATAGGGATTCAGGTTTATTTTTGTGTCGGGGGTTTTTTTAAATTTTTAATTTAATTTGTTATTTCACACTTTTTGTAGGGACTCCTTAGTTATTTTGTTTAATTTCTTTTATTTTCTTGCGTTTTAAGATCCAGGTAATTTAGTGTTTAATTAGGTATTTTCTTCGTTTAGTTATTCAACTTTTGTACAATTATTTCATAGCTATTAGATATCTTATATCATAGTGTATAGTATTCTACTTATCAAGCCCTTTCATTTGATACCCTTATTGAGGGAGTAGTGAAAAAACATAATAAATTCACCATTTCGTGGAGGCGGCCATCTTGGATTTGAAATTTTTCATAGTGTATAGTATTCTACTAGTCAGGCCCTTTCATTTGATACCAATATTGTGGGGGTTGTGAAAAAATATGTAAACCGCCATCTTGTGGCGGCGGCCATCTTGGACCGATTTTCATCAAACATAGCTAAGAACACTCCCTATTCACCTTTCAAACAAAAAAAACAAAATCAAAATCGGTTCATCCATTCGGGAGCTACGATGCCACAGACAGACACACACACACACACACACACAGACAGACACGTCAAACTTATAACACCCCGTCGTTTTTGCGTCGGGGGTTAAAAATAGGCTGTGTTTGTACGGAAGTTACCTCAGCAACATTCTGGTTCTCTGGCTGCAAGTAGAGCACGTTGGAGACTACCTTGATGTCATGTGCCTTCTCGAAGGGCAGTCTGGCGTTGAAGTTGTAGTTTCCTAGGTACCTAATGCAAAAAACATTTATAAGTCCAAAAGCAAGTATGAAGCAGTAATAGTATAGTATAGTATAGTATAGTATATACACTTTATTGCACACCAATAACACAAAGTTTACATAAATAGGTATAGAAGGAACATAAAACTATAGTTAATGCACAATGGGCGGTCTTATCGCACAAGGCGATCTCTTCCAGACAACCTTTGGATGGACTGGAAGAAAAGAATCAGACAAACGGTGGGTAGTGTAGTAGTGTAGTGTAGGTGTACTTAATTATGAATAAAATATATATAAAAAGTATACATAACATAATATATATATATATAAATACTCAGCAAAACAAGTAGGAAACATTAATTTAAAGGAAAAGAGTAACTGATAGAGTAAGCATCAGCGTCTAAGGAGATATGCTATGGGGGTGTAAGGGATAAATAATGATTATTCAGCATCTTTTTAAAGAGAGGTAGCGATTGAGCACGTCTAATGTCAAGGGGCAATGCATTCCACAGGCGAGCTGCTTGGATCGTGAACGATTTATCAAAAAAGCTGGTAGAATGCATTCGAATCTTCAGTTTCAAATTTTCCGTAGATCTCAAAAATCTATCGTGTGTATCGCAGAGAAACTCAAAGCGATCTTTAAGATAGTGCGGAGTGGAAGGATTAAAAAGTACATTATATAGTAAAGAAAGAATATGAGTATTCCGGCGAAGGCGAATAGGAAGCCATTTGAGCTTAGTACGAAATTCAGAAACGTGATCATATTTGCGTAGCCCAAATATAAATCTGATGCACAAGTTTTGGAGACGCTCAAGCTTATCAAACTGGTCCTCGGTGAGATCAAGATAGCTGGCATCTGCATAGTCAAGAATAGGAAGGAGAAGAGATTGTGCAAGAGCAATTTTGGTGGTAATAGGAAGGAAATTTCTAAGGCGTCTCAAGGAGCCCGCAGCCGCAAATATCTTACGACTAACTTCCTGAACTTGCGGAGTCCAACAAAGTGTCGAGTCAATGTATATTCCCAAGTTTTTTACTTTGTCAGTAAATGGAATCAGGGTGTTATTAAAAGAGACATGAGGAAGTATAGACCAATCAATTCTGGACATCATGCGAGAACTACCAACAATAGTCACTTGGGTTTTAGACGGATTAACCTTTATACCAAACTCTGAGCTCCAGTTACTTACTCGAGCAAGATCTATATTAACTAAGTTAATGGCCTCTGCTATCTTTCCAAGTGGAGCTTGCCTGTAAATTTGAAGATCATCAGCATAAAGGTGGTAGGAAGAAGTAAGTCGGTGGGAGATAGAATTTATAAAAATTGAGAAGAGAAGTGGGGAGAGAACGCCACCCTGAGGCACACCGGCAGACGTGTTGCACCAGGCAGAGAAGGAGTCTTCAATGCATATGCGCTGACGGCGACCAGACAGGTAACTATGAAAAAAATCAATCACCGATGGAGATATGTTAAAAGAGCGAAGCATGCCAAGTAAAATATCGAAATCTACAGTGTTAAAGGCATTTGAAAAGTCTAAAAGAGTAAGCACTGTAAGATTTCCGATCTCCATGCCTGATCTGATATCATCCGTTATATTCACCAGGGCGGAGGTAGTACTATGCCCTGGACGAAAGCCGGATTGGAGGGGATTGAGGAGATTGTGTTTGGATAGGAAAGAACTAAGTTGCTGGTGAATAAGTTTTTCGAAGACTTTGGACAGGAATGGTAAAATAGATATGGGACGAAAGTCAGAAAAGGATGAAGGATTCGACTTTTTAGGCAAGGGGACGATCTGTGCATCCTTCCAGGCATTAGGGAATGTACTACTGGATACAGAAAAATTAAGGATGTGAACGATGACAGGAAGGATTTCATCTAGGATAGGAATGATCATATTACGGCTGATACAGTCACATCCAACAGCTTTGGATGTAATAGATACAATGCCTTTTTTAACATCACAAGCGGTGAACTGATTAATGACAAAAGGGGGAAAATCAGGTGTCGGCAGGTTCGAAAGATAATTAAGAGTGTTAGCTTTAACAGTCTGATCAAAGTCAGCCGTAGAAGAGAAATGATTGTTCAGAGAATTAATATCTAAATCCTTAGGAATTATGTCGTGTTGTGATTTTCCGACCCCTATTGATTTAAGAAATTTCCATATTTTAGCTGGCTCTCCATTTTGAACTGATGTATGGATATGTTGGCGTTGTGCATTCCTACAAACCTTATTGCAGTGATTTCTGATGGAGACAAATTTCTCCCAGTTGTTGTCCGTAGGCCGAGTTTTATACTTACATTTTGCCGCAGCTTTTTTACACATAAATGCTTTAATTTCGTCATTGAGCCATAATAGCTAAGGTATATAACATTAACTTCCAAGGCATAGCTCTCAAGATTAAATTTAAGTCCACTTACAACTCTGCTTTTTCGTAAATAAGTACGTAACATCGTGAGGATGCATAAGAGATTTTCTGCCTAACCCCCCTTATTTAGAGAGGAAGCTCATGCCCAGCAAATAGTATGCAGTTGACGATGGGTTCAAAAAGATAACTTTTGCTTTGAAATGTTGCACTTACTTCTTGTTTCCTTCTAAGAGCTTGATCTCCGAGACGCCAGTGGCCTCAAAGTTGAGGTCATCACCATAGCTTCCTTTGACGCGGTATGTGTCATCAACGAGGAGTATTGAGTCCGTGTAGGTGGCACTGGCTTGCAGTGACAGAGGTTTGGGCAAAACGTTGCCTTTAATGTCATTCTGAAAAAAAAGATGTTTAGGAGGTATATATTTTATTGGATAGAGCGTCAAACGATCAGATGGATCTCCTGATGGTAAGCAATTACCGCCGCCATGGACACCCGACATAAGAGTCACAGGTGCGTTGCCAGCCTTTTAAGAGGGTTTGGGCTCACTCACTCGGCGAAACACAACATAAGCGTTGTTTCAAGATGGTGTTCTGTGAGACCGTGGTTTCACTCCTGTCGAGCCGGCCCATCGTGCCGAAGCATGGCTCTCCTACGTAAATGCTGCTAAGTTTCATTGAATACACGATTATGGAATCATCTATTTATAAAAATTATAAGTTACCTTCAATTCAAACTTGAATTTTTCTCCTTCTGGGTTGTTTTTGATGGTGAAAGAGTTCAACAAGTGTTGGCCGTCTTTCAGTTTAAGTTCTATTTCGGCTTCGTAGTTCATGATATCCTTCTCGAAGTTGGTGTTAGTGGCCTTGCCCTTGTAGCTGATGCTGGAAGCTGCTCCTCCACGCTTGGCGGCGTCTGATAGCACGACTTCAGCGTGACCATTGTAGAGCTGTAGGACATGTAACATTTATATATAAAGCATTTTTTATTGTAATAAGACGACCAATCAAAACGTGGGCCACTTTATGGAGAGCGGCAACTGCAGCTTATAAATGCCAGCTACAATTGGTTGTATTACTAGTGCGTGGTGATCTTAAGACCTCAGTATTTTCTGAGTCATTTCACCGTATTCATTGCCTTTTAACCGCAACACAACGTCAGCTCATCATTGCTTAGTGGCAGTAGGCAGTAGCAGTGGAACTACTCGAGCCAAATTCAGTTGCAGTTTTGCCATCTCAAAATTCATTAAGCAAATACCAATATAGAGGCACTAACGTCATTGTCCTGCGTGACATGTCGGTCCACCTTCAGCGTGAGGCACCTCTCCGTGGGGAGTACCAGCTCCACGAGTCCATGGGTCTTGCCAGTGAGTGCGTATACTCCATCCTGGTTCACGTTCAGCTCAAACTTCTTGCCAGCGTACTCAAACTTGTTCCTGGAAACAATTCATGGTAAGCAAATGTTTGATTGCCGACTAAGGCGCTGGTGTCGAGATTGAGAAGGCCGATAGAAGATGGGTTTGCCGATTTAGTTAAATATACCATAAGGACCTGAAGAACAATGTTTTAATCATGCACTTGTAAAGGAGAGCTGCATGTTTTATGTCTTCGATTATTAAATATTTGTAAGAAACTGCCAAAAGTATTTTAAAGGGATTCAAAACTTGATTGACCTCTTATTCTAAACGTATTAAATAGACATGATTTAGTTTTTTTTGGATGATGACTTACTTGGATTCGACTAATTTTTCAGTCCTCTTGGAGTTGGTATTGAAGTGGATTTTGTCGTTGGGGTCTTTCTCGTAATTGAGGTAGATTACCACGTCGGCGGTGTAAGCCGGAGCTTTGGCCAAGAACTCGATGTCACTCTTGATCTTGCGCTGGGCCTGAAAAATAGTAATTATTGATTCCTGACACTTTTGCAATGGTTTTGGAGTATTATCAGATGTGACGATCTTGAGCTATGCGAGAATTGGAATGATAAGACGATGCAGTATCAAAAACAATAACATAGAGATAAGAGTTTAGTTGGGTATCAACAATCAACATCAACAAAATAGTTAGCTTATTCCATGGGTTTGTCCGAATTTCAAAAATCTCAGAGACGCTACCGTTGATACTCAACTAAACTTTTAGTCAGGCTACAATCATAAGACCTACTAAAATACTTACTTGTTTGAAGTCGACGATAACCATGCCATTGCCTTTGCCATCACTGTCGGTAACCTTGAACTGACCGTTAGCGGAGATGGAGTTTTTGATGATCAGCTTCAGTTGTCCATTGGCGTTAGCGCCTCGGTTCAGCTTCAGCAGGAAGTCAAGGATGTCACCTTGGGATTCGGACACCTTGGCGTGGGAAGAGTACAGGCTTGGGGTTTGGATGGCGCCGATGTCGAATCTGGTGATAAATGGGGATCATTAATATAAAACAACTTTCTGACAGTGTCTATACTGGAATACCAAAGGAGTTTTAAAATGACAGGTATGTCTTCATATATCCTATATCCTTCTCTAGTCATACATTTGGAAGAGTATTTTTTTATGAACAGGGAATGAGTTTTTGTTTATCGTGTTTTTATAAATCACTAGCTTCTGCCCGCGACTTCGTCCGTGTAGCGTGATGATATATAGCCTATAGCCTTCATCAATAAATTGGCTATCTAACACTGAAAGAATTATCCAAATCGGACCAGTAGTTCCTGAGATTAGCGCGTTCAAGCATACAAACAAACAAACTCTTCAGCTTTATATATTAGTATAGATATATAGATTTGCAATCGTGATCACTTACTTGACATCCTGGGTCTTGCTACCCATAGTCGCCTTCAAATGACCAATAGCACCAACATTGAAGTCGTTAGGCTTAGTCTTGTGCAGCAAAACTCCTGAAAGTTCGTATCTCCCAACATTCTTGAAGTCAATGTAGTTTTCCAGATTGGATTTATCAGCAGACACAATGTCCCTCTTGGAAAAGAATTCGATTCCATTTTTGTCGACGACAGCCTTCAGTTTTATGCTGTAGTCTCCGGGTTTCTTAATCTGTGTCCTGGCTTCAAGGTCAAAGTCCGCTTTCTTGTCCGCGTACTGTCCCTCCAACTCGATATCAACTTTTTTCGGATCAATGTCAGCGTCGAATTTCACTTTCAAGGGAATGGCGTGGATTTCGACTGCAATTAATAATGTTTTAATTTCTCGGATATATACCAAACCTCATACTATTATATGTAGTCGCCGAAGGGTGAGAGAGAAAGGTGTACTGCTATATATTTACTGGTCGCTAGTATATTTAGGGCCCATATATTATGAGGCGAGCCTATTTAACTGAATCGTAAAAATCCCAATGAGAATTAATAAAAGAACCCAATGACATTTTGCTAGAACTGATGATTGAGCTCTAGCCTTTTGCCTAATAATAGGCAGTAATAATGCCACACTACCCACAGCGTAAATAGTTATTATTTTATATAGTCAAAAGTACTTACACTTGTTCTTGGTGATAACATTGAAGTCATCAACGGAGTCTTTGTGGTGTTTGAGCATTTGTCCAAAAACGATGCGGTTCTGGTTGTTGCGTAAATCACCGCCGTAAATCAGGTCAAATTCATTGCGAATCTGTAAAGAAATGATGAGTTACCAGTAATTTCGATAAAACAAAATGAAGAATGCTTAGGCTGCAGCGAGCCAAGATATGAATCTGTGATTAGCAACGTATTTAAAGGGCTAAAAAAGTTAGGATAAAAATATGGCAACAGAGAGCAAAAGCAAAAGGATCAGAAATAAAGTATTATTTTCATAACTTTTATACTTACAATAGGGTCATATTCAAAGTGTCCCTTAAGCCTGAAGTTGATGTAAGGGTTCAACGTGTTCTTGAACTCAACATTAACGTCGTTCTTCTTCACGGAGCCCTTGATGGAACCTAAATCCTTAACAGTAGTGTCGAATTCAATGTCTCTATCTCCTAAGCTCGAGAAGTGTCCATCAATGCAGATAGGCTCTTTCACACTGGGCAAGGTAACCTTAATACCTTCAATGGAGTACTTCGTCTTTCCACCACCGATTTCTTCAGTAATTTGACCAGTAATGGCAACGTTTTGCTTGTTCTTTTCTCCTGGCAGTTGGTACTCAGCGATCGGTTTGTAAACCTTGCGATTGCCACCACCCTGGATGTTGAATCCAACTTTGCCGTAGATATCGTGAGCGTCATATTTGCCTTTGAGGAGTAAGGTAAGTTCGTTTGGTTTGCGGTAGAAAGAGGCCTGGCCAAAAACGACCTTGAGTGGAGAGTTGAGACCCAATTGAACACCAATCTCGTTCTTGCTGTAAACGTATTCACCGTTAACTTGCGCGCGACCATTCTTAGCACCTTCAGCATCAAAGAGCAGTTCAAAGCTCTGCCTTCCGTTGGACGGTTCTGAGCGGACTACGCCCTTGATGTGGATTCCTCTAAGGTTTTGCTTCTCCAGCCTAATGCTTAATTTGGACTTTCCAGTCAGTGGGAAGCTCGCGAGGTACTTGGAGATTGAAGCCTGAGCTTCAGGTCCTAAGGAAAATAAATAGTTTTATTAAGGAAAATAAATAGTTTTATGTAACTTTTGTAGGAATCCAACAAAAGACTGTAAACATAGTCTAATATTTATAAAATAATAAAAAACCGAAACGCCTACTGAAAAACTAATCAGCAGGCGAAGTGGTAAGCATATAACTTGTATATAGGTATATTGTAAATTTTCAAGATACGTTATTATTTGAGAGTAAGTGAGCTTCTAAATTCTTACCAGAGAATGTGAAAGGCGCCGTCAATTCTCCGCAGACAGTTAATCCAATAAAGTCAGCAGCTTGGTCAAAGCAGCCAGCGTTCTCTTTAACAGCGTTGTCCAACTTAATAGGGGTTTGTTTCTCCAACTGACCCTTCTCAGAATGGAAGTAGACCAGGTCGTTAGAAGCAGTGATAATCTCCTGCTTATCAATGGGTAATCCGATCTGAAGGTCGAAGCCGTGGCCATTTTCAAGAACTTTAGCAATCACATGACCACCAGTAGAACTGTGCAGGTTAACAATGACTTTAAGACCAGCTGAAATTGAGTCAGCGTCTACAAGGAGAGCTCCAGTGACTTCGATGTCAGTACTAGGGACTAGCTTGATGTCAATTTTGGCGTCCTGGGGACTGCGGAGGCATTGACGGATGTCGACGTTGGTAGCGACTTCCAGACGACCGGTGGCGGAACCGACAACGTCAAGTTTTAGGGGCAGACCGGTAGATGTGGGGTAAGCGAGCTCGGCGTCAATGAACAGCAAATGAGAGCGGAGTTCTTGCTGCAAGAAGAGAGAATTACTGTCAAATAACATGAAACTTGAGTAGAATCATAGTATGCCTATTTTAAACAAATATTATTCTTACCTGGAACTGTTTAGCCTGGTTGAATCCCTTGGAAATGTACTGAATAAACTGATCAATGATCTTGTCGAAATTGAAACCCTTATCGTCTCCAAGAGATAGGAAGAAGGCGTCAGTACCGAACAGTTTCACATAGAGGTCCAAGTCTAATTCATCGTTGTAGGGAGCGGCTTCGGCCTTCAGCTGTAAGTAGAAAAGATAATGATGATGAAACGATGACAAGCAGGTAAATAAATTTATTTATGTTATATTTATATTTAGATTAATTTTCTGATTATATGAATTACAAAGATACCGACTAAGACTTCTGCAGCTTTAGCATGAACTTGAATATCAACCGCAGGTGGTAGCTTTAAAAAATCTCAGCCTATTTAATGCTGTCTGCTAGCGTTGCTAAAGTTAGCAAATCAAAAATATATATTCGGTAAATAATCAGTAATGTTTCTGAATACAACTTACATTCTTGTCAAAGTTGTCAACATCACTCTTGATGGAGCGACGACCTCTTGTGAGACCACCCTCAACTTTCTCCTTGTACAGATTGAATTTTTCTGAGTATTTCTCGAAAAGTTCAACAGGGTCCTCGTTGCGAAGGAAGCCTTTGGGCCCAAAGATGTGTTCGGCCACACGGTCGAGGTTGCCTTGACGACCACCAACCTGGCAGAAAAGCATCATAATTATTTATTATCTTGCTGAAACTTGAAATCAAACTTAAAGATTTTTTCGCTTTTAAACACTTAAAGATTTTTTCGCGTTGTATTTAAAGTAATAAAATCTCATGTAGGTTAGGTTAGGTGCGTCCATACCTCAAGAACGTTTAAGCTGTGTCCAAAAATTTCAGCGGTCAGGTTCAAGTTGATGGAGCGAGGCAGGAAAGAGTCTTGGGAGTAGATTACGTTCTTCTCAATGTTTCCACCAAGACCTAAGGCATCAATATTGAAGGACTCCTCTTCAGAGAAAGAATATTTCCTGTTGAATAGAAAGAGGAATCTGAGAACCATGTTCTATTCGAGCTGCAAAGTTTCGTTCGGTCCTAGGGTAAGTATAATTAGATTTTTCTTTCGAGAATTTCCAAATATTGGACATTTCACCTCCTGTTACATAGGACCATATACATATTGGCGAATTTTGAGCGTGTGTACGACTGGAAGTCAAACGAAACAGATGTGGAAAATCTAGTATGACGAGTCTTACCTGAAGTCAGTGTTGAACTTGTTTGGAGTGCGGATGAGGCCGTAGTGCTGGCGAGCCAGCTTCTTGTCAGGGTTGGATGAAGCACGGATGTTGCGAAGGGACGTTGAGATGAAGTTGCCAACTGGAAAGAAAAATTGCAAATTAATGATTATGCTTTAAATTATGATCATACTGCGAACGGAACCGTCGCGTGTAATGATAGTGTTACCTTACCGTTGTAACGGCTAAAGGCACAGGCGCTTACTAAGTCAATCAAATCGGATTTTAATTGGTTGGGTAAGTTTAGTCAGACCCGGAACAACACTAGCTGTAGGCTATATAATTGTTCGTGACGTGGAAGCCGCTTGCTCAGCTATTACGCAAAACGTACCAAATATAACTATACCTATAGGAGTAGCTGTTTCAGATCAGGGCTTATGTGCATGAATGAAAATTTGTGCCGTTAAAAGCAACCAATATATAAAAGAAGGAATAATAGAAGAAAATATTACTGTGCAGCAAGGATTAATAAAAGGCTCTACCTTGGTGGACCGGCTCAGAATCCAGCAGATTCTTGATTTCAGAGGCGGAATGTGCGCAGGGGCATGCGATGATAGCCAAGTAGGCTTTAATGCGGATCTCGGAGTCCAGCTGACGGTTCTTCATGATATCAATAGCGGTTTTCTTTATCTGTTGACAAATATTTTTTCAGTTTTACTGATAAAGCCCTTCAGAGAATATATTTTAATTATTCTAGCATCCTTTAAATTATGTTCAAAGTTTACCTTCTTAGCACAAGGATCGGCTTGGAATGCTTCGAGCACGGATGCCTTGACCCTGGCTTTGACATTGTTGTCATTGGCAGCGTGGACCAGCTTGTCAATCAGTGAGTCTTCCAGGTGACGGATGTTGCGGATACCCTTGAGGACTGCAATGACCTGATAATAGGAAAGAAATGATGAAATGATTGGAAAGTCAATTTTATGAGCAGTAATGGGTCAACTATTTCGACCTTAATACAGGATTGTCAGAAATTACACAATAACAAAGCAGTACAACAACTTTTTTGAGCAATCTCCAAAAAGATATGGTTAAGTATGTTAATGACCAATGAAGTTATGGAATAGTGAACCAGAGATATTAAACGATCATAGGGCAATCATCACCCCAAATGTCGGGCAATATTGTAAAGGAATTGGGGCATTATTGGCTATACCTTGCATAAGATCAGCATCTATCAAGAGAGAAACAAAGAAGAGGCTTTCACTCAGCAGTTAGGATAAACAGTATTCTTTCTAGGCTTATTACCAAAAGATGACAATCGGGCAACTATCTTGGGAGAGTGGGAGTAGGAGGTATCTAGTGTGCCGAATCAGATGGCTTACATAGATATTAACGAACGAAATGAATTAAGTTTCTTAAGGAAAATCTTAGGGAGAAGTAGAAAATACTTACATTGTCCTCATCAACCTTGGACTTCGGTCTGCAGTTCTGCAGCTTGGCGCCGAGCTTCTGGCTCAGGGCTACAATGCCATCGTTCTTGGTGTGGTGGCACTGGTGTTCCCGACAGAAAACACCAGCTAAAGCGCCAATTCCGAGGTACGCCTCCTTGGGTAGGTTCGGTACGTCCAGCAAAGACTGCGAATAAAGAGAATTGAATCGCTGTTAAATCTAAATAAGAGTACATCAAGAAGAATCATGCTTCATTATTCTAATGGTCCTCGAATACGCTAGACTTCCTGGGTTCGATTTCTAGGTCGAGGAAAGTATTATCAATAGCAGCTCTAAGTTTGGATTTCTGCCCGGTTAATGGCAATGGGCTTCTATTAGTAAGTAATGAAATTAAGTAAATTTATTTATTTCTTCCACAAATAAAACTTAAATTAGATTTATTTGTTATAAGGGATCCAAACATACAGGCAAACTGAGGGTGATAACTTTACAATTATGTTATGTTATTGAGAACACTAGAAAATCGGTTCCTATATTCGATTTTAATATAATTATATACTGCTTTTGTTACTTACAGCAGCAGCCTTCAAGGCATCATTGTTCGCGTGTCTGGCGTTGGTCAGGGAGAAGTAGACCAGCGTCTGTTCGATGGGTCCAAGCTCCTGGTTCTTCAACAGGTGCATCGAAGCTTCGATACTGTATCCTGTACCGGCGCGGAACAAACCGTCCAAGAATACACGCCTGTTGGAGAAACAAAGCAAAGTTAGCTGTCGAAGATTTTTCACAAAAATGTGGGTGATTACAGGCCTTTATAAGTCAATAGCGGCGGTAGCCCAATGGTTAGGGCGTCGGACTTGCGATCATATGGTTGCCGCTTCGAAGCCCAGGTGAACATACTCGCAACACAAGCATTTAACTTAGCACGAAGGGTTAACAAGACTACTAGTAATGTGCGACCCATATTAATAGTATGCTTTTAAAAAAAACTATTACTTTTTTTAAACTAGATAATTGGCAGAATTTCATCCGATAGATTTTCATTATCTCTCTCTGGTCTCTTTTAGACTTAACAGTAATATCGTGTGTATGTGAGTGTTACAAGTATTTTTTACTACTTAGTTAATTATTATGATAATTGGCATTAAGAAAGATTCTGTGTGAAATAACTTTCCCAGTTTAAGTAGGTGGACATAAGGTAATTACAAATCCGGTAACGCCACCAAGCGTACTGGGTTTTTAGTTTTGTTCTTGCTTTGTTGTATTGTGCACGAACGAGAACAGAATATTAAAACCCAAAATGTTCAATATAATTTCCACTTACTTCTCAACGTTGTTGCCCTTGACTTGGCTGTACGCCTTCAACAGATCATCCTTGCTGCAGGAGCGTAATACCTAAAAAATACAGACTGTTAGTTGTATTGCGATAAAATATATAAATCTCACTGCCTCGTTAGCCCAAAGCTTCCGAGTACTGCTACGGTAGAAGTTCTGGGATTCCAGGTAGAGGAATGTGTTATTGGGTTTTTCTATGAAATTCTCTGTAGCACCTCAGAAGCTCATGGGTTCGCCCCATATTACATGGGACCTAAAAATAAACATGCCGGCGAACTTGGGTGTACAGGTACGCCTCTGCCTAACCCTTCGGGGAATACAGGCCTGATGGTATGTTATATATTATCTCACTGCATGAGTATCTTCTCAGAATTAAAAAGGTTAGGCTCCCAACATGATGGCTTAACAATCTGCCGAAAAAACAGACTACCTATATCCATAAAGTGACCGCACGAAGTGTAACTTAACCTTGCAGGGGGATTGCTCAGCTCGGTTTAATAGCTATACTCTCCTTTTTAAACTTCCGTAAGTACAGTTTTTTGGAAGTAATTGTTTTATTCATCGTTATTTATGAGTATCAATCACGTACCTATCAAGATCAGTTCTTAATTTTGTTTTGTCTATTTAGTAGTTATCTATTAAAAATGCAGTATTATATTCAAACTAATGTAAAATTTACCCCTTCTGTCTGTGATTGTCGAGTTTTCACAACTCATTTACTGAACCAATATTTGTCAAATTTTGGTATAGAGAAAGTTTGGATGTTGAGGACGGACATAAGTTTCCCTTTGTCTTATAAAAGCATTGATTTGCAAGTCAAACTATAGGCAACAGCTAGTTAAGTATCGTATACGCAAAATAAGACTGCTACTTTAAAAGTTAATCAGAAGTACCATACCGTAAGTAGAATGTTTATAGAACTAAACACACTCTGTGTAAAGAAAAAAGACTTACCCTGACGAGTTGGGCAAAGTTTCCGGCTGACTTAGAGCTGGCTTCAGTGGCTACAGTCTTTGCAGTCTCCTTGACGGCATTCAGCGCGGGTTGCAAGTTGCTCTGGCCCGAGTTCACGTTGTGAGGGTTCTCAAAAATGATGGTGCGGGATTCTGTGCAGTGGCCTGGTAACATAACGGGGAATCAGCACTATTTCCCTGAGATTTGGTATGCCTAACAATATCGATTGTATGGAATCAGTTACTTCGGCCCGGCTAAAGGTAACCGTAGCCTATAGACTCTAGTAAAACCAATGGTATGGCTGTATATACTCGCGCATTGCCATCTTACCCCTCAGTAGTTAAGTCTTATGCCCAATAATTTTACTGGCTATATTACCTTTCAAGTTGGACCACAGTAATGTTAAACTTCGCGCAAAGTAACTTGACCCAAAACTAACGGAGAGGGGGAAAGTTTGCGCAGTGCATTTGCATGCAAAATGTACTAAAAATCGATTACTGCGCACCCACCATTTTGGTTCAAGTTATTTTACGCCAACATTATTGCTTGGAGCCAGAAAGCATGGCAATGCTGTGTTCTACCAGCTCAAATTAGAAAATTAGAGTTATTATTATTGTCATTCCTGAAAATTAACACTTTGATACTCACTTGGGTTGCTAGCAGCCCTGGTCTTGCCAGTCAGGGTCAGTTTAGTGTGGACCTTGGCCCTAGCGCCATTCTCTCCGACAGAGAATGGTCTGTACAGGTACTCCTCAGTGGCAGCCACCTTCTCAGGTACTCCATTGTTCACCTTGGTCTCCACGTTCAACGAAGACTGCAGGAGTTGGGTGTCCTTGATTTCCTGGTGAGAAAATTCGTTTTTATTTAAGTAAAGTTTTTTAGTTAAGTAAATCGAAGTAAGTTTCAACTGAAAGATCGATTTGGACCCAAAGACTGATTCCGTGTTCTCTATGTGTTTTTTTTTTCAGGCTAACTAAAGTTTCTGATTCAAAAGAGTCCCCGTTCTGGACTTCTTTAAGATTCTGTGATCCACGGCTGTATATCAAACTATTTATTTTCAATTTAAGCTGATCTCTTATTGCGCGGAAATCCATACAATGTGAGGTCAGCTTATAATGGTTATTATAACTTGACATGTGTGCAATGCAATTAATTAAACACGTCTAAATACAATTCCCATCTACTTTTTCGTAAATGTCAAATAGTATACTAAAATAAAAACAATAAATATTTATTTATTTATTTTATTTTTGAAAATCAACAGCTATAAAATGGAATAAAAAGAAAACAATATCTGTCATAAAGCCAATTACAGGTTTTCACGGTTAGTGACAGACTTCAAACAAAAAAAAAGTTTGAGTTTTGACTTTAAAACTGGATCGAAATTATATTTTGGACTTTTTAAAAGTACCAGAACTCGCCTGTACCTTATCTAGGAAATTTAGAAAATACTGTAGTCTTTCTCCGCATTTTTGTAGACATTGTTCATAATGATAAATACGGCGACGCCCTATTGCCTCTAAGAAAATTTCAAGTTTATACAATACTTACAGCGTTAGGGTTGAAGACTCCACTGACCAGGTCATTCTTGCCCTGCTCTCGGTGACCACAGCGGGACAGGTCGCGGCTGCGGTGGATCAGCACAGCACTACCCTCTTGGGACGAGGACACTTCCGTGGGGCATGTTCCGAAGATATCAACCTGATCAAAACAAGAGTCAAGTTAGAATTGTAAACCTATTTTATCACATCTAGCTGTAATTATTAATTAATTTACTCTCTTATGTTTGTATCTGGCAGTGACTGGATTTTTCTGATAGTAGATGATGATGATGATGATGAGAGGTTTTCTCCAGTACCTGAGTGGAAGGCTTCTGCTCTGTCTGCAGCAGAGAAATGATAGCCCTCTTGATGTTCAGAGAGCGGCGGGTGTCGCCGTCCTCCGCACAGATCTCGGCGCCGGTGCGACCATCTTGCAATGTGAATCGGATGGGCTTTTCGATGCCAGGCGGGCTTGGATGCTTCTGCAAATAAAACACGAATATTAAGTTTGCTACTTAAAAATATTTATGTAAGTGATATTCAGAACGACACGGCTAATAAGGCCATAATGTTAATTTTTGCAAATCTAAAAAAATACACTTCTGAAGAATAGCTTGACATAGTCTATTCACTCCAGCGATCACAAATAATGAAATATAGAAGTTTTAAATTAACTGTAGGATTTTAAAAGTAGATATATTTCCTGACAGATATGATCACTTAGTTCAAAATGATCATCGGCCTGCCTAAAAAGGCCATATTTGGTGAATATGATAAGATCATTTTATGATTCACATTTCAATATTGCTAGGGATTATAAACGTAAAGGTGCTGCTTAATGTGGCACAAGTATTATTTTTTTATTCAAGGGAAATTCCTCATGTTTTTTTTTTAATCTTACAAGCAATGTGGTTCCTTTGGTACTAGTATTCTTGTTAACCCCTCGTGCTAAGCTAAATGCATGTGTTACGAGAACAGTGGCAACCGTATAATCACAAGTCCGACGCCCTATCCATTAGGCTACCGCCGCTTCGAAGCTGTATGTTGTTATCATACTACTAACCTTGCCATCAGGACCAGAGATCACCAAGTTCTGTACAGCCAGCTCTTGCACGCAGTTGCCGACGGAGGTCACGGAGACCTGGCCGAGGAGCTTGACGTTGGTCTCCTGCTTGGCGGCGCCAGTCACATAGATGGTCACGGTGCCTTCCACGCCATAGTTGTACTTATGTCCGTTCAGAAAAGATTGGGTTGTTGGTGCTGTAATAGAAATAGAGACGATAATGAGAAGACACTGACGATGAGTTGCTAGCTATCTATTTAGAATGAAAAGCGATTAAGGGCCGAATAGTGAAGCCATTCGATTGCTTTTTTTTAAACGCAGGCTATAATGGCCACAATATAATTTACATACACATCGTACTATACTTTCTAGTATACGCTGACCTTGCATTTCATAGGCTTTTTGTATATTGAGAGATCAACTTATATTAGCAAAGTATGGCACGTTCAGAAGTCTGTCCATTAGTCGTATTATGATTCATTGAAAATGGCCATATTAGCCCCCAATATTTGATGCTATTTACTATTTAGTAAAATCTAAATAGTTTTATCATTTTCAAGTATACTTAATATTGTTAAAAAAATAATGTCAAATAGTACAGAGAGTAGTAGAGTTACAATCCCACCTCTGGAGGGTCACAGTCCTTTTGATGAATTAATACAGTTTAATATGAGATTGGAAATGGACAGAAGAATTAATAAGATAACTAAATGACACTAGGAAATGAAGTAACAAGATTTACGAGGTAATAAAAATAGTATCTTAACTATAATAAAGGAATTATTTACTTACATCCTTTGCATCCGATGGTGCATTTATCTGAAACAAACAGGGCAATTTGTGTTAATAAGCTAATTACTAAGCCATGTCAAAATAATTACGAACTCATTTCATTATATTGATAAACATAATGGAAATATTCTGAAGAAATTACATTCTTTATCATTCATAAAGGCTTAATATTTTTTCAAATTTAAAACACATAACATCTATAACGAACCACGCCTGTATGCCCCAAAGGGTTAGGCAGAGGTACATTTATGTGTACAATACGCCCGCAATTTAAAGGGTCCTCTTGAACCAAATCCAAACCCCGTGCTGCTACTAAGACTTTCATAGAAAAACCCAAAAATATTGCTGAATGCACCTAGGACCACTAGACAAATGAGTTAATTAGACATTAAAACATAATTATTATTATTTATGTAAAGAAAAAACGATAACATATGAAATTGTCTTAGCTCCATATTTTTTAGCACTAGATTTATAAACGTATTCAACCATTGTACCTGAAAGAAGAGGTAAGTTCATAGTTCTCTCTAATAGTACATGGTTCATTTTACTTGATTATCGCAATCAGTTCCTACAGTATTAAGACTAATTTAGTACCTACTTATTTCTAAAATATCCTTTCAAATTGTGTTTGGTCCATAAAAATAGTAGTGTGTAATTTCTATTAATCACTGTAATTAGTGACATCTATATATATAAAAGAAAGTCGTGTTAGTTACTCCATTTATAACTCAAGAACGGCTGAACCGATTTGGCTGAAAATTGGTGGTGAGGTAGCTTAGAACCAGGAGACGGACATAGGATACTTTTTATCCCGTTCCCGTGGGATGTGATGACAAACCGAATTCCACGGGGGCGAAGCCGCGGGCAGAAGCTAGTTTTAAATAAATCTCATTACAATGTTTGGAAACATTTGTCAGAAAATGTGAATAATATTTGGTTGCGGTCTAGTTGATAACCTTAACCTCGATCATAGTTTAAGTTTTTGCAAAACAAAGTTAAGCTCGAAGGACCAGCTTGATTTATCTGTATAACATACTAGTCAATAATAACTACGAATATAAAATTTGAGAAGACTTGCGGACGTTTGGAATTTTGGAAAATTGGGACAAGGAGATTATCATTATTTGGAACCCGCCATAAAAATATTTCTACATATTCTAAAATAATGAAATTACAAGTTAAAATTACTAAGTTTTTAAAAATCTACCCCTAAGTGGCTAAATAGTGAGGACCATGAAGAAAAAACCAAAGTCGGTCCTTCTGTACGGATGCCTTAGACTAAGTTTGGTAAAATTGATATAGGTATTCGTACCTATGTATTTTGTAAAGATATTTATATAGATGATTTTATACACTACGTTAAAAGCCCTGTCCGATCCGAGCGGGGCATATAAGTACCAATCACATGACCAAATAAAACTATCACAACTCTTAGTATTTTGATACCCAGTGACGGTGTCTCTGCTATTAAGTAAGTATTGCCATTTATATTTTCTACTATTTTTTTTACTTGTAAAGTAAAATCGATTTGTTATAGAACCGAATCTCAAAACTCATCACGTTGTATAGAAAAAAATATTAAAACTAACTTTAATCGCAAACTTTTAGGTGTATATAAATTTGGAAGTCAATCTGAAAATGCAAATTAGAACAATGATGATTAATGCAAAACAATCAGGAAATTATGTCTAATAAACTAATTATTTTCAAAGAAATGAGATCAGTAAGCTATCAGAAGTAAATACTAATTAGTATAATGTAAACACCCAGTTCAAGGTACAATTATTACTTTATTAATTTGTATATTGACAACATAGTAGATCCCGGATCAACAAAGGTCAAAATGTGAACTAATACATGCAACAACCGTATGAATCAGAAATGATAAGAAGGAATATAACGTCTCCAAGGCTCTTCTTACTGGTCTTATAAAGGTAGAAAGAATTAACATCATAGAAATCACTATAATTGATAGTAATAACGCTTATGTTGTATTTCTCGAGTGTTTAGGCTTTAATGGATCAATGAAGTACGCAAAATACGCGCAAATTTGTTGTAGCCCACTATACCAGGGATCAAGAAGCCCAGAGTGATGATTTGCTATATATAAATTTTAAAATACTATGAGAATGCCACTCTTCATTTTCCCGATTCAATACTATGGAGAAAGCGTTATCCCTTTTTGTTTTCAATATTAAACGCAGTAATAATCTCCCTCTCAAGCATTACTCGTCCCTCCATCGCAGTAAACAGCCGATTATTCAATTTGCCCCACGTAGGGGACAAGGCAGGCCCCAGGGTTTGGCGACCCGCCTCAATGACCTCTAAATTAAAAACATATTCGACCCATATTTCTGGATTGTTCTCTGGAGGCCTTGGATTCATTTCAATTGCTAAATGATGCAATATGTTGCATTTGTTGTAAATTTTTGCCGTCGATAAGCAAATTCATGTAAGTAGTCAGTAAAATATTAATATTTATTATCTTTAGGCAACGCTTACGACAATTTTTTATATGTAATACGATCCCAATCATTCTAATAAAACTGAGGATATAATCAGAAGCTCATAATTTTATACACAAAGCCTACTTACTAAAAATGTGCATACCTACTAAAAAAATAATAATAAATGTATTTAAAATTAGGTAATATTTCAGTACGGGGCCATGAATTTGGTATCGTAATGCACCGGGAACGGAACACAGCTCTTAACTTCAGTTAATCTAAGAGCGATGGATAAACTGGTGCATCCGTACACAGTATACCATAATCTACGGAATGAGGCCGATAGATATCTAGAAAGTAACAACACTTTAACAAAACTTGTTAAGTCTCTTAAAGAAAATATTTAAGACGATGTACCAATAACCTATTATGGCTTCAGTAATTTTGATTGTTTTATCAGTAAGAGAGAAATAATTGCCTTATTGGTCTTGTGTTTTTAAGCGTGATGCTATGCTAGATGGATACATTTCTAGGTTGACTAAGTTTTATAGAGAATTCTCAGCTCTGAGTTTGTATTTAACATAACATACCATCACGCCTGTATTCCCCGAAGGGTTAGGCAGAGGCGTACTAATGTACACCCACAGTTCGCCGGTATGTTTAGCTTATGTAATAGGGGGCGAGCCTATTGCCATTAACCGGGCACAAATTCCTAACTCCGAGCTGCTACTGGGAATTTCATAGAAAAACCCAATAACACTCTGCTCGACCTGGGAATCGAACCCAGGACCTCTAGCGTAGCAGTTGTATTTGTGCCTGGTTAATGGAAATTAAGCTCCTCATTCATTTAATATACCCCTGCCTATTATTCGGGGATATTATCTAGGTATGCTTTATATACTTAGTTAGCCTAGAGCTATTGAGATTAGTTTCCTTATGATTTTCTTCGGTAACAAGTTTATATTTACTTTAAAAAATTTCACCATTTTTGTTAATTGGATTAAGTTGATGATATTATTATTTTTTCACTATTATTACTTTTACAGAATTTATTTCTTCGTATAACCTTGCAAAAGAACAACCTTCGCTAAACTTTTGATAAAGCTCCTACTTATATCAAAAGATTATATTGACTCTTCACTCATAACAAAGGACAAGAGTTGATAAAACAGTTAATATGATAATTTTAAGCTAAAGAGCGTTCATGTTATCGTTAATAATTATATTTATAACAGTTTCATCATAAATGAACAGGGGCCATTGTCAAGGCTTTTGGATGATAAAAGAAAATGTTTAAATTTAAATTAATTATCATGTTACTGTGGCTTTTGCACTTTTGTCTTTACATTACTTCAAATGTACTTATTAGCTATGAAAATCTTACATTGTATCTATTAATCAATTAGCTTATCGCAGTATTCGCAGTTCATTGTTGGTCATAGACCTTATTTTGTATGAATATATTGCTTCAGATAAACAGAACGGCCAATCTTTCCCGTCACAGGCATTGGACATTTTGGATTCCTCAAAGATTACAAAGATTTTTGAGACGATCCTGAATTATAAAATTTTATGAATTTCCAGAAACGGACGAGCACTTTCAGTACTGCCCATAGTAACATAATTGGCTAAAAAATAATTATGCAATAAAAAATTGGCGAAAAATACCAAGAATATACCTACGACTTATGTGCGATACCCGTTACTGACATTGGAGCAAGAGATAGTACAATCTTAGGTCAAAGTTGAGTCGTATCAATGTTTGCTGCAAATAATAATTGTTAACGTTATCTCTAGCTATTAACTACACTTTGTTATTCATTGTACCTAACGCGGAAAATTTTCAATATTTTAGGCATTAGGGTATTTATTTGTTTTACTTATTTGTACAGGAGATTCTATTATAGGACTTATTGGTATAAAAATCGTTTGTTTAGATGCAGATTTTAATTTATAATCTTTTATTTTTTATGCAGCTTTATCTATTTCTGCTTATGCATCTTAGTGTCTTTTATTCATGATTCTAGTATTTTGCAAGTTCGTTACGTTCTTCCTTAAGTTTTCTCAAGGAGTTGGTATAAGCAAATTATTAAAAGAATTTAAATAAATATAATTTCTTTTGACTTCTGAAATACTTGGTTAATTAGTCAGTATTACTATAAAATAAATGACATAAATAAAAATAATAAAAAACAAGATTACTTTTACAGACTCTTTTCCAAGTAAATGTTTAAGATTTTTGTACTAGGTAAGTATATAAAGCCCTGATATTTCCACTTTTGACGACATTTTTAAACAAACTATTCTATCTACTTAACTAGGTATCAAAGATGTGATTGTCCAAGTACAGGGCTGAAACTTAAATACTAACACGCATAAATCAGTAATTAAGTAACTCGAACATAACAGCCTCAAAAATCCGTTAGATATATGATCTATATACAATACACATACTGGTTAAATAGATGTAGGTATTTATTGGCTTTTTGTGGCTAACACTTCAACCAAGATTTATTTCAAAGGTTATTAGTAAATATGTTATTTGACTTACATTAATTAGTCTAATTCTATAACATTCTAAAATTCAACTCAATTTCAAGTGATAGTTACGAGTTGATTAGCAAAATTAAATTGTTTATCTTTTTTACAACAATTAATTTCATTAGGACGAAGATAAACTTATCATAAGTCATTAAAATAAATCGTTCAATTTTTTATAAGTATAGCTAATTTATCTCTCATCTCTTTGATTTTAACTGATAATGTAGAAAAGTGGTAGAATTATTCGTGATGATGACACACATAACTTCACTAATTTGGAGTTCAAGTTTGAAGCTTTTAAGAGCAATTAACAAATTATTATTGTTACATACTCGTAGCAGCTAAATAAAATGTTTGTTTGATACCAGACTGACATGACAAGAGATGTATGAGTTTTTAAAATAAATTATGAAAAGCCCTGGATTGAGAGCTGTATAAAATCCACCACATACTTTCGTATGGAATTAGTAATTGCGCTAGCATTAAGGAAATGATTGAGTAGTATCAGAAATCATAGTCATGGCAGTTATTGAGCTTTTAAAGAGATGCGTTTGTTTAAAAAGCATATTAAATGTTTGGCAATGTTCAACCAACATTGCCAAATTTTTAATATGTAACTTATATTTATAAAATTAAATTAAGTTAGTTGTTTAAAATCATAAGTATTCTTAAAGTAAAAAAATTAAACATTTTTAAGTAGCGACTTTTTAGATATTATACATACTTAATTTTTTTTAATAAAACGTCAGAATGAAAATATGAAAAGAGTAAGTTTTCTTAAATTACACAACCAAAAAGACCAGAAAATGTTCAAAGGACCAATAAAAAACACTCACCATTGCCGTACGTAGGTTTCCATAAAACGGAAATTAATAATATAACACTTAAAACGCTAATACTACTTTTCCCCATCTTGAAAGGGGTGAAAGTAACACATATAATCAGTCTTATGTATTGTTACAATAATACGTCTCTCGGCTACCTGCTTCAGTAGGTAAATGCGCCGGAGTTACTAACGACACCCCTTTTTATAGACGTTTGTGGCTGACCAATCGGGAGGCTCCAAATTGTGAATACAAAATCTAATAAGAATATTTGTTATTGATAATTTAATGGGCATAGGTCATTAGGTATTATATTCTATTGTAGATTATAGAATAGATTTCGCGTTAGATGATACATAATATTTTCTAATATTACAGAATCAGAAATATTGGCTTGGTATTGCTTCTTATAGGAGAGATAAATAGTACATATTTTTTTTTTATTAAAATGATTTTCGAGTCGGAATGATTATTGAATACTTTATTGTACAAAAAAATTTGAAGCCACGAAGTTCTTGTAATGTGCAGTTATATGGGTGGGCCCATTTTGTGAATTGTATCTCTACTATTATAAAATTGTAAAAAATCTGTGTTTGTACATTAAAGTTAAATATCAAGTGGGTATATAAAAGTCTCCGAACCCAATGTGATTTTTTAAATTCTTGTCCGTTCGTCTGTTTGTCTATTTGTTACGAGTTGGCGCAGAAACTAAGGAATAGATTTTAATTTTGTTATCACCGTTAGAAAGTGTATACTCCAACTTAAAAACTGGTAAAGATTTTATCTCATTTAATTAAACGGATCATGAGATACAGCTTGACCTCTCTGATATATGGAGAGCTCTAAAAAGTAGAGATCATCACTATTAGTTTTTACCCGACTGCCGAAGGAGGAGGGTTATGTGTTTGACGTGTATGTATGTATGTATGTCCGTTCCTATGTCCGCTCGTAACTATTTAACGGTGCAACCGATTTAGATAAATGATACTTCATTAGATTTGTCTTGATGGCACGAGTGTCACTGGGTACATGAAATTTAAAAAAAAAACAAAATGGCGGATTTTATGCGCTATAATGCGTGGGCTGAAAAATATGTTTTGAGCATTACGTATCATGTATTCTCAAATTTTCGGTAGCAATTAGCGAAAGCATTACATTACTTTATTGTTAAGGGACTTGTAGGAAATCATCTACTTTTTCATATAAATAATTTTTCGTTGTTTTGCACAAAAAATCCGGAAACAAGTTACGTAATTAAAATAACTAAAAAACCCGACTGCATAAAAACACTTAAAAAAACCACAATTCAAAACCCATTCAAAATCGTAACCGTCTCTAAAATTCCCAGTAATGGGTCCCGACTGCAAGATTGACTTTATTCTACGTTATTATTTATTATTTTATGTATTTATCGATCATGAAAACATTTAAATGGTGTAGTTATTCAATATTACTTTACATAGGTCTGGACTACTAGACTTGTTTTTGTCTTTTAAGTTTTTTTTAAGTGTTTTTATGCAGTCGGGTTTTTTAGTTATTTTAATTATTGATTCAATTACTTTGGGATCCATTTACCTTCAATGTTCACACAAGCTGCTATCGCAATATTGTACCTGCGTGAAGATTGTAACTTTATTTATTTTAAAAGAGTGTCCATGGAGTTTCTTGCCGGATTCTTCTCCATAGGATCAACCTTTTGGAACCATGCAACTAGAATCATAACGTTTCATAAATGCTTGTAAAAGCTTATTTGAAATAAAAACATTTGAACTTGAACTTGAATTTCTAACCCTGTTTCAGATGAGCGAACCCGCGGGAAAAAGCTAGTAAAAAATATCTGTACCCAATATTTCGTTGTTAACAATTAATCTGCTTACCATCATAAACAAAAGCAGAATTCTAGAAATGTTTAAGTAGTAAGTTTTTAGGTAAATATACCACGTTGTTACGACCTGCGGATTACAGAATTCTCAAACAATAGCTTTGCTTTTATGGCTTTCCTAATTGTTTTTAATACTGCGCTATAATCCGCGTGTTTCTCGGGAACAGATAATTCGCGAGCATTACCTCTTTGCTCATTTAGAATATTTTTAAAACAATAATAGAAGCAATGTTTGGCAGGGTAGTAAAGTACTACAACTCCCATTCCAAAACTTGAATTAACAATGCTCACCCCTCCACAGATAGACTATGATGAGCGTAGCTTAACCTTGCTATTTTTCGGTGAGGTTGTTATTTAGGATCAAGTCCCCAATTGCATCATTAGTCTTGTGGTCGCAAGCTTGCCGGCTGGAAATAAGGTCCTGGGTTTATATTTTCAAATTAGGTAATGGGACTCTTTTGTTTTGTATTTTTTTGCATTTTTTCACGCTAAGATTATAAAGTTATTTTAGTGGACTCGCGGTGGCTTTAGAGGTCATAGCGTCTGGTATACCTAACCAGAAGACGCAGGTTCGAATCCTGCCTACGAGTCGAATTTTTCTTTCACTAAAATAACTAGGTAATGAGATAATTAGTTTGCTGTTAAAGGAAACTCTCACTTAGAACTCAGTAGGTTTGATTTGTGCCGTTTTTAAGGGAAACAGCCGTATCATGTGGGATCCAAAACTTCGCCAAGAAATCTCTAGGTGTGCATTCGTAAACCAGGTGCACAATTGTAGTCCATTATAGTCTATTTTGGTGGTGGCAATCCTGAGTCTCATGGGACTCATATCTACCATAGGAAGATATTTTTTTTCCCATGCCTCTCTGACTCATGGATTACACATGAGGATTTTACACACTTTAAAAAAATACAGATGGCATCTTGCCACCAGAGATTGAAATTTGACATTACTCTTATTGATCTTACGTCAAAAAATTCAGAGAAATGTAATTAATTTCGACTGATAGCTTTTTCCTAGTGATGGATACAAATGTTTAGAGTCAAGCTTCCAGTCTATCCGACTGGCTGGCTGAATATCAATATTTTACATGGAACGCTTTACACCAGATGCCAGCAACCCAATTCTTGGCAATACCCATATCATGAGGATAGACTGGTTGTTAGGATTGATAATTTAAAGTGCTATTATTACGTTGGTACCTCTTTCGTTTTGGTCATAGATACATAAATCTATAAAATAAGTTGGCTGTGTTGCCAGCGGCCAATCTTTATGCAATCTTAGGTTTAAAATAGGTACTCGTACTTAATATTGTGGTATATTTTTGTATTTTTTGGTTTGTTGTGCGTCATACGGACGAAAATAAAACCGTTTTCTTTCTTTCTGTCTATCCAAGGGACCGAGCGGTCTCAACGTTATGTACGATCAACCATCCACACACTGACCGTAGTAAGCACAACGTTAACGTGCAGATCGGTTGATCAGCTTAGTAATTACTTATTTAAGCCCTCGCTTCGTATGTTACGTAATATTAGTAATTATAATTGCAGTAATGTTGCTAAGTTCTTTATAAAGAAGTTATCTAGGGTGATATATGTACTTAATTCTATTATTTACGACGTTTAATTTTATCTACACGTGGCGAGGTTAGTTACATTGTAGCAGAAAAGCTCCGTTCATATGAAAATATTGATTATGCTTTATATTATAAGGTATTTTTTTCAATTACCTAACAGATTATTTTTAAAAAAATGTTGGCATGTTACCTATTATTATTACGTTAACTGCTAAGTCAGTGTCGGGTATCCATAGTGGGAAAAGGTATGTTATGTGTTAAATATTTTTTTTTTACGTGTTTTATCGTGTGATATTGATATTATAGTTATTTACATAAGAAGTTAAAACTAACATGTTCAGTTTTATTTCGCCAGCCTGCACCACCTCTCGAAATGCTGGTCCCGAAGCCATGGTCTAGCCACGGTTCACGCTCGTTATTTCCAAATTCTTGATTTTTTTTTTCTGATGATCGCTTTTCCTCTTCAAGGACAGAAACCGAATTTCACGCTATACTTTGAAGAAAATTACGCCACGAGGCAGCACTGGCAGGGTCGCCATGTGATGTCGGGGCGGTAGGTGTCGAATTATAGACAACAATTCCTTTTGAATATCTATAATGTAATGCACTTCTTACAGACTAACATACATTTATATAGCGAGGAGGTGACACACACTAAATCCTATTATTTGTGCTAATGTCGAACTTAAAAAAGACGTGCTATCAACTATTAATTAAAAATACAAAGTATACTTTGTAAACCAGCATCTTATGTAGTTTTCAAATTTACCAAGTGCACACTGTATCCACGCTTTCGAATAAAATAGGCTGTGGTATGGTGGAGCGTATGCGTAAACGTGTGGTTGATGCCTTGCATACGCCCAAACAGCATGTACTCTGAACAAAGGACCAGCGAAGAGACATTGTATAATTGTGGTCCTTGAATACGAAACTTAAATAAAGTTTCGTATCCAAGGACCACAATTATGTAAGTTGTTAAAAAATTGTCGGTAAAACCAAGATTTTTTTAAACGTGTTTTTAATAACAAATGCTTCATTATATCATGAAATAATCCTTCCGGCTCCTTCATTCACATTTTAATAATTACGGTCATGTTTCATCTAGTCCAGATGCACATGAATATCAATAAGTCACACAAAGTTACTGCCAACAAACCGTAACCCAATTACTGGAATATACTAATATAGCTTCTGCCCGCGACTTCATCCGCGTCGCGTGATGATATATAGACTATAGCCTTCCTCAATAAATGGGCTATCTAACACTGAAAAAATTGTTCGAATCGGACCAGTGGTTCCTGAGATTAGCGTGTTCAAGCAAACAAACAAACTCTTCAGCTTTATATATTACGGGCTTCTGCCCGCGACTTTGTCCGCGTAGCGTAATGATATATAGCCTATAGCCTTCCTCAATAAATGGGCTATCTAACACTGAAAGAATTTTTCAAATCGGACCAGTAGTTCCTGAGATTAGCTCGTTCAAGCAAACAAATAAACAAACTTTTGAAGAAGCGGTGGTAGCCTAATGGCTGTGGCGTCGGACTTGCGATCATGTGGTTGCCGGTTCAAACCCCACCCATTGCACTACCGACGTGAACCCACTCGTAACACAAGCATTTTAGCTTAGCACGAGGGGTTAACAAGAATACTAGTAATGTGACCCACATTGTAGTAAGTAAGCTTTTTTTTAAAAAAAAAATCTTCAGCTTTATAGAGTATAGATAAGTATAAGTAATAAGTATAGATTATGATTAAGGATGTAATGATTACAAGGTTCGAATCCTGCCCGCAAGTCGATTTTTTCCTTCGCTCAAATAACTTTGAAGTTGATAGATTAATTGGAATATAAATTTCATAGCCTATAGCTTCTTTTAAAATCATAAATATTTATACTGCGCCCTAATCACGCCCGTATTCCCTTAGGCCTTCGCCACACTTGGCGGAAACTCGCGGTTCTTACGCGACGGAGTTTTCGCCAAGTGTTGCGAAGTCCTTAGGGATCAGTCAGATTTGTATTATTGAACACCCACAGACTGCAGGTACGTTTAGGCATTATCCAATGGTGGGTGAGCGTACTGAAATTAAATGGGCAAAATCCAAACTCCTGAGAGCTGAGAATTTCATAGAAACCCCCAATAAGACTTTGCTTGACCTGAGAAATGAAGCCCTAGCGTAGCAATCAAATTCTCGGAAAATGAAGAATAAAAAGCTGTATTCTACTAAAAACATCTAAACGATTGATAAACTATGGCGTAATAATATAAGAGAGTTATTTAGGTATAAGTATAAAGAGATAAACTTATACGTAATAACAACGTGACTAATTCTAAGGTCAATAATTTCGGACTTAAGACAGTTCGCGTATCACTTAACTGTCGCTATGAGGGAAATATCTCGTTTGCCCCACACTAGGATTTTCTCCTGTATCGTGGGTGCGTTTACAAATACAAATTCTCAAATACACAAACACCCAGACCCGGAACAACTACCTATATAACTATATTAAATACTAGCTTCTGCCCGCGACTTCGTCCGCGTAGCGTGATGATAATTATATAGCCTGTAGCCTTCCTCAATAAATGGGCTATCTAACACCGAAAGAATTTTTCAAATCGGACCAGTAGTTCCTGAGATTAGCGCGTTCAAGTAAACAAACAAATAAACAAACAAACAAACAAACTCTTCAGCTTTATATATTAGTATAGAAGTATAGATTTGCTCCGTGTGGGGACCGAACCCACAACACGTGTCGCAAAAGCTGATCGTTCAGCCACTACGCCAAACGTGTCGTTGAATTATCATGGATTTATATACCTAGTAGGTACATAGGTTGTTAGTAATTTGAAACTCTATTTTTATAGTACTTGAAATAAATTTATTCATTTTAATTATGTAGCGCGTCTTAAATTTAAAGATCAACATGATAATCGTACCAACATTTCTTTATTCTTCAAAGAGCTACGCAGAGAGTCTATGATTATTAACTGGCCAGAAATTCATAGAAGTAAGTACTTACTACTTGATTCAAATTGCTTTTTGACTTCATAGAAAATGTAGCTTTTTTATGGGATAGGGGGCAAACGACCAGTCGGATCACCTGATGGTAAGTGATAACCGCCACCCATGGACACCAGCAACACCAGAGAAGTCGCAAGTGAGTTGCTCGCCTTTTAAAAGGGTTTGGGCCTCTGGTATCCTTACTCACTCGGTGAAACACAACGTAAGTGTTATTTCGCGCTGGTTTTCAGTGAGGTACCTACAGGTGCTATGTCAGGTTATTAAAACGATTGCAATAGCTAAAATTAGGAATCTTCGTTTTTTTTTCAATAGACTAGACCTTCCTAGATATAAGTCAATTAACTACATAATCTTCATGTTATGACTTCACGTGTTTATAACTCGCTGCTACAATATCTAGGTGACACCTTTTTGTAAACAATGTATGACATTATTTGTTACATAATATTTACTTCTAAAAGTAAAAGAAGTATGCAAGAATATAATAATAATAGTTATAAAATATGAAACTGCCTCATTAGCCAAGTGGTCCTGAGCGCGACTGCTAAGCTAGAGGTCCTGGGTTCGATTCCCAGGTCGAGCAAAAGTGTTATTGGGTTTTTCTATGAAATTCCCAGTAGCAGCTCGGAGTTAGGATGTGCCCGGTTAAAGGCAATAGGCTCGCCCCCTATTACATGGGACCTAAATATACCGGCAAACTGTGGGTGTACATTATTACGCCTCTGCCTAACCCTTCGGAGAATACAGGCGTGATGGTATGTATGTATGTATGTATAGAATATAATAATAGTTTCTGCCTATACCTGTGGTCGTGTATGTATTTATGTATATTTTTTCGATAATATATTTTGGTCCTAGCAGTCGCATTCCTTTAGTCCTTAGCTCCAGTCAGGTAAAATATGAATATTATATAATAAATAAATCAAGAGTCAATGTAAACTTTTTTATACCTGAAAATATAACAGCATATAGCATTTGCAAAATTTATAAATTTTTTGGAGCCTTTATAGATAGATTTCCATAGCCTAATTGATTTTTGTATTGTAAGAGATAAATATTTCAAAAGCTGTGAAGGTCGAGTTGCAGAACCGAATGTCGGTTCTAGAGTAAGTTCCTTTAAAAAAGCACTTTAGTATAATTTCCTTCACAAAATAATTTAAAATTAATTTTTTTTTGACTCGTTGTGGCCCTCTGACGAAATTCTGCAACTACTCAATAATTAAGACAAAAATTATTCATTGTAAATGAATAATTACAATTTATCTATAACGTGATAAACTGGTGTTTATTGTTGAAGAGCGTTGCCCCTGTCGATACGCGGGAGGCATCCACAAACAATTCTTAACGATTCTTTGTTCAAAAAGATAAAATTTTATTCTGTAGTTATTCTTAACCCTAACAACGGCTGTGCACTAGATTTTTATACTTTTTCTTATCCGCGAATCACAAATATTTTGACGAAGAGATTAAAAAAAATAACAAGAATAGGCACTTTCCAATCTTAAACCTAAAAATACTTTACATAACTACTATTTACTGCTATTCCTTATCTCGGAGCATTGGGGCCAAAATATCGCATTGAACTATATACCTCTGGAATCAATGAACAATAAATTAAGTTCAGTAGGTGTAAGTAACAGATTTGGCTATTTTCTAATAGCAATAAGATCTTGTTGGATTAAACCAATTTTTACGGGTATTATCGTGTTATATTGATATAACAAGCTTCTGCCCGCTGCTTCGCGCAAGTGTAGCTATATCAGGAGTAAAAATGAAAAAAAAAACTAACATTGATGATCTCTTCTTTGTATGGGCCTCTATACATCAAGGAGGTCAAGCTGTATCTCATGATTCGTTTAATTAATTGAGATAAGAAGTTCACCAGTTTTTAAGTTGGAGCATATACTTTCTTACAGTGATAATAAAATTAAAATCTATTCAGTAGTTTTTGCTCTAACCCGTAACAAACAGACAAACAGACAAGAATTTTAAATATCACATTTTCGGATTCAGAGACGTTTAAATACCATAACCCACGTGTTCTTTTTTTAATATCTTCAATGTACAGACACAGCTTTTTTACAATTTTATAATAGTAGAGATTAATGTCTGACGTTACGGCGTCTTTACAGCCTGCCCATAGATGCTATATAATTCAATAATATAACTCCATTAATGTTGGTTCTTTTCCATATTATTATGTCTAATATTCGCGTATGCCAGAAATCAGTATTAAATGGTAACAGCTTTGGCTCTGGCCTAATACTAGGAACCTAGGGACTGAAGAATCATGGGAATGAATGGCCAAAAATGCCACATGTACATAAAAGACCCTAATCTCGCCTGGCGGGAAGAAGTGAACCCTTTTTGTTCTTAAAAAAGGATAATAGGACTTAGGTACTACTTCCTTGAAAAACGTTGTAAGTGCAGGGTTTCTTATCGGTATAAAATGAGTTAGTTAACGTTCATATGTAACTAAGTGTTAGTAAACTTTGAACTGATAAATACACGTTTACTTAACCGTGAGGTTATCTTACTTTACCAGCATTCTAATATTCCTCCTCGTTATGCAGAGGTGTTATAATATAACCCCGGAATGTTTTACGTTCCATTTAATAGGGGGCGAGATTATTGGCATTAATCAGGCAAAAATTAACTGCCTCATTAGCCAGGTGGTCCTGAGCGCGACTGCTACGCTAGAGATCCTTGGCTCGATTCCCAGATCGAGCAAAGTGTTATTGGGTTTCCTATGAAATTCCCAGCAGCAGCTCGGAGTTTGGAATTTGTGCCCGGTTAATAGCAATAGGCTCGCCCCCTATTACATGGGACCTCAACATACCGGCGAACTGTAGGTGTACCTGCCTAACCCTTCGGCGAAAACAGGCGAGATAGTATGTTATGTTATAAGGCAAAAATCAAAACTTCGACTACTGACAATTTCATAGAAAAATCGTATACTTTGCTCAACCCGGAAATTCAACCCTTCGCTCACCAGCCGCACTTACTAGCGCCCTACGGGCTGCAGATTTCCAGTGGCATCCGAGGTTGATTTGGCTCGCACGTGTACAAGTCGAAACACACACCAAGGTTCTTCACGATAGACTCCGACGTACAGGTTGACTGTCAGTCAGAGCCTAAGAGGTAGGACCTCGTCTCGAAAAATATCTGACTTGCTAGTCAGTTATTTTCCTCTAATTTTACTTAATGGCAGTGACGAACCGCATCCTAATTGAGGAAGCCCACACGGAGAAAAAGGCTGTACAAATATTAGTTACGTGTGGGTATTGAGCACGCGACCCTTAGCGTAGCAGCCGATCGCAACACAACTACGCCTCTAAAGAAATCAGGGCTACATATGTGTTACTCTATTTACCAATAGGAGTACGCCCTCATCTTGGAAAGTTCTATAAGGAAATAAATAGTACTGATCTATCAACAACTTAAAAGGAGGAAAACTTTATTCAAAGCCTGGCGCCTGCTGCCGTTGCAAGAACGTTGCCTACTTTGGAAACATTAACTGCTCGTGCAGGTTTTCCAGCGACATTAATATATGGTTTAATCCCTGGCCGGAAACGAGAGTTCATCCCGACCGCCCTTTGGCCTCAATTAGCATGATATGAAAGCATGCAATATCTGTTTATGAATGAATTTTCCTAAGAAATAATTGTCGTCAATTAATTATTGTAACATCGACAAATAAAATTGATAAACCTCATGTTTATAACAATAAAACAACATTGTAGAATTGTGTGTTTTGCATGATTTTATCTAAGTATTGCCGGATGCAGTGCACGTGGTGGTATTTGATCGTTAATTGGAGAAATTATGGGTCATGTAATGTTGATTAAAATTTAAATGATGCGGTCCAAGGCTTCAAATCAGTGAGTTCTTGTTTACGGTTAGTTGCAACCCTTTGAAGATCTATAAAGAAGTGGGACTAGACGGAAAACTACTTAGGTACATTCTTTTTATTGCATGGACATTCATGCAGTTCGAACATTCGACGTTGCTATCGATCGAGACTGTTATAGTGGAGATTGTGATTTTAGAATAGAATAGAAACATTTTATTCAGACGAACAGACGGATACAAATACATAGATACACATACTACATACCATCACGCCTGTATTCCCCGAAGGGTTAGGCAGAGGCGTACTAATGTACACCCGCAGTTCGCCGGTATGTTTTAGGTCCCATGTAATAGGGGGCGAGCTATTGCCATTAACTGGGCACAAATTCCTAACTCCGAGCTGCTACTGGGAATTTCATAGAAAAACCCAATAACACTTTGCTCGACCTGGGAATCGAACCCGGGACCTCTAGCGTAGTAGTCGCGCTCAGGACAACTTGGCTGATAAGGCAGTTACAAATACATACATACACATCAAATTTTGATAGGTACATGTAACTAGGAAAAACAAAAGAAAGAACATTGTCGTCATGTCCGTACGAGTGGGTTACCAACTCAGCATGTGCTGGGTATCAAATGTCCAGCGCTAGTTTTCAGTTGGCACCCTTGCAGTGACGCATGGAAGCGGGATATACAGCACAATAATACTAGCCACAATAATCATGTCTGTGACATAAAAAGATCCAGAAATCTGCATTGTATGCATTGTATTTAAGTTTTTTTTAAAAACACACCTCTATTCTTGAAGAAAATTAGTTGTTTAATAGCCACATAATTTATTTGATAAGTACATTGTATTTGTATGTCCTTTAAATAAGTGCATACTGTCATTATATACCTTTCTCCAGAAAATATGCTAAAGTATTTTAAGTTTTCCACCGTCGAGTTTATTCTGAAAGATTAAACATGACAAAAATACTGCATCATTAGTGGTCACTAATGCGACTGCTACGCTAGAGATTATGGGTTCGATTCCTGGGTCAAACAAAGCGTTAAGTATTGGGTTTTTCTATCAAATTCTCAGTAACGGCTCGGAGTTCTTGGAACCTGGTCAATGGCAAATAGGCTCGCCCCCTAATACGTGGGAGAGCCATACTTAGGCACGAATGGGCCAGCTCGACCGGAGTGATACCACGGCCTCTCAGAAAACCGCCGTGAAACAACGCTCGCGTTGTGTTTCGCCGAGTGAGTGAGGTTACCGGAGGCCCAAACCCTTTAAAAAGGCGGGCAACGCACTTGTGACGCCTCTGGTGTTGTGGGTGTCCATGGGCGGCGGTTATCACTTACTATCAGGTGATCCATCTGCTCGTTTGCTTTGCGTATCCCATAAAAAATACACGGGATCTAAAACTACCAATGAATTGTGGTTATATAACAGCTCCTCTGTCTAATCCTTGGGAGAAAATAAGCGTGATGCATTTTTACTCCAGTCAGCCGAGATCCCTTCACTCTCGAATAAAATGTTGACTCTCAAAAAGGAAGCTTTAATTACTTGGTAATTGTAAAGACGATTGGTGAGGCCTATAATATTAATTTCGTATATCGTAATAACACAGGGAGCGTTGTACAGTTCGGGTTATCACCGAGATAGTGCGGGTCGGTCGCAGAAATATTCCTATTTGCACTTGGAAACTTAGAGGCGGCTTTTGGTGTCAAGAACAGTGATACGGGTGTTGGAAATAATTGTTTAGTACCTATAAAGGCTCACTACTAAATAGAAGACCATACTTAGGACCCTATTGTTTTTTAAGTGTTCTGCGTCAAAAACGGAACACATTTCGTACTCATTTAAATAAAACTATTTTTTAAGGATTTTAACGTGTCATATTGATATCAATATGACACGTTAAAATCCTTAAAAAATAGTCAATAATATTATTGACGTTACATAACATAACATAACATACCATCACGCCTGTATTCCCCGAAGAGTTAGGCAGAGGCGTACTAATGTATACGGAGTAATGGGTTCGGAGGGTCCCGTTTTTAGCCTTTGGGTACGGAGGGTCCCGTTTTTACTCTTTGGGTACGGAACCCTAAGAATCATTTAATAATCATTAATAATTCATAGTATGATAGGTAATTGAACTTGTAATTGACAACTGAAGTCACAAGATATATGACTTTTTTGTTCAGCAATGACTTGTTAATTATAATGACTATGATGTAAGAGAAATTATCGTAAGAGATAAACATTTTGATTATAAAACGGTAACTTAAAACATGGTAATGAACGACATTGAACTCTAAGTACCTAGCAGTGTTTAGGTATAGTAAATATGTTGAATGAAAAATAATAAAATTATCTGTCAAGGTAGGTATATAAATAAAAATTAATTGAAATGAAACTAGATACTTGTAACTGCCTCATTAGCCAAGTGGTCCTGAGCGCGACTGCTACGCTAGAGGTCCTGGGTTCGATTCCCAGGTCGAGCAAAGTGTTATTGGGTTTTTCTATGAAATTCCCAGTAGCAGCTCGGAGTTAGGAATTTATGCCCGGTTAATGGCAATAGGCTTGCCCCCTATTACATGAGACCTTAACATACCGGCGAACTGTGGGTGTACATTAGTATGCCTCTGCCTAAACCTTCGGGGAATACAGGCGTGATGGTATGTTACTATTACTATAGATACTTTTTACGGATCTTATCGCGTTGTATTGATATCATTTTTAATTCCCTACGTTTCGGATCATTTACAAACAGCATCTAGTTCACGGGCATACTGAGGTGTTGGACGTCTTAATTTTAAAAATTGTAACAGCTACCTTAAATATTTTTTAATTGTAAGCGATACGATTCACGAAGAATAATCTCACCGTGTACTTTGGTCTTGCAGTTTTAGGCTCGAATATAGATTTAATAGATTTTAATATTGGGTTTCAAGCAGCTGGGAGAAACCAGCCAGTCTTCTCTATTGAAAATTGGGTGATTTTGGACTCACGAATTTAAATGAAAATTAATTGACGCATGTATTCATCATTTGAAAATGCCTCGACAGATTTGGGTGTATTTTTGTTGTGTTCCTAATTTGTTAGAACAAGGTTTGTATTTAAGAATTTTTTTGATTGGCCAAGTCGGTAAAAACTTAGGTGTAGCTGCGCACGAGTCGCTCGAATGTTATATAAAAGATATATTATACTAGACTTGATGGTTAAACTAGGATTGACGACATGGGTTAAGCATGATCTATGATCGATGAAAGAGTTTTTTTTTTTGGACATTTTTACACAGCACCTACTTTTACACAGTCCCAAACTAAGCAGAGCTTGTACTATGGGTAATATACAACGGATAATATTTTTTTGTAAATACATACTTATAATACATAAGAAACACCCAGACGAACACAAACACTTATATTCATCACATACATTTTTGTGTCCTGTGGGAATCGAACCCACGAGCAGTCTGGTACTCGAACCACTAAACCACAGAGGTCGCCTGAAATATGTAAAGTATGACAGTATTGTGGCTGGTGAAACTCTATACCTAGGTCTAATAATTAACAAAATGTAAGTTGGCTGTAACTGTATGTTGAAGGAGAATATCGTGAAGGAAAACATTATTCAAACGCCATCGTTTTTCGAAGGCGAGTGAAGTCTGCCAACCCGCTGTTGGCCAACTTGGTGGACTATAGCCCAACCCCTTCCATTCTGGTAGGAGATCCATGTCCAAAGGTATGAACAACATAACGCTGTAAAGGATCTGGCACGTCAGAATTGATTAATATCAATATTACGGGATAATATCCGTAGAATAATTCCTAAGGAAACCAACTGCATTAAGCGTGAGTGGGAATTCATACCGGGTTCCATTTCCAAGGTCTAGAAAGACCTTACAGAGATTTTCAAATGAAGGAATACTCTGTAGTATCTTGCAGTTTTCTACTAAAACCTAAAACGACATATCGGCGAATTGAGCTTATAAAAATTAGTGGGTACACATTTATACATCTCTGTTAATCCTTTTGAAATACAGGCGTAATGGTATTAAATGGTATTAGTTTCTGGAGTTTCTGATTGAGGTTTTAAAATTAAGGAATTCTCAGTAGCATCTTGCAGTTTTCGGCGAATTATGAGCTTATAAAAATTAGGCATAGTTCTGCTCACGTCTTCAACGATATTAGCGTGGTGTTGTGTGAATAACTGATTGTGTTTAGCCCTTACTGAGATACCGATCAAAGTTCAATAGTACAATTAATTACTGGTACCTACTGATAATGGACAACATTTATTAAACAAATGTCAATTGTTATCATCTCTAAAATATTGACATTATTATAAATAATTAGTATTCGTTTTTACATCACAGTTAGCTAATTAACGTTAATGAACTTATATATTGTCAGCTACTAGCGCGGGTCCTGGGATCGTATCCCATTTCAAGCAGTGTTACTTGGCATTTCTTTGATTTTTTTAGCAGCTTGGAGTTTTTTGTGCGCAGTTAATGGCAATAGGCTGCTTTATTAATACTCTTAAGTAAAACCTGACGTTTTGGTTCCTGTACCTAAAGACGTGATGAGCTATGGACTCTGCACTCGATTCAGCAACTCAGCATCCGAAACGATTTACTTAAATGTATTGTATTGGATGAATTGTATTGGAGTCAGGAAGCAAACAAAATATGTTTTAAATAAAGTGGGAATAAACTTACCTCGGTCCTTTATGAAATTGAAGACAGCGCCATCTCTGGCGTACAGCAGGAACTATTTGAATCTTCGGGCCATACTGTCCACATCCGGTATACGAACTGAAATAAAAAAAATATTTTTAATCACAGACGCCATTTTATTTTGTTTATAAAATTTATCGGTTCACTTCACTCACCCTAATAAAAAAAGTTGCCATAATTTTGATTATTTTACAAACGTCTTGCACCAAGTCGGGATAGTCATAGCCCATAGCTGTAGGAACTCTCATAAGTAGTATTATTGTTGTGGAGTATCCAAGGTTGGTGACCCAAATTACCGCATTGCCAAATATACTGTTTCTTTCAAATATGTTCCAGTTTGAAGGAATTACCCTTAAAACTAGAACTTAGCATCATGTAATCTTGAGACTGGAATTAGCCAGTCTCAAGATGACAATACGCAAGTCATACTACTGGTGTTGCTTTCGTCGTTGCAACAGTTTCCACTTACCATCAGGGAGAGGTGTACAAATGTACACTAAGTACTGACTACCACAGTTTACCAGTATGCTTAGATCCTAGAAGCTAAGAGCACAAATCCAAACCCCGAGCTGCTACTAAGAATTTCTTAGAAACCCCAATAACACTTTTCGATCTAGAATTCAAACTCAGGAACTCTATCGTAGCAGCTAACGATCGATAAACTAATTAACGACTACTCTGTAATATTTCCATACCATGCATTGCGTCAAAACTTCCTGATTTTGAAGAAAAAAAATTGTTCCAACTTGATTTAACCTAACTTGTAAACTAGAAGCGTTCATTTTATTGATTTCTGAAGTATACGCGAATATTAGACATATTGAAATAAAACAACCTAACGGATTATATCGCGTTATATTAGTATATACAATACAATACAAATCCCGACGTTTCGGACCCTTTACAGCGTCCATGGTCACGGGAAGACTGCGATATAATCCGCGATATAATAATAATATAACGCGATATAATAATAATATATTTTTATTTTCAGGCAATTAACCCATAGAATTACAAATATTAGAATTACAAAATTAAATATAAAATTAATATATAAGTAGTAACACACATTTAACAATACAAATATAATTATTGCAGCACCTAGCCTCTCTATCAGATAGACGGTACGGAACAAAGTAGCGACAATATCGTTTCCACTCGCACTCACTCGTGTATAAAAGGAAACCTTTAATTTTTGTAAGAGCGCAAAGAAGTCATCAACTCTGTTCTCAGCGAACATGCCAGTCGCACTACACCGCCAGGGTAATTTGAGCATAACTCGAAACGCGTTGTTATATTGTACACGAAGGGTGTTGTAAGCACTCTTCGTGTATCTATACCAGAGCTGACTTGTGTAGAACGACTAAGTATAATCCGTAATATATCCGATATAATCCGTAAGGTTGTTTTATTTCAATAGCGTTCATTTTATATTTTAAAAACATACCAGCGACCTGTGGGTACACATCAATACATCTCTGCTAATCCCTTTGAAACACAGGCGTAGAACTAACCCATCAAGTGGCGTATTATAGACACAATGCAAAATCTAATAGTTCAGTTTCTGGAGGTCATTAAGGGCGTTACTATAAAAACTAACTCTATACCTACGTATAAAAATTGGGTTTTTTTATCTAATTTTTTATCTTTATTTTTATCTCTAGACTTTGACTTTAAACTGCCTCATTAGTCTAGTGGTCCTGAGCGCGACTGCTACGTTAGAGGTCCTGGGTTCGATTCCCAGGTCGAGCAAAGTGTTAGTGGGTTTTTCTATGAAATTCCCAGTAACAGCTCGGAGTTAGGAATTTGTGCCCGGTTAATGGCAATAGGCTCGCCCCCTGTTACATGGGACCTAAAACATACCGGCGAACTGTGGGTGTACATTAGTACGCCTCTGCCTAACCTTTCGGGAAATACAGGCGTGATGGTATGTTATGTTTATGTGTTAACTAGACTTTGCCCGCGGCATCGCTCGCCTGAAGCTATAGTAGAATTAGAAATGGATAACAAAAATAATTTAATAAAACCCAACAGTGATGATCTCTTCTCTGTATGGGCTTCTATACATCAGAGAGATCAAGCTGTATCTCGGGATCTGATTAATTAATTGTGATAAGAAGTTCACCAGTTTTTAAGTTGGAGCATATATTTTTTAACAGTGATAAAAAAATTAAAGTCCATTGAGTAGTTTTCACTCCAACCCGTAGCAAACATAGCTTTTTTACAATTTTATATTTATTATTATTACTAGCGGCCCGCCCCGGCTTCGCACGGGTGGAGAATCCCTAAGTTTACTTTCCCCGTCGAGTCTCCCGTGAACCCTATATGTTAGGGGTTGACAACATTTATCACAAAAAAATAGATAAGTAGCCGATTCTCAGACCTACTGAATATGCTTAAAAAATTTCATAAAAATCGGTCAAGCCGTTTCGGAGGAGTATGGTTACTAACACTGTGACACGAGAATTTGATGTATTAAGATTAGTAGAGACTTGGATACAGTCTTATATAAAACGTGATACACGGAAATTCGTATCAAAATAATACGAGTCATAAATCTCGGATACAGTGCAGGTCATAAAACGTGTATCGTTGAACTAATTCGGTGTGCAGTTTATTTTGCACGACACTGCAATATTATGTACATTCTCGGGAATTTACTGAGATTACTGCCACAAACCGGGTTCACTACAAATTTAAACTTTGACCTGTTATTATAAGAAAATTCCAATAAAAATTTGCTTGACCCAGCAATCAAATCAAGTCTTAGGTACTTTTAGTAGATGCACTTCCGACTATGGAGTCCTTTGAGATGAAAATGTTTCAATTTCACGTCTTACGTTATCTAATCGAATCGAATATAAAGAATCAACCCTTCAGGGATCTTATCAATTGTTTTTATATTATTTTTTTGACAGATTATAGCAAAAATTAATATCAGACGCGTCTAAATTTTAATTCGGCAATCATTCTATATTTTTCCATAAAAGAAACATTTTCTAAATTCACCATCTGAAAATGTGAAAGCTTTATTTAGCCTCCTTGAATATTAAGAGCTAAAACAATTCAAATTACAATAAAAGCATTCAAAATAACAAAACAATGGCAGCAATCCACACCAAACCATTCCAAAGATGGCGTCTCTTAAAATTTAACTTTAAAATTTTATGGCCTCGCAAAGGCATAATTTTTGATATATCGTCGACGATGTAAAGAATGCGTCGCATAATTATAAGGCTACGGTCTGTATGGGAGCAATGAATAACACAGCGGAGCGATAACATTGAACAATCCCGCTATCAGACTCGAAGGACCACGTTTTGGTTTGAGAATGCCGTGATTTTCACGTTTCGGAGACAGTGAATCCGCTCCGCTTAAGCTCATAGTTTCCCGCTTACAGTGTCACCTAATTTAAAATGTATGAGAATGGCCTCAACCAGTTATCCTGTTATTATTTATTGGCTGAAATCTAGGCACTTGGCCTCCTTCAAGCAGTCACTTGAGTTGAACTATTTTTTCTTCGTACAAATGACAATTTTGGAAGCTGCCAGTATAACGGAGATGCATTAGTATGAAAAATGAGTATTATTAAGAAGATTAAGAATTGAAAATTTTATACAACGGCTTTGTTATTTACTTGCAAATATCGTCAACTATGAATTTTGTTTATCAACTCAATTAAACTATGACACTGCATGCAGACAATACACGGCTTGAATCGATGGAAAAATCTGTGCGGAAATATCTATCGTAACTATACGATTTGCGGTTTGCTGTACCAACTAATACGATTTTTAGCCTTGTAACATGTTACATTACGCTTTAATTCATTATTTCGATCATTTATCAGGTTTACATTATTTCTTAATAGCTTCTGCTCGCGACTTTGCCTGCGTGGACTTCAGAATTGGGTCTGACCTAGATAAAAAGTAGGCCATGTGTAATTGCAGACTATATCTATCTCTGTGCCTAATTTTATCCAGATCCGTTCGGCCGTTCTGGCGTACAAGAGTAACAAACATCCATCGATCCATCCACACAAACTTTCGCATTTAGACAGAGAAAAAATAACTTTTTACAGATATTGGTTATTCTTTACGGCAGTCTCACGGATCACGGGTTGACTTCGGTTAACAAAAATATGTGTATTCTGTTAATAAAACACCTCATTAATAATAAAATCCTTATCAAGTTATTTGATTTATTTAATATCAAAATAACTTATTTGCGAAGCCAACCAACCAGTACGTTTCAACCAACAAACGATTACTTTAAAAAGCATTTTACAACGATTACTATTATTGAGTCTTCTAAATTTATGGACACAGGCTTTTACGTTGTGACATTTTCCATTACAAAGATTTTGCATTTTGAAAATGGTGAAAAAAGATTGCATAAATCGTAGTGCGGTTCCCGCTAGTAAATCGACGGAGCTCCCTGGCGACCGCCCAAATGGCCTGGTTGCATAACTCCATAGAAAAAGATGCACATAACATGTACACGACTGATGGAGCGCCGAAGTTTTGCGGCATGTCTTTGACGGTTCGAAGTATTGATTTTTATTTGTTGTACCACGACAAACAAACATACAGGCCGCCTAATAGTAAGGGGCAACCGCAATTAGACGCTAGCAACATCAGCGGTATCACTTGTTTTCATTTTGAGACCTCGATCGTCTTATTTTCCCAGTAATTTCACTGGCTAAATAAAGTTTCAACGGTATAATCAAGCTGGAACATTATTGCTCGGCAGAATATTGGGTAACGCAGTGGTACTAATTCAAAAAAACTTAGTTGTACCAAAAATATTAAATATAACATACTTATTATCTCGCCTGTTTCCAATTGGAGTAGGCTGAGACTATCGGTTGGGGTCATAAAGAATTTCATCTACATAGAGTACCTACCATAAGGCATTATACCCCTACCTATCATAAGGTACCCCTATAGACGAGGGGGACGGAGACGTCTATAGGGGTGTGAAAAAACCGTGCGATATTTAGATATATCCCGGCGCTTCTCCCGGCGAAACACCAGTTACTATTTGATAAAAAACATTAATTAAAAGTGTCCTTAAGAGGAACAGACTAATAATAATGTTCGTTACTTACATTTAAAATCTTTCGAGAGAAGTAGCTGTTTATCGAAGCGCAAAGGACCATCATTATTTTGTAGACCTGGAACACAGTCAAGTTTTTAAGTATCTATAAATAGAAGGAATACAAAATAACATAGGATAAGTGATACAAGATAGGCTATGACGGTTTTTTTTTGTTAATTTGTTAGTTATCAAATTGTATTGTATTGGGAGATTAAATTCTGTATATAAGGACCAGTAGCCACCTTTAAAAAAAAAAGTAATTATTCCTAGTATTATTATCTAAAAGTGCATATAACTTTTAGATAAAGGAATTACGTGAAAAAACTAAAAAATAAAAAAATAGGATATTCGTGTAAAATAAAATGAAACTAATGCCCGTTTTAAAATGTTAATATGAAATACATTAAATATTGAGTATAGGTACTTACTATTTTTATTTAATCCAACACTACGCAAATGTCAGCTGATCTGAAATCATACTTGAAAGAAACATATAATAATAATGTAAAGTAAAAGTAATGAGTATCTAGATCTTCTTATTTTAACAGATGAGCCATTTCTAAAAGTTCTTATACTATTTAATATTAATAATATTTTGATAGAATACCCTTAACAATTATATACAAAGTGGTAAATACCTACACTAATAATAAAGTATGTCGAATGTTATTATTTTAATATTTCTTACATAAAGGTTAATGTTACTATTTAGGATGTATCGTATGAGTCATGAGTGAGTGACGATTAAACCTATTCTATTTAATTAAGATGTGGTCCTTTATTAAATCAATAAATTATACAAATAAGTATGTACCTCTAGAAAATAAGAAAGAAAAGTAAGCGAAATACAATTCTAATTGATACCCAAAGAATTATCAGCCAATAATTCAAAGGGAATCTTTTAAAATTAAATTAAATTATTTCTAACATAAAAAGAAAACAAAACAAGTCATATAGAACCAGAAATCAATCTCACAAAAGGAACACAAAAATAAGAATACTACAATCGTTCTAGTATCCATCATGATCTATAATTATTTATGATCTACATCTAGTGCCAAACCCAGCTTCGACTTGACAGGCCAGACAATAGATAGACAAATAGGGAATCATAGATCGAATATGTAAATACAGCATAGTAGGCCTACGTACACAAGGACTAGAAAAAATCTAGACGCTAGACTTGCAAAAAGTTATTTCAAAACCATATGTATGTTAAATTATCTTAGCAAAAAATGTGTTAGTAATAGCCAAGCACAAAATTTATTACCATAAATCTTACTTGATATTTGTGGACCATTTATTGATAACTAGCTTTTTTAACAAATAATTATTAACTTCAACTTTGAATTACGTAATTTAGTTAATTCATACGTTTTTATTGATATTATCTTCATAATATTCAGTTACTATTGTAAGATGTACGTATGTAATTTGAATTTGATGTACATTATTAGTTAATTAAATGCCATTTAGCGTTTCAGTTTACACAACTTTTTAAAAGCATATAGTTCAGTTTGTACAGGACAACAAACGAACTCCCACAGTATTTTACGAACTTAAAAAGAAATTTCTTAAAGGATGGCATAAATGTCACTTTACGGTAATCGAATATCGCATTTTCTCAGACGATTATACAACAAAATGATGTCACGATCCCAGACTTTGATTAAGAGCCAATGTATATTGGGCGATTTTTGCGTAAAAAATCTAGATCTGTTTTAGTCTATATTTATGCCAAACTACATAATTGGCTCTCGAATAGCTAAGTCTAGACTCTATTTATCGGTCCGTTACAACCACAAGTGGACGTTATAGAGTCGTGAATGATGTTTGTGACCCATTTCTGGGCTATAATACGAACTTGGGATATGAATAAAACGAGCTGAATAGTACGCAGTACCTTTCGATATAAACGGGGACAGATACTTGGAGATTTGATATTAGTGCTTTGCATAATACTAAAGCACATTATTACCAGTATGCCAAACTGAGATAAAAATTATACGAAAGCCATTTTCTTAGTTGACGTAAAAATTTGCATTTATGACGAATTAATTTTCCAGCTTTTCCATATATAATATTATGTTGTATGTATAATGATTTCAAATAGAGTACTCTTCAATTCAATTCAGATAGTAGACGTTTATTGACATTCAATTAGTAGTAGTTATTATTACATTCGTGTAGAGGTATGCATAACTAATAAATAACGAATAAAAAACTTTTGTATTCTTCATACGTTTACTGGATTTTTAAAGTCATCTATGGTTTTATTTAAACTCAGACTGGAATTGGTTGGAAGATTTTATTTTTAAAACTGGCCATCTTTGAAAACTTTGCAAAGTTAGAACCAAGAGAAAGTTAGTTAAAATATTGTCGTTTGTGGAAAGGTGTTGAGCTAAATTATTTCACAGTTTTAGCTTTAGATCTTAGAGAAATACGCCATTTGATCATAGACTAAATTGATAATATAATTTTGTGTAAAAGTATTGTTTGGGCCTTTGAGGCGCCAAATGTGTGAAGTATTACTGTAACACCATAAACAAATGTCCTTAATTAAGAAGGATGATCGCAATTCTGAACTTTTAATCTGTATTTTTCCCATATTCCAATTTGTTTTTTCTGTAGCCCATCCCATATGTTGGCAGGCAGTGGCAGTATTTAGTGGTCTCCAATTAACTTTATTTATGAGTCCATCTACTTATCTATGTCTGTATCTCAGTGTGTTAATGTAATGATTTCCCCCAAGGCGTGTACTATGTGGTAATGTTTGCTAGTTTTCTTGTTTGTTCCTCTATCTATGTGTACCTCTATGTGCTATCGCGATGATTTCCCTCATGGCGTGTTCGTTGTCTGAGTCGTGGTGGTGGGGCGGGGGCCGCGGGTCGGCGGCTCGCGCCAGAATCTGCCGCACGACGTCGCGAGGCGGCGCCCCTAGCGGCGTCGGACGCGATGAGAGCCCCAGCTAGTTGAGAAAAAGATGTCAGAGTTTAGTCTTTTGGGCATGAATCTGAAGATTTTAATCAGTTTAGCATATCATATAGTTAGTTTATCACGTTCGCATAACTTACTCGCTTTCAGTTTGGAAGTGCGCAGTCGTTATCTGTTCTTCAGAGTAGCTGGTTCCTATTTTGTATAGATCGTTCTCTTTCAGAGTATACTATCTAGGTATTCCAATAATAAAAATCCAAGGTATTAAGGAGCCTTGGCTAATGTCTATGATTTGATGCGTTGTAAGCGCTCAGAGCCGTGTTGAAAACTCTAGGAAATCTGATCTGATGGTTTAAGTGCGTACCTTGGCTAATATTTGTGATTTGATGCGCTCTAAACGCGCAGGGTCCTGTTGAGAGTGCGCAGCGGTCGCTCGGCAGGGCGCCAGCGCGAGCGCCGCACACACGACGAGCCAGGCGCGCATCGGCGCCTAGCCGCGGCGCGCGTTTACCCCGCGCCATCGAAGCCGCGCCAACGCGACATCTCCGGGCCTGCGTAACAAAGGACCACAATAAGAAGAGCTCAAAAGTTCCTAATTAAGCGTTGCATGAGCTACACACAAAAATGGTGTTAATTAGCTTAAGTCATTACTAACTCAGTATGGTAGATATTCACTTCTTTTGTGTTACATAATCGTAGGTACTTATTAAGTAGATAAGTGATAATAAATCACTTAGGTAGGTATAAAGTGGTATGATAAAATTCACAAGATGTGAGATATGAGGTATGATATTGCCTTTTTTCTACCATACCTCATATTTGCTACATTATGTAACATTGGCGTCATTTAATTTTTTTATTCATGTACCTTAGAGGATGCTGTCCAGTTCGGATAGATTTAAAAGTCCTACTCTAATTATTATAAACGTGAAAGTTTGTGACGATTGATGGATGTTTGTTACTCTTTTACGCCAGAATTGTTGAACGGATCTGGATAAAATTTGGGACAGAGATAGATTATATTCTGGAATAACACATAGACTACTTTTACTCTGGTTGGACCTAAGTCACTTTCGCATTTATAATATCTTATAATTTATACTTAATTGTTAAAATTGTTAAAAGCTATGTCTGTACATTGAAGAGATTTAAAAAATAACAAGTGAGTTAGGGCATTTAAACGTCTCCGAATCCAAAAATTTGATTTTTAAAATTCTTGTCTGTTTGTCTGTTTGTTACGGGTTGGAGCAAAAACTACCGAATAGGTTGTAATTTTGTTCTTTTAGAAAGTATATGCTCCAACTTAAAAACTGGTGAACTTTTTATCTCAATTAATTAAATGGATCCGTTGATACAGCTTGACCCCTCTGATGTATAGAAGCCCATACAAATAAGAGATCATCACTGTTGGATTTTATTAAATTATTTATGGATTCAATTTCTAATCCGCGAAGCCGCGGGCAAAAGCTAGTTCTTGTATAAAGTTTAAGTACATACGGCTTGAACAGAAGGAAATATTTTTTGGTACAAATTGCCCACATATAATTGCTTAAGCTATTCTAAAACGAATCATAAAAAGGTAATGAGAAAGTTGCCAAACTTTACTGTTAGCTACAATCTACATTGTCAAACTGTACTTTTAAAATGTTACAAAGTAAAACGTTTGAAGAGAATCTCAACGTGAGCGGTATGCGACTTCATGCGACTAAGATCTGTGTGCACATAGCTTTGGCAGCGGAATATTTGCGTTGTCAACATCTTTAAACACTGCGATGGTGTTGCCAGATAGAAAATCATTAAACCGTTGAGATTTTTGCTTGCTGTTTGTTGAATTTTGTTCGAAAGGATTTCTAGAATTTTATATTTCATGTAAAATATTCGCCAGATGGTATTTGGAAAAGAGTTTCTTAAGATTGAAGAGATTGCTATTTGCTCAATTGACGCAGTAGTTGAGCAATTAGCTGCGCCAGGGGTCACAGGTTTGATCCCCGCATGGAGTACAATTACTCAAGTGACTCCTAGAGAGATTTTCATACATAAAAATGCCGGAGGTCCTAACTTTATCCCTTCCTAAATCTAGTTTGGCTATTTGGGTCTAACCTTAAAATACCGGTGTCTCCAAGATTTTGGTTTCTGTAGTTAAACAGTCAGACACTCCCTTTGAAGTCAGCCGGAACTGGTCTGACTGGCAGTGTTTTCCGAGGGTACTGGTCAGACTTCAACACTTCAGCATCTTTGAGAAAAAAAGAAAAAAAAAACATAAATTCTACAATAAATAAAAATATTATGAGGCAAAAACGACTGTCGCAAATGCAGGTGCTGAGCATGAGTGGGTTTGATTCACAGGTCGAGCAAAATAAAACAAACCTGGAGTTTTTAATCGCACTAGGTGGAGATAAATTTTACGTTTTTATATACAGAATAAATAGGAATTGATGTCTATTAGACAATTTTAAAATATATAAATTGATCTTCGGCCATATATGAAATAGGTTTGTGGCAACACAGCTTCTTCTTTTATATATAAAAAAATATATTAGGTATATAAAAATAAAATTCAATTGAGGAATGGTATGAAAACTTTTTTTGTTGAAAATCCGCAGGAAATATCTAAAATATTTTTCTATATTTCAAGAAGTGAGTTCAAGTTAAATTCAGTTATCCATCATTCCTAAGTATGACCGAAACCAAACACTAGCTCGATACCAAACTCCCTGGTTTACCAACAATTTGTTTATCTAGGTCAAACTCATCTTTTGATTACATTAGACTAATTGAAAAGTTAAACCATTTACTGTCAGTTAGCAAGTTTTAATGGCGGTATTAGTTAAGCATTCACTTTTGGAGTACCATGATTTTCAAAGCACTATTTTCTAATATAGAAAGAAAGATAGACATGTTTTTTTGTTTGAATAACGGTGCCGGACAAAACCATAACAAAAACTAAAAAAAAATGTATATTATGGCTAATCATTATTATGAAACATTTTTCGAATGTCGAATAGTAGTCGTATTTACAAAACGTCAAATTAAAGTCGTGTTACAGAATTATGTCGAGTTTGCACTGTAACACGACTTTAATGTTTAACTGTCTAGTGGCCCTATGCCCGATTGTTTCGCCACAAGTCCTGGGTTTAACTCCCAGGCCGAGCAAATTGTTATTCGAGCAGTGTGACATGTATGAAGTCCTATGTAATTTTTTTATTTTTATTAATTAAGTAGGTAATATTGCGAGTAACCGAGCACAAAACCCAATTCCGAGCTGCTACTGAGAATTTCATAGAAAAACTCAATAAGACTTTGCTCGACTTGCAAATCGAACCCAAAACCTTACGACCCCGTGCTTATGATTACACCCACGATGCAGTCAAGTAATACAACATTCAAGAATAAAATCGGTGTTCCCTGAACATGGGGTAATGAGATATGCACGTCATGATTATTACGTCACACGCCTATAACTTCAAGGTCACACAACACGTGGCACGTATAACAAGTTAATAAGCCGATTAACTTACCAAGTGAAGCGAGGTAAGCAGAGAATTAGGCCATCAGTTATGTTCGCTTGATTTATTGGTGCATTACATCAAGGGCAGGAAATAGGGATAGGGTGACACCCTACTAGGGCGTGGTCCAAGTTATAAGAGATCTAAAATAATCAACCCATTATTAATTCTACTGCTGGGCACGGGTCTCCTCTCAGAATGGAAGGGATTAGGCTATAGTCCACCACGCTGGCCTAATGCGGGTTGGCAGTCGCATGCCTGAGAGATTTTCTTTCTCAGCCGGTACACCAAACAAATTCATAAATACCTAGGTAGTAGATTAATGAATTGCTTAGGGCTTGTATACAAAACTGCGATGAGACGTCGCATTGTAAAAATCTACCAGATTGATTATTTTGATTTACAGATTTACGAATTTACGAGATTAATTATTAAATTACAAGATAGATACGGTTATTTTACTGAAGGAAAAATTCGACTCGCAGGCAGGATTCGAACCTGCGTCTTCTGGTTTGACACTCCAGACGCTATGACCACTAAGCAACCGCTTAGTGGTCATAGCGTAACCGCTGCGAGTCGAATTTTTCCTTCAGTAAAATAACTCTATAATCTTAGCATGAAAAATGCAAAAAAATCACAAAAAGAAAGATAGATACGGATCTACGAGATTAACTATTAAATTAAGAGATATATTTTTAATAAATCTGTGAGATTAATAATTATTACATTACGAAATTTATAGGAATCTACGAGATTAATTACTAAATAACGGGATAGATTTTTAATAAATATGTGAGATTAATTATTAAATTACGAGAGAGATACGAATCTACGAGATTAATTATTATATTACGGGATAGATTTTTAATAAATCTGTGAGGTTAATTATTAAATTATGAGATAGATACGAATCTACGAGATTAATTATTAATTACGAGATACATTTTTACGATGCGGAGTCGCATTGCAGTTTTATTTAAAAAGTCCTAAAGTGTATAAAGTCATAATGCTTAAATAAACCGTAAAGGAAAAAGCTATATTCGTATCGCTAATATCTTAATCCTTGCCCCATCGCCACCCTTTTTATGACGATCTCTCACGTAAAGTTTTACCTTGGTACTACGGTTTAACTCCAGTTAAAGGTCTCGTTACGATCCCGGCACTTTTTAGTGTTCTTACGGTACTTTTGGTACTATCGTCTGACCGAATGTGTCATGTAATATTTTTGTTTTATTGCTCAACTTGCTCTGTGTCGGGCGGCTTCGTTTGTTAGATGAATTGAATTCAATTGTGGAAGTTTTGGGTTATGATCATTTGGGAAAGGATGTGGTTTAAATATCTTGTAAAAGTGTTTATAATATTTTTAAAACGAAAATGGAGTTTTTATACTTAAATTACTGGGGCTATGAGTAACTAATTAACTGAGGTTTCAAGATGGCAACGTGCAGAACTGATCTGAATAAAATTTGGCACCAAGAGACATTATGGTCTGGAATAACATATACGCTACTTTTTATACAGGTTGGACCCGATTTTGAAGTCCGCATAGACCAAGTTACGGGCAGAAGCTAGTGATTATATAAATAGAACCGGGTCTCGATACGGGTCGGACAGGCCTTTCTTAACACAAATTTCGTAAAAGCTTTGAACTGTCAAAATGTAACTTTAAGTACCCTTTAAAGCCCTAAAGACCGCAATAAATCTGATAAAACAATAGGCACAGAGTTGACTGAAATACTAAAACGTTTTCACTGTTCAAAAATTAATTTCAGTTCTTCGAGACTTATTGCCACACTCAAAGACATCAATTAATATAAAGTTGTAAAGGTGAAGAAGTTATTAAATGATATTCTAAATGGGTCTTTGAAAGACATTTCAACTAAAAGACAATTTTTAGCGTCGGCGATTTCTAGCCTATGTATGACCTTTTGAACCATATTAATACATATAATATTGACCAATGAATGATGAATTATACAAGGGGTATTTTCATAAAAATAGAAGCCAAGATCTTTTGAATAATTATTTGTTTGTCTTTCTGTATATTTATATGCCCTCCACGCATTAACTAGGTATAATACTGCACGCAATTGGATTAGATTTTAACATTTAAGTATATTTGTTTTTAAAAGCAAAAGCAAGCAATGTGGGTCGCACATTACTAGTATTATTGTTAACCCGTCGTACTAAGTTAAATGATTGTGTTACGTACGAGTGGGTTCACGTCGGCAGTGCAATGAACCAGCAACCACATGATCGAAACTCCAACACCTTAGCTGCTATGCTACCGCCGCTTCATTCATTTTATTTTAATACACCACTTAGAATCCGGATTATAGTAAGTTAATTATTGTGGGACGCAAGCAAAATCGCAGGCAAAGATAGTTCTATTCAAAAATATCACAAGATTATAAGTGTTTTGTCATTAAAGAAAATCTGTTCGTGGCTGAAATCTAGGAATCACCTGCAACAGTTTTGAGAGGAAGCAGGGGGAGGGATTCACCCTTCTATCGTACTAGCCACCTCATCTGCAGGTGGTGGATTTTTATTGTCAAATATTTGTCGTTTTTTAAGAGGTTTTTAAGAATAAATAAATAAATATATTTTCACAGTTATTTTTTTCACCGCTTTTTTATTTGTAACAGATGTAAATCACTGTCTATAACAGTGATATCATAGTATTTTATTCGTTAACCCGCATTGTAATACTTCAACCAACATAGTTGATTGTTTTCCTTGCCTGATGCAGATGTTTGAAACTTTCCAACGACCCATCCAGATAAAAGTAGTTTGCACAAAGTGGTATTTTTGACCAAAATACCATACTGTAAAAAGTGTTTGACTGACATTCACGATAAGTTTGGAGTACCGGCTTAGCGATCGGCTTCTGGAACCAGGTGTTATGGATTCGATCCCCACACGGAGTAATTTTTTTTCCCAATAACATTCAATTCTATTGCTAATAGATTCCCAAAACGACAAAATATGCTTCAGTTAGTTACTTATATTATTCTTAATCATAATCAATAATTTCAATTCATTAAAAAAAATCCTTAAATTTCAAACAAACGCCAAAACGTTCCTAGCCAAGAATTTTCCAAAACATCCTACTAATATTTTAAACGTAAGTAAAAGTTTGTTACTCTTTCTCCCAAAAACTACTGTAGGTATGGATTTAAATTAAACTTTACAATAATGTAACTCTTAAATCAGAGTAACACAAAGGATATAATAATTCAAACATGCATGCGGGCAAAAGCTAGTGTAGTCTAAAATTGAACTTACCGTTTAGTGAAAATATGTTTTAAAGTCCAATAAACTATCTATTCCAAACTATTACACTACTATCTAATATTGAGCACCTCAGGACTTGCCTACGTCAGAGTGAATGATGAACTGAGAAGAAGCCTGTGAGGCTTCAAATATATACTCAGTCGTGCCTACACACTTACACCAAATTGTCTATAAATAGGGAGATCTCGCCTGTAAGCAAAGATTACTTACAAACGTTTCTGGAAGTGGCTTCCAAACATGTTATGTAGATATCTAATTGTCTTTTTCAATGAAATCACTCGGAAACTATGTATTTTATTTAAGGTAAAATTATGGTTAAAGTTCAGAGAATTAATATTTTTTTTATGCGAAATAGGGGGTAAACGAGCAGACGGATCGCCTGATGGTAAACGATTACCGCCGCTCATAGACACCCGCTACACTAGAGGAGTCGCGAGTGCATTGCATTCCGGCCTTTCAAAAGGGTTTGAGCCTCCTCCGGTATCCTCACTCACTCACTCACACTATTACTCCGATTGAGCCGGCCCTTTAGTGGCGAAACGGTTAAAAACAAAATTTGCAAAACAGACAAAATAAAGATTGACAGATTACTAATATAAATTTGTTTTTTACAATTTTTAATTGCAACACCTTCTTTTAGGTAAAATTAGACTTTAAAGGGTTTACAATGTCACCCTCGTCTGGTTTAAAAAGGTACAGCCCAATATTACTAACTACGCCTGAGTCGCAGATTCATACTTGTTCCATCTAGAACGATTATATCTTCGACATGAGTATTATAACGTGGGCGATGCTTATTAAAAGTCCCGATACCTCCAACATTTCAGTGATATATTTAGCCTATGTATATAAAAAACTAGAGATCGAGGCTTTCTTTATGTAATGGAAAGTTCTTAATACTTGATAAAATTAATTAAGTATGTACAACGAGTGACTGAATAAGCGCAAGAACTTTAAACACATCAATTTGAATATCGAGTTTAGTTTAGTGGTTTGAGTACTGGACCATGAGGTCGTGGGTTCGATTCCCACAGGACACAAATATATTTTTCTATGATAACCAACCAACCAAAATTAAAAATAATTAATTATATTATTATGGTGGTTGGGCTAGATCTGGGTGCTTATGTAAGTATATGTGTAAATTTAATTTCTTTGCAAACGGCAAAAATCATAAAAAGGAATTCCTTCTTTTTCAAAAAAGTAGTTTTTTTTACTAACTAGCACATAATTAAGAGGTTTCTGATTGTTGTCATTTGTGTATTATGGATTTTTTTTTAAACAGTTGCCCCACACGACGATTTAGTGATGTATCGTATGTACCTTTACAAACATAAATTTTCAAATATACAAACGCCCAGACCCGGAACAGCTATCTGTAGATCATATAAATATTTGCTCCGTGTGGGGATCGAACCCACAACACGCGGCGCAGAAGATGATCGCTTAGCCACAACGCTAAACTTCTAACAAATCATTTTTTACGTTTCTTATGTTCTATACATGCTACGAAAGCTAGAAAATGAGACTCCATACCAATGAACCAGTTCAGAAAGCGCCATAAGTCATATTTTGCAATTTAACTTGAAATATTTATTATTATAAGTTTTGCGAGAAGTAGGTCGGCCATATTGGAGCGAAATGTCAAACATTATTGTTTTATTGATAACTGGCTATAAACTAAGATTATGTGAGCTGAAACCTCGGTAGAACTATCTTTTTGGTCTGATAGTTAAACTTCTCTTTGACCGCTGCATTATAGGTTAATAAACATGTTCTGTACTAGTTAAAAAGGCGGAGGTACTTAATTCGTCTATATTTTATGAACCGGAGGGACGCAGGTTCAAGCCTTTTTTATGGCATAGGCACAAACGAACAGACGGATCGCCTGATGGTAAGCGATACCGCCGCCCATGGACACTCGCAACAATAGAGGGGGGACCCCTCTAGTGTTGCGAGTGCGAAGCGTGTTGCCGGCCTTTTAAAAGGGCTAGGGCCTTCGGTATCCTCACTCACTCGGCGAAACACATCGTAAGCTGTAAGCAGAATATTTCTTCCATTTTTTTTATTCCTGAATGACTTACGGTTGACCGTCAGTTCGCCCGATGTTAAGTGACGCTGCGACCTACGATGTAGCGCGCTTGTCTAGAGAAACCGATTCACTGATGATTTTGCAAAGACAGTTCATATTTTCATCTATATTATATTTATGTATATAGGTAGTTCGTACCTGAGAAATAGCTCTACTGATTTGAATTATTTGCCGTAAAAAACTTCTTGAATCGTCTGCTACCTGGACGGGACGCAGAGTCTGACTTAAACCGATTAAAACACTTGCCTTATAGATAAGGTCATGGGATTCTCATTCGATACAATCGTAATGAGAAAAGCGAAATAAAAGAGCGTAGGTACTCTCTTTAAAAAGGACGGTAACGCACTTGTGACTCTTCTTGTGTTGATATACACGGTCATCAGGGTATCCCTTGCTCGTTAACCCCCCATACCATAACAAGGCTGTGATCTAATGTTAGTTAAAGTCAAAACTACAACTTTGTATGGAAAAGAGTAAATGTTTTCGTTTGTCTTCAGTAATATTTTAAATGCAAGTGATGTTCCAAATTTATGTAATTTTATTCACAGTTAGTATTTATTTTTAGGTAGTAAGAATAATAGTAAAAAAATTTGATGTATTTTCAAGCAGAGTCATACTGAAAGCCTAGTGTTGAGAACTCATTAAAGTGAAACGTATCGCACGCCCACACTGCGTGTGCCCACGGGAGCAAATAACGTTAAGATCTACTATCATCAGACGCCTTACCACAATGTGTTATTAAAATCGAGAGAGAGAGATGCCGCTCTACACCTAAAATAACGCCATCTCTTTCACACAACCCGAAAATGATCGAAGTACACGTTTTTGTATGGCCTTAGAGGATTAAAACGGATAATTTTCTTGTGCGATATTCACACCTGTTAGATTAAGTAATTGAGTTTCATTTCGTATGTACTATTTTTAGTTTTTTACTGCCTCGTTAGTCTAGTGGTCCCAAGTGCGACTGCTACGCTAGAGGTCCTGGGTTCAAGTCCCAGGTCGAACAAAGTGTTATTGGGTTTTTCTAGGAAATTCTCGGTAGCAGCTCGGAGTTTGGAAATTGTGCCCGGTTAATGGCAATAGGCTCGCCCCCTATTACATGGGACCTAAACATCATCATGGGCGAACTGTGGGTGTTCATTAGTACGCCTCTGCCTAACCCTTCGGGGAATGCAGGCGTGATGGTATGTTGTTTTTAGTTTAATGCCTCATAAGTTTAGTAGTCTATGTGCTACGCGAGAGGTCCCGGGTTCCATTCTCAATTCGAGCAAAGAGATTTTATATAATTCTCAGTAGCAACTCGGTGGTACTTGAAAGCTTGCCCTGTATTACATGGGACCTAAACATACCGCCGAACTGTGGGTGTACATTAGTACGCCTCTACCGAACCCTTCGGGGAATATGGGCGTATCAAGTTTTCTCTAGAGCAGTAAGCTATAGAGAAGACTGATCAAAGTGCCAGAGAGAGATAAAATTATAACAAGAAGATAGTAAGAGCACCCCCTTAATTGCCTCAGCCAATATTGGAATACTTGGCATCGACATATCGAATCAACTCCAGTTCCGCGGACATTTAGAGGTTAAGGCTAAGTTAGCCTCAAAGAAGCTTGGCGTGCTTAACAGATCGAGACAGTATTTCACTCCGGCCCACCGCCTATTACTTTATAAGGCGCAGGTCCGGCCTCATATGGAATACTGTTCTCATCTCTGGGCAGGAGCACCCGAGTACCAGCTTCTCCCTCTGGACCGCATCCAACGAAGAGCGATTCGAATCGTCGACTGCCAAGTTATTTCAAACCGGCTTGACCCCTTGGCGCTGCGTAGAGATGTGGCCTCGCTTTGCATCCTCTATCGCCTATACTATGGGGAGTGCTCCGAGGAATTGTTCGGATTGATCCCTGCAGCCTCTTTTCGCCATCGTTCTACGCGACAACAGTTCCATCCCCATCATCTTGATGGCTGGCAGTCCACAACTGTGCGTTTCTCTAGAAACTTTCTGCCTCGCACAACAAAACTGTGGAATGAACTGTCGCCTGCAGTATTTCCGGACCATTACGACCTTCAAACCTTCAAGAAAAGAGCGTACTCCCTTTTAAAAGGCCGGCAGCGCACTTGTGACTCCTCTGGTGTTGCAGGTGTCCATGGGCGGCGGTGATCGCTTACCATCAGGCGATCCGTCTGCTCGTTTGCCTGCTATCACATAAAAAAAAAAAAAAATAGTAATTTCAATATGAACCTTAATAATGTTTATGTTTTACAAATATTAAATACTAGCTTCTGTCCGCGGCTTCGCTCACTTGAAGCTCTAAAACCAACAGTGATGATCTCTCCTTTGTATGGGTCTCTATACATTAGAGAGGTCAAGCTGTATCTCAGGTTACGTTTAATTATTTGAGAATGAGATACTTCTTGTATACCAGTTTTTAATTTGGAGCACATACTTTCTAACAATGATAACAAAATTAAAATCTATTCAGTAGATTTTCCGCCAACCCGTAACAAACAGAAAAACAGACAAGAATAAAAAAAAAAACACATTTTTGGGATCGGAGACGTTTATATACCCAACCCACTTGATTTTTTTTAAATATCTCAATGCACAGACAGCTCTTTTACAATTTTATAATAGTAGAGAAGAAGTTATCTAAACAAAATCTAGAAATAAAACTAAAATTCTCTTCCACAAACATTTTACCATAACATTTGTAGTAGTTTTGTAGTAGTTACATATTAGGTAACTACAACAAAACTCTTGCTTACATTAATATAACATTGTCCAAAAAGCCAAACAAAACTAGAATATGATTTACAACACAATAACGCTGAATCAGTTCGGTGCACGGGAATCGAACTCGGGACGTTATTCATGGAGTGGAAAGTTTCGACTCAAAAGTGGGGCAATGAGAGTTCGATAACTTTGCGTTTAGTTTAAAAAATGTGAGCTTATTTGGGGATGGAATTTCATTTGGAGGATAAAATATTGCAATGGATTAGGAAGGTTTGTCCAAAAATGTTACTTAATCGAAATTATAAGTCTAAAATGAGATAACTGCCTCATTAGCCAAGTGGTCTTGAGCGCGACTGCTGCGCTAGTGGTCCTGGGTTCGATTCCCAGGTCGAGCAAAGCGTTATTGAGTTTTTATATGAAATTCCCGGTAGCAGCTCGGAGTTAGGAATTTGTGGCCGGTTAATGGCAATAGGTTCGCCCCCTATTACATGGGACCTAAACATACTAGCGAACTGTGGTTGCATTATACATTAGTACGCCTCTGCCTATCCCTTCGGGGAATACAGGCATGATGGTATGTTATGTTAAAAGAAGATATAATAAATATTATTGGGTTTTTTATTTGATTATTGAGTTTGAATTTGATTTGGAGATTTTTTCAACTTATGGAAATGTTAATGGCAATAGACTTGCTCTTTATTACCTTATTTTTTATGGGACAGTGTGTGGGGCAAACGAGCTAACTGATCACTTGAAGGTAAGCGATCACCACCCCTATGGACACCCGTAGTGTCAGAGGACTCAGAAGTACGTTGTCGGCCTTTTAAAAGGGTTTAAGTCTCCGGTATCCTTACTCACTTGGCGGAACACAACGTAATTGTTTCACGCCCGTTTTCTGTTAGGACGTGGTAACACTTTGGCGAGCCAGCCAACATAATCAACCCACTATCTTGTCCCACAGCTGGGCACGGGTCTCCTCTCAGAATAAGAGGGATTAGGTTATAGTCCACCACACTGACAAATACGGGTTCGCAGACTTCACACGCCGTCGAGAAAATCGGTCAGGCATGCAGGTTTCCTCACGATGTTTTCCTTCACCGTTTAAGCGTATGATAATTAATTTTTATTACGTACGTTGCTACGGACAGTTTTCATTCCTTATGTGTCCTCAGTATGTCATAATGTCCCTCAGCTCTATAGTGTTCCTAAAGGGAAAGTTTGTGTACAATTATTTACCCAACAACTTTATGAATAGGCTTTTTGGAACACAAGTAATAGTGTAGATATTTTGTCTTACAATGATGGAGAGATCTTATATATTCTGTAGTTCCCCCTTGAAACTGTAACTGCCCCTTGTAACTGCCTCATTAGCCAAGTGGTCCTGAGCGCGACTGCTACGCTAGAAGTCCTGGGTTCGATTCCCAGGTCGAGCAAATTGTTATTGGGTTTTTCTATGAAATTCCCAGTAGCAGCTCGGAGTTAGGAGTTTGTGCCCGGTTAATGGCAATAGGCTCGCCCGCTATTACATGGGACCTAAACATACCGGCGAACTGTGGGTGTACATTAGTACGCCTCTGCTTAAGCCTTCGGGGAATACAGGCGTTATGGTGTGTGTAGTTCCCCCTTGTAAGTACTAGGATGATATACTGTTATTTTAGTTTGGAACCTAACTTCATTGGTCGGGTCACCTCCTCCTCTAAAATGGCGAGGGGGGTGATGGCCGATCCGTGCGTTATAAAAGTACTACCTAGTAGTCTATATTGAATAAATGATTTTGACTTTGACTTTTAACTTTGACTAACTCTTGGACAGCTTTCTTTTATATTCCTGATAGGCATAGGTACGCTTGATCGCCTGTAGCTCATAGTTTGCCTGATGTTAAGCGACACTGCGATCTATGTTGCAGCGCGCTTGACTAGAAAAAACCGGTTCACTCGTGATTTAAAGACACCTAGATTATGTCTGTCGGACAAGAACCACTCAGGAAGTGCATTCCACAGTTCAACGGTACATATGACAAAAGTGGTTTTTTGCATTTTTCATGCTAAGATTATAAAGTTATTTTAGTTTACTGAAGGAAAAATTCGACTCGCAGGCAGGATTCGAACCTGCGTCTTTTGGCTAGGTACACCAGACGCTATGACCTCTAAGCCACCGCGAGTCCCACCTGCCATGTCGTAGTTTGCCTTCACATTCTGACCTCACGTCGTAAAGGTGACGTCAGTAACATCTATTGAAAGGCAAGTTACTTTGCCTCTCAACCGACATGACTAACCTTACGGTTAGTTCTATGTCGTACGATGTACTACCATTCCGAGTGAAATGTTATTGAAGTTTTCTATGAAATTATAAAAACCATCCTATCTAAAACACAATCAATTTCCAACCCATTAGTAATTTTATCAGTACCAAACCTCCAAACAAATGACAATGATCTTAAACAAATACCATTAAGATTCAAAATGAACCCAACCTTCCAAGTTAAAACAAATACAAACTAAATAAACCATAGCCAATAAACAAAATACACTCCATTATAACTTGGAACTAAGACATCCATTATTGAAGATAAAAGTCAAATGGTTTTGTGTTTTTTTGTTTCAAGTTTCAACCTCCAGAAGTTTGAAGGGTGGAACTTTAAAAGAAAGATAATTGGCGTTGTGATTATGATCATAAAAAACCCTTACACAGAATACAGGCGTAAAGGTATGTTCATTTAATTAGCGTTAAGCCCTTTAAATACAAATTTGGATATGAAAAATGGTTATATCAATATTTTAGAAGCAAAAATAATAATGTTGCATGCCGCAAAACCATCAATATACATTGTGTTAAATACTGCTTCCTCTAATAACAACCCATTCTGCTAACTTACATTTCCCACAACACATGCATAAACAACAACTAATGGGGTAACCACGAGATTTTCACCCCATAATTGTGAAGGGTGACTCTAACTGCAATTGTAAACGTTACATTTACGTATGTGCATTTAGCGTTTGGCGGATAGAGGCGTGATAATGTTTTATATTATGTTTTGAGTGCGACAGTCAAATTTACGTGTTTAAAAAGTTATTTATTTATTGGTCGGCGTGGAACGGGATATCCTGAGTTCGAGTCCAAAATCACGTAGTTTTTTTTCAATTAACATAACATACCATCACGCCTGTATTCCCCGAAGGATTAGGCAGAGGTGTACTAAGGCACACCCACAGTTCGCCGATATGTTTAGGTCCCATGTAATAGGGGGCGAGCCTATTGCCATTAACCGGGCACAAATTCCAAACTCCGAGCTGCTACTGAGAATTTCATAGAAAAACCCAATAACACTTTGCTCGACCTGGGAATCGAACCCAAGACCACTACCGTAGCGGTCGCACTTGAAACTACTAGACTAAGGAGGCAGTTTTTTCAATTATTATTTATTTAATTATTAAATTTGAAAGGTACATGTTAAAACTTAATTGGTGCTATATACTCGTCGTCAGTACGCTCAGCTAGCACGAGCCGCAGTGACTAATATAATTATTCATATTCATATTCTTTATTGCATACCATAATGTACAATAATAATTATCGTCGCTAATGATTGGTAGACCAGATTGGAGAAGACTAGCTAGGGACAGACACAACTGGAGGAAGCTGGGGGATGCCCACGACAAAGAGGCGACTTCCACAAATTAATGCATGATGATAATAATTATAATAAATCAAATCAATTTAATTCAACATATACTTTAAGCAATTAAATAATATAATATAGTAAAATAACATACCATCACGCCTGTATTCCCCGAAGGGTTAGGCAGAGGCGTACTAATGTACACCCACAGTTCGCAGGTATGTTTAGGTCCCATGTAATAGGGGGCGAGCCTATTGCCATTACCGGGTACAATTTCCTAACTCCGAGCTGCTACTGGGAATTTCATAGAAAAACCCAATAACACTTTGCTCGACCTGGGAATCGAACCCACGACCTCTAGCGTAGCAGTCACGGTCAGGACCACTTGGCTATTGAGGCAGTTAATATAGTAAAATAGATGAATAATAATGTATAATCAATGCATAATTGTGGTAGAATAAAGGCTATTTTGATTTTAGTAATGATTGGTCATACGTAAGATATTAAAAGTCAAAATAACCTATAGCCTACTAGGTAGAATTTTTTGAACGTCATTTTTAAATTATAGACAGCCCCCAAAATGCCAGCCCTTCACCCCTTCCTAGTGTCTTCGCTGGAACGAAGATACAGAGCAACAAACTCCCCAGCAACACTATTTGTTTCTAGTTTTTTATATCCAAAATGAAGTATATTATCAAATCCACGCTACCAAACATAATTCCATCTCTGCATCAAAGAAATAAACCACGGAAAATTTGTATGGACCATTGTGAAAGAATTTCCTATTAAAATTTATAAAGTTGATGCCAAATTCTGTAGATTAATGTTTTTACTGCAGCCGAGAGAACGGTTGCTATTCTTGGTTGTGCTATTATAATGATATATGGCTCTTTTTAGACAAATAGGCTATGAAGTGGGCTGTCCTTAGAGTTATGGCTAGGCAATAAAGGGCGAACCTAAGTCATTACAACTGACGGTTTTAGTGGTGTTTAAAATGATTGGAAAGTTTGTTGAATGAGGCATTTTTATGTGCGTATGGGTTGGTTTGAGTTTAATAGCGAAATACAATACACTCACGCCTTTTCCCACAGGGCTAGGCAGAAACTATAGTTCGCCACATGCAATGCATTCTTCTTCCACATTAAATATTCATACACACGCGCCAATTGCTAGTACTTACGCACTTAGTTAAACAACCATTGACTGATCTCAGAAACTATAGGATTCTCAGATAGGTTCCCTATTGATTATAGACCCATTAACGTGGAAAGAATTGCGCCATAAGCTCGACTACTACGCTTGTGGTTCGATTCCCAGGTCGAGTAGTTTTATAGGTTTTTTTATAAAATTCTCTCTAGCAGCTCAGAGTTTGGATTTGTGCCTAGTTTTTTATATCATAGGGGGGCAAACGAGCAGATGGATCGCCTGATGGTAAGCGATACCACCGCCCTTGGACACCCGCGACCCCAAAGGAGTCGCAAGTGCGTTGTCGGCCTTTTAAAAGGGTTTGGGCCTCCAGTATCCTCACTCACACGGCGAAACACAACGTAAGCGTTGTTTCACGCCGGTTTTGTCCGTGTCTCAGTCCGTGGAATGGATGACACTCTATATGTCAGCCAGACCGAGCTGCGCGTGACCGGAGCTATAGTAAAATATTCATGTGTTGTTTAATTTACTCAAGAATCCTGCGGACCAAATTTCCATTACAAACGTAGTACCAAAATAAATCAAAATTCAAATACAATTTAATCAAAGTGTGCTATTATTCGGATTCCGATACAGTTCATCTAGGTTCCTGCTCTACCATTTTCATCCAAAATATTTCACTGGAAAGAAAGAAAGCGTATGCAATTCTTGATAATTTGGCCAAGATTAGAACGATTCTCCAGTCGTATATTTCCAGTGAAATAGTAGTAGATGAAATGGATACAGTAGAAACCTAGATGAACGGTATTTCAATCCGATTAATAACATAATTTGATAATATTGTTTGAATTACAATTTATTTTGGTATTAGGTTTGTGCGGGCAAATCAAGGTCCGCACTACCTTTAATATATCTGGGTATTAGACGTCACATATATTTTTTTCACTTCTATACCTAATTTGACCATTATTACCATAACAAAGCCTACGTTTAGGTACCAGTGCCACAATAGCCCGGATATTGTATGGAAACGATATTCATTCACGGAAATAGGACGGTTCCATCTGTTTGTTAGAAAATTATTGCGTAATTATTCTTAGTGATTATAATGTTTTATTTGCTAACTTTTGTCGTGGGTGAGATTACGTAATAGTTGGCCGAACATAAACATATATAACATCACGCTTGTATTCCCCGAAGGGTTAGACAGAGTTGTACTAATATTGTCTCACAACTCGTCGGTGTTATTAAGAATTTCATAAAAACCATTTACGGCGGGGGCTGCATATTATAATTCTACAACACCAAGATTTTACACTACCTACATTTTGATTGAAATTCAGAGCAGAAATGGGAACGGCAGCCCTGACAGATTTTCTTGTATGTAAGTGAATAGGTAGGTAGTCATTTAGTCGGGGGGTTTGAACATGTTATTTAATATTTTTTTCCATAGTTTTCAACGTAGGTTTTTTTCATGTCTTTTTAATTTGTGTTGGTTTGAAAGGTGATTTGATTGAGTGTTTCTAGCTATGATTTAAGAAAATGTCAGCAGCCGTTCGATTTTGATATGACAACTTATTTTTTGTAATCCAAACTCAATTTTATGGTACATTTTCAGTAAGTAATTTTTCTTTCCTATTTATTTAAATCAAATCAAATGTTTTTTATTTCAAATAAGCTTTTACAAGCGTTTATGAAAAGTTGGTTATGATTCTATTTGCACGGTTCCAAAAGGTTGATCCTATGGAGAAGAATCCGGCAAGAAACTAACAAGAAAAAAAAATGTTTTCTTAATTCACTGCGAGGGTCAGCGATGCTGAACATGTGTATAAGTACATTAATAAACTTATGTGCCATTCCTACATCTTCCATTACACTATGTAGCAAAAATATTTGCAAACTTTTTTGTGACATCGCTAGAATCTTTATATTAAAGAAAATGCAACTTATATTAAAAGCCACAAGGTTGAAATTAAATTGACGTTATTTACTTTCAGATCAAATGGTAGAAGATGAAGATATCGTATTTATATTATATACGATAGATTCTGCTCGCGACTTCGTCCGCGTAGCGTGATGATATATAGCCTATAGCCTTCCTCAATAAATGGGCTATCTAACACTGAAAGATTTTTTCAAATCGGACCTGTAGTTCCTGAGATTAGCGCGTTCAAGCAAACAAATAAACAAACAAACAAACAAACAAACAAACTCTTCAGCTTTATATATTAGTATAGATTGATGTATTTGTTTAATATAATAGTTGGCAAAGATTTTACTCGTCAAGCGTTCCTAATTTTCGTTATTTATGAAGATTATACTAGATTCTGTTTATCCTAGGAATTTATGGAAGTTTTCCAATAGGAAAACATCTGAAATAAAGGGCACGCGTGCCCTTTAGGTATAATTGGGTGCACGATTGGAATAAAATATCGCGAATTTCCTATGAAAATGCTATCTGAGAGTACTTAATGGAAGATATATTGTGTATTTTGTTATGCTGACCTTCGATACAGTCGTTGTCCATACATAATTACTTCCTTGTACATGTGACATGTATGTCAACGAATGAGGTCGGCCGAAGCTGATTTCTATCGCTTTTCTACACTACATAATATTATAAAGAGGAAAGATTTGTTTATTTGTTTGTATTGAATAGGCACCGAAACTACTGGACCGATTTGAAAAATATTTTACCACTAGCTTCCGCCCGCAACTTCGTCCACGTGGAATAGTTACATAGTCTTAGCGTGATGATATATAGCCTTCCTCAATAAATGCGCTATCTAACAATGAAAGAATTTTTCAAATTGGACCAGTAGTTCCTGAGATTAGCGCGTTCAAGCAAACAAACAAACTAACTCTTCAGCTTTATATATTAGTAATACTAGCTTTTGCCCGCGACTTCGTCCGCGTAGCGTGATGATATATAGCCTATAGCCTTCCTCAATAAATGGGCTATCTAAAACTGAAAGAAACCAGTAGTTCCTGAGATATATAGAAGTATAGATTAGAAGCCGACATTATCCCTGATGCCTCATTATCCTGAAGCCGGGCCGGGCAGCTAGTCAATGTAGTAGTCAATATACATTACGCATGGGCGACAATGACTGACAGCCAGGTGTCTCATAGGCTCGTTTTCCAACTAGGCTAGACTAGACTTTACTAGCTTTAGCCGAGCTTTTATTCAGGTAATACTAATGGTATAGCTATAAATAAATAAAAAATGGTTGAGTATTAACAGTTCTGTGTCATGTAAATTACGATTAGATTAGAGAGGGCATAGTGGAATTTAATAATTCTAATCACAGTTGAAGCTGCTCGACTAAGGAAGTACCTCTTTGCAGAAAATCGTAACCAAATCACATAGCTCCATGCTTTGTTGTGTTTCTTATGGTGTGCAAGGTCGCCAGAGCTCTACAAGGAAGCTTTGTGTTGGTAATGGGGGTGACCGGTGATGTTTAAGCATCACAATTACCGTCTCCTATGCTAACTATTCCTCCTTAATCTTTACCCCACCCTCTCAAAAAGGGCGAGAAAAGATTTTTACAGGGTCGGCAACGCGCAAATGATACCGCTGGCAACACCAGGGGTATCATTTGCGCGTTGCCGACCCTGCAAGCATCCATAGGCTACGGTAATTGCTTACAATCAGGTCGGCCGTATGGTTGTTTCCCAACTCAGAGGTATTAAAAAAAAAATTAAGAATAATTATTGTATTTAGGCTTGATTTTATCGATTGTATATCTATACTAATATATTATACAGCTGACTGCCTCGTTAGTCTAGTGGTTTCAAGTGCGACCGCTACGCTAGAGGTCTTGGGTTCGATTCCCAGGTCGAGCAAAGTGTTATTGGGTTTTTCTATGAAATTCTCAGTAGCAGCTCGGAGTTTGGAATATGTGCCCGGTTAATGGCAATAGGCTCGCCCCCTATTACATGGGACCTAAACATACCGGCGAACTGTGGGTGTACCTTAGTACACCTCTGCCTAACCCTTAGGGGAATACAGGCGTGATGGTATGTTATGTTATGTTATATACAGCTGAAGAGTTTGTTTGTTTATTTGTTTGTTTGCTTGAACGCGCTAATCTCAGGAACAACTGGTCCGATTTGAAAAACTCTTTCAGTGTTAGATAGCCCATTTATTGAGGAAGGCTATAGGCTATATATTATCACGCTAAGACTAAGTAACTATTTCACGCGAACGAAGTCGCGGGCGGAAGCTAGTAATTATTTATAGCTGAAGAGTTTGTTTGTTTGTTTGCTTGAACGTGCTAATATCAGGAACTACTGGTCCGATTTAAAAAATTCTTTCAGTGTTAGATAGCCCATTTATTGAGGAAGGCTATAGACTATATATCATCACGCTAAGAACAAGTAACTCTTCCACGTGGACGAAGTCGCTGGCAGAAGCTAGTAGAATAATAAATAGATACTACTAAGATTGTACAACACTATAATCTAGTAACAATGAGTCATTGTCTCGTCACCACTATTGTTTACTACGACTCTTTGAAGGTCACCTCAGACTATACCAGACAAATCGTAATCCATTCTATTGATGCGACATCTACCGCGCTACATGGAAAATAAACAGCGAAGAATTCTAAATCGCGCAAGCGAAGTTTGCAACGCAACTTGGATATATACAACCGTAGGGCCGGGACCCGCCAGGCAAATACACTCACCTGGTCGGAGGATCCTCCCTTAGGTTGGACCAGCAAAACACACCTCGTCCTCTCCACACTATTAACAAAAATGCGAAAGTAACTATCTGTCCGTTTGTTTACATTTTCACGATTAAACTCCTGAACCAATTTTCAACCAATTTTAGAATAGATTGTAGTTTGTTCAGAATATGTAACTGAATTGTTTCCAATCCTTTTTACTCCATGTTGTATTGAACTTACAAGTGGGACACCGAGCGATACTAAATAATTTTCCGCAATTATACCCTCACACCACACGACATAGTGGCACTAGGCGCGGTAGCACAGCGGGGCGGGAGTAATGAGACGTGGTGAACCATTTTATTATTTATTTATTTAGATTTCGGAAGATTAACAGACCAATATAAACTATAAGATAATTAGCATAAATAGTCCTGTGCCATTTACAAATCTTCACCAATAGTTAACACATATAATTTAAAGATTAGAGCGAATTAGGTTCATTGCTTTACATAACTAAAGAGCTGTGTAACAATTAGCACAAAATATTTGAGACTAGGTAGATATAGTATGTCGTTGTACAAAAGGATAATAATAACATGCAGATCCATTATAGCATTAAGTATTTGGTTTATTAAAGAATTGCCCCGCTATGAGCTTTTTAACCAAAGAAGTGTTGGTGCAGAATAGGTCTATATGCGGTGGCAAAAAACTACACGCGCGCAAAACAAATTTATTGGCTCTGTATCGTGAATATTATCCATATTTATATTTATTTAATTGCAACTAGTTTTTTGTACGGACAACGAGGTTAGATAACAGGTTTATATCTTTGTGATTTTTCGTGATCCAGTATTGAAACATAACAAGCTTATAACTTTCATCACGAAAATGACATAGGTTCTTTGCATAAAAATACTAGACACGTGGTCTCCGGTTTCACATTTACTAAAACTAATGTTGTAGATTGGATCATGTAGCAAGGTAAATTTATCTCGAAAAGTCCTTTTGGAATTAATCTATACCATGGGAAAAAGTAAACTTGCTTACATGATTTTCCACTGTTGAGATTTTCTTCATATCGCTCTCGTAACCTTTTGTGAACTACTTCTATTTGGGTTTGGGTAAGCAGATTCGGGTGAATATCACTATTTTTAACCCCCGACGCAAAAACGACGGGGTGTTATAAGTTTGACGTGTCTGTGTGTGTGTGTGTGTGTGTGTGTCTGTCTGTGGCATCGTAGCTCCCGAATGGATGAACCGATTTTGATTTTGTTTTTTTTGTTTGAAAGGTGAATAAGTCGGGAGTGTTCTTAGCTATGTTTGATGAAAATCGGTCCAAGATGGCCGCGCCACAAGATGGCGGTTTACATATTTTTTCACAACTCCCACAATATTGGTATCAAATGAAAGGGCCTGACTAGTAGAATACAATACACTATGAAAAATTTCAAATCCAAGATGGCCGCCTCCACGAAATGGTGAATTTATTAATTTTTTTCACTACTCCCTCAATAAAGGTATCAAATGAAAGGGCTTGACTAGTAGAATACTATACACTATGATATATTTCAAATCCAAAATGGCCTCCATCACAAAATGGCGAATTAAATGTTTTTTAAAACCCCCTCCATATGGGGATCAAATAAAAGGACTTGACTAGTAGAATACTATATAGTATGATAAATTTCACATCCAAAATGGCCGCCATCACAAAATGGCGCGTTAAATGTTTTTACCTAAGATATCCAATAGCTATGAAATAATTGTACAAAAGTTGAATAACTAAACGAAGAAAATACCTAATTAAACACTAAATTACCTGGATCTAAAACGCAAGAAGAAAATTAAACAAAATAACTAAGAAGTCCCTACAAAAAGTGTGAAATAACAAATTAAATTAAAAAATTAAAAAAACCCCCGACACAAAAAAAACAACTTAAAACCATAAAAGAAAAACTATGATGAAATAACCACAAATAGAACAAAAAGGTATAAACCTGAATTCCTATAAAAAGAAAAAAATAATCTTGAAATTATAACCCTTCGTAAGTATGTACGTATGAAGTTTTTTGATTAAATTTTGTCGCGTCGGGGGACCGCTCTCTAGCTATAAAAAACACCTACCTAAAGGTAGGTGTTTTAAAATTATATTAAAATTACAACCCTTTAATAAACGTAATGTCGTTTACGAAAACGTTAGGCTAATAATTAGAGGGCGGTCCCCAGACGCGACAAAATTTAATCAAAAAACTTCATACGTACATACTTACGAAGGGTTATAATTTCAAGATTATTTTTTTCTTTTTATAGGAATTCAGGTTTATACCTTTTTGTTCTATTTGTGGTTATACACGAAGCGACTGTCATCAGACGGGAGCTCAATTTCTGGACAACATGAAAACGGGTGGTGGTGGTGACTACCAGACTAATGATTGTCACAAACGGGACTGATGACTTAACGAGCTCTCCGAAAGACAGATCACTCCTAACCCTTCGAGACCCTTCTCGATGTTTTATGAGTGGTAACCTATCTTTAGCCTGACCGTGGCAATTCGCCCCTCACTACAGAGTCTTGATGATATAAATTGAATAGCAAGTTTGTAACGACAAAGTGAGAATGCAACAAAGTAGAACATTGCATAAAACTCAGTTAAGAACCACTCGTTTATCGTAAAATACAAGTTAAGTAATTACTAAGTAGAAATTAAGCGTCGTCGATTACAGCTGTTTCACTTCAAACAATTAATCTGACTTTAAAACATTTTTTTTATGTTTTTTTTTGTTTACTGCTTCATTAATCTTGTGGTCCCGCGACTGCAACGCTAGAGTTCCTGGACTCGATTCCCAGGCGCAGTTAAAGACTATTGGCTTTTTCTATGAAATTCTCAGCAGCAGTTACGAGTTTGAGATTTGTGCCCGGTTAATGGCAATGGGCTCGCCCTTTATTATGTGGGACGTATATGAACATATAGTCTTTAGTAGTGTGACATACATAGCCATAAAAATATTTGGTATGAGTCTCGCATGTAAACGGTAGCCAGACAGATCATTAACCATTAAATAACTACTAGCATACTGGATTTTGATATTGTTTACAGTACGCGTTTTTTCCCAGCATGCAGAGAAAAAAATGCATTTTGAACGATTCACGGCCAATCAAATTTATACGCTGAGTATATAAATTTTTACAGCACGTATCTTTCCTAACATGCGGAGAAAACTGGCCTTCTTTGGGCAACAAAGTATAATTATACATTTTATTCTTTTTACAATTTAATGCTATAAATGATTAACTTATTATTCTGTACTACTACTGGGCACGGTTCTCCTCTTAGAATTAAGAGTGCGATAATTAACTATTAATACGCAAATGACTTTACACTTTACATCTTCTTGTGCAGGGTATAGAACGCATTTTTCTCACCATGCAGAGAAACATTTATATTTTTGTAACTTTTTAAATTTTCTCACACACTTTTTCGTAAATAGGTCAAATATTATATGATCTGAACAAGAATATTTGATACATTTACATTATATGAAACCAAAATTACTGTAAACATTGTAAGAGATAAGCAATAAACAAAAAAAGTAAAACCACGACAACTATTTTAAAAAAAACCATAGAAAAAACCGTCAGGACCTATAAACCTAATCATTCTATACGCTGGCCAGTCCTTAACCTTACAGACAGACAGCCTTGGGCGGCGCCGCCTAGTCTCGGCACAGGCGGGCGGGGTAAGGCGGCGCGACGCACCCGAAGAAGCGGCTATGAAAACTTGTGTTTGGGTGTCCGCCCTAATGATGTGTTTCCAAAAGTTGTTACATGTTTTTTTCGGGATTCTCTGGGCCCTAGATTGTTCTGGAAACTACATAAATGTTCTCAAAGCCTCTGATATTTCGTATTATTAAATTAACTAAGATATTTTTAATTAATCAGGATTCAAATCCAGGAACTGTGCTGAGCTATGAGAAGATTTTGAATAAAGTAAGCATAGCCCGTTTGTCATGACAATAATAGTGATCAAATCTTATCTAAGAAACCCCTCATGTTAAATAAAGATAATAAAAACTTTCTTAAAGTAAACCTAAGATATTAGTATGAACTTCAAAGCTTGTAATTTTCTGGAATGTCGAAAACATCCTGTTTTTTGTCCTGTAATTTGTCCTTAGCTACGAGTGCGCCTTTTATTAATACTATTTCGTTCCTTTTAAGAGTACTTTTAGTGGTCCTTCTATCCGTGAATGAGGATAGAAAGACCAAGTTGGTATCCACATTGATAATTTTGACGATACAGTGCAGTGGTCTTGTGATCGGTTTGTGCGTCTTGGGTCATAGATCCGATTCCCATACGAGATAAATAGTTTTATGGTATACAGTTGTATCGAATTTTGTATTTATAAACGTAGCATATGAAATAAATTGTAGCTTAGGGCAACAATTTTTTAATGAAAAATAAGTCAGTTTCTAGTAGGTCTAAAATCAGGAGTTTAGTGAGTGACAGTAGGTAAATATAAAATATGTCAGTTAATGTGTCTGTCAAACATTTTTTTTATAATTTTTTGCCAACACAAAAATTTTTTTTTAATACACTTCTTTCTTTTGAGGTTATACACAAATCAGTTTCTTATTTAATACGTCGAAGGAATCGATTTGCTTTAACACAACACTGCCATTTTAAGTTCAATAAATAAATTAGGTGTAACTTTGCGTAAAGTATAAAAAATATCTTTAAATAACATGCATACCATCGCGCCTTTATTCCACTTAGGGTTAGGCAGAGGTGTTTGTAACCCACAGTTAATAATAATAAAATAGTAATTTAATAGTAAAACCCAATAAAACATTGCGTGACTTGGGAATCGAAACCATAACCACTGGAATAATAAGGCAATTTAATCTTAAAATAATCTAATCATAGATAAATTCATGAGCTGATAATAACATACCATCACGCCTGTATTCCCCGAAGGGTTAGGCAGAGGTGTAGGTACTAATGTACACCCACAGTTCGCCGGTATGTTTCGGTCCCATGTAATAGGGGGCGAGCCTATTGCCATTATCCGGGCACAAATTCCTAACTCCGAGCTGCTACTGGGAATTTCATAGAAAAACCCAATAACACTTTGCTCGACCTGGGAATCGAACCTAGGACCTCTAGCGTAGCAGTCGCGCTCAGGACCACTTGGCTAATGAGGCAGCTGATAATTTTCTGTAAGCTTATTATGTAAGATGCCTCCCCAACCTTAAGTTTCAATTATAACTACACCTCGTCACTGCTTACGTCATAAGCTACTTTGCTGGGGTTAATTGAGGTTAAAACCAACACTCTGAAATGTCTAACTTAGGTATGGCACTTGACATAGGATAATTTAGGAGAGGCCATTTTCATAGTTGGAAATATTATTGTCTCATGGACATTATAATTTAAACACATAATCTGCTTTATGGGGGCTTTTAGCTAAGTAATAATTACGCTGCTCAATAGATCTACAAAGTGAACTTACCGCGGTCAATATATGGATGTGTGACCTTACCTGACTGCCTCATTAGCCTAGTAGTCCTGAATAAGCGACTGCTACGGTCCTGGGCTTTATTCCCAAGTTGAGCAAAGTATTTAAAGAGTTTATCTATGACATTTCTCAGTAGCAGCTCGGAGTTTGGGATTTGTGCCCCGTTTAATGGCAATAGGATCGCCGCCTATTATGTGGAACCTAAACTTACCAGCGATCTGTGGGTAATATAAGTACAAATCTGCCTAACCTTTCGGGGAATACAGGCGTGATGGTATGTTATACGATGGCTAACAAGCATACGCCTATAGACGCCAGCAACACCAGTGGTATCACACCATTGTCGTCTTGACGGTTCATTTGTCAAGTCTCGTATTTTCTCTAGCTAATTACCCTTCAATACAATAATGTAAGCATTCTTTTAACAGGATTTAAGTAATAATCCAGGTATTATTTTATCATAAACTAGCGGCCCATCCCGGCTTCGCACGGGTGGATTTTTTTTTACATAACATACCATCACGCCTGTATTCCCCGAAGGGTTAGGCAGAGGCGTACTAATGTACACCCGCAGTTCGCCGGTATGTTTAGGTCCCATGTAATAGGGGGCGAGCCGGGCACAAATTCCTAACTCCGAGCTGCTACTGGGAATTTCATAGAAAAACCCAATAACACTGCTCGACCTGGGAATCGAACCCAGGACCAGCGTAGCAGTCGCGGTCAGGACCACTTGGCTATTGAGGCAGTTTTTTTTTTTACTTTTTTTAATATATTCTATAGTCTATATTAATCTGGAATAATGTAGCATTCAAAATGGTGAAAGAATTTTTGAAATCGGCCTAGTAGTTTTTGAGTTTATTTGTTACATACAAATCTTTCCTATAAATCTTATATATATAAAAGGAAGTCGTGTTAGTTACACTATTTATAACTAAAGAACGGCTGAACCGATTTGGCTGAAAATTGGTGGAGAGGTAGCTTAGAATCAGGAGACGGACATAGGACTTTTTATCCTGTACCCGTGGGACGTGATGACAGACCGAATTCCACGGGGGCGAAGCCACGGGCAGAAGCTAGTATTAGTATAGATATACGCACGTGTCTACATTTATATTGGCGTAAAACGCTGGAAAATATCAGCTGTTACTTCCCACGCACACGTGTTAGTAATGGGAGGGGACTGGGTCATTGTATTACGTGACTCACAATGAATTGAATCAAATTAAAACGTAGTTAGCATAACATAGCACACTATCACGCGTCAATTAATCAAAAGGTTTAGCAGAAGTATACTGCAATATATGTTTTAAGATTATGTGGTAGCTAGAAAGCGAATGTGCCTCTTGGGGTTATCCAAGACTAGAGGATTACAGACTCATACCCCCAGTCCTCATTATAAATCTCATGGAAGAGCTGTTTGTAGAACTGGGAGAGGATGAGGAATAAGATATCTAAGGGAAGCACAAAAGATGCCATTGGGTCGAAGTGCACTGAGGCTTTGCTGCCTGGGTCAAAGAATTAACATTGCCATTCAACGTGGCAATGCAGACACTCTTCTGGGTACGTTACCAGATGACAGTGATGTGGAGGAGTACTTTGACGCTTAGGCATGACAATCTTTCTTTATCTTTATATTCTACATAATAATAATACTAATATATAAAGCTGAAGAGTTTGTTTGTTTACTTGAACGCGCTAATCTCAGGAACTACTCGTCCGATTTGAAAAATTATTTCAGTGTTAGATAGCCCATTTATTGAGGAAGGCTATAGGCTATATATCATTACGCTACGCGGTCGAAGTCGCGGGCAGAAGCTAGTTATCAAATAAAGTATATAAAAAATATAAATAAACGCAAAAATCCGTAAAAAAGTAGGTAATAGTATCGGAATAAACGTGTGAAGCAAATACAATCAAAAGTAACCACAGTAAATATAATACCAAACAAAATATAAATATATCTCGTGACAAACACGTGTCCCATATGTTGTTTATATAATAAAATTATTACAGTGCACTATCATATTTCACCCCAGCTTCACTCGCGATCTACCGATGAATCGATAATAACACTTGAATTCTCGGTCTCCTGATCGCTACCATCATTACACTACCCATAATTCCGCTCGGAATATATAACAAAATCGTAAACCTCATGTCGTAAACTAAAGTCATAAATCCCGCCGGCATGGGAAAATATATATTTCTAATATGGTACAGTTGATAAAATTCCCTTTTTTTTACAACCGTTGTGATTTTTCTTCCGTTACACGATAAGGGGGTTGTAGAAATGGATGATTGGCGATAAAAAAAAGATTTTGATTGTGCCGCCACCTGGCTTTTGGGTAATAAGGGTCGTTTAAGGGTACATTTATGGGGTAAGTAGATACTAAACATTACCCTAGATTTAAGTTTGACTGTCGCGTAAAAAATAATTATTCCGTAACTGCTTTTTCTCGTCTAAGGATGAGATTAGTTTGTAAATAGCTTCAACGTGTGGTGGTTCACTTTTGTTTTTTCTGATGATGTGTCGCTGTGTGCCAGGTTATTTTATTCCCTACGCGCTAGTTAAGTTAAACGATGCCAATATACACGTCATGCTCAAAAACAGGTGCCATCTGTCGGGGCTAGCCTGCTCTTACATTCCATGACAACCCGGATTCGGTTTTATGAACTGCCTCATTAGCCCTGGGGGTCCTAGCCACAATAACTACACTAGCGGTACTGAGTTTTTCTCAACCTGGGAATGGAACCCAGTACCGCAAACAACAACACAAGCGTTGTTTGACGCCGGTTTTCTGTGAGGCCGTGGTATCACTCCGGTCGAGCCGGCCTATTCGTGCCGAAGCATGGCTCTCCCACGTCAAAATAACTTCAACATGAGTATGGCATTTTATAAACATAATCATAAATCTAATTATAAATAAAAGTTCGGTAAGAATTATGTAACATAAATGCACACGTTTTACGACTAACCAAAAGGTTAAGGAAAAGTGACGTAAAAACTAAACTTTGACCGTTAAATGTAACCGGAAACCAGAGCGGTTTACTGCGAGTGTTACCAGAAATTTCCCACATTAAATATAATGAATGTCAACCTACGCTATGATAACTTGATGGTTATAACCTAATGGTTATCATTCTTCGAGGACATCTGTGCCTAGCAAAATAATCTATACTTACCTATAATAAAATTGTAACGAGCCGATGTCTGTACATTAAAGATATTGAAGAAAAACTCATATGGGGGGACTTTATTAGACCAACAGAAGCCAAAACAACAATTTTTGTCTGTCTGTCTGTCTGTATGTTTGTACGCTCATCACACAAAAACTACTACATGAAATTGAATGCTGTTTTCACAAGTATTAAATAGGTTAAGGATAAAAATCTAATGAAAGAGCTTTAAAATAGCTAATAAAGTACTTAGATCAAAGCAAATTGCCTCATTAGCCTAGTGGTCCTGAGCGCGACTGCTACGCTAGAGGTCTTGGTATCGATTCCCAGGTCGAGCAATGTTATTGGGTTTTTCTATGAAATTCTCAGTTTGGAGTTTGGCATTTGTGCCTCGCCCCGTATTACATGGGACCTAACCATACCGGTGAACTGTGGGTGTACATTAGTCGCCTCTGCCTAACCCTTCGGGGAATACAGGCGTGATGGTGTGTTATGTTATGATAAAAGCATTTAAGGGTCCAGCGAACGCTGAATTGCTCGTGCAAAGTCTGGAACATCATCGCAAAATACCAGCTTATTCGTTTTTTTATGGATACATTTCGGAGAGTGTGCAGATCTCCACGATCTTATTCCACATTGCCCTTCTTACTATCGGACGAACAGAAGCGCGAAAAAGCAACATCGATTCATGGCGGACATTCCAAAAACCCAAACGCAACGCTTTAAGTCCACTTTTATAATGCGTACTGCTGAAGTGTGGAATGTGCTTCCTGAGTGGGTCTTCCCCGATAGATATAATCTGGGTGCCTTTAAATCACGAGTGAATCGGTTTCTTCTAGCAAGCGTGCTCTATCGTAGATTGCATTATCGTTTAATAAGAAAAAATTAAATAAAATAGTAAATTTTGCATGTGGTGTTTACCTGTAATTGGTTGTGCAGTTAGACATAAAACAAAAATATTAATACGTTCTTATCTATATTTATCTGTTGGTGAACCATAACTAAATAAATAAACATCAGGCGAACATACGGTCAAGCGTAAATCTATCAGCAATTAAAAAAAATGGTCTTCTACTACTTTACCAAAAATAAATGACCAAAAAACGAAACGAAGCTCTATAACGGTATTATAAAATTACATTCTCATAATATTGTTTCCAGTGAATTATTTTGCACGAAATTGTGCGATAAGAAGCTACATTAATGGTATGAATTCGAATAATTAACACAATTTGATTTTTTTTTATAGGATAGAGGGCACACGAGCAGATAGATCACCTGATGGTAAGCGATTACCGTCGCCCATAGACACCCCATAGAAAAGAGTTTGGGCCTCCGGTATCCTTACTCACTCGGCGAAATACAACGTAAGCGTTGTTTCACGCCGGTTTTCTGTGAGGCCGGTATCACTCCGGTCGAGCCGGCCCATTCGTGCCGAAGCATGGCTCTCCCACGATATTGTTTTAATTATGATTTATTTTGGTACGGTATTACGTTTTTACGAGCAAATCCGGTCAAAGTCAAAGTCAAAGTCAAATGTTTTATTTCAATTAGACCAGTAATACAGGTACTTTAGAATTATCAAAAACTAGGTGCTAGGTCCGGCGCCGAACCCTTAAATTTTTTGAAGGTGATTGTGATTTTAATTGTTTGGCTCTGGTTTTGGTAAACATTTTCATAACGTCATAAAAATAATCAGTCGAATAGCCAATTATTGTGTTTCAGGAAAGTGTGAGCCAGAACATAAGATGGACAAAGATGGATATAGTCGTTAGAACAAATTAAAAACAACGACCTTAATGGGTAGCGAACGGTCCATAGTTTGACCTAGATTTTAACTTTTTGGTGTTGTATGAGTAATATTTCCGAACGAAGTGATTATGTTGTTGTTACGACCTTTTATGATGTTTTAATGTTTCCTTTAGTTTACTGAAACGTCATCTATTATTTTATTCTTGTTTTTGCTCATTTACTTATTTATAACTCCGCTTTTAAGTGCGTTTGAAGATAAAACGTGCGCTAGATTTTACGCTAGACCTTCAGCAATATAATATAATAGGTTTCTGTGTACTTGCATACTATAGACTATTTAGCATCAACGGGCCAAAATTCAAACTGCTACTGAAAAAATAAGAGAAAAACCAAGTAACATTTTGATCGGCCTAGAAATGTAACCCAAAACCTCTATCGTAGCTGTAGCACTTATGACCACTAGACCGAAGGAGTAACAACTTCTCTACTATTATAAAATAGTAAAAAGCTGTGTGTGTACATTGAAGAAATTAACAAAAAAAATGGGTTAGGGTATATAAACGTCTCCGAATCCAAAAATTTGATTTTTATTTTTTTTGTCTTTTTGTTACGGTTTGGCGCAAAAACTGCTGAATAGATTTTAATTTTGTTATCACTGTTAGAAAGTATATGCTCCATCTTAAAAACTTCTTATCACAATTAATTGAACGGATCCTGAGATACATCTTGACCTCTCTGATGTATACAGATCCATACAAAGAAGAGATCATCAATGTTGGTGTTCCATTTTTACTCCTAATAAAAGCTTCATGTGAGCGAAGCCGCGGGCAAAATCTAGTAATTTATATAAGCAAAGAAACTACATACTTAAACTAGATAGCTCCAATTTCAAAGAAAAAAAAATCATTACAAACATACCATCACGCCTGTATTCCCCGAAGGTTTAGGCAGAGGCGTACTAATGTACACCCACAGTTCGCCGGTATGTTTTAGGTCCCATGTAATAGGGGGCGAGCCTATTGCCATTAACCGGGCACAAATTATTATTTTACTTTATTAAAAAAAAAAAAATCCTAACTCCGAGCTGCTACTGGGAATTTCATAGAAAACCCAATAACACTTTGTTCGACCTGGGAATCTAACCCAGGACATCTAGAGTAGCAGTCACGCTCAGGACCACTAGGCTAATGAGGCAGTATCAGTCTTTACAAAAATATATTCTAAAATGGACCGATCTAATTTTTATTTTCGAAAGTGGGTTAATTGGGATCGCGAACGGGTCCAACTTCAGTTTTACTGGTTTTACTTTGTAACGGTAGTTTTACATTGTACCATTGTCAATAGCAATACAATTATTCTTTCTTTCATAACCAACAATTATTCACTATAAAAAAGTGTTTTAAGTACTGGCGAATTATACTCATTACATAACACTATCATGCCTGTATACCCGGTATATTTTGATCCCATCTAATATAGGACGAGCCTATTGCCATTAACCGGACACAAATCCGAACTGGCACTGAATATTCAATAAAAAAAATTACTTGACCTGGGTATCGAACCCAAGACCTCCAGCGACTTAAGACAAATAAGACTAATGAGGCAATAACTACTTGAATGATAAATCAAAATCAAATTATTATAAAACATTACGTTACTTATTGCTTCAGAATTATTGTTGTTGTAGGCTGAACTTATCGTAGGCAGTGCTACGCCGTAGCCACGTAGGTGCCCTACGACGTAGTAGTACTGTAGCGTAGGCTTGATTTATGTCGCAATGTGAAAAGAAACTACGAGAAAAGGAGCCGATGTTCGCTTTTGGCTGTACAATGTACATTACTACATCGTAGACATTGCTACACTGTAGCTAGAAAAGACTACGACGTAACCAATGCTACGTCGTCGTAGACTGTGCTATTTTGTAGCACTACGACTTATGTAGCGCTACGCCGTAGGCTCCACTTTGTCGTAGGTTGCGCTACGTCGTAGGCTATTATCATGATCACGTAGGTACACAGTAGGTTCTGCTATGTCGTAGGTAACATTACAGCGTAGCATTACATGTCTTTATTTTCATCAGTGTTATTGGAAACTATGGAATAAAATAGGATAGTTGTCATATCGCAAGGTGATATTGGGTCACGTGGGCTAGCACTTACTAATCGTTCCAATTTTCCGGGCACTCGTCCAATCCTGGCCTTTTTTTCTAACTAATAAATCTAATTATACTGTTTACCAGATTGTTCTATACTGAGATTCCAGGATTTTATGAAAAGGTTAGGAGGTAACCATCTGTTATACCACATTTATTCAAAAATAATTGTTTTCTTATCTTAACTTTTTATTCATACTTCTTCTTCTTAACTGCCTCATTAACCAGAGGTTGAACGCGACCGCTGACTGTTGACGCTAGACGTTCTGGGTATGATTCCCAGGTCAAGCAAAGTGTTATTGGGTTTTTCTATGAAATTCCCAGTAGCAGGTCGAACTTTGGAATTTGTGCTCGCAGGCTCGCCCCTATATGGGACCTAAACATACCGGTGAACAGTGGGTGTACATTAGTACACCTCTGCCTAACCCTTCAGGGAATACAAGCGTGATGGTATGTTATGTTATTCTTAGTCTACTTATCGAAAGCACGACTGCTAATAATCTAGCGATTTTTTAAAATATGATCAAGCAATCATAGTCCTTAGTCTGTTTGGCACCAGGAGATGGTATCGCTGCCACCGTAAGTATTGCTATTTCAATTTGATCGTTTTATATTTAAATAACTTCTGCACGCGACTTCGTACGCGTAGCGTGATGATATATAGCCTATAGCCTTCCTCACTAAATGGACTATCTAACACTGAAAGAATTTTTCAAATCGGACCATAAGTTCCTGAAATTAGCGCGTTCAAGTAAACAAACAAACAAACAAACTCTTCAGCTTTATACATTAGTATAGATTATACGATAAGATATCGGCTACCCACGGTAAAAGAATTAGCTTAAAATACTAAAAAATCAGAAACAATACCCTAAAGAAAATTAACTCGCTGAGCTAACTGGGCTCACCGCCCTTCCCCCTCATGACTGCCTTGCACATCATAAATGCGCGCGCGGTACTTGATCATTATTTTGCTGCGATGTTATTTTAAAACTGCGATATCTCCTAAGATATTCATTGAAATCCAATGATGTAAAGGGCACTTTTGTTTTAAATTAAATACTTCTGATGAATAACGTATTTATTTGGATAAGGATTAATATCATGTTTATAAAAACAACTTCGCAAATAATGCATTTGGAATTTTAGAACAAAGTTAGCATAAAGAGGTTATAGTGAGCCAACCTTAAAAGATAGACATATGCTGTCGCGGACTTTTTTTTAGAACTTTTAAAGGGAAACAATTCTGTCATATATGATTTTTGGGAAACTTTAACCGTTTACGCAGCGCACGCATCGGAAGCTCTCAAAAGGAAAAAAAACCCCGATTTTGAAACATTTTTCATTGGTGCTCCGCTCCTATTGGTCTTAACGTGATGATATATAGCCTATAGCCTTCCCCGATAAATGAGCTATCTATCACTGAAAGAATTTTTCAAATCGAACCAGTAGTTCCTGAGATTAGCGCGTTCAAGCAAACAAACAAACAAACAAACTCTTCAGCTTTATATATTATGTATAGATTGTATCGGGGTTTTTTTTCGAATAAAGATGAAATTATTTTATATATAGAACCAGATCTCGATACCTAACTATATAAAAACGGGTATGACAGTATTGTTAACATATTGTGTAAGTAAAATGAATGTTTCTTTGTATGTGTGTTCTTTTGACTTTCCTTAACTATTCACTCGTCATTGGTAAATTTTTGTGAATATTCTAGTTCAAGTCGGTCAAAAAATATAAAATGAAGAGGTGTTGAAACTCATTTCGAGTACACAAGTATAATCTACACTAATATATAAAGCTGATGAGTTTGTTTGTTTGCTTGAACGCGCTAATCTCAGGAACTCCTGGTCCGATTCGAAAAAATCTTTCGGTGTTAGATAGCCCATTTATTGAGAAAGGCTATAGGCTATATATCATCACGCTACGCGGACGAAGTCGCGGGCAGAAGCTAGTATTAAATACATAAAATCAGGTGAATATTTAAAATTGGAAGCTGAATACATACAGTCGAAAAGAGGCTATATATATCTGAAATATTACTTTTTTCGCTGACAGATTTCTATAAAAAAGGAATATCGGTTAGTCTGGAAATCGACCAAACACTTTAGGACAATTTTGGATACTTTTTAACTTCAAAGCTGGACCGATTCTTACCAAGCCATAAGTCTTAGCAACTGCCCATAAATTTTCTAGGCACTCAAATACATTATACTACTATGCTCCAGCCAAATCGGTCAAATGCTAGTGGTTTTGCCTTATAGTGGTGTTAAAATGCGTGCTGAATATTATATAGTAGGTACGTAACATCTATGTACACTGCAGAGCGTGCCAAGGAATGGAGGGTGGGGGGGGGGCAGGGCGCCACGCACACAGCCGCATTCTATAGTTGTATATATAGACTCACACAAACTCGAATAGGGTTGTCGTGTATTAAATAATTTTGTCGAAGTGCGTTTTTGGGTATTAATTTAGTCCTAATTAAGCTTGTTGATTGTAAATAAGCAAAACATGTTTATTTTTTATTGGACTTAAACTGGCTTTGCTTATAATAAAATTACATAATCAACCCATTATATGTCTCACTGTTGGGAATCCTTTCAAAATGAGAGACATAAGCCTATAGTCCATCACGCTAGCCTAATACGAGTTGGCAGACTTTACACGCCGTTGAGAAAATCTTTGACGCGTGCAGGATTCCTCACGATGTTTTCCTTCACCGTTTAAGCGTGTCACCGTTCATTCATTAATAATACGAAAAGTGTAGAGTTGCATGCCTTGGATTTGAACTCCAGACCTTTGACTTGGCAATCCAATGGTTATATCACTAGTCTGCTTCTCAACAACTTGCAACCCATACGGTTCGCACTAGCTCTTTTAAATAGCAGCTAAATTTATAGATACTTCCCTTAAACCTTTTTACTGATAAACTTTCATGTTTATTGTTTATTTTTATTACACTCATGCAGGTTCGATCTGAAATTGTTTTTACCGAGTTTAATCTTCGTGTTTAATTAACCAATTCTGATGACAATTTTATAAATAACTAGGTGAAGTGAACACCCAGTCATTTATAAAATCGTCATCAGAATTGGTTAATTTTTTTTTTTTTTTATGGGATAAGGGGGCAAACAAGCAAACGGATCACCTGATGGTAAGTGATAACCGCCGCCCATGGACACCCGCAACACCAGAGGAGTCGCAAGTGCGCTGCCTGCCTTTAAAAGGGTTTGGGCCTCCGGTAACCTCAACTCACTCGGCGAAACACAACGCAAGCGTTGTTTCACGCCGGTTTTCTGTGAGGCCGTGGTATCACTCCGGTCGAGCCGGCCCATTCGTGCCGAAGCATGGCTCTCCCACGTGAAAAATAAATAATTAATTAATTGAATTATTATTGAGTCTCTTACGGCACTTTTTTACAATGGCTAATTAAAACTTGTTCTTAAAAATCTGTTTACAATAAATGATTGTTTTTCTTTAATTAGCCTGTATTTTATTTTCTATAAAAGCTCTGCCTATACATTGAAGATATTAAAAAAAACAGTCGGTTAGGGTATATAAACAACTTTATCTATTTTAAGGGATAAGGGAGCAAACGAGTAAACGATTACCGCCGCCCATTGACACTCGCAACGCCAGAAAAGTCACAAGTGCGTTTGGACCTCGGGTGTCTCACTCACTCGACGAAACACAACGTAAGCGTTGTTTTACGCCGGTTTTCTGGTATCACTCCGCTTGAGCCGGCCTATTCGTGCCGAAGCATGGCTCGCCCACGTTAAAAACCCATCAACCCTAGTTTACACAATTTTCCACGCTAAAATGGTGAAACTAAAATTGGCAAATGATATGGCAACCCTATGCTAGTCTGAGATCACAATGACTCAGCGCTGCAATTGCATCGCATTATTGCGAATTTAATGGCCTTGGACAAACATATATACATCAGTTGTCACTATCAGTAACAGTGGCAGTCTATGTGGCGGTACTTTCTAGTGCCAGTTTGCATTGACAAAGTTATATCGTAACGGATGAGTAAACAGGGTACTGTGGAGGTAAGCAGGGAGGTAAGTGGTCATTTGTTATGTGTGTGTTCACTCTGAAATATACGTTTTATAGTAGAAGAATGAACGAAGAACAATATTTTCCATAGATAATATCTAAAATAGTGTAAGTATCTAGATTCTTTTGAAAAAAGAATATGCTTATTAAAATGCTGTTTCGCATTAGTTAAAAGGCAAGCGATCGAGTCGCATCAAGAGGTAGAATGGAAAGCAGAAGATAGAGAACAGTGGCGTTTGCTACACCGAGATCTGAGCTCTTAAATTAAAGAAGACAAGAATTAGTATGGCTGTTTACTCTGTGTTTTTTTTTATCTTTATATAGGCTTATATACACATGTAGAGAAAATGGTTGATCGGAGATTGACGAAACGAGAATATGTGGCGAGTATGTATCTATCCATCTTATTTCAACTGACGGAAAGCTTAAATTGGTATATTTCCAGGCTAGCTGCCAAGTGTACCTTGACAGAAAAATCCTTTTTTTTATTCACGACTGAACGGAGACCGTATAAATGTGTGGGTGTTTGTTTGTAGGAAAAAATCCTCGAATCAGAGACTCATACCCTGCACAACTATTACAGCAATGCAATAGTTGATGATTGTTTGCTTATTAACTATTTTAGTTGTAGGAGTAGGGAATGATGTTAAAGACTAGACTAGTATCTATTACTAATATATAAAGTTGAAGAGTTTGTTTGTATGTTTGCTTGAACGCGCTAATCTCAGGAACTACTGGTCCGATTTGAAAAATTATTTCAGTGTTAGATATATCATCACGCTACGCGGACAAAGTCGCGGGCAGAAGCTAGTTGTTTAATAAAATATTCTATTAACTTCCAAAGTCCTTCCAAGATCAGTTACTACATATATTTATTTCAGTGCTAAAATATCTCAGCAAAAGAATATAAGACGTAGACTAAAAAAAACAAATAAAGAAAAAATGTATTCGAAAATTTTATAAAAAGAGCTCATTTGCTATCGGTTTTTTCCTACTCTGCAAAGAAACGCGAGAAAAAATACCCATCGCATCAAAAATTCAATCACATACCATCTATCAAAATTATCAGAGAAAATATCAAAAAATAAAGTACCGAATAAAGAAATTCGTCCCGTTCGGCGACTGTTTTCGTCAATTATCTGATGGAATAAACAATGTCGTGGGGGTCACCTTGAGGTTGAATTATTGGTTTTAACCGCACAGAAATAGAGCTGGAATAACCTCACCCTGAGGCTAGCGTCTACATTGAAATCAAGCTCTTTTTACATAGGCTTATGTTTTTTTTTCTTTTTATTTAAAACATTCTATTAGTAATTGGCTCACACTAAGATATTTTCCTGTTGGTACCGTATCTGCATTATTAATCAAGTGGTCTATTAGTATGAATAGTGACTTTGGGTTCGATTCCCAGGTCGATCAAAGAGTTAGTGGGTTTTTCTATAAAATTCTCTGTACAAGGTTGGATTTATGATCTGTTACTGGCAATAGGTTCGTTCCCTAACCGTATAAATAAGTACATCTTTGCCTAACCCTTTGAGCAGTACAGGCATGATGGTTTGTGGTTATTGTTGATAGTATGTTGCGAGTGTATTTAAGCACAAAAACACACATACACATACACAAACACACAATCATCTATGCACACATAGCTATCACCGTATTTTTTTAATTCTCCATTTACTGTCTGCGTGCCGGGCACAGATCACCTTTCAGAATGAGAGAGGACAAAAATAAACAAGGATAAAAAAACCAAACTGGTTGACAGACTTCGCACGACATCGGGAACACCATTGACGCAAGCAAGTTTTCTCACAATGTTTTTCTTTAATTTTTAATGATTACGAAAAGTCATCTAGGACTTTGATTGGAACTTGAGCCCTTTGACTTGGCAGTCTTTATTTATATAATGAAGCTATCGCTGGCTATTACTGCCGAGCCTCATGAATATCTTGTTCAAGCTGTTACTATGGTAATCGTAATATCTCATTTTCGACGCGAAAACCAAGCGATATTGTCTTCAAAATAATTTATCTGAGTTCAATTGTCTTTCGCTTGGAATGTCAAACAGGTCACCTTGGTATTATGTTTCGTGGAAAAAAATCTAATTTGTTTGTATTTTTGTTGTCATTTGAGACAATACTAAAACCCTTGATTGCTTGTGGGAGAAAATGATAGTGTATTTTGGGAAATCTTATTCAGTTTTGGAGAAAATAATATCAGGCATTCCTATACAATTTATATAAATCTCTGTCAGACCAGTGAAGGTATTGTTAGGTATTAAAATATGGTTCTACTTATATTCGTTTTCACTTTATGAGAATATAGAAAATAGATCCAAACATATTAAGGACAATGATATTAAATTATTACATTAAAAAAAGGAAACTTCACCGTTGAGAAATTCCGCCGGAATCAATTCATATTTAAAACGCGTAAGAGATCCTTAAATAGCTTCTGCCCGCGACTTCGTCCTCGTAGCGTGATGATATATAGCATATAGCCTTCCTTAATAAATAGGCTATCTAACACTGAAAGATTTTTTCAAATCGGACCAGTAGTTCCTGAGATTAGCGCGTTCAAGCAAACAAACAAACTCTTCAGCTTTATATATTATCCTTATCCTTATATATAGCTTTTGCCCGCGGCTTCGCTCACATGAAGCTATATTAGGATTAAAAATGGATCCCAAAAATAATTTAATCAAAAACCAACACACTTTATATGGGCCTGTATACATCAGAGAAGTCAATCTGTATCTCAGGGTCTGTTGAATTAATTGAGATAAGAAATTCCCTAGTTTTTAAATTGGAGTATATACTTTCTAACAGTATAACAAAAAATAAATTAAAAAATAGTTTTATTTCAATGTCTAATATTCGCGTGTCAGAAACCAGTATAGTATAACAAAATTAAAATATATTCAGTAGTTTTTACGCCAACCCGTATCTGTTACGGGAACCAGACAAAAATTTAAAATTACATTTTTGGGTTCATATACATATGTTTATATACCCTAACCAACTTGTTTTTTCAAATATTTTCAATGTAAAGACAGGTTTTTTAAAATTTATAATAGGACTATGAACTGATATACTTCTTATCTCAAATGATTAAACGGATCCTGAGATACAGCTTGACCCATACAACGAAGAGATCATCATTGTTAGTTTTAGATTAAACTATTTTTGGGGTCCATTTTTATCCTAATATAGCTTCAGGTGAGCAAAAATAATAGCTAATTGTTATATATTATAAGACTACATTTTAAGTTCGTTTTGGAGTAATTCATGTGTAAGCCACAAAATATTTTCACAACCATCGAACCCGCACCTGTCTTCAAAACAAATTTATTCTCTTACAGAATCGCATTATAGTTTGTTGACTTTGAAAAAAACTTTACATAAAGTTAGCAAGAGTGGGGAACTTTGGAGCCACTGGCTTGCGACGACTCCCGAAGTTTGTTAATGAGATCAGGTTAAGGTATGCAGAGGTGACGTCAACTTCGAAATAGGATACGCAGATTATATAGGTAGAATAACTAAAAAATTACCAAAAGGAACATTATAAAAAAACTAGCTTCTGCCCGCGGCTTCGCCCCCATGGAATTCGGTCATCTCATCCCACGGGAACGGGATAAAAAGTATCCTATGTCCGTCTCCTGGTTCTAAGCTACCTCTCCACCAATTTTCAGCCAAATCGGTTCAGCCGTTCTTGAGTTATAAATGGAGTAACTAACACAACTTTCTTTTATATATATATATAGACTAGCTTCTGCCCGCGGCTTCGCCCCCGTGGAATTCGGTCTTTCATCACATCCCCCGGGAACGGGACAAAAAGTATCCTATGTCCGTCTCCTGGTTCTAAGCTACCTCTCCACCAATTTTCAGCCAAATCGGTTCGGCCGTTCTTGAGTTATAAATGAAGTAACTAACACGACTTTCTTTTATATTTATAGATAGATGATTTCTCATACATTTTGTATCGGGAAAGGATTCACTGATTTCAAAAACACGGACAAGAATGTACGTGGACTATGCAGATTTGACGTTAGCAATTTTTTTAATTTTCAAGTTAGTAAATTCTCAGTAGGTAGCAGCATGGAGTTTTGTACCTGATGTAAGGGTCCGACGGACGCCTTATTACACATACAAACGTAAAATAACCCAAATAAATCGTTATTCAAATACAATCTAATCAAATTGTTATTAGTTATTATTCGTATTCGGATACTGTCAATATAGGTTCCTACCCTGCCATTCCGTCAACTACTAGATACTAGAGATAAACATCAGGAAAATCTGTAGAAACTTCATATAATTATATCAATACACTTACATTTATTTCCAACTAGCTTCTGCCCGCGACTTCATCCGCCTAGCGTGATGATATATAGCCTATAGCCTTCCTCGATAAATGGGCTATCTAACACTCAAATAATTTTTCAAATCGTACCAGTAGTTCCTAAGATTAGCGCGTTCAAGCAAACAAACGAACAAACTCTGCAGCTTTATATATTAGTATAGATGAAGTATTTTGCACGAAAATATAGAGTAAATAGGTAGGGGTAGAATAAATGGTGGTTGTGGTGCATGTCACTGATCCCATGACCCATCCATAGGGCAAGAGAAGGCAAGTACGGTTTTTAGTTGGTCCGAGTCCGACATGCCCCGCCGCCCCCCAAGTGGCGGACGATCCATGAGGATTTTCCGTAGTTAAAAAAAGGGGATAAATGGTATCTGAATCCGAATATTAACACAATATTATTAAATTGTGTTCAGATTACGGTTTATTTTGATATTACGTTTGTTTGCGAAATTCGGGCCGTTGGACTCCAGCCCTTATTGCATGGGACCTAAACATACCGGAAATATACAAACTAATCTAACCCTTTTGGGGAATGTAGACGTGTTCACAAATGGGAATTCTGACTGGAAGATAGAAGTTTGAACCCAAGGTTCTCTGCCTGTGACTTTACGGAAATTAATTAATAATTAATTGCCACCAGCTATAACAACAGCAACAGCATACTTAGCATGATCGCTAGTCGGCTGGACTGTAGCTATATCAATCATTGCTCCGCCATATCTCATGAAAAGGCGCAGTAATGGGCGTTGAGTTTGTTCTTTTTTTTGTGGAAAGTTTTAAGTATTACTAACACTAGTCTATAAGAACATTGTTACTAACAAAATGGACACCATTGTCTGAAATAAAGCCTTAAATAAAAAATAAAATATAACGGTGAAGGAAAACATAGCGAGGACACGGGAGATTTTTTTTGAACTCTGACGTGTGAATTTTACCAGCGTTTTGGACTATAACCTAACCTCTCTCATTCTGAGAGGAGACCTATGCCCCACAGTAATATAATAATACTAGCTTTTGCCTGTGGATTTGCTCACCTGAAGCTATATAAGTAAGTACACAGTGTCTTAGAAATGGATCCCAAAAATTGCAAACCAACAGTGATGATCTCTGCTTTGTATGGGTCTGTATACATCAGAGAGGTCAAGCTGTCTGCCCCACATTAATATAATAATACTAGCCTTTGCCCGTGGATTTGCTCACCTGAAGCTATATAAGTAAGTACAGAGTGTCTTTCTTAGAAATGGATCCCAAAAATTGAAAACCAACAGTGACGATCTCTTCTTTGTATGGGTCTGTATACATCAGAGAGGTCAAGCTGTATCAAAGTTGGAGCATATACTTTCTAACATTGATAATAAAATTAAAATCTATTCAGAAGCACCAACCCGTAACAAACAAACAGACAAAATTTTAAAAAATCTATTATTGGGTTTAGGGGAGACGTTTATATCCCCCTAACCCACTTGTTTTTTTTTCTAAATATCTTCAATGTACTTACAGACATAACTTTATTACGATTTTATCAAAGTAAAGAAGAAGAAGAGAAGATGATTTTAAGATGAAACTAAAGAGCTAACCATTAGCTCATCAAAAAATCCCATACAAGATGGGACCATTTACATTTGAGGGTTTTTTCAAGACCTAAATGATACTCATTCATTTTCTAAATAAACCCTTATTACCATATTTGAGGCCGGAATCGTTCAACCATCGCGCAGAACAGTTTTTTTTTCTAAAACTTTTCGCTGCCAAAAGGTTTATGGATGCGAATATCTTAAGAATTAGCGGTCCAGACTCATCGCTTCAGTGAGCTCGACCTGATTACAATGTCTAGACTAATAATCTGAATAGATCGATGGAGACACGCTAGTTTCCTTACACGCTAGGTTAAATCATATCTCTTACGTATTGCGTAGGCCTGCTATAGGCAATCACTGCTAGCTATCACTGCTACATAGCAGTGATAGCTAGCTGCTATCATAGCTAGTGATATGACCATCGGACTGCGAAGTCAAATGTCTCGAGTTCGAATCTAAGCTCACTGACTTTTCGAGGTCATGGTGTGTATTAATAATTAATTATCACGCGCTTAAACGGTGAAGGAAAACAACGTGAGAGAACCTGATAGAGACATCAGCCTGCAGGGCCTGCAAAAGGGAAATTGAGTGCATAGAACACCTTCTGTGTACATGCGATGCAATGGCTAGAAAGCGAATGTGCCTCTTGGGGCAAGGTTATCCAAGACTAAAACTCATACCCCCTGGCCTCATTATAAAGCTCGTGGAAGAGCAGTTTGTAGAACTGGGAGAGGATGAGGAATAGGTTATCTAGGGGAAACACAAGAGATCCCATTGGTTCGAGGAGTTGCTGCCTCGGCCCCACACAAGATAAGCTAAGATAGGTTGCTTATATACCCGAGACATTTAACCACATGTGTGGCCTAACTACCCGTGAGTAATGACCGCGTGTTGTGCTGACGACATAACATTATGATGCCGTCATAATATGTTTTGTTTCACTTCATTTATTTTATAACGTCTGAGCAATAAAAATGGCGTCCCAACTTCGTTTTGTGGTAAAATATTTAATCTTGGTGCATGGAAACTTTTATATATCTTTTTAGATGTCATTCAGGTATAACTGTTTCATCAGTCTAGTGGTCCAAAGCGCGACTGCTAGAGTTCCTGGATTCGATTCCCAAGCCGAGCAGTGTTACTTTTTTTTAGGAAATTCTCAGTAGCAGCTCAGAATTTGGATTTATGTCCAGTTAATGCCAATAGGCTCACCCCTATTACACGAGATCTGGTCTCGTAGCGAACTGTGGGTATAAATTAGTACGTCTCTGCCTAACCTTTCCCCCCACTGCAAACATAACGCTTCCTCGCAGAGCTCTGGCGACCTTTGCTGCTGACTGTTATGATCACAACACAGCCAGGAGCTGTGTTATTTGAATAAGATTTTCTGCAAGTTGCAGGTACTTCCCCAATCGGGCAGCGCCAATTGTGAGTGGAATTATTCAATTCTACCATGCCCTCTCTTAGTTGGAAAATGCTAAATTATCAACTCGGCCCAGCTACAAAGATGTAACAACGTCATACCTAAGAGAAAGTGGTGGTCTCTCACCAAATAAATGTTACTATTTCAATAATTCCGATATTCAATCTCCAGATAAAACATCTTCTAAGCAAATCCAAAGAGGAAATGTTTGAAGATATAATATTATCTAGTACTCACAGTATAAAAATATCATAAATTGTATGTCGGCGAATTCCGTAATCAATCGTGTACTACGGCTTAGAGTTCGGGATTATTGTCCTAGCATTGATCTAAGCTTCAGTAAAAAAATATAAATATGATACTACTATAAGGGGTTCATGGCTATGTAATAAGTACGCTGATCAACTAATCTGCAAGGTTAAGCTGCACTCGCAGCGGTCAGTGACCATTCTTTACACATCGAGACCCCATCGTGTCTCGGAGAGCACGAAAAGTCCCGGTTGTTATACGATCATCTATGACACATTGTCGGTGATAGTCAGAAGCCTAAGCAGTCTGACAACCAGTCTATCCTCCGATTATCGGCATTGCCCAGAAACTGGGTTACACTCGTTTCGTATAAATACTGATATTCAGCCGCATCTCGGTAGACTGGAAGCCGACCCTAACATAAATAGGAAAAGGCTCTAAAAGATTGTCGTTGACCATACTTAGCATGATATAATCAATCACAAAGTGTATCTAGCAGTCACAAGGCGAATTAAAACCCATACTATATTGTGAAGTCCCATTTTCCTAAGATCGAATGCGTGAAGTCATAGTAAAAGAATCAAAGTACGCAATAACGTTGGTAATTATGAGATAAAATAAGAAACCAGAATATAAGTCCATTCCAGACATTCCAAGAACCCGCACGAAATGCTTTAAGTCCATTTTTATCATGCCTGCGTAGCGCTGTTTGCGTACGTGCAGACTTGCATGAAGACTTTGTCATTTTGGCCTTTTTGGGTACGTGCAGGTTTTATTTTATTTATTTTTTTAATGTAAATAGGTACCTACCTATGTTTTAATTGTATTAATTTCCTGTGCCAATCCATAATAAATTATCTTTCTTTCTTTCTTTCATTTATTTACCCCTTGAGACCCATCAATATAGAAAATATTCACGCGTTAATAAATATCCACTGCGAGGATGAATAATAAAGTCAGTCCGTTTATTTCCCAAATTAGAGTGAAATTCATTATTTTACAAACACTGTAACATTCATTATAAAATTTTTACATGTTAGAAAATAAATTCCCGGAAAAAACCGCGTCTGTCTGTCTCTCCGCAATTAACTGCAAATCTACGGATCGAATTTTTATGTGTTCTCCAACGGTAACATGCTATGACTCTTAGGAACTCGGCAACGCAGGTGAAACCGAGGGCGGGTCGCTAGTTTGATTATAAAATATAGATTAGAGTATTGACAGATTATCCAAAAGACCATTAAAGCAAAAATCTCAAAGACTAGCTCCCGCCCGCGACTTCGTCCGCGTGGAATAGTTACTTAGCGTGATGATATATAGCTTATAGCCTTCTTCAATAAATGGGCTATCTAAAACTGAAATAATTTTTCAAATCGGACCAGTAGTTCCTGAGATTACCGCGTTCAAGCAAACAAACTCTTCAGCTTTATATATTAGTATAGAAGTATAGATAATAATAGCCTTGAAAGTCACATCTATGCTTAATATTATAAAGCTGAAGAGTTTGTTTGTTTGCTTGAACGCGCTAATCTCAGGAACAACTGATCCGATTTGAATAAAGCCCATTATCGAGGAAGGCTATAGGCTATATATCATCACGCTAAGACCAAGTGACTTTTCCACACGGACGAAATCGCGGGCAGAAGCTAGTCATAAATCAAATCAAATCTAGCCCGAATATTAAGATACTAGAGAAACAAAATGAATCTCATAGCAATTAAACCCTTATTGATAATCGGCATGACATAAGAGAATTAACCTCTCAATAAAATACCATGTGACAATCACGTGTTCCCTACAAATGATCCCGTCCCGACAGACGGGGTTCGTCGGGGTCCACAGGACTCTGTAGGTCATCGAAGGAATCCGGGGTGAACGGGATAGAGCTGGGGCACGCAAATGATACGCGGGCAACGCGCGCCGCATCGATCGCCCATTCGCCCATGTGCCGGCCCGCAACCCCCCCTCCGCGCCGCCGAGCCACCCGTCCCACCCCCGCCGCCGCCTCCCTCCCCGCCAGACACAAACACCCTCACGCATAGACGCACACACACTACGTATCTAATGTGTTCTACCAAATGATCCAAATAGAATATTAATTCATCTACCAATTCAAAACTGAGAGTCATTGCTCCGATTGATATTTTGCTCCATATCCATATTTAAAAAAATCTTGAGAAAATATTAACCAATTAGTTTCTATAGAAACTAAACTAAATGACTATTTGATAATATCCTCTAAATAGATCAAGAAAAGTCAAAAACCACATAAAAATTCTATAGCACCAAATCCGGTGCCAAAACTGTTAATAGGAATTTTAATCAATTCCAAAATCAGTAATTGGTAACACCGAATGGACGATGACGTCAGTAAATGGTTGTATTTATAACAACAGTTAGTTGTACAGGTTTTCCATTAGTGAAAGTGTGCGTGCCGACCCCACCGGGAGGTTAATTGAGCTTACAGCCACGTGGGAGCAATTATTTACCTCCAGGTAACCACGTGCATCGTCCACAGTACTCCAACACTATGTTATTCCAACTTCAATTTACATAAACTACACACTTCAAAAACTACATATACTGAATGTACATAGCCACTAGCGAAGCATTGCGGAGGAGCTAACTAAAAATGAAGAAATAAGATGGTGAATTTACAGACATTGGGGTTTAATGTTTCCATTCAGAGCTCCACACTCCAATCTAGACTCTAAATGCTGGTGATAGGGCACAAACTACAACGCTACCGGCTACGCCACATAAATATACGGAGAGACACTCAGTGCAAAAGACTGGCTGGTCTTCGGCAAACGGACGGGGGTGATACTAAAAACATGAAAAAAGAGTGTTTCAATGATTTATTGATCACAATTAATCGCATAAAGCTGATACATGAACACTACACAGTCAAAATCGCATGTGCTTTGCGAGATCCCATGCGTTCAATACAGATGACATCAAAATTTTCACGAGATGATACACTTAAATGACAGTAATAACACTACGTCTATTTAACTACGTATTAAGCTAGACTACACGGCTATTTCTACAGAAGCATTGCCTGGTTGTAAATAAACGTAAAAATGCAGCATTTGAGCGTTCCGGCGACGACACCCCAAATCTAGGGCACGTGATCCGCAGCCACACGCGTCAAGATCTGAACTCACATTAGCCACAAACAGGAACAGTCCGAAACAGTCTTATACTAGACGATTAATTAATTTGAACTATAAAATTAACACAGTCAACAATATCTGGCCGGTCGTCTCGTGGTGAACGGGTTTCGCGTTTGGTCTCGCGGAGTATTCATTTGGTTGTTTCTAGCGCGCCATTCCACGTGCGACGTTCGCGGCGGCCACGGCTCGACTGGGCGGCGCACGGGCCCCCCGCCCGACCCCACCCTGCCTCCCCAGTTGCATCCTTCAAACGCTCCCTGATAATCGGGAGAAAATACTACACACAGTTGCAATTGGAATGCCGCATCGCGTTCTTTTTTGGCTGTGAGTCAGGCACTATTCATCTACCCTCATTGGCTGGCGGCTTCACTCCGCGATCCTCGAATGCAATTTAGTCAAGGAGATTTCCGCTCAAAAGAATTTAATCAGATCATTTTGTGTTTTTTCGTGTTGTGTCAATAACTGCCTCATTAGTCAAGTGGTCCTGAGCGCGACTGCTACGCTAGAGGTCCTGGGTTCGATTCCCAGGTCGAGCAAAGTGTTATTGGGTTTTTCTATGAAATTCCCAGTAGCAGCTCGGAGTTAGGAATTTGTGCCCGGTTAATGGCAATAGGCTCGCCCCCTATTACATGGGACCTAAACATACCGGCGAACTGTGGGTGTACGCCTCTGCCTAACCCTTCGGGGAATACAGGCGTGATGGTATGTTATGTTATGTTTCAATAGTTTGACGAACTAAGTAAGTCGCCTCATAATTTAGAAGACTAGCATGAATACAGATGTTTCATTTCGTAGGATGGGCACGTTTTCATATTAAATTATGACTAGTGGAGTTGAGACTTACAGAAAACTGTCATCTGTGTCCTATGACAGTCTATAAGATCTTCTACGTCAAATATTCTTTAGTTTTTTATGAAATTTTCTTTATTGTAATGTCTATAAATGAATAATTGTGATGAAATAAATTATCATACATCTCTCAGTCATTTTGAATGCGCATATTTTAGTTTTTCTTCAAAGTTTTTTCTTTCAAGGGATCATTAACCGAAGCAACTCTTCGCCAGACCTATTGGACTAAGATACCCTTTACCAAACGTATGCTTATGTGTAAATCAAGCTTGTTACTTTGTATACATTTTGCAATAAATAAATAAAAATGCTGCTGTTTCCTCTTTCTTACCCGCGGCTTCAATCAAGCTTGTTACTTTGTATACATTTTGCAATAAATAAATAAATAAATAAAAATGCTGCTGTTTCCTCTTTCTTACCCGCGGCTTCAATCAAGCTTGTTACTTTGTATACATTTTGCAATAAATAAATAAATAAATAAAAATGCTGCTGTTTCCTCTTTCTTACTCGCGGCTTCAATCAAGCCTTCAGTTCTTCAATCAAGTTACTTTGTATACATTTTGCAATAAATAAATATGCTGCTGTTTCCTCTTTCTTACCCGCGGCTTCAATCAAGCTTGTTACTTTGTATACATTTTGCAATAAATAAATAAAAATGCTGCTGTTTCCTCTTTCTTACCCGCGGCTTCGCTCACATGAAGCTACAATATTCGTAAAAATAAAAAAATCAACATTGATGATCTCTTCTTTGTAAGATATACATATCTATAGGTCTGTATACATCAGAGAGGTCAAGCTGTATCTCAGGATTCGTTTAATTAATTTAGATAAGAAGCTCTTCAGTTTTTAAGTTGGAGCATATACTTTCTAAAAGTGATAACAAAATTTAAATCTATTCAGTAGTTTTTGCGCCAACCCATAACATACAGACAAGAATTTTAAAACATTTTTGGGCTCGGTGACGTTTATAAATATACCCTAATAATAAAATTATAATCTATTCAGCAGTTTTTGCTCCAAATTGCTACAAATAAAATTATAAAAAAGCTGTGTCTGTACATTGAAGATATTAAAAAAAAACACGTGGGTTATGGTATATAAACGTCTCCGAATCAGAAAATGTGATTTTTAAAATTCTTGTATGTTTGTTACGGGTTGGCGCAAAAACTACTGAATAGATTTTAATTTTGATATCACTGTTAGAAAGTATGTGCTCCAAATTAAAAACTGGTATACTTCTCATCTCAAATAATTAAACGGAGCCTGAGATACAGCTTGACCTCTCTAATGTATAGAGACCCATACAAAGGAGAGATCAGCACTGTTGGTTTTAGAGCTTCAAGTGAGCGAAGCCGCGGGCAGAAGCTAGTTATTTATATTATAAAATTATGGATTATATACAAAAGTATGATGAAACTCAAGGACAAGTGACAGTTTTCGCTAATAGACGGAATGATTCACGAGGAAGGTTTTAAGCTATATAACATCACTACGATTCATAGGAACGGAGCAATAGAGGTGAAACCACGGGCGGATGGGTAGTTTAATATATAAATCTAATGAAATCATACTACTGAATCGTCATTATTAGTATTTAACTATGGGAGAGCCATGCTTCAGCATGAATGAGCTGGCCCAAACCCTTTTTAAAGACTGGCAACGCACTTGCGACTCCTCTGGTGTCGCGTGTAGCCATGAGCGGCGGTAATCGCTTACCATCGCGATAAGAAAACTCGTTTGCCCACTATTCCATAAAAAAAATAGATTGAATGCTTTTTAAGTATCAAAATTACTCTTCTGAATAAACTAATAAACCGTAATTACAGCAATACTTGTTTGTCAAATGATATTTAAAGTAGAAACACTTAAACTAATGCTTAAATGTAACTTACAACCCTACTTAACCCCTTCCAAGAACTTAACGTATGTATCCATTAAGCCAGGGATGTCAACGAACTCCGTAACCGTAACCGAAACTATCGGATATCCGAAATAAAAATCTATCCGAAAATATAACCGAATCCGAGAGAAACGTTTGGAATCATTTCGGATAAATTATATTGTACTAGCTTCTGCCCGCGACTTCGTCCTCGTAGCGTAATGATATATAGCCTATAGCCTTCCTCAATAAATGGTATATCTAACACGGCAAGATTTTTTTCAAATCGGACCAGTAGTTCCTGAGATTAGCGCGTTCAAGCAAACAAACAAACAAATAAACTCTTCAGCTTTACAATATGTTAGTATAGATATAGGTATAAATTAAACCGACAAAATATCTGTACGAGCACACCGTAGGTACATTTGCAATGATTCGTTTTTGCGTCGAATATTAGTATTACGCGTTTACTTGGCTAACATGTATTATTTAGTACCGATAAAGTCGTGGAACTGCTAACATCGTTTTAATCATGTATCCGAGACACGGGTTGCGGTTAACAATCGAATTTCGAATGAGCGGTTACTTAACCGCCATACAATATTCAAATAAAAATCCTCAACATCCCAACACTACGGCTCGCTACGGCGTAGTCCCTCTACGACTCTACAAACATTCACACTACAATATCAGTGTAGTCTCGTAGCACATTCGTAGCTAACAGCCACGAGTTTAATGTTTGTGTAATAATTTCTAAAGCGACAATATATAAGGCTTTCAAGTATTTTAGTGCCATAAATAAAATGAACTGCCTCCGACTGTTATCATGGGACTGTATAGTTGATGTACTTCATGAATTTTAAGTACGAAGACTTCTCTTAATTTTAAAATCTAGTTTTATGGCATTCTTTTTGAATGGAATTGGCTGACATTTTAGTTTTCATATTGTACTACGTGACTAAGTAGTGGTTCAATATTGCGTCATATTATGTACTTGATCTACAATATGATAATTATCTGATAGTCAGGGACGAGATGTTGGAATAATAGGTACAGTCGCCGTCAGATATATTGTAGCAGACAAGGTGACCAAATACTTCTGAACAATTTAAAATGTCAGTAAGTTCCATACACTACAAGTTACCATTAATATCTGAACATTCATTACTTCATTAATATCTGAGCAAATGCTTGTCAATAATTTCTATACATATAACTAACCAAAAATATCTGAACACTTCTAACGTCAAGTGTATCTACGCAGACAAACACTGAGTTTACCTAACTTGTGTTTTAGATAGGATGAAGCAAACATTATCAGTGATTTAATACGATGGAAAGGGAATAAAAATTATAAAGAAAATCATTTGTCTAGGATGCAAGTGATGCAACTGATAATTATGTTAATGTCAAACCTTGATCTTGGTTTTGTAATGAAATTAAAAATTATGGTACTTACTAAATATTTTTTAATTGAGACAACATTAATAAAACCCTAGCATCTACCTGCGACTTCGTCTGCGTGGACTTCAGATAAAAAGTAGTCAATGTGTTATTCCAGACTATAATCCATCTCTGTGCCAAATTTTATCCAGACCCGTTCAGCCGTTCTGGCGTGAAAGAGTAACAAACATCCATCCATCCATCCTCACAAACTTTCGCATTTATAATATTAGTAGGATTAGTATTTTGTGTAACCTCCTCCTGCATTTAACACGTCCTGTAACCGTTTTCGCATGGAACCAACAACCTTTTCACAAAAATTTCTCCCTCTAAACGTTTCCCAAACGTTATTTGCATGTCGTCTTAATGCTTCCTTTGTTCTACATTGATTCCCATCAGTACAATTCAGATATTTTTGGTTAGTTACATGTATAGAAATTATTGACAAGCATTTGCTCAGATATTAATGAAGTAATGAATGTTCAGATATTAACGGTAACTTGTAGTGTATGGAACTTATTGACATTTTAAATTGTTCAGAAGTATTTGGTCAACTTGTCTGCTACAATATATCTGACGGCGACTGTACTTCTGTATAGGGAATGTTTCATAAATATTTTTTTTTAAATTAAACCTGCATGCTTGTGAGATTTTGTCGACGTCGCGGCGCGTGTGAACTCTGTCATCCGTATTAGGCCAGCATGGTAGACTATAGCCAAAACTTATTAATACCCCAGTATTTCGAAAAGTGTCCTGGCCAAATCATACAAATTTTAAAAAGGAAATATGTCCTGGTATTATAAAAAATATATGTTTTTGTACTATTACGAATGTAAATCAACTGAAAAGGATGAAACAACAGTAAATTGTGTATTAGGAATGTGATACAGGAATATTTCTTGTTTCATGCTTTTCATTTGTTTATTCATTCATAGTCAGGTTTTTTATTTTTTAACTTTTGTTTTTTTATTTATTATATTTAAATAGATTACTAGCGGCGCGTGTACATTTCGCTTGTGTAAATATTTCCATCCAGATTTATGACGTTTTTATGTAGAAAATATCCCCAACTTAAAAGGAAGGTTATATTAATCGAGAGTATGTATGTCAAACTGCCTCATTAGCCAAGCGGTCCTGAGCGTGACTGCTACGCTAGAGGTCCTGGGTTCGATTCCCAGGTCGAGCAAAGTGTTATTGGGTTTTTCTATGAAATTCCCAGTGGCAGCTCGGAGTTTGGAATTTGTGCCCGGTTAATGGCAATAAGCTCGCCCCCTATTACATGGGACCTAAACATACCGGCGAACTGTGGGTGTACATTAGTACGCCTCTGCCTAACCCTTCGGGGAATACAGGCGTGGTGGTATGTTATGTTATGTATGTATGTCATGTTGTATATTTCTATGGCACGCTCTGTAGCCTAAACGATTGAATCGATTCTAGCTTGAGAGATTCATCTCAATTGTTAGTGACACTGGGTCTAAGAAAAACTAAAAAGAGTAAACAAAAAAACAACTATATTGAAGTCCGAAGATCTATTGCCTCCGAATGCATGAGATCGGTCATCTAGTTGCGATCTTTTTCGGCAGTGGGATTTTTATTTTTAATTAACTTTTTTCTGACATTCTAACTTTGTCCTGACGATTTTATATATCCAATTCTATTACAGGTTGTACATGTTGTTGGAATTATTACATTGTTGTTACCTGAAAGTATTTTGTTCAGAATCGAATACTACATCGATTACGGTGGTTTTTATTATGTGTTAATTTTGCCCGAAAAGATAATTACATTACCTGAAATCATGGCTCCCTGATCTATCAGTGGGTCAAGTGACGTAAAACTCAAACCTATTTGCACGAATTGTTATTGTTTGCGTGTGCGCTCCGATATCTTAGTCGTTGTGGGTAGTACGACTGAAGTATCACCACAAATTTTGCGTTTAGCTGGAACAATTAATTTCTTGCACTAAATATGTTCTTGTACGTGTCTCAAAATGACTTTAGTCGGTTAAACAATGTAAAACCTTACATAACATACCATCACGCCTGTATTCCCCGAAGGGTTAGGCAGAGGCGTACTAATGTACGCCCACAGATCGCCGGTATGTTTAGGTCCCATGTAATAGGGGGCAAGCCTATCGCTATTTACCGGGTAAAAATTCCTAACTCCGAGCTGCTACTGCGAATTTCATAAAAAAACCCAATAACACTTTGCTCGACCTGGGAATCCAACCCAGCACTTCTAGCTGAGGCAGTTAATGTAAAACCTTGATTTTATAAAACCTTTACTTTATGATAGAGAGAAAGAAAATCACAGATTCAATTCACTAGTTAGTTTTAATAGTTAAGTTTTTAGTATTCATTGTTCAGTTGTTATTGCACACATTTTGCTCACAAACTGGTCACATACTCAAAGGTTTACCTACTGTAATTAATAAATAAATATTAAGTTAAAAAAATGGCGCACGCTCGATGTAGGCCACGACGACAGCAGAACATACCATCACGCCTGTATTCCCCGAAGGGTTAGGCAGAGGTGTACTAAGGTACACCCACAGTTCGCCGGTATGTTTAGGTCCCATGTAATAGGGGGCGAGCCTATTGCCATTAACCGGGCACAAATTCCAAACTCCGAGCTGCTACTGAGAATTTCATAGAAAAACCCAATAACACTTGGCTCGACCTGGGAATCGAACCCAAGACCTCTAGCGTAGCAGTCGTACTTGGGACCACTAGACTAATGAGGCAGTTGTAAATGATAAATGATATTTATTTCTGTAAATAGATCTTAAAAAGACACTTTTACAAGTTGTTTTACATATTTTTTTTACTAGATGGCGCCGGCATTTCCTATCTGACGACCTCTGAGAAGAAACGCCGAAACAAACTCAGAGAATCATGGTCTCTTTTAAAGTCCAGACAGTAGTAGTAGTATTATAGGATATGTGTTTTACGATGTAGGGCAAAATCTGAACAGGCCTTTTGAAGAAAGAGCAATAGCAGTCTTTGACCTGTCTTAACTGACGGCACGCATACACCAGTCATCGTGTAGCTCAACCATTATTTAGGGAGCTCAATGACCCGCTGCACGGCAATTACCAGATCAGCAGGGCATTTGCGAAGGCCAAATGAATACTCAAAAATATTATTGGTTTTATGTAAGTTAATGTAATTTTTGATAACTTTACGAATTTTCCGGGTGTTTATTTTCAGTGAAGTTGTAATAGAGCAAATGGTTGGCTAGATTAATGGCATCTGAATCCAAACATGACAACACTATTGATAAAATTGTGTTTGACGACCACAAAGCAAGCTGGCCTCAGTTGCAGTATGGTGGTTGATCAATAATGTTTATTAGCGACGAACTGAAACAGTCGTAAACGCCGGTGGTTGAGTCCGCTTCGTGTACGTTTGCTTTTAAATATTTTATAGGTTCCAAACTTAAGTAATTTCGCACAGAAAAGTGTTTTACGGAAGAATGCATTTTCTGGATAATTCTAGTTCAGTTATATCTCTATTTTCTATGCCTGTGGGATATTTGACGGGTCGATTGGTGCTGTAATCGAGGAATCAGCTGTTGTGTTAGGGGCTTCCGGGTTCAATACCTAGGAACAAAATATTACGAACTAAGTACAGATAGATATTCTGTGTATTAAATGTTCCCCGTGTTACAATAATATTCCTCACTACCACTCAGGCATCTCGTAAGAGAAATATCCGATCTGCTCGGGTTCTGACTGGCGAACACCCTTACGTCGCAAAGCATCTTGGTGTGTATTTTGACTTTAGCGCGTAAGAGACAGTTCCTCTTCAGAAGCTGCGGCTCTGGCAATCTGCAGTCAGTTGGGGCCCTTAAGGGTTGGCAACACATCGCTAACTGCTTTGATGTCTATGAGCGACGATGACTATTTACCACTAACCGCGAGCTCGTCAGATTAATCAGTAAAAAAAAAATAGTTATGAAAGTGATTCTGAATGCACCCACGATATATCAGTAAATTCTATTTAAGTATGAAGCGGCGGTAGCCTAATGGCGAGGGCGTCGGACTTGCGATCATGCGATTGCCGGTTCGAAACCCACCCATTGCACTACCGACGTGAACTCACACGTAACACAAGCATCTAGCTTAGCACGAGGGGTTAACAAGAATACTAGTAATGTGCGTCCCAAATTGCTAGTAACATAACATACCATCACGCCTGTTTTCCCCGAAGGTTTAGGCAGAGGCGTACTAATTTACACCCACAGTTTGCCGGTATGTTTAGGTCCCATGTAATAGGGGGCGAGCCTATTGCCACTAACCGGGCACAAATTCCTAACTCCGAGCTGCTACTGGCAATTTAATAGAATAACCCAATAACACTTTGCTCGACCTGGGAATCGAACCCAGGACCTCTAGCGTAGCAGTCGCGCTCAGGACCACTTGGCTAATGAGGCTAGGTTAACTTTAACCGAGTACAAATCTAAACTCCGAACTAATACTGAGAACCAATACTAAGACTTCAGCGCCACGTATTGCGGGTTCGATCCCCACACGGATCAAATATTTGTTAGAACTACAGGTAGTTGTTCCAGGTCTGGGCGTTTGCGTACATGAGATATTTGTGTTTGTTAAAGCACCCACGATACAGGAGAGAAACCTGGTGTGGGGCAACGTTTAAAACAAATCCTTCGGGGAATAAAGGCGTAATGGTATGTGTTATTATGTTAATAGACTGAACCATTACAGACACACGAGGGCATTGATTTACGTCCAGGCGCCGCCCACTCATTTCAAATTCATGTTTACATATATTATATTTTTTTATTCCCTACGGCTTTGTTTATGATCCTTGCACTCCAAAAATAATAACCATGACTACATGTTCAGCATAGAGGCTAAAGTTCACCTCGCCACTACAGCTGGGTTCGATTATTATCTGAAGCAATTTTTATCTGAACAAAAGTGACATAATTCAAAATGTTGACAAAATTACTAATATATAGAAATGCTCGTAATATCATATTCTTCCATTCATCAATAAAATACTGCCACTTTTAAGCTAGGATGATACATGTCTTGTTTCGAGAATTATGTAATACCTTTTATTTCACACTCAAATATATAATGCTATAACAAATATCTATTGCATGCGTTAAAACAACCGTTAAACTAAAACAAAACATAAAAAGAAATACCACAAAAACCTACTTAAAAATATTAAAATTCAAATACTACTCTGTGACTCAAATATAAAATATTTGAGTCACAAAGTAGTATTTGAATTTTGAAACTGTCAAAAATCAAGAATTTTGGATTATGTCACTTTTGTTCTAAAGTTGCGACTGGTTTCGTGGTATGCAGGTTTCTTTACAATGTTTTCCTTCTTGGATTCGAACTCGAGACCTTTTTATTGGCAGTCCAAAGTACATGTCGCTAAGTTATCACTGCTAATGACACGAAAATTTTGAGGGTTAAATAATATTTTTTCAGCTTTTGAGAATAGCTACTGAAAGGGGTTTGTATATAAAATCTCACATATTTCACCTAGTAAGCTAGAGACCTTTTAAAACTTAGGGAAAACTGTTCCGAGCCGAGATATAATGTTAAAAGAAAATATAACTTGAGCACTGTCATTTATACACGGGTTACTGACACTTATGTGAACACTAAACATTAAAATCACACAATATAACGCGATAAAATCTGTGAAAAGTAGGTCTCATCCTTTTTTACAAATTAATTAATTTCAAGAAATAATTATGCTCATTTTTAAATAATTATGCTCATTTTTAAATAATTATGCTCATTTTTATAGCAGCATGTCATGCTTTTTAATGGCAAACGTGCAGACGGATTGCCTGATGGGAAGCCATACCACCGACCATGGACACTCGCGACACCAGCCGGCCCTTTCGTGCCGAAGCATGGCTGGCATGGATAAAAGATGTGTGTTATAGTATTTTTTTTCTAAACTAGTCATCAAATCTTGACAAAATTTGAATAGGCTCATCTCGGGAATATAATATATTCTTTCACACAAAAAATAATAATTTTACAAATCGGTTTATAAATGGTGGAATAAACGCGTAACAAACTGTACATCAAAAATTCTGACAAATTCAGAACCTCTTCCTTTTTGAATTCGTTTGAAATACCATCATATTATTGCTCAGCGGAGCTCAGCTCAGATGGTATGGTCATTTGGCTTTACAATAAGTAGTACAAACCAAGATGAAATCAGATATAGAGTTTCGCTATCTCAAAAACGTCTAAAGGTCATTTCTGTATTCCAAAATCAGTGTCCTGTCCAATCCAGTCCAATGACATGTGGTGACGAGCCCTGTGTGACCTTGAGCGCCCGTCCCGCGCCATTCTGATGCGGGTGAAGTATATTTTAACCCTAAATTAAGTGGTGAGATTTCCTTCGACCGCCCGCGCCGTCGGGTCTCGGCAATCGAGGGGTTAATGACGAACGACTTATGAACCAATATTTGATGGGCAAATTTCGACTTTACTGGTTTATGTTAAGGTTGGTTATTGATGAGTGAGGTGGCCAGTTGCAAGGGTGTGTAGTGGGCTCGCTCGACGCGTCCTCTAAGAAAATGGAGACAATACGATTATAGTACCACAGTATATTGTAAGATTACAGATGCGAAATAAAAATGTATTTTTTTTTTTAAAGTTGCGTTTTATAATTCTCTTATAGATCAAGTGCATAAAATTGATGGACATGCATTTAGATTTATAGGTATCTACTATATGTAAATTCCCAAAAAAAAAGGATTCAAAGTATTTGGTAGCTATCGTTATAACAGATTTTATTTATTTTTATTTTATTTATTAGGATTTCCAATGAAAAATACACATTATGACACACAATGACCTTGTGTTTCTTCATTTACAGGAAATCACAGCATGCTTAGCTTAGGAACATCTAGGTACAATTAAATTACTGTTAAAATAGATTACATAATTTTGTGATTGCTTAATTTAGTTTTATGAAAAGTTAATAAGTTGTTGTTAATTAATAAATAAATAAATATCCTGGGACATTTTCACACAGCACCATCTAGTCCCAAACTAAGCAGAGCTTGTACTATGGGTACTAGACAATGGATATACTTACTTACTTACATACTTTTTTTTGTAAATACATACTTATAATACATAAGAAACACACCCAGACGAACACAAACAATTATATTCATCACATATTTTTTTGTGTCCTGTGGGAATCGAACCCACGACCTCATGATCAGCAGTCCGGTCCTCGAACCACTAAACCACAGAGGTCGTCGTTATATAATAATTATTATTATAGATGGTTAAACACTAGCAAAATGTTTAAAGAATAACCTGTGACTTATATGTGCTCTATTAGGTAAAAATTAACGGTTAATATAAGTTCACGCACAACGAACATAGGTACATTAAATAGTTTATAGTATGTGTAAAGTTTCTTTTTCGAATTTCGAGTTCGAAAATTCGACGTGTTAGTAATAAAATTAAATATTACTTTTTTTTTACCTGGGGCTACCTGTCGTACAGAAATTTATTCCGTGTGGACACGCTCCGTGCCATCATGATTAAATATAAAATGTAAATCACTATTTTTATCCGTCCGACATTTTGCTTCTAAAAATTTACCATATACATTAAACCACCCGAATATTATTATGTATAATACAATAATTTAGACCATCCTCTCTCTGTCTATTTCATTCGTTCTTCCAACACATCCTCCATCCCTTTCCAAACCAGTCTCAAGCGGATTTCGCGACGGTTTTTTTCGATTTTTCACATTTGCACTACAGTACTGATTGATAGACGGAGAAGGGAGTGGGGGGAAGGCAGTTGAGTGTAACCCTACAATAGATGTCGCTTCTCGCTACTAGCATTTAGTGCTTTTATTTTGTAGCTAAGTGTAGGAATAGAATGCGAGAAACTCCAATAAAATACGCATTGCGTATTCGAGTTTAAAAATGGCGACTTCACGCCTTTCTCGGTTGTGGGACGGGCAGAGATCCAAGTAGGTTCTGTGTAAGTGTCGTGCTGAATAACGTTTTAACGATCACCAAAAAACCGTATTATTAATAGTACCCAGTTGAACTCCAAACAGTTTATTCATTAGGAAAGTAATGCCACCGCATTTTTCTGCCGATAAAAAGACTATGGATACAGTTTTTTTTTTATTTTAACACTGTCGTAGTGTGTTTATATATAGGTGTGTGTGTAGTATAGGTATTATTCATAATACTGACTGTCGTAAGCGCGATTGCTGCGCTAACTGAAGGTCCTGGGTTCGAATCCCAGGTCGAGCAGTGTTATTAGATTTTTGAATATGATGACGACACGTTTGGCGTAGCGGCTCAGCGATTGGGTTCTACAACACGAGTTGTGGGTCGATCCCCACACGGAGCAAATATTTGTATGATCTACAGTTAGCTGTTCCGGGTCTGAGTGTTTGTGTATGTGAGAATTTGTATTTGTGCACCCACAATCCAGGAGGAAATCCTAATGCGGGGCAACGTTTAAAAAAATGTTAATAGCTACAGGCTCGCCCTCTAATGGGAACTAAACATAGGCACCGGTGAATTTTTGGTGTACATTACGACACCGCTGCTTAAGATGTAAGAATAATCACCTACGTTGTCTGCCCTGTTCCTACGCCCGGTGCGAGTGCGCCGGGCGCTGATCGGCAGGGTGGAGGCACTCTCTCTCACCCTCTCTGCATCTTCCTTCTGCGAGAGAACCTCCTCGCAGAAGGCGACCGTTGCCTGCCAGGCTTCGGCGTCGCCAACCATAGTAGATACTACGGCCGGCAACGCTCCATTCCAAATGCATCCCTGAGGACACGGCGCTGCTCTGCCCACGCTGTACACTGCTCGAGCGTGTGCTGCGCCGTGTCCTCAGGGCAGTCGCTGCAATGATGCTGATATGATGCTGTAAACGCACCCACGTACGCTCGTAATTACACACGAACGTAATTAATGTATCGTTTAACTAACTTTATTAAAAAATAAAAGAGCAAATGAGTCCTCTCTTAACACTAGGGTGTCTAACATGTGTTCCCCATAACACATCCCTCACTGAAAGGTTATTAACCCGTTGCAGCCGAAGTTGAACGGCCCCCGCTTATGGGACAGTTTTGGCCACACTTCCACATATATTATCAACTGTACGAGTATACAAGACGATATTCATTGCCCGCGGCCCGCAATGGGTTATACGATCATTTTGCTATTGAGAGAGAGAGATGCCGCATTACATATTAAATAGCCATCTCTTTCACACAGCCTGATAAAATCGTGTTAACTCGTAACAAGTTGTGGTACGATCTGATGTGTTTGTAATGAACGAGAAGTTGCGAGAAATATTTATATATTTTTTATGGGAGGGGGGCCAACGAGCAGCCCGATGACTAAGCACCTGATGGTAAGCGATAACCGGCGCCCATGGACACTCGCAAGGAGTTGCAGGGTTTGAGCTTCCGGTATCTTCACTCAGTCGGCGAAACACAACGTAATCGTTGTTTCGAGCCGGTTCTCTGTTAGTCCGTGGTACTCTCACTAGCTTTCCCACGATGAAGAAGTTTTCCCGAAACCTTTTAAAACAGTGAAATTATAATTAGTATGTTGTATTAGAAGTTCAATTAGATAATTTCACTTGTAATATCCTTTCTTGTGGTCGGAAAAAATGACTGGCGCATACGAAACCTTCGTGGAAAGGTGAAGTTATGTAGGGCTCGCACCCACTAAAAACTCTGTTTTTGCCTACGGCTGGCTTCATACAACAACATAATTTCACTATTTTCTACTATTAGGGAATTATTATTTGTATAATTATATATGTACTAGCTTCGCAGACGAAGTCGCGGCTTCTGCGTGGAGTTCAGAATTGGGTCCGGCCTAGATAAAAAGAACCCTATGTGTTATTCCAGGCTATAATCTATCCCTGTGCCAAATTTTATCTAAATCCGTTTAGCCGTTCTGGCGTGAAACAGTAACAAACATCCATCCATACACAAGCTTTTGCATTTATAATATTAAGTAGGATATCTAACACAATTTAATATTACTACTTTAATATGATTAAATAAAAAATCCTAATCTACTTATGTAGGTTCTATCTGTTAAGGTTATGTTACCTTTTCACGTCAAAATATTTTAACAGATTTCGATAAAATCCATCTTAGAGATAGATTACACCCTGAGGATGAACAGGTGCTATCTTTTATCTTAAAAAGTTATTTGTTCGATACAAATGAATCGGTTGACCAGCTAACACTGTATAAGGCTTCAAAAACATTTATAACAAGCGAAAAAAATATTTTTGAACCTTATTTTTTTGTCCTATAGTCCTAGCAGGAGTTGACGGCATTGTTACCCATAAAATATTTTTAATAGTATATACAGCTACTTACATTGGCAGTAAAAATAAACCGGAAAATCCCTTGCATCATAAAGCAGGCAGATCATAAAGTCGACTTGACCACAATAAATTAAAAATAATACTTTTGACAATTTACATGGCTTGCGCGGTTGCGTTGTTGTGGTAAGGGCGTGTTCTCATTTGTCGGTATGGCATTCTTCTTCTTGCCCCGTAAAACAAATCTTAGACATATCTTTTTTTAAATAAATATTTTAGGCTACCCACACTTGGTTTTACTTCTATCTTGGATGAGGTTAGGATTTTAGGCTGGAAATGTAAAGTCCACATTATCGATTTATTTTTTATGCAACCGAGCAAACGGATCATCTGATGGTAAGCGATTACCGCCACCCATGGACCTCCGCAACGGTTTGGGGCTCCGGTATCCTCACACACTCGGCTAAACACAACGTAAGTGTTGTTTCACGCCAGATTTATGTGAGGCCGTGGTATCACTCCGGTCGAGCCGGCCGGTGTGATACACGGCACGATGGGCGATTTTATATTATGTTCCAAAACTTTTCTCCGATTTCTCCGAAGATTAATATGTAATTCTGGTGCATAATTAACCATTATGTGTTCGTAAATGTGCGCGAGTGTAGGTAAATAGCATACCTACAATAAAAAATTGTGACTATTTGTGTTCTCTCCTAAACTCCATTAAAGCTCCATTAAAAATTGGATGAGGTTGGAAGCCAAAATCAGTGCAGAAATTGAATCGATGCATAAGTCAAATATAGGTACTCAAATGCAATGGTAGAACGACCAATACATCGTGTATCAAATTACGATCAGATGTGATATGCAGCATACAAAATAATAGATCCGTTCCCAATGTGAAGGCTAATTATGACAATCTTATCTTATCTTATCTTACATATAATAAGAATGTAAATGAGCCGTGTCTGTACATTGCTTATATTTACAAAAAAACTAATTTGGGGGACTCAGAATCAGTAACACAATCCATTTCTATTATTTTTGGAACTTTTGTCTGTCTGTTTGTCTGTCGGTTTGTCTGTCGGTTTGTCTGTATGTTTGACCGCGCATCAAATGAAAACTACCGAAAAGATTTGGAGGAAGTGGACAGGAATTCATAGCCTTTTTCTTGGATTAACATTTAGGCTATATTTTATTAAAATCGGTTCACTCTATCAAAAGTTATTAACATTTTAACGATTGAAAACGTAGAATTTGAACAATAACCGTTGAAGCAAATTTCCTTTTAAAGTATTTCCGTACTAGACTAGCACGGGTCAATCATTATAACAGAATCAAGAAATAAAATTAAAAAAATACACTCACAGGTACTAAATAAGATAAAACAAGAAAATAAAACAAAGAAATCAGAAACCATTATTTTGAACGGGAATTGATTATTAGTACAGTTATTCTGACTCTACTTCTACAGGGCATCACGGGACATACATAGGACTAAATACGTGGAATTACGTAAAAACTAAATATTTGAGTAGGGTAAAGAAGTAAACAAAGAATGACAACTCTTTCTCTAGATGACTAACACGAAATCGTTATTACCTCAATGAAATTTGATTCCATAACAGGTGTCATTTTGAGTTGACAATTTTGACAATTATTCTTTTCTTCTTTATAGCATCCAGCTTTAAAGTAACTGATTTTATAACGTGAAACCTCCATAGTGTAGATTCTAAAGTTTCCATCTAATCAAATCATAAAATAATATACCACGTATAAGCCTATGTATAATAAATAAAAAAATGGGTCTTTTAATAATAATAATAATTGCAACGTGCGTTAATCTTTACTGATGCCGAAACAGTTCTTTGAGATTTTTTTCTATGTAGGTTTTTCTTTGCGAACATTTAAAAAAAATTAAGTAATGTAAATTAAGTCAATGGCGCTAAGTGTATTAACAATATGGAAAACCAGAATCCTTTTTTCTATGAGATTTTTCGAGGTAGTTAGTTGAAACTTGGAGAGGACAACGTTTCTCAGGTCAGCTAGTCATAAATATTATTCCCGGGTGGAGATACAGAGTAAAATGGAAACCGTATCGCAATGTGAAGTCACACCCTAATCAGAGCGTTATGGTACAGAATGTCAAGGAATATGATACAATAGAATCAGATGCGGTATTATTCAAATACACAGATCTTTGAAGTGGTAGGTAAAACTCCGCTGCTGAAATCTATCTGGGCTGAGAGCACCGCTTACCAAATATTTTGTCGCTAAGTAATAATGAGTTAGCATTATGGTGTTACTATTTGAAAGGTTCGCAATATTGAGGTCTTAAAATAACAACGCTTGTGGACTGGAGTTGGTGGCGTTGATAAGCAAAGTAATATGGAATTGAAAATATATATTATTTTAAAGTACATAAGCAATTCTTATTGGTAAATGAGTAAGTGAGCGTCGAACTTGCGATCATGTGGTTGACGGTTCGAAAACTACCCATTACACTACCGAAGTGAACCCTCTCGTAATACAACCACATAGCTTAGCACCAGCGGTTAACAAGAATACTAGTAATGTGCGACCAACATAGCAAGTAAGCTTTTTAAAAAAAAAATACCATATCCAATCTTCTAGCATCCCGTATAACTGGATTGCGGCCAATGAATAGTCAAATGGGGGTAGCAGTGATGGTGATTCGAGCGGAACCATGTAACACGACTTAAGAGAATGTTCTACTGGGAGAACAACGACCAAATTAGGGTATACTGCCCTACATCACCCCGATACAGTCGAATTAGTCGCAGCCAAATAACATAGGTCCGTGCTATGCTGTGTTATTAATGATGAGTAAGGTGCAAGAGCTGTGCGAGGAAGCGTTGTGTTGGCAGTGAAGGGCAATAGGCTCAACATACATAATCAACCCATTATAAGTCCCACTGCTGGGCACGGGTCTTCTCTCACAATGAGAGGGATTAGGCTATAGTCCACCACGCTAGCCTAATGCGGGTTGGCAGACTTCACACGCCGTCGAGAAAAGATGTAGATTATAATTTGTATATGTACTGAAAATGATTTAAATGGACTTATTAATTTTACTAATAAAATGTGAGTTTGTATGGACTTCTGCAATGTTACTATAATTCAATTACGCGGACAAAGTCGTGGGCAATGACTAGTTTACAAGATATAAGCGTTTATAGTTCTTGGTGGGGATTGAGAGTGAGTGCTATCTCTTTCCCACAACATGAGTGTTAGTATAGAATTTGTATGGCGCGAGGAATATTAAACGTCACTAATCCTATAGTGCGCTCTCAGTCTAGCATAAAGTTGAAAAGAACTTCCTTATTTTTACTAAAGATTTTTATTTGACTTTTTTGATCAACTCTTTTTACGTTCCACTTTGTCGTACCGCCATAAAAAATGATAAGTCAAATGGCGTTAGCATAGTCTTTTAAAAGACACAATCTTGAGACCATAAATCTAGGAAATGTAAGTCATAAATTACTAACACGACTTTAAAAAAGAAACAATCTTGCGACTAAAAATCGATCGGTTGCTAAAGCACTTAGCTCTGGCACTACGTTACTCTGTCTGCCTGTCTAGAATGGTGACGAGATGACGCGTTTAGGCTTAGATTCAGTTAATTTAGATGTCTGGCCCAGACTCAGCCTTGACTGGGTCAATAACCTGTCTAGTCGCTAAGAGGAAGGAACCGACAACCTAGTTAAATACGTAATAAAGTAGTAAGCGTTAGACAAGAGTTTTGTGTGTACATACTTAACTATAATTATGTGGGCATCCAAGCAAAAGTTTTCTCGACATTTAGTTTTTGAGATAAAATTCTGCAATCTATATATATATATAAAAGAAAGTCGTGTTAGTTACTCCATTTATAACTCAAGAACGGCTGAACCGATTTGGCTGAAAATTGAGCTTAGAACCAGGAGACGGACATAGGATACTTTTTATCCCGTTCCCGTGAGATGTGATGACAGACCGAATTCCACGGGGGCGAAGCCGCGGGCAGAAGCTAGATTTTAATAATTCTTAATTGTAAAATTGGGTGAAAAAAATGCATTTTGCGGCATGTTACAGTGATTATAAATGAATGCTCAATTATCTACAAGTTCATAAATAACATTATGGTGTTTTTAAGTAGCAGAAAATTTAAGAGGAACTGTAGTAAAACAGGTCTAGTACCCAGTGGTCGGTAGGTACATATTTTTGCCTTGACAATGACTCACATTTGGGTCACAAAAACATATGGGTTCCAAAACACCTGCACGGTAATTTCAGTTTCAATAATTGTTTGCGTCAGTACATAGATCTTTTCATTGAACTTTTATTCTCTTTTAAAGTCCAGAAATACTCTTTTCACCTAACAAGAAAGAAAGATTCTGTTTGTCATTCGAAATCTGCGTGCTAAAGTGCATTTTGCCCCCTAGCGTGGAAAGAGTTTTTAAAATTCGAACCTTTCTATTCAATAATTTTCTACTGAAAATGCATAAATACTTATTTCATGTCAGTGCGCCATCCACATTTTTAGAATAATCGCACTGGCCAGCAAGACGACAGCATAAAAAAAAAATCTTCTCTCTAATCAATTCACTTACCATCATTAATTTTTAGATTGTTCTTTGATAAAATCATACGACATCTTATAATATGAGTGAGTCCAGTAGCGACGAAGATATAAATTTAACGCCTCTGCAGAGTTAGTGCAAGCGGTACATAATGCCAAACTCATTTAATATTTGCTGTTTTTCTTGCACCTAGCATTTTCCTCGCTGTAGTTAGGTGAAAAGTGGTGTGTTTCGCTCGGCAGCAAAGTTATACTGCGTAACTTTGAAACCCTCGCAGCGCTCAGGTTTACAAGTACTCGCGCCAAAAAACAACTTTGCAGCCTTGCATAACAAATAACTATTTAAGGTCAAGGAGTGTTATTAAGTTTTTCTTACTTCCGTACTCTCAGGGGTGTACCCAGCTCGGAGTTGTACAATGGCAATAGGCTCACCCCCATTACGGGGGACTAAACATACCTACTAGTAAACTGTGGGTGTACATTAGTACAACTCAAGGTAACCCTTCAGGAAATAGGCGTGATGAGGTATTTAAGAGAGGTAATGAATTATTTCACTCACAATTGGAGCTGCCCGACTGTGGAAGTACCTCCTTCTTTGCAGATAATCGTAGCCAAATAACATAGCGCTGTGCTATGTTGTGTTCCGGTGAGCAAGGTCGCCAGAGCTCCGCGAGTAAGCGATCTGATGTCACTTGGTGGACCGATGGTTTTTAAGCTGCCAGCTCAACGATTCCTCGTTAATCTTTACCCCACCCTTTCAAAAAGGGAAACTGCTTTACGAAAATATTTTTACGGGTGTCGGCGACAAGTACCCCTGGTGTTGCAAGGGGCCAAAGGGCTACGGTAACCGCTTACTATCAGGCGGGCCGCACGCTTGATTGCGTTAACCTTAGTTGTATAGAAAAGTAGGGATTTGAAAGAAAACAACAAACTGTACATTAATTAAATTTATTACACGTGACTTAAATTATATTTATTCGTTATTGCTTCAATATTATTTTAATTATTGTACTTAGCTCTATAGAGGGCGTCATGAACGCTGATTTATAAATCTATTAATTTTCTAGAAGAATCCACGACAATAATATGTGTTACAACATAACAATTTGCTGAATGTCCCCCCTCCCTTTATTTTTCCTAATATTTTTTTCATGAAAAATAACATTTTTTTTTATTAATCTGTGCCTTTACAATACTTATTCGTTGCACTCCTTCTGTCAAACATCTGAAAAATTTAACATTCCTGTCAACCAAACTTACAAATTGGCGCTCATGACCCCTCTGACAGTGATTCGCATTGATAGTAGATTGCAAGTGATATGAGAATTTCTAGATTACTTTTTAAAAAGAAATTATTCTAGTATAGTTTCCAGGAAAAGATTTATTTTTGTAAAATAATTCGTCTATATATGTTATTATTTTCATGTGAGATCATACTAAATTTACTTACAAGCATTTAATTTGAAATGGGAACACTGACAATAATAATTATAATTATTGTTATCAATAATATTGAGGATTATTTTAATAAAAATAATAATTATTATTAGGCATTGGTAACTTGGAAATGTGACAATGTTGTTCTAAAACATTATTTTTATTAAAATGCAAAAAGTAAAACATTAAGTATATTAATATAATTTCTAAATATAGTTATTTATTTTATTAAAAAAAGTAATATTATTTTGAAGGGAGGTTATAAGTAGCATTCCAATTATCCAAATCCAAATACAAAAAATATCGATTTTTCATTAATTTGAAGATAATTTTTACTAACTATAAGGACCAGTTAAATAAACCATGTTTTAAAACAACATTATTGCATTATAATCGGATAAATTATCTAACTTCCAATGACAAAAGGCAATATATCCAAAAAAATTGTATTATCCCTTAAATAAAATAAATATGGTTTTACAAGAACACATCAAGCATTTATGTATTAGAGTTCATATTAATTTTACCACGAATACTTTACCAGGTTCAGAAATAACCATTAAAATTCTCACTTAATTCTAGTGTCTTATTATTAATAACTATTACACACACAAGTCAACAAGAAGGGTAATAGAATTAATTATTACTTTATTAGCATTTAAAATATCTATTATTCCAATAACAATATCACATACATAATAACTAGACAATAATTGTTTATAATAATTATAATATAACAATCAACAATTACATTCGATGATACAATGGTGTAATTATTATTATTACTTAAAATTAATTCGTATATTATTATTTTTACTTATGTGCGTAATGATTGAATAATGATCACGATAGCGCGCGTTACTTATTTTTTAATTATTATAATTGAAGATATTCTATTATTACTTTTAAACATAGAAATTATTAACGACATTAAAATTTGTCCACGCTTAATAGTATTAGGAAATATACAGAGTCACATTCTAACATACATATAGGTACATATAGTGTAGAGTAGGATAGATATAGTCATAGTTTTGCTACATACAATATAAAGACAGCTTGATAAGTGACATTAATAGTTCTCTAAGTTCACTATTTAATAATTATTATTATGTGCCATACACACTAAACACTGGTCGATATATAAAAAGCCGTTCACTATGATGCATAGCTTTTAAGAGGGTAGGTACCTTAAAAGTAGTTAACAATAAAAATATTGCTATGAAATATTTTCTATATTCAACAAAATAACATTCATTTTTATTTTCGCGTTATACGTATCTCTAAAAAGGGTAAAACTATCATTAAAAAAAATGTTGGACTACAAATTTGTAAAGGTTTTTATCAAAAATGTGTTAAGTTTCAACAGTGACGCCAGGATGCAAATATTATTGTTATTTTTCTTTGCTGGAAATCTCAAGTTTATTCATTAGATATATTGGCTGAAATATGCGTTTAAATAAATATATTTAAATAAGTTAAGTATTATAAAATTAATTAAATTAATGTAAATTATAAATTGATTGAAATGCGCCTTTTATTTAGTAGATATCATTATTAACCCAGCTATTGTCACAATTCTAGTCTTCGAATTAGACGGGCTAGACCATAATCTACCATGCTGAGTGGGTTTAATTCAGAAAAAATCGTTTTTTTTTTTAATTTTGTTATCTCGTTGTATTACTCATAATCTCTCTCTTCTACTTGCTCCGAGCAAGACATATTTTTTATAGTGTTCTTGATTCAACTTTTTGAAATTGAATCTTTTAATAGTGCGAATTATTGAGATTAAATCTTTTTCTAAATTTTTTATAGGATTGCGTATCTTAACGCCACTATACAAAACCAACAGCATATACAATTCGAAAATTGACCAAATAACAACAGAATATTCACAGATGCCTTGTTTTTGGACAATACTTAAACGTTTACTATAGACGTAACTTACACTAATGTTTAGCATAAAGTATGTTGCGGACACCAGATTTCAAGAAAATTTTATTACTATTATAAATTTATACGTATTTTTTTGGATATTTCAGTTTTTGTAAACACCGAGAGTTTTCTATGGAAGAAGATTTAGTTTTGCTCGATTACGCTTATTTAGAAATTTCTATTGAATAAAAAACTGTTTATATATTATTTTATTATAGTCCTATAGATATTGGTTGCAGAAGCAAGAAGAAGAAGTAATAAAATGTAATGAATTTACTTCTCACTTAAACCCCAATTTCATAATATTGGCGTATGTAAGAAATTGTGATTGTAAATGCACCCAAGATGCAGGGGAAAATCGTAGTGAGAGACAAACAAGGTTTAAAAAACAGAAAAGATCGATACAATTTGAAAATGCCACGCAATCGAGCGGAACTTGAGACTTATTTTAGCATAACCACTAATCCTGTTTAACCACTAAACCAAATGAAAAGTGGACGTAACGACTCATCACATGAGGACAATCATCTACAGAAATAACTACAACCAAAACAACGGTATTGTCTTTGTCCCTGTATGTCATTATTTAATGATGTGGACATGGCGTGGAAGATACTATCCTTCCCCTTTTATTAAATACAATAGAAAAAAAAACACGGGAAATCTGTAGACATGTTGGTCCAGATTATCTCGCTTTAACATTTTAGGATTGGAATTCTTTGACATGGGATTTTTCTTGACAAATACATTGCCCACAAAAAGATATTAAGTATTTGTGGTGAATCTGATTTCAAACTTATTGAAACGGTTATTTTTTATACGGAGGAGAATAACATTTATAAAGTAAGAATCAATAAAGAAGGAGCTAATTTCAAAAATTAAAGGTCCAGTAAAAATGTAGTTAAAATGGAACCAGTTGATAATAATAATGATGATAAGAATACTGAACGTGATATAGTGAGTGTCATTACTGCTATGTATAGCTTTGACAAAAGTAATTTATGATTACGTTTTACAAATAGCAATAGGTAGATCTTTCTAAGCAAGAACTGGCTATCTTCTCATCAAGAGATGAAAACAGAGAATGAATATTTTATAAATATTATCTGAAATATTTTGATGGAATTTCACACTTATCAAAAGGACCGATCAGTTAGTGGTAGTTTGAAATCCAAATTAAACAGGAGGTCATTTAGGGATATGGTCTCTTTTTATTGATTTAAATTACTTTTAACTAAATGCAATAGTGGATATATATTTTTTGGATTTAGTTTATAGATAGATATATCTGTTGCGATGAAGTTAGTTTCTTTTATTACTTGTTGTGCCTTCCAAAAAGCATGGCAATCAATATCTAACTCAAAGAATACTTCTCTTTTTTTACTACAGCCAGTTCTTTCAAAGACAATTAGCAGTACAAGCCGATCCTAAGATAAGTGACAATTTTAATAAATACACTCAATACATCTTTCTATCCTATAATTACATTAATATTGTCTATACATTCGTCCACACAACTACGACCACCTAGCGAGAGATTATATACAGTTATAAAAAAAAATACTAACTTTAGCGTAGTGATTCGACGTTATCCGATATGTTAGGTAGTATGTATCTAGGCCACGTATTATGTTGGTAAAACAGTTTATGGCGTAAATACGCAGTTTGATACATATACACATCAACGATTTCCTGTAGTTCTATTTTCAATTTTACTACACAAGAAGGACAAATTAAATTAATTAATTAAATTAAAAAGTTTTAAAATAAAGGGCTCAGACTCCGTGAACTATATTGAAATATGTGCATTATTGCATTATGTAAAGCGATGTATCTTAGCCTTTTTCAGTCCACGGATCCCTGGGGAATCAATCACAAGATGAAAAACCCCTTTAATAAAAAAAAACAAGAAAAATGTTGAACCATTAATGTTAGATATTGTTAACATTTAAATATTATACACGACTGTGGACCCCCAGGAGTCCGCGGACCGCAGGTTAAGATAGATTGATCTATAGAATGTCCTTTCACTTGAGACAAAATTTAATAATCGATTGCACCTATTAGTGATTTTAATAACGCTTATAAGAGATTTCTTTAAAAAGTCGGCAATGGTATATTAATTTATAATATTTACGCCAAAACCTGTGAAAGCAATGATAAAGATAGATCCTAAAGTTTGAATAAGGATTCCTTTGACTCAAAGTGCTACACCGACGAGTACTTTTTTTATAAACGCGATGAACTGCAATTTTAAATGTAAGTATATTATTTTTAAATGATTTTATCCTTGTTAAAGCTACCATCAGCGTTAAACGCAAATCGTTTAACGCTGATGGTAGCTTTTCCCATTTACATATTCATTAATTTTTTACTAGTTTGATAAAGCCTATAGAAGACGTCATTAACAAACATTAACGTCTGGTGCTTTTTAGTTCTGAGGTAACACAAAAACAAGGAACTGAAGTGACATACTGTGTACACGAAGATTTAAATGATACTTAAGCGAAGCATCGCGTTACTCCTATACTTAACACTAACAGTAAATACATATATTATAAAAATTCAAGACGATAAATTGACAGCATTTTCAGTAATATTATTCGTATATTTATGATATACAATAGTAATTGAGACGAAAGCCTTATATCTAAAGGCAGAAGACCACATCGAAAGTCCTTGGGTGAATGAACTTGCTGAAAGATTATAATAAGAACTTTTAATGTTTAAGAATTATATTCGGCTTAAAGACATTTATATTAATTTTATTACAAAATAAATACTGAATTTACAAGAGAAAAGCCGAATAAAGAAATCAAAGTGACCATATTTATAATGGACCAGTGGGATCAAAAATATAACAAAACTAAAAAGAACAATAAAATTAATTTTGAAGCAAATTCATTCACCGCGGCAATACACAACTAGCATATAAAAGTGATAGAATACAATATCAAAATGATTAATATTAATACAACAATTTTTACGTATAGAGATTTGTGATACACTACACTAGACAGACGCGAAGAATTATTGCACATTTTTGATTTAGGGGAATCATCGTTTGGTCCTATTAATATACCTGACAAACCGTTTGCATCAGAAAGAATTTTCATTACTAAGTATGAGAGCCTCATTTTTGAAGTACATAATAGGACTAATGACTTGCGTGATACTGAAATTATCACACGTACAGGAGACCTTTCTAAATATTAAGATTAATATAAGTTATTACAATGATGCAACGGATCAAAAAATAATGAAAATTTAAAATAATCTACTTCTAATACTAAATTAAACTATTGCTATCATTACTCAAAAATTCCATTATCACATTGTTGACGATTTCATTGCTCTAAAGATTGGTAATTAAGTCTAGTTTTAATCACTTCATTGAGAACAGAGTGCTGTTCGATCGATTTTAACACGTTAAAATAATAATTCTAATTTGTGATTGCTTTACTAACATGTTCAGGTACGACTAAATATCTAAATAATTATGTCGAAGTTTTTGTTGAACGTTGAAGATTCTAATCAATCTTGTATTTACTAATTCAGTATTTACCTTTCTCGAACATGTTATATGATAGCAAGTTTAATGTGTGCATAAAAACTGAGTTTATTCTTATATCCAACACAACAATAACGGGTTTAGAAATGTGATTTTCAAAACTAGAAGGCAACTTTGAATTTCACATTTCTGTATCACATATTGGACCCCAGTTTATTTCAACAGCAACATGTAAAAACTAAATAATATTTAAAAATATTTTTTTTTGTTTTCTCTGCTCTAGGTCGTAAAGGTTTTAGGCGTCTTGAGATTGGGACTTAAATCTGAATCTAAAAGTACTATTATTATCTTCAAACTAGGTCCCTCGTTAAGTAGGCAAAAGCAGCCATTCGCCAAAGATCTCTAAAATATCTCCACTTCTATATTTCATACAAGCTCTAACAACTTGTTTTAAGTCCCTCTTAACTTCTTATTCAAATATAAGTACTGATTATTCTACAACTTGTTATAATATATAATCTTTGCTGATTCCCAATTCCAAGACGGCCATAGACCAACATTGGGGTTTATAAAAAAAACAATCTTACATTAAGGATGAACAAAAATCCTTTTAAAGGATAACAAGCAATAACAAATCTGTCTTTTATTAGAGGTAACGTCACCTAAAAACTAGCAACTAATCGATTTTGTGCTTAATTCGTTGTGCTTATCACGCACATTTTTATCATAAAGTGTTGAAACTTACTTGAGTGCGCATATTAATACTAACCCACATATTCTTTAAGGCGCATACTGACGACGCTAACGCTTTCGTGTGGTTGCATTATTATCATGATATTTTAACCGTTGTTGCCTAAGAAATACGTCGGTGTGCGCCCTTAGGATTTTCATATTTGATTATAATAGTTTCTAGAGATCTCTACTTACAGATTTTCTCTAATAAGTATGATATGAAATTAAATATTATCATATCCACACCCAAGGAAATCTTTGGTATTTCAACATTATTAATGACGAGACTGGCTGTACCAAATTGATCTTGGCTGTGGTTATCATCAAGTTTCAATGGTCAGACAAAATATAATTTATTTTAATTATAAAATTTATTTAGTTGAAACTTTTTTTATATGACTCGTCAATCTCCAAGCTAAATATATATTTTCATATATTATATGTGTTTATATTTATTTTTACGAAGAAGTAAATTAGAGTATCTGGATGATATTACCATTACTTGATTGCTGTTACTGCGATATTTTATACAAAAACAATTTGATACACCAATAAAATGATTTTAATCATAATGATAGCACATGAATCCACGGTTCCTTAAATTTACCAGTTTGAAGCTAAATATCTTATTTCTAAAACTTAAAACGACCAAACATTCAGAAAAATTTGAACAAATAAGAGATAACTTGAACACTTGCGTCACTATCTCTCTGATTGATAACAGGCAAACTCTCACGAATAGTTTCTTTATAGAAGAGTAATGTAGTGAATATAGATGAGCATGAACTGGATTGGAAGACTTGAGCAATTAAGATGGACTACACTCGAAGAAGCTGAATAGAATATTAAATAAACCTTCTTCGCGATCTATGTTTTATGAAGAAATATATCCAAGACATTGTAATCAACTAATTAAGATAACGCATATTTATTGCCTGTATTTTCTCTTAGAGGGACTCATTTATAAGTACAAATGTAAGCAGTTAATTTAATTGTTTAAGAAGACGCCACTACGCTGTTCTTCTTTTTTTTGGGATTAGTAATATACCTATTTCAATTCAGTAATCTTCTTTTACAATGCATCTTCATGTTGCTTAAACATCCTAAATTAATCAACTATTAATCATCCATTTTAAAGAAATAGATTTGTCGCTTATTTGTGTTATTTAAGAAAATTGCCGAATAACTATGGATGTTAATCATATTCAATTTCTTTAACTGGATCAGTTCCTGGCATTCTTATTACTGTTGCTTGGCCGTTACAATTACATAAGGGCAGTTCTTAGTATTTTATCTTTTACATCTTGCATTATTTTTCTTTTGATATTCTTTACATACCAGTTATCGCTACATATTGTCTGCATTTTATACTTGTAAAATATTTTTTGCCTTACCAGAAGTACTTTTAGTTTCAGATGTTCCTCAATGTCTTCAATATATTTCTTCTAAGGATCAGTTTAGTAGATGAATGCGGGATGCAGTGGTGGTGGTGGCACTCGGGGTTGCTTGTCCATGGGTGCACAACATGAGGGCTCACAACAAGGAGTGCTGTATGGGGCCGGTACTAGGGCATACTGAGCCGGGGGCCCGTAGATCGCTGGGGCAGCTGAGAAGAAGAAATTAATACATTTTAGTAAGATGAAATGAAAAAAGTGTAGAGATACGGATATTTTGTTAATTTACCTATCTAAGAACAGGTCCATTTTTTTTTCTAGATTACTAGGTAAGTAGTTATCTTATTCCATTTTGAAAAAAAATAAAAATCCATCGCGCGAATCAACACTCATTCTAATTTTGAATTACTCAATTCCCTACTACCATATCTTTCACTATGAAGGTTTCTTATCATAATTTACACAAAAAAATGATTTATACAGTGAAATATTTGTTCAAAATTTCGAAATTCATTTTTTGCTTTTTATTTTATCTGCATTAAACATACACACAAAGGCGGCAACAACTTTTCAGCCCTCGGATTCATTGTGCTACTTTCTACTCTCTAGTAACTTTCCGAGTAGTTGCAGTATAAAATAAAAATAAGTAACTGAAATATTAATAAAAAGTACCTAATATATAAGAAAAATATCTTGCAAAGCCAAATGAAATAGTTCATTATTGTTATCATGTTTTATTGCTAAATACAAATGAATATAATTAATACTTACTATCAAACGGTAGGGGGTAAACTGCGTAGGGTGGAGGGGCAAGTTCACACGGCGCGCATGGTTGCAGGGGGGCAAGAGGGGGGGCGCACAACAACTGGTAGCAGAGTGGAGCCTGCAGCGGGGCTGCTTCTGTACCCAAGACTGGGAGTTGGCTCATCTGAAAGGAGACAATGTTATATTAGTATTCGCGATATATGGCAATAGGCAGGGCTAAAATTGTAATGGGAGATAGATCAAATCGTAGATCGCAGTATCGTTTCACATCAGGCAAACTGGCGGTCAAGCGTAAACCTATCAAGAATAAAAAAGTTCAGTTTCAGCAATCATAGCATTGTCAATTTTAAGATTATTGGAGTTGCATCGAATATTCGCTTGGTATTCGGTATTCGGCTGAACGATTCTGCTTTTGAGCCCAATGAAATGAGTTAAACTGATTCAGTTTTTAAGCTGATTGAGAGACTATAGTGTTATCTATTTTTAATCTAATTCATTGTAATCAACTTATATAATAACAGGTACACACGCCAGAAATTTTTAATACCAAAACTGCCGAATATTTGGTTCGATAAGGATAATACCGAACATGATTCGGTATTCCGTAAAATCAGTTTTCAGTGTATGTCAGCTTAGTAATTACAAGCGTGATTATTAGGTTTAGGTTAAAGAAGTTCACGCTAAGTCGAAATGTGATTGTACCTAAGTACACCTCTCCCTAATCCTCCAGAGATATGTAATGTTAAAATAAATACCAGTAGGTATTTCTTCCCATTTCAATTTCTTTCAGAGCTCTTTCACAAACAACAAACAAATAATTAGTATCACCTGTTTTCTGACGGCTTGCGCCACTCGGAGACGTCCCAGGGGGGAGAACATCACACCGCCGCTCTGCAAGTAATGAACCAACATTAATTCACAAATATAATCTCTTAAGAAAAGTTATTAATGATATTATCTCCTTCGAGCTAGGATATTTATTATAATATACTAGCTTTTCGCTCGCGGTTTCACCTGCGTTACCCCGTTCCTAAGAATTGTAGCGTTATGTAAAACAGTTCAAATTTTCTTCTTGAATCACTTTATCTATAAATGAAAACTTTATTAAAATTCGTTGTGTAGTTAAAAGATCTAAGCGTACAGATAGATGGATCGATTTTATTTTTTACTTTGTTAAGATATAGACATCAAGATAATTGAGATGTAATGTGTGGTGCGAAGAACTTTTTTTTAAATCAGTTAACTAGTCAATTCTTGAAATTTGTTTCAAAAATTTTCCTTTGTAAAAACACCGCCAACTTCCTTTTAATTATATAAGCCATTAAAAAAAAATATGGGGCCATTTGTCTTATTATTATTAACAACTTTTGGATTGGGAGTAACCCTGAATCAGAGGTTTCTTTTGTCAAATTTAGTGAAGATTTGAGTACAGAAGAATCATTTTTTCACGTTTTCAGAGTTATATAAATAAAGGTAAAAGTTATTAATAATGACGAGTATAATAGTCCATCTTTTGTTGATATAAAAATAAGGTTTTATCGCTCATTCGTTCAATGTCTTATAAAAGTTTTAAACACGACAATAACGACATCTAATACATAATACATTGCAATATTATAACGTAACCTATAAATCATCACACGAATCACATCAAAACAGCGAGTTCCGTTCAACCCTGATTAGATGGAAGTGCTTGACGTTCAACCCTAAACAAATGACATGAGCCTACCCTTTCAGGATAGTAGGCCGTGCAGTTCCGGATAAATGTCACGTCATCCATAAATAAACAGGGTTGGCCTGAAATTAGCCGAAGGTCTCAAATTTGAACCAGGGAACAATTTGCAAGTATAATTTTAACAGGAAGTTCCATGAAATACATTTTCAATGCGTCTCATTCAAAATCTGGAAACAGGAAATGCTGGCGATAACTATCAAGAAAAGAAAAACTGTTTTAATCAACGTAGGTAGTAGTTAAAAGTTGAGCCTTTAGAGATACCAATAGAAATTAAATGAGTTCAGTAAAGATTCTAGCAAATTTTTGTATAGCTGTTTTAGTGCGCCAGGTGATCTTTAGAGGGCTTCCCTTTAGAAGAAAAGCGACACCTCTGGTATTGCAGACGTACTATCGACAATCTTGGCGGTGAACCACCCTTAAGGCTAAAATCGCTTGCACTGAGCGCGCGGGCGTACTGTGCGTTATCACCCCTCCCCTCACCTCGCCGATATCCCCTTGAGCTTTTAAACTATCTGAATTGGCGGAAGTCAAATGTGGGTGTGGCTGACGTATCGACAGTTGTTCAAAGGATTTTGTTAGAAAAATGGTCGACTGCCAAGTTTCGCGACTGTACATAGGCTACGGGAATCGCTTACCATCAGGCGAGCCGTAAGCTTGTTTGCCACCTGAGTGGTTTAAAAAAATAGCAGATAAGCTAGTCTTCGTCCTTCGCCATTTAGTGCAAAGATATACCAGCCAAAAGAGGTCCTCTATTGAACAAAAGCTTTCACGTAAAAAGGTCAAAACGAAATGAATAAATTCTTCAGTGTCAATTTCAGTATTGTATTGAAAAATAAATAAATGCCTCATTAGCCTAGCGGTCCTGAGTGGGACTGCTACGCTAGAAGTCTTTGGTTAGATTCCAGGTCGAGCAGTGCTATTGGGTTTTTCTATGAAATTCCCAGTAGCCCTTCGGAGAATAAAGGTATGTTAACTATTTACCTTTACTTTAGATTTTGACTAGAGTCGCCTAATAACCTTGTAGTTCAACCTCTATACTATAGTTGCTTACCATAAAACTGTAGTGGTGTGATGGTATGTATGTATTTTAAACAACAACAATTGAATAACTTCATGCAGCACAAACCCAGAATTTATCACAGGAATATTCCTATGCATCAATATTTACTATAACGCTCCAATCATATTTCCATTGAAATTCTAGAAAACTTCAACGGAAATCAAACTAAAATTGCCAACATCAATAGCCATTTCAATTTCCTAAGTCCATACACCACTTTCTATTCTTCTTTATTGCCTATAAGTATACCGAGGCTTGTAATATTTGCCCAAAATGGTACTATTTGGGGTGAAAACCATTCGCACACTTCCGGTCAACGGCATTCATATTCCGGAATGGAAAATCATGGACAGTGGAAAGCACTCTCCCCAATTTTACCCTTTTGTCGTGCGAACGAACCAAGGTCGGCCAGGTAGAATATAAAAGCAAGATAATAAATATGGGTGCCGATATTTTCGTTTCATTTTGGGCGAAATGGGGAAAGGTTATCGCCAGGGGCCTGCAAAATTTAGGAGTGCGTTGTAACGATTGTGATGGCTCGATATTGGATGGAGAATTGTTTTTATGAAGTGATGTAGATACGAAGAAGTGTGTAGGAGGCTTATTTGAGACTATTTATCATGGAAAGAATGCCTTTTTGTGTTGTGTGATTAAAAGTCCGAAGGCCGAAAGACCAAGTATATAAGTTAAACTAAAATTAATATTCTTAACACAATACTATGAATAATAATTCGTATCTTCATTGGTAATGCTAGTAACAACTTGACTTTTAGCGTAATTTTAGTTTTTACCAGCGACAAAATCATTGCCGCTACAGTTTCATGGTAAGAAAAAATAGTACAATAGAACTTCGTAGACCTGGGAATCGAACCCAGGACCTCTAGCGTATGAGACAGTTAAATACAGGTAAATAAAGGTGAAGTTAGGTGAAGTTCGCATACAAATTAAAGAATTTGAACCTACTTTATTCGTGAGCGAAAATAATCATCTTAAAATCTATTCATGCAAAGCAAAATCTCCTTTTTTGAACATAGAACCCGCGTCAAAAAGTATACTATATTAACTAATGTTATATGGGCCGGCTTAACCAGAGTCATACCACGGCCTCACAAAAAACCGGCGTGAAACATCCTTGCGTTGTGTTTCGCCTAGTGATTGAGGTTACCGGAGGCCCAAGCGCTTTTAAAAGGCGGGCAACGCACTTGTGACTCCTCTGGTTTTGCGGGTGTCCATGAGCGGCGGTTATCGCTTCCCATCAGGTGATCCGTTTGCTCGTTGGATCTCCTATCCCGTAAAAAAAAAGTTTAACGCTCAGTCAAAACGGTAGTCTAAGGATGACCCTCAACACAAGATTTGGACCAAACCGTTACTCTTACTAATTAATTAACCATTCGATTGAGCGTTAAATTGGGATGTCTACAGCATTTCTACTATTCAGTACATCTGCGAATAGATATTTAATTGCAAACTTTACCTTAATTAAAACACCAAAACGAGAAATCCATTAGCAGATAATTTAAGCAATGTCTATATCGGAGATACTATTTCAGAGTTTTATGCTCTCCCACTCTAATAACTTATTCAGCATAATAACAAAGATACGAATAGCGTAGAGATTCTTATTGATTTTCATTGGGATGGTTTTTCTTAATATTCAACCTCATTTGTTCGTCAAAAAATTGTAATGGATATTTAGAATTGGATATTACATTATTAATGTGGGCTCGCTTTGATTTCATTAATTTATTTTATAAATCTGTGTCTTTTTATTTCAAAGTAAATTAGATGCAAGGTACCTTTATTGGTTCGAAGAACATTTATACATATATTTTATGTTTCGTATTTTCATTATTTTCATCCTTTGTTTAAAGTATATTGAGGTCAATTTCTAGTCTAGTCTTGTAAGAAAACAATATTTCAACCAGATATGTTAGTACGTTATACGAGACCAGACCAAATTTCAAGTCCATACCAATCCACCAGAGGATCCACTGGTTATCAGGCTTTAGTCTTCTGATCACCACTAAAATTCTCATAGGTGTACGTATGACAACCAGGACTGCTGTAGGGGCTAGCCGAAGCACGATAAGAATGATAAGAATACATTCATCCATCCACAGACTGACCGCGGCAGATAACGAACGTCAATTGAATTCAACTTACCCGATTCAATATCTCTAGATCCAAAAACAAACTTCATAACGTATTCCAAAAACATTCATCACGAAGTCCCTAAAAAACTTCTTCAATAACATATTCATTCGGTATCAAGTGAAGCGTCAACCGTCAAGAACACTTCACATTCCTCATTGTATGCCATGTAATATAGCCTCGGAGCGTCACAGAAAAACTTTGGCAACAATGTCTTCTTTGCAATATTCCCTCAAGTTTTCCACGGTGCTGATTCAGTGATTCTGTTATTAAAAAATCGGTGAAGCGAAGTTGGTTCTTTAGGTTGGGTTCAGCAAGATTTGAGTGGGTGTAATTTTAAAAGTTTTGAATGAAATGTTTAAATTTTGACATGGCAGGTGGGACTCGCGGTGGCTTAGTGGTCATAGCGTCTGGTATATCAAACAAGAAGACACCGTTTCGAATCCTGCCTGCGAGTCGATTTTTTCCTTCACTAAAATAACTTCATAATCTTAGCATGAAAAATGCAAAAAAAAACACAAAAAGAAATGCTAAATTTTGTTTTGCATCAAGATATATTTAAAAAAAAACCGGACAAGTGCGAGCTTGCCTGGCTTGCTTCTGACACCGATTAAAATTGAAAGCACTAAAAAATACTGAGTGGACAAGATATTAAGTCAGATTGAAGGACAAAATTAACTTTGTAGTTGATAAAATAAGTTTACTTTGCACACCGTGATTTTTATTATTATTTCTTTTAAAATCACAATCCTCTGTACAATGAGCTACATGCTGAGGTTTTACCAAAAGTCTACAGCCTGGGCTTCTTTAAAAAAGAAGTGAAAATATCGCTTGAACCTCAGTGGTATAAAAAAAAACAAGTAGAATAAATGTGTATTCTGTTTTCCACCCTTATAATACCCCTAATCCCTAGCACGTCTCATATACTTAGATATGCCACGGATCTCTCTTACATGTTGACTGACACTGACAAGAGTATTTTTGCTTGCTTTTATTTCCAACTTTTTTTTTGCAACGGAACCCCAAAAAGATCCCTCTCGAAAAGGTCATTTCTCATTGTTACACGGATATTTGAGAAAACCTTTTGATAATGTTTCTGACGACATTTTGAGGAAGGATTTTAATACTTTGTCGTTAAGATTGCGATTTCGATGTAAGCGAAATAATTTTTATTAAAATATCATAATTATTCATACTAGATTTTTTCTTTTTTTTTAAAGCTCTATATTTTTTTTAAGGATTGTCTCGTTGTTAGACATTTCAAAGACACTTTCAGCAAGTCAGTGTTTGACGACATTCTTGGCGTAACAGGTAAGCGATCGGCTTCTGCAACACGTGTTGTGGGTTCGATCCCTAAACGTATGTTCCGGGTCTAGGCATTTGTGTATGTGAGAATTTGTGTTTGTAAACGCACCCACGATACATGAGAAAATCCTAGTGCTTTTTAAAAAAATTGAAAACATCGAACATTTCGAAAACCCGAACGAAATGCTCTGAGTTCACTTTTATCATGCGTAGGTACCGCCGCAACGTGGAATGGGTTTCCAGAGTAGGCCTTCCCCGATATTGTCTTTAAATCACGAGCAAATCGGTTTTTCCAAGCACGCGCGCTCCATCGTAGATCGCAATGCGAAGTGGCCAAGAGTAAGCCGACCAAGAATAAAGAAAATAAAAATAAGTAAAACTGCAAACTGTTTTTCTGCTTGTATAGATACAGACATACAAATGAAAAATCTAAACATTAAAGTTTGGATTTTTAGCTCTTACTTGCTGTGGGATTCCTTTTTATAAGTAATGAATAAATCTTACACATCAAACTGCTTGCAAATTCTCAGCAACTATTTAAAACAAAGTTGTAACTGTGATTTTTATCTATGGAGTTATTTTTTTGGGCTATCGGAGCAAACGAGCAGCCGGATCACCTGATGGTAAGCGATAACCGCCACCCATGGACCCCTGCAACACCAGTCAGGAGGAGTCACAAGTGCGTTGCCAGCCTTTTCAAAGGGTTTGGGCCTCCGGTAACCTCACTTATTCGGCGAAACACAACACAAGCGTTGCTTCACACCAGTTTTCAGTGAGGCCGTGGTATCACTCCGGTCGAGCCGGCCCATTCGTGCCGAAGCATGGCTCTCTCACGTGAAAATCCAGTCTATCCGGCTCTTCTCCATGAGACTCACTTTTTGCAACCGTGAAATTAGTTTTGACATTTCGAAAGTACTTACATACCCATTAGTGAAATGGCTGAAATCTAAAACTTATGATGAGGTGGAAAGTTTAGTGCAAATAATAACCCAGTAATTCATACACACACACACACACAATAGGCATATTTAAATATTTTTTATGTTTTCTTAAAAAAAAAAAAAATATTTTATTAAGTTTAATATTTGTATATTTGAATCTTCTCAAATATAAATATAAACTGTTTGTATCTTTAGTTAGCTAGTTTGTAAACAACTTGTGGAAGAGCGGGATATTCTAACACAAGCATTATACTTTGCTTAAAATAATATCCCTATGTAACTAATGTATTTTAATCTAAGCTAATGAATAAACATTTATTTATTATTTACCCATTTTAATGGTCTAATAGAAATTAAACGTTTTAAGTTTGACGTTAATTGCTTTAACACACTTAATCTTATTATTCTTTTGTGTACAGACGTCCGCCATTCACAGTTTTATTATATTAGTATGTTAGGTATAAAATAGGGTTAATAAATTAACATTCGTGCGTTCTTTTTACACTAATGGATAACGTATAAACTTTAGATGAGAGAAAAACACTGGCAATAGGTAAATGAAAGAGGTTTTGTTTTATTTTTATACAAGTTAACACTAGGGCTGACACACAAAGAATAGTAAGTTTATTTTCCAGTATAGTACCTAATGTAATTAAATTTTCTCGTTACCTCATTGGCAAAGTATCGAGCGCCGCTATTGAAAACGAGGGCTTCAATTCCTATTAGGTTTAAAGAACTTTATTCTCAATAAAAAAAGTTTAAAGCTGTGTCTGTACATTGAAGATATTAAAAAAAAACAAGTGGGTTAGAGTATATAAACGTATCCGAACCCAAAAATGTGATTTTAAAAATTCTTGTCTGTTTGTTACGGGTTGGCGCAAAAACTACTGAATAGATTTTTTTTTTTTATCACTGTTAGAAAGTATTTGATCCAACTTAAAAACTGGTATACTTCTTATGTCAAATAATGTAACGGCACCAGAGATACAGCTTGATCTCTCTAATGTATTGACACCCATACAAAGAAGAGTTCATCATTGTTGGTTTTTAACTTCAAGTGAGCGAAGCCGCGGGCAGAGGCTAGTTGAGAATAATACTAAAATTAATGGCACATTTTGAAAACATTATTTTTAGATTATATAATCTGTGGTTTAATACATAAAGGAAATATCTTACATGTTTGTTCAGTTTATAGATAGTGTAACGCAATCTAGAAATTTATAAGTTCTTATATCCAAAATATATTCGAAACGTGTGATCCCGCATAAACATTAGGATACTCCTATATGAATATGTTTGGCGAGTTTTTGGATAAACAAATCTCTCACGATCATATCAAAAGAATAATGTTTGTGTAATACAAACGTCCCTCACCGCGTCTGTCTGGCTGTACTTGAATTAACTCAAAAACTACTGTTCGGATTTTCATGATTGTGGTCTTCATTATTGGACGGAGTGTTTCATAAGGAAGGATTAAATTACGAAATAGAAGAAATTGTCATGAATTTTATTGAGTTACATTTATTACTAGTGTTTTCCATCGGTTTTACCTGCAGTCTAAAATGATGTATTGATAAATATCTATTTAATAAAATAACACCATTTAAGCTCGTATTTAAAAATCCAATACCTACTTCCGTTACCCTCCATAAAATAATAATATGTAAATCTTTCTTATTTATTTACAATAACTTATTGTTACAGCGCGATGGGATACCTCTTTACCCTAGTGGTCTTGAGCGCGACTGCTATGTCAGAGATCCTGGGTTTGATTCCCAGGTCGAGTAGTGTTATTGGGTTTTTCTATGAAATTATCAGTAGCAGCTCGGAGTTTGGAAATTGTGCCCGGTTAATGGCAATAGGCTCGCCCCCTATTACATAGGACCTAAACATACCGGCGAACTGTGGGTGTACCTTAGTACACATCTGCCTAACCCTTTGGGGAATACAGGCGTGATGGTATGTATGTATGTATGTATATATAAGTAATGAATGAATCTTGCTGATCAAACTGCATCATTCTCAGTAACTATTTAAAAACAAAGTTGTAAAGCTTATCTTATATTGTAATCCAAGTTGATATATTTTTTTAAAAGACTATCCATGGAGTTTCTTTCCGGCTCTTCTCCATAAGACCCACTTTTGGGAATCGTGCAACTAATTTGACTTTTCAAAAGTAAGTACCTTTTGTAATGGTCTAATTGAAATAAAACATTTTGACTTTGACTTTGACTTCGTGAACATCCCTTTGCTGCTGTAAAGGATCCAAAAGATCCCTTACAGCGCAGATATGCATAGCACAGTCTTCAATGACACCGTTAGATAAAAATAAAAAAAATATTTTCCATTTACACAGAAACACGTCCATTAGTAATCCATTGCAGTAAAAGTGAAATAGTACTAGAAAATAGTAATGCTTTTAAAATTCCACGCTGTAATTCCGACGGCACTACATAAGGCTGGCTTCGGGCAGCCCTGAAGCTTTGTTTCTTTTTTTTTTTTGTAGCTATGTTAAATGGCTCCCGCTCGCCAGTCATATCTACATGTATTTTTATTATTGTTCTGAGGATTAACGTTTGATACTTGTAGTTACTTTTTATTTTAAAAATAAATACAGGTAGGTTTTTTTCCAAACAAGAGTTGCGCCGAGTGTCGTGGGTGATTCTTACTCGAGACAAGTTTGTGGAATCCACTGATATTTGTTTTATCTCTGTATTATCTTTATCTAAATAATTCTTCTGTACGTGTGTTGACAGTGAACTCCTCCTAAACGGCTGGACCGATTTGAATGATTTTTTTTGTGTGTTCAAGTGGATTCGAGGATGGTTTAGATTCACAAATAAGCCCGGCAGATGGTGCTGCAGTCGGTATCTAGGTATCGCTTGGTATATCATGCAGGACAACGTCTGTCGGGTCCACTAGTATGTTTATAAATTGCTTCACGCAAAAACTACTGAACGTAATTGGATGCGGGTTCAAAGTTATTTTTAAAGAATGTAATATGTTTATTTGAACACATATACAATACAAAGCGGAGTATAATACATATAATAATCAAACCATTATATGTCCCACTCCTGGGCACGGGTCTCCTCTCACAATGAGAGGGATTAGGCTATAGTCCACCACGCTAGCCTAATGCGGGTTGGCAGACTTCACACGCCTTCGTGAAAATCTCTCAGGCATGCAGGTTTCCTAGGAGTATAATAATATACTTAAATTTAAAACATGGATTTATTTCGCTAGATAGTACACTTCACTTGAAGAATGACACAGTTATGCCTTCCAGCACAACTAAAAAGGCATCCAGGGTCAACTTAATTTCAAGCACTTTGACGTTGACTTAAAAATGTGATGCATGTTTCATATTGATACCTAAAGTATGTTACAAATCTTTTTGGACCATAAGTGAAACCGCGAGTAACAGCTACATTAGATCACTTAATTAGATAGAATAAAGAAAATATCGTAGTGTCTGAGCGATCGGCTTCTCCACTGTGTTGTTCGATCCTCGCACGGAACAAATATTTCTGTTAACTACAGGTAGTTTGGTTCTGTGAGTTTGTATGTGTGATAATTTGCACGTGTGAAGCTCCCATTATACGGAGAAAATCGTAGTAATATCAAAGTCAAAATCATTTATTCATGATAGACCTAGATATGCTACTAGGCAGTACTTTTTGAACTTTATTTTTACATTATAGACAACCCCCAAAACGCCCACCCTTCTCCTCCTAGGGTTTTTGGTAGAAAAAATAAACGACATATACCTACCTACCCTGTTATCAATTCTCGGCTAAGTTAATAGCCTGTGTATTGGAGATCGGAACCCTCAGTACACAATTCTCCACAAAGCCTTCAAAAGGCTTCCCAAATATTAAGCCTCAGCAAAAAAATCCTTTGAACATAACATGAAGGTTTTAATACAGGGAGATTTATCGTGGGTTCTCCTGATCTAGGGCAAAGGGTCTAGAGGTATTAGTTCAACTTTCTGATTACATTACCCAAGCGAATATTCTTAGTAAAAAAAGCATCTATATATTTTACATTGAATAGCATACCATCACGCCTTGATTCCCCGAAGGGTTAGGCAGACACAGTTTAGTATGTTTAAGTCCCATGTAATAGGGGGGCGACCTCATTGGCATATTGTATGAAGCCAAACTCCGAGCTGCTATTGAGAATTCCCAAGAGAACGCTGCTCGATATAGGAGTTCACGTGGGAAAGCCATACTTCACGTGGAAGGCTATGCTTCAGGGCCGGCTCAACCAGAGATTTTCCACTGCCTTACAGAAAAGTGGGTGTGTACCTAAGTAAATGAGCGTGTCTCACCATTAAACGTAACAGTTTGACAAGGTAAGTATTTATGTATAAATTAAACTTTAAACTATTACTTATTAATAAAATTGTAAAAAAGCTGTGTCTGTACATTGAAGATAGGTATAAAAAAAACAAGTGGGTTAGGGCATATAAACGTCTCCGAACCCAAAAATGAGATTTTTAAAATTCTTGTCTGTTTGTCTGTTTGCTACGGGTTGGCGCAAAAACTACTAAATAGATTTTAATTTTGTTATCACTGTTAGATAGTATGTGCTCCAAATTAAAAACTGGTATACTTCTTATCTCAAATAATTAAATGGAACCTTAGATAGAGCTTGATCTCTCTAATGTATAGAGACCCATACAAAGAAGAGCTCATCACTGTTGGTTTTTGAGTTTCAAGTAAGCGAAGCCGCGGGCATAGGCTAGTGTATAAATAAACTTACATTATGATTTAGTAATTAATCAATTTTAAAAAAACCGGCGTGAAAGAACGCTACGTTGTGTTTTGTCGAGTGGATAAGGATACCGGAGGCCCAAACCCTCTTAAAAGGCCCGCAGCGCACTTGCGACTCCTATGGTGTTGAGGGTATCCATGGGCAGTGGTAATCGCTTACCATCATGCGATCCATCTGGTCGTTTGCCCCCCTATACCATAAAAACATAGGAATTGGACCCAGGACCTCTAGCGTAAGTACGCTAGAGGTCCTGGGTCCAATTCTTATGTTTTTATGGTCTCATTAGTGGCCTCATTTATGGCCTCATTAGTTTATTAGACGTAAGTACGTCTAATAAACTAATGAGGCAGATTGAAAGACGCAGAATTATAGCGATGTTCAGTAAGGTTTTAATTCCAATCACAGCTACGGAGCTTCATAATTTTGTCGCACAATATGTTAACACCCAACTACTGTAGTAAAATAATATGACATTCGTAATTATATAATAACAGAAACGAAGGGTTAAACAATAGTACCTATCCAAACAAAAAGAAGCAACGGTAGCCTAATGGATAGGCCTCGGACCTGCGATCATGTGGTTGCCGGTTCGAAACCCACTCATACCCACTCGTAACATAAGCATTTAGCTAAGCACGAAGGGTTAACAAGAATACTAGTAATGAGCGACCCACATTGCTAGTAAGCCTTTTTTAATAAATAATTTAATAAAAAACAAAGTTTTAATTCTTGGACAATGCATAGTACCTACTCGTGCACTTTACTCGACGCACGCAATCCGCTCATTAACCCTACATCTAACCGATAAAAACAAATTAAGTTCCCAGAATTAAAATACACGCGCATTTTGTTAATTAAGGTAAAGTAAGGTAGCTGTTTTTAACTTTGAGACGTCCAGCACCTCGTTCTACCCGTGACCATGGATGCTGTCTGTAAAGGATCTGAAACGTCGGGAATTAAATAATATCAATTTAGCGCGATAAAATCCGTAAAAAGTAATTTAATTTCAATATCGATATTTTAAGTTAAAGCTATTTTTTAGGGTTCCGTACATCGAAAGGAAAAACGAAACCCTTATAGAATCACATTGTTGTCCGTCCGTCCGTCTGTATGTCTGTCTGTCAAGACCCTTTATCTCAGGGACGCGTGGAGGTATCAAGCTTGAATTTATATCAAATACTCAAGTACTGTCCCTTGGAGCCGTGAAAAAATCAAACTTCTAAGCCAACCCAATCAAAAGATACAACCGTTTATGCCGCAAAATTCCGCAAATTTTCGACACTCGCAAGGGGATCAAAACCTACAAGGTACTACCCGTGAACTCAGAATCTTAAAATTTGGTACGAAGCAACGTCTCATAGCACAGATAAAGGAAAAATTGCGAAAAGCTTAAATTTTTAGTTACATCATATCCCTTTCAGACCTGACGCTAAACGGAATGGTATTTAAAAATGAAATTTACTCTTTCTAACTAATTTAAGGTCGCTGAAGAAGAATATGCTACTGAAAAAAATCTAGGAAAACTGAAAATAGGTTTTTCAGGATACTCACGATTGTGAGGGATCGGGCCAAACCTGTACACTCACGATTGATAAAAAAGGCCATTAAATACAAGAAATTAAACTTTAATTATCATGAAAACAGTGAAACATTATTATAAAATTAACTGTATTAATTATTTAACATTTAAAGCAGTTTTTTCCTTGGGCATATTCAACAAAACTAACATTTGTTACGTATTTAGGATTTTTTTTAAGTCTTAGTCATAATTTATCATTATTTTGTACAGTGCGAAATGTTCGAACACTTCTGTGAAGTACATACTTCTCAAAATGTTCAGTAGGCGACAATAGGTTCCAAAAAAAATTAAAACGTGAGTTGAAAAATGAAAAAAGTAAATTTTGAGTTACGATTACTAAAAAAAATGCTTATCTCTTCCACGGTTAAAGCACCTGAAGGCCTAGGTTTGCCACGAAATGTCCGTCTGGTTCAGGTATTTCTAGTAGCTGGTGCTGCTACAACAGGAACCCTTGCATGTTCCTCCTGGTCTTTAACAGATGGGCTTTCGGGGTTTTCCCCTGGGCATCTTCCATCCAATTTTTGTCTTCATCAGAATCGTCACCGAAGACCGAGTCATTTATTGCGTCCAAAACAGCATCATCTTCAAGTACTATTTTTGTTCTACTAATAGTAATTGTTTAACATTGGAACAATTCCTAAAACAAAGCACAAAGCAGTTTTTTTATTTGTATCAATATACTTAATTTCTTTAAAATCCAAACCGAGCCCTCACATTTGTGAGGGTTATTTTCGCGGCACCAAAATCCTTTCAACTTAATCATTAATCCACTATTTTTAATCTCCAAGGCTATATTCCACTCATTCATAACACAATAAAACAAAAACAAACACATAAATTGCTTACCAGAACGAAAAATGAAATCTTCAGGATGACAGGTCGCGATACATTCACCCCGCGCGGCATCGGACGGACACAGACCCACAAAGATGCTAGCTGTCACCGCGAAAAAATACGAAGGCTTAGAGAACTACTCTAACATTTGTGCGAGCTCGCCCCCGTTCGCTTACCGTTCCTTAGTAAGCGTATAAAAAATCGTAAAGTCATACTCACAAAAGTGAGTACAGGGTCTGAAAGGGGTATAAGAAAAATATTTTTAAGTACGGAACCCTCGGTGCTTGAGTCCGGGTCGCACTTGGCCGGTTTTTTCTTATTATGGCCGGAGTTTACTGTTGCAGCCAGTGCTCTATCAATAGAAAAATGAATTCTTAATTTATTCCTTAAAACTCGCATTGCCTAGAGGCCTTTTTATGACTGAATCCGACGATGCATTTAGACTCGCCTGAAATGTCAAACAGGTTTCAAGAATGTAAGGCCATTTCAGACATTGCCCTGCATTGTCCCACTCACATTATTTACATTATTTTATGTCTGGACTTTAAAAGAGACCATGATTCTCTGAGTTTGTTTCGATGTTTCTTCTCAGAGGTCGTCAGTTAGGAAATGCCGAAGCCATTTAGCTATAAAAAAAAAACAAAACATTGACTTGTAAAAGTATCTCTAATGATCTACTTACAGAAATAAATATCATTTCATTTCATAAGCCTAAAAGTGGAAGGTGAAAGAGCACTGTATTTTTATACCAGAGCTATTTAATAAGAGCTCTAATGATGGGTATTCTGAACAGAGTTCTACGTTTACGACTGTTTGAAGGCTTTTGAAATTAGATGTATTTAGCTCGTCGTAAGATAGCTAATATAAAATACTAGTTTTCCCCTGCAACTGCATCCGCGTTGATATTTAAATAATAGCCAATGTTAAAATTAATAACAGTTGTAAGGTTTCATAAAAATCCAAACAACAAAGAATATAATAACAAATTAAATTAAAAATTAAAAAAAAAACCCCGACACAAAAATAAACCTGAATCCCTATAAAAAGAAAAAAATAATCTTGAAATTATAACCCTTCGTAAGTACGTATGAAGTTTTTTGATTAAATTTTGTCGCGTCGGGGGACCGCTCTCTAATTATGTGAATCCTTTCCTTTCCTTTTGCTTCCCGAACGTGAATCGCACGAATTCAGAATTGATGTGGATGGCGCGTACATCGCCGCGACGCGCGGGAGGGCGTAAAGTGGGCGGAGCGTAACATATTCAAGTTTGGCGACCCGAGCGGGCAGACACGCGAGAGCTAGAGAGTTGCACGCGACGCGACAAAATTTAATCAAAAAACTTCATACGTACTTACGAAGGGTTATAATTTCAAGATTATTTTTTTCTTTTTATAGGGATTCAGGTTTATTTTTGTGTCGGGGGTTTTTTTAAATTTTTAATTTAATTTGTTATTTCACACTTTTTGTAGGGACTCCTTAGTTATTTTGTTTAATTTCTTTTATTTTCTTGCGTTTTAATTAGGTATTTTCTTCGTTTAGTTATTCAACTTTTGTACAATTATTTCATAGCTATTAGATATCTTATATCATAGTGTATAGTATTCTACTAGTCAAGCCCTTTCATTTGATAACTTTATTGAGGGAGTAGTGAAAAAATTTAATAAATTCACCATTTCGTGGAGGCCGCCATGTTGGATTTGAAATTTTTCATAGTGTATAGTATTCTACTAGTCAGGCCCTTTCATTTGATACCAATATTGTGGGAGTTGTGAAAAAATATGTAAACCGCCATCTTGTGGCGGCGGCCATCTTGGGCCGATTTTCATCAAACATATCTAAGAACACTCCCCACTTATTCACCTTTCAAACAAAAAAAACAAAATCAAAATCGGTTCATCCATTCGGGAGCTACGATGCCACAGACAGACACACACACACACACACACACACAGACACGTCAAACTTATAACACCCCGTCGTTTTTGCGTCGGGGGTTAAAAACAGTTACAAGTGTAAAAAACATCCACGCTTTCTCACAAACTCTGACTTTTATAGGTTTTATTAGTAAGGAGGTAGGCTTTTATTAGTAAGGAGGCTTAGTAAGTACTTTGCTTTCAATAGGAAAATATGGATTTTTACCTTTCATTTTTATTTTATGAATTAATTTGAACCACTTTTCCATTAATCACGTAAATTTTCATTGTATTTTAAAGATTAATCTTTCTTAGTCCCTGTGGTGCTATATTTAATTAAAAAATCATATGGATTTATGAACGATAGCCAAACTGTAAATTTTAAACTATTATTAACTTATCATACCATCACGCCTGTATTCCCCGAAGGGTTAGGCAGAGGCGTACTAATGTACACCCTCAGTTTGCCGGTATGTTTAGATCCCATGTAATAGGGGGCGAGCCTAATGCAATTAACCGGACACAAATTCCAAGCTCCAAGCTGCTAGGTTTTGGGAATTTCATAGAAAAACCCAATAATACTGCTCGACCTGGGAATCGAACCCAAGACCTCTAGCGTAGCAGTCGCGCTCAGGACCGATAGGCTAATGAGGCAGTCAATGTTAAACTATTATTATCGATAATATTATTCTTTCGAGCCTTTTTAGCAACTCTATTGGAGTCTGCTTCTAGTTTTAACTAGATGTGGCTATATTTTACACAAAACTACTGCCATTATTCTGGGGAATACCGATATCTTAAGGATAAACTGACTGGCTACCATTCGATTGTCATAGGTGTTCGGGTTTTGGGCAAGCGTAGTGTGGGACGCCCTGCGACACGATGGACCGACGATTTGAAGAAGGTGGCTGGCAGCGGATGGATGCGAGCTGCCCAAGACCGGGATGGGTGGCGCTCTTTCGGAGTGGCCTACGTTCAGCAGAGGACGGCAATAGAATGATGTAATAAGTATGTAATATAAAAACTAGGAACGATGGATTATTTGCCGATAACATTTTACTATATTCCAGAACATTCTAAACTACTAGAACAAATAAGCACAGCTATAAAAGTAATAGCAACCATAATACACAAAATAAAGGCAAAACTCGGTCTGTGGCGGCGGCGCCTCAGCCTCCATGTTATTATCCCAGGAGGTTCATTTCCCTGTCTGGGCCTCAAGGACGCCCAGACTAACGTTAGATCAATCATGTATTCAAAATGGCGGATGTTATGTGGAATTTTGGAATCTAATATATCAATTTTCTTGTAAAATAAAGCTGAACAAACTTGTTCGCGATTTTCTTGTCGATCTTGGCAACATGTTTTCTATTAATATTATAAAGAGGAAAGGTTTGTATGTATGTTTGTAACGAATAAACTCAAAAACTACTGGGCTGATTTCAAAAACTCTTTCACCATTTGAATGCTACGTTATTCCAGATGAACATAGACTATAGAATATTTTGAAAAAAGTTAGGGATTTCTCCACCCGTGCGAAGCTGGGGCGGAAGTTTAGTGTTTTATAAAGTTATCTTAGTGACTGCGAGCAGGATTCGACTTTCTGTGTTAAAATAACCATTTAGTTTTCCTACTAATATTATAAATGCGAAAGTTTGTGAGGATGGATGGATGGATGTTTGTTACTCTTTCACGTCAGAACGGCTGAACGGATCTGGATGAAATTTGGCACAGAGATAGATTATAGTCTGGAATAACACATGGCCTACTTTTTATCTGAATTCCACGCAGACGAAGTCGCGGGCAGAAGCTAGTATTTTTATAAATATAGTATCTTTATAAATATTACTGCCTCATTAGTCTAGTGGTCCTGAACGCCACTGCTATGCTAAAGGTCTTTGGTTCGATCTCCAGGTCGAGCAGTGTTTTTCAGTTTTTCTATAAAATTCCCAGTAGCAGCTCGGAGTTTGGAAATTGTGCTCGGCTCGCCCCCTATTACATAGGACCTAAACATACCGGCGAGATTGTATCAGGCCGATGTTTTTACAACTAAGTATATAATAGTCTGGTGAATGAATGATTTTGTCTTCAACTTTCCTTTCTCACGTTGTGGCACGACCGAATATGGCCGGGCAAACAAATATCTCAATTTCTATTTCAAAAATAACCAAGCGGGCACTGCCCACACAGGCCAGATAAGTCCAGACGCGATCCGAGTAGAAAGGCCTTCAGATCAATACTGGCCAGCGCCAACAAAGCCTCCGCCAGTCACCCTTGTATTGGAAAAATAATTAGGGCACCGCACGGAACGTAACGTACGGGAACATGCAACAACGTTCACGTCACATGTTAGAGAAGGGTTATACGAAAGGGCAACACGAAGATGGATTGTGGAAACAATTTATATGAGGTTGGAACACATTTTGAGTAAAAGTGTGATAAGACAACGTTGTGGACTAAAAGATGATGTAGTGACACGTATTGAAAGGAATATGCTGAGACGGTTTGGACATGTTGAGAGAATGAATGAAAGACGATTAACGAAAGGAATTTATAAGGCGAATATCAGTGGCAACGTCAGAAGAGGTCGACCTAGAAGGACCTACACCGATCTTATTGGCGAAGTCCTTCAAAAAGGTCAGGTGCGTAGTACTCGCAACCGGCGTGTATGTATGAGAAGATGTATGAATGTCGCAGAAGCAAAAGAGGCATGCAAGAATCGTAGCAAGTGGCAGTCTATAGTTTCTGCCTACCCCTGTGGGAGAATGGCGTGAGTGTATGTAGAGTAGAACACATTTTAATCATATTTTCAATTATACATATTATACAATGTGTCACTGAATATGCGCAAGTCCTCAAACACGTCAATTCATAGAATAACGAGCCATCTCTACTATTATAAAATTGTAAAAAAGCTGAGTCTGTACATTGAAGATATTATAAAAAAAACAAGTGGGTTGTAGGGTCGTCTGTAACCCAAAAATGTGATTTTTACAATTCTTGTCTGTTTCTCTGTTTGTTACGGGTTGGCGCAAAAACTACTGAATAGATTTTAATTTTGTTATCACTGTTAAAAAGTATATGCTCCAACTTAAAAACTGGTGAACTTCTTATCTCAAATAATTGAACGGATCCTGAGATACGGCTTGACCTCTCTGATGTATACAGACCCATACAAGGAAGAGATCATCAATGTTGGTTTTTCATTTTTCTCCTAATATAGCTTCATGTGAGCGAAGCCGCGGCCAAAAGCTAGTTACTAATAATAACATAACATACCATCACACCTGTATTTCCCGAAGGATTTGGCAGAGGTGTACTAATGTACACCCACAGTTCGCTGGTATGTTTCGGTCATCACAGCACCAAAACTTTTTTCACTTTTAATTTATTTCTGTAAATCTCCCTTTACACAGTAATGTAATATCTAGGGGTAAGGACATAATTCTTTCTCCTTTTCTGCTTACCCAGCGAGCCTCTTACCTAAATTATGAGACAGGCACAAATGTAACCAGCTCTGTACCTGGGTCGAGGCATTTTTTACAATGCCAATAAAACAAATCTGAGATTTCATTTAACTAAGCTGGTTTACCGACCTTTCTATCTGGGACTGGCTAAGGGCGAGGTCCCACTGACAGCGACGAAGAATAAACCGAGGTTTTATCAGATTACTGTCCACTAACATATTAATATAATAGACAATAGTAATATTTGTCTCACTAGCCTGTGCTGAGCGCGACTGCCTCGCTAGAGTTCCATGTTTCGATTCCCAGGTTGAGCATTGGGTTTTTCTATGAAATTCTCAGTAGCAGTTTGGAATTTGTGGCCGGTTAATGGCAATAGGCTCGCCCCCTATTACATGGGACCTAAACATACCGGCGAACTGTGGGTGTACATTAGTACGCTTCTGCCTGACGATACGGGCATAATGGTATGTACATCGAAAACTCTTAAATAGTGTAAAGTTCTTTTTGGGAAATAAATGTATTATTATTTTTATTATTAGATAGAAAAGAAGTCTAGCTGTTGTATGCGAACCATGCATTGTTATAATTTATGTCTCTTTCTCACAATGACAAGTTTTGCGATTTCCTTGTGGTAATAATTTATTATCTCTGTGTTCGTATCAGTCACTGATATTCACTCAGATAGCCTGTAGGTCTTCTGATAAGAGCCTGAAATCTGTCACTATTATCGCGATCACTCTGGCGTCATTAGGTGTGAGATGGCTTGATTAAATTGGGAAATTTTGTTAATGTTTTTGAACCTCAATGCGTTGAGCGGGCAATAAGTTAACAAGAATACTAACTACACATTGCTAGTAAGCTTTTTTTTAAAAAAAATGATAATATTAAAGTTTATAAATATCAAAGGTATCTTGTACATAACATTAATTAAAATAATGATAACAGAAAAAAATATGATCATTTGATTAATATATTGCGCGACTTACATAATGCATTGGAAAAGCATACAGCATTGGATATGGACGCAATCACGCCGTAGCGTAGGCCCTATCAAATCCGCTTATAAAAACTCGCTACCCGCTCGCAGAAGCGCCTCTCCCTACCAACCTATATTATTTACCCGTCGCACGCAACCAGTAACAAATGGATTTCATTTCAGACGATATCGAGATACAAATCTACGTTTATAAGTAAGTCCGCTGCGACGAAAATTATTTCAGATTTGTTTGAATTTATTAATAGAATGTTGTGGTGTTTTTGTTGTTTTGTACTGTTATCAAGATTTATAAGGCATGTTATTTTTAAAGGTATGCAACCTGCAATTTTGTACTTAAGGCTGATCGTTCACCTGAGCCTTTAATGCTCAGTTGTGAATAATTATTGTATAGCTAATGCCGCAATTACTACAGCTAGGAATCTAGAATGGTGAAATAATATCAAATCACTGCCGGTATATCTTTAGGACCGACTAAATAGAGGAGAAACATATTGCCATTGACAGGGATGTATTAAAGACTAGCTTCTGCCCGCGACTTCGTCCGCGTAGCGTGATGTTATATAGCCTATAGCCTTCCTCAGTAAATGGGCTATCTAACACTGAAAGATAAGTAGTTCCTGAGATTAGCGCGTTCAAGCAAACAAACAAACTCTTCAGCTTTATATATTAGTATAATTATATAGATTTACTAATCCATAAACTGACTCCGGTAGACAGCAATTTGCATAGGGGCCCGAGATCAATAATAGCATAGGTTTTGGATTGTCTGTAATTAGTTAAGTAGGTACTTGATAGGTAAGGTTTATCTTTGTAAATCAGCAACGTAGTTCGTCAGCATCATATCAGCTAAAAAGACGTCCACTACTGAACCAAAGCCTCTCCTAAAGCATTCCACAAGGACCGATCATATGCTACCCTCATCAAAAAACTCCCAGTGACCTTGATTAGGTCGTCCGTCTATCTCATTGGAGGTCATCCAACATTGCGTTTTCCGTTGCGATGAGAACAATTCTGCCCCAGCGGCCATCAGTTCTACGAGCTATGTGCCTCACCTACTGCCACGTAAGCTTGCTAATCTAGCTGTGTCGGCAACTTTAGTTCTTCCACTAATTACTCAATTTCTGATTGGCTCGCGTAAAGAAATGGCAAGCATAGCTCGCTCCATTGCTTGCAGTGACCTTGAGTTTTCTTACGAGACCCGCAGTTAGCGACCACGTCTTTGTCCCATAAGTCATCACTGGTAACACACTGGTTAAAGACCGAGGGTAGTTATTACTTAGCCATAGCCCTTCAACCCAAAATCTTATAAGTACAAAGAACGTTACAATATCTTTCATCAAAATACTTGAGCAAACACCTTTCTGTCAAAGGAGGGATCAAGAAAAATGCCTCAAAAGCCGCGAGTGCCTCTCGAAGTCTCGCGGCATTTGGAGGGTGCCTGAGACCCTCCCGCGTTGAGGGGAATGTCTACAGCGCTTGAGACAATGGCTGCTTTATACTGGAATATTTACTTATAGAGGAGAGATTTTATTTGATGTTTTTATTGGGGTTCCCATTGCCTCGTTGTCCTCAGCAAGTTAGAGGTCTTGGCTTCTACTTACTGATATTGCGTTTTTCTATAATATTCTCATCAGCAACTCGTAGTTTGGACTTGGAGCTGGCAATAGGCTCGCCCTCTATTACGTGGGACCTAAACATACTGGCGAACTCTGGGTGTAGGTACATTTAGAACAGCTCTACCTAACTCTCTTTTTAAAAATTCTAATTTTCAGGAACTTGGTGGGTAAGTATAGGATAAGGATAAATCCTAGTGTGGTCCCAAGTGCGTCTGCTGAATTAGAGGTCCTTGTTCATTCCCAGGTGGAGCAAACTGTTACTGGGTTTACATTATTACATTTTTTTTGTAGGAACTTGAAGCTTGGGTTTGTGTCCAGTTAATGGATATTCTAAATGTACATATTTACAGATCTGTCTATCCCTTCGAGGAATACAGGCGTGATAGTATGTTATGTTATCTTTATGATATCAAAGTTGTCCAGAAATTGGATTACAGAGGTCTGATGGAACTTACTTTTTGTAAAAAACTGATATTATGAGGATGTTTAAGGCTGGAAGCTGACCCCTTATACCTACAAACATAAATCATGATATAAGTATTATATATTATGACCCCTTCCAAAAACTTTGCCGCCGAATGCTCCAAAAAAATAACCTCATTTCGTAAAAAGTTCTGTACTTTTTTAATATGACGTCACGGCTGACAATGACGTGGGTTCGACTTGCCACCTGTCTGCTGTTTCAATCTCTCCTCTTTTTGGGGCAAAATTGTCTTTGACGTGGCACAATACGTGCCTAAATTGCATAAAAAAGTTGTGGGAGATAATTTATGATCAGTCCATTTTTTAGGAGAAGTTGTCCATGTTCTATTCTTTCATCTCTAGTGGTAGACTAAAAACATGGTTTCTGGGAAGAAAGTGTATGAACGTGGACGAAGCAAAAGAAGTAGGTATGTAAGAATCATAGCAAGTGGCAACCTGCCTACCCCCCTGGAAAAAGGCATAAGTATAAGTATGTATTTATTACAAAAACTACATTTTATTTGTATGGTCCACGACTGACCTCGAGCAACAAAGATAAACCACAGACTAAATAATTATAAACATGACGATTCATGGATACAAAGTATACCTAAACTCGAAAACCATTTTGACAGAAAGAAAAATGTTTATATAGGCATATAGCAAAAGCATGATGATGATGGGCGGGCGTTTTGGGGGCTGTCTATATTGTAAAAATGACGTTCAAAAAGTACTACCTAGTAGTCTATATTGAATAAATGATTTTGATTTTGACTTTGACTTTGCATCATCATCATCATCATCATCATCAGCCCATACTAGTCCACTGCTGGACGTAGGCCTCCCCCAATGTGCGCCATTTCACCCTGTCTTCGGCTTGTCGCATCCAGCTTCCACCAGCAACCTTTCGCAAATCATCACTCCATCTCGCCGCAGGGCGTCCTACGCTACGTTTGCCGAGTCGCGGTCTCCACTCAAGAACACGTCTACCCCAGCGGTTGTCGGTTCTTCTACAGATATGGCCAGCCCACTGCCACTTCAGCTTGCTAATTCGGTGCGCTATGTCGACTACTTTGTTTCTCTGTCGGATAACCTCGTTGCGGATTTTATCCTTCAGAGAAACTCCGAGCATAGCGCGCTCCATAGCACGCTGAGCGACTTTAAAATGACTTTGCATAATCAACCTATTATACGTCCCACTGCTGGGCACGGGTCTCCTCTCACAATGACTGGGATTAGGCTATAGTCCATCACGACAGCCTAATGCGGGTTGGCAGACTTCACACGCCGCGCGCCCCGTCGATCGTTTCCTCACGATGTTTTCCTTCACCGTTCAAGCGCGTTAATACGCACATAACTTCGAAAAGTCAGCAAAGTCAACATTATTTATTCAAGAATACTAGGTAGGACTTTTTGAACGACTTTTTACAATATAGACAGCCTCCAGAACGCCCCCCCCCCCCCCCCCATGCAAGCGCCATCACAACCTAAGAATGATTGCAGTATTTACTTAACTGCCTTAAATGCCAATTCTACCATCAACGAAATGAGGTTTGACTACAAATTAGCAAGCTATCACGAGCTGATAGGAATCTCCAATCCCGTTTTCATCCCTTTGTTAATAAGCATATTGTTACTGAAAATTGTCCGCCGAAAATCAGCCTCTCGTTAATAATATCTGCTAAAATAGACGATACAGAAAGATAATGCTGTAATCACCATTTCAGCTGGTCACAGTGTAATTTTATCAGCTTATAAATTGACACAGACTAACAATGTTATTAACAGGAATAAAGATATAGATTTTGGCTGTGGATGCAATCGTTTGGTTATTATGAATGGATAATAATTAACAATTTGATATTTCTATTTTTATGATCTAAGTATTATTGGAATAAAAATATTGCTTTGCTTTGTTTCCTGGGTTTTTTAATTCGGCAAAAGATCTGATGTGTCACCTGACGAGATACCTGCAATACTAAAGAAGTTGCTAATGCGCTGCTGACCCTTGAGAGAGCCCCTAGGGACTGCAGAATGCCAGAACCGCAGTGACCGAGGAAGAAATTGCTCTTACGCGCAAAAGTTGAAACACACACCAACGTGCTTTACGACAGAATCCGACGTAAGGTTCTACCACCAAGTAAAATTGGTTTTTGTAGGATACTAGCAACCCACCCGTGGTTTTACCCTCGTTGCCCCATCCCTAAGAGTTGTGGCATGATGTTTTTTTTTATGTGATAGCAGGCAAACGAGCAGACGTATCGCCTGATGGTAAGCGATCACCGCCGCCCATGGACACCTGCAACACCAGAGGAGTCACAAGTGCGCTGCCGGCCTTTTAAAAGGGAGTACGATGTTAAATAGTTTAAAACCTCCCTCTTGAATCACTCTATCTATTAAAGAAACCGCATCAAAATCCGTTGCGTAATTTTAAAGATCTAAGCATACACAGGGACAGACAGCGGGAAACGACGTTGTTTTATACTATGTAGTGATAAATAATAACACAATGATGTTAGCACATTATTGATTAGCGACAAAATAAATATGTAAAGATGTTTTCGTTTACCAAAGAAAAAGTTGAAAAAGTTGCTTATAAGTATTATTTTTTTAATATCTGAATTGGCAACCGGAAACTCTGCCAGAAGGGTGACACTTTTGACACTTGACACTTTTAGCAATTCTTGGCATTCAATAAGGCAAATAAGAGTTATTAGAAAAGTAAACAGTTATTCTTCGTTCGTATTGAGTAACTTAATATCTTCGTACCACGGACGCTTTTATTTAAAGAGTTCGGCAAACAGACTTTTCCCGACCGAGTGAAATTTCTCGAAATTAATTTTATCTGCAAAATATAAAATTTTAATGTCCGAGATTTTTTAAGTTACAGCACTAGAGGCCAGTTGCCTTATAAATAAGTTTTTAAAACATTTTTAGGCTTACTATCAATGTTATATATAGGTAGTTTAAGTTTACAACTATATAATTTATATTAACAATATATTATGTAAAAGTGATTAAAGCCGTGATTAAAATTTTAGGTTTTTTTTTCAAATGGCAAATACAAATTGGCTACGAATTAGGCAACCCTGTCTTGTACAAATAAAGCTGTATGTGAAGCTTCTCAGCCCAGCCTTGAATTTTCGGAATATTGCCAAGGACCAGCAAAAGGTCACGGATGATATAGTTCTACTATTTTTATTTTCCGGCAGCAAATACGACTTCTTCGAGTTATAAAAGAAGATTTATGTTCACACGACTGAGAGCGACTTGTCTGGTCAGTTTAAAATTTATCTAGATAATAATTAAACAGTATTATAAGGGATTAGTAGAAAACAGTTTCCAATATAGCTGAACGGCTTTCATTCAGAGTTAACACCTACCTACGTTGGAATCTGTCGTACACCACCTTAACGTGTGTGATGAATTTTGCGCGTAAGAGTCCAGTCCACCAGTCTTGCCTCGGTTGCTGTGGCTTCGGCAATCTGCAGCCTTAAAAAGCCTTAGTGGTTGTGGGTGGGGCACATATATCTGATGCACTAGGCGAAAAAAAACCTTTTCGAGTAAGAAACTACTCGAAGTTTTTCTCGTTGCAACGGGACTGATACCCGATTTAACATAGGTACCTTAAAGGTTAAATTATTTAGTCCTTTCCATAAAATGGAGCAATAAATACTCATTACTTGCTTACCCAGCAATCTTAGAATTTTTGTTTAACGCGTACAAAAATACGCCCTACTTATCTCCACGTCAGATCCAAAAACATTTGATTGATCGAGATCAAGATATGGTAGAAATGTTCCGTTGACTACGTTTTATGCAAATATTAGTCGTGACTAACCTAGAAAAATGTGAACATTACATTTTATATTGATACTAGCTTCTGCCCGCCCGCGACTTCGTCCGCGTAGCGTAATGATATATAGCCTATAGCCTTCCTCAATAAATGGGCTATCTAACACTGAAAGAATTTTTCAAATCGGACCAGTAGTTCCTGAGATTAGCGCGTTCAAGTAAACAAACAAACAAACAAACTCTTCAGCTTTATATATTAGTATAGATTAGTGCGTTTGGACTCGCTGTAGAAAGCCTGAGGCGGTATCATGACTTGCCGTCATTTTCCGATTGAAAGAGAGGGATGCCGCTCTACAGATTAAATAGCGCTATCCTATTCTCACAACCTTAAAATGATGGTGTTAACACGTCGTAATACAGCCCCTGTATAGCTAAAATAAGCGCGATCGATGAGTAAGAGGTTCTTGGTTCGATTCACAGGTCGAGCAGTGTAATATGGGTTTTTTCTATGATTTTTAACCGATTAACTACTGTACATAAGAGAACATAAACAACCCCTTGTACTCTACTCTCAGAATAAGCGAGATTAGGTTATAGTCCACCACGCTAGCCTAATACGGGTTGGCAGACTTCACACGCCGTCGAGAAAATCTCTTAGACGTGCAGGTATCGTCACGATGTTTTCCTTAACCGTTTAAGCACGTCGCAAGGTTAGTTGTGATCATGTAGGTACACTCACAGTTCGAATTGTGGTATTGTCAAATTTAGGTCTTATGAAATAGGCGAGCCTAAATCCGTAAGTATAGTAGTGCCTAGTGATATGACCAGTGGACTGTCAAGTCAGAGGTCTTATGATCAAATCAAAGGCACGCACCTGGCTTTGCCGCAGGGCTTTCTTGAGGAATTATGGAGGCTCGAGTAGTAAATCCTTCCCACCCGCGCGCAAAATACGCACATTTGTTGTAGAGTTCCGGAAAATAGCCCGCTTCGCTATACCATACCATACCAAGGCACGCACCTTTGACTTCGAAATGATAGCCTTTTGACAGAAATTAATATCAATAGAACTAAACATATTCTTTCAAAAATCGAGACCCAAACCCTTTTAAAAAGCGGGCAACGCACTTGCGGCTCCTCTGATGTTGCGGGTGTCCATGGGCGGCGGTAATCGCTTACCATCAGGTGATCTGTCTACTCGTTTGCCACCCTATCACATAAAAATAAAGATGGCGTCGGATGTGTGATCATCTGTTACCGGTTCGAAACCCACCCAATACACTACCGACGTGAACCAACTCGTAACATAAACATAGCTTAGCACGAGGAGGTAACAAGAATAATTATACTGGTACCTAATGTGCGAAACACATTGCTAGTATGCTGTAAAAAAAAAATTACAAGGTAATGTGGCCAGTTTTCAAGATAAAGTCAGTTGTTTCGTGGTGAACTGTCCCAAATGATTGCACGCATGCATAAGCTATCGTGAAGCTCAATCATAATTATAATTTCCTTGTGTTAAAATAGGACACACAACCACGCCGCCCAATATCTTTGCTAAGTGGCAAGTGGCCTTACAATCTATCAGAACCACAACCAAATTGCCCATGTTCTCAAAAAATTACAGATTATAAGAGCCCCCTAAACCGACGACATGGCATGAGCAGGTTAATGAACGTAGATGAAGGGAAAGTGGTGTGCCATGATCGTAGTAAGTGGAAATCTATAGGCTCTTAGTAGACAGGAGTGAAAATATGTATTTATCAATCTGTCGACTCAATGTATATGTTTTAATTTAGGTAGGTACCACTTATAACGCAATTATTCTTCAACACAGATAAATCGCCTGTTTTTCTCGTGTTAATGCATGGCATGGAGGTAGGTAGGTACAAAGGTAATAAGGACTTGAGATAATATAATAAACACGAGATTACTCGCCTCGGTTCACACATTGCACAAAATATTTTTATTTTAAATTTCATCGTGCATTGTTGTGCTTATCAGATAACACAATTCCTTGAGCCGTTGTGTTCCAATTCTTAAAGTAATCTGTCATTCAAACTTCATTTTACGTCGTTATCAATAGTTACCTACCGGCTGTTTCTTGACATAATAATTATCATATACCTACTCTAATGATAATAGTGAAGTTCAATGGCAAAACGTAACAATGTGCAGTAGAAAAAAATAAGTAGCTACGTAGTGTAGAACGCATGACGTCCTGCTGAAAACATGAGTTAAAAAATGCATAAAAAAGGTGGAGCCACACACAATGCCTTCGATACAAGACTTGCAGACTAGCTGTAGGAAGGTATAACCCACATAATGGCTAATATGGCAGGACATCCGGCCAAAAACACTATCGTTTAAAAACGTAACATCTCTGTGAAAACAGTTTTTATGATTTGAATGTTGAAATAACGTGTTGGGAAACTGACCGAAAATATTAATTATGATAGGTGAAATAAGGTATTCACATTTTTTGTAAAATCCACATCTAAAATAATTGTACGTGGATTGTTAAGAGCCGTAGAATAAGAAAAGTCAGGTAGGTACCTACTACGCTTACCCCATAAATTTTGAATTTCATTGTTCCCAATCCACCAGCTCGAAACAAAGAGCCCAAATCATTTTTGTCCCTTTTTTCAGCTCGACAAGTAACATTAAATACTTAAACATCATGAATTAAAATCTCCTGAATTTTAATTAAAAATTATAAACGCCCAACATGCTTGCTGATACGAACCTGTTTGACGATAAGCCTTGCGACCCTGGGGCTCGCGAATGTGACGAAACCATAACACTTGGAGACACCAGCTCTGTCGTAGATCACCCTGGCTGCTGTGACCGTAGCGAACCCGGAGAAGAACTTCCATAAGTCCTCATCTGTAGTGGTCAAAGAAAACCCTCCGACAAAGATTCTATTGTGTATGACAGTCCCGAATTTAGGTGCGTCGGAAGGTGGTAAGGTGTCGTCTGTATCATCCTCTGGAGAGTTCAGGAGAGCCTTCAGCTTCTCGTGGGGATCAGCCGTCTTCCTATTATTTGCAGCGCTTTCTTCAACCATATGAGCGCAACTCGCAGACTCACTCCTAATATACCTCTTCACACTTTCCATTGTACGTATCCAACACTTTAAATAACACTAATATAACATGTTCCCTTGTTTACTAAACTAAAATCTCTAGCGGCAACTAAAAGGGCACTGGTATTCACACGAAAAAACAACTGATTGTCTGTATGTAACGCGAGGTTTTATCGATTACGGTGGCACTTATGTAGTATAGCTAGATTTTGCGAGTTGCGCGCTACGAGCTACGACGACGTTTCTGACACACGGACGATAATCGAGTGATGTTTAAAAAAAACAAGCAAGATAACAATGTGTGATTTGAGAATTTTTAGATACGCACTATAAATAGTGTTTGAGCTATTGTCGACCGCTATTTTTACTAGGCGAGGGAACTAGGTCAGCAGTTGACACCTAGCAGATGAATATTCTTGATGGTTGATGTTTCTTAGCTAAGTTAACTTTAGTTTATGTTTGTTAAGTATAGGTGGCGCGATGTCTATTGAGATTATTATTAGCTTTTTTTACTATTTATACTTTTTAATCCAAGGATAATAATGATACATTTTGTATTTTCTTTCGGTCAATGGTTTTTGATCTTAATTTCAGAATTGGGTTTATTTTATTATTTCAATCGAGTTCAAACAAAAGCAGCCATTGTTTTAAATAAATATAATGATTTCATTTTAAATTATTACTACATAGGACAAGCATAATGCTAACTACGGTGCAATAATAAAACGTGATTTTTTGACATTACTAAACTTGATATGGCACGAGTAAATATTTTGCCTAATTCCAGGGAATTATAATTAGTAGACCACAAATTTTTCAAATTAACAACAAACAAAGCATACGCTTCTTAACAATTAAAATACAAAAAAAATAAACATGTAGGTACCGTTAACTAAACCTGATTGTCTGATGCTTTTATGAAGATAACAGATCAGATACTTTTATTTTCGTCTAACAAAGAACCGTCAAAAACTATGGCCAAGGAGCAATTGGATTGGCAAAGTGGCAACACAAAAACGTCAATGTCATTACGACGTCGAGTGGAGGTGGTTGTTTGCTATATTTTTTGTGTTGTTTGGTTTGCCTTTCCCTGTACTAATTCCGTTTCAAAACATAATGCGTGCTGTAATAGTAAAATTGTGGTGAAACATTTACTGTCGTGATAACAGTTCTTATTTGTGGCGTTTAGAAAATATTTTAATCAAGTTATGTGCCGAACCCTGTTTTTAATTGGATTATAAAGTTTTCTGAGCTCGTCCACTGTAGTTGGTAAGTGTTTTTTGTGTTGTAGCAGCAGCCCGTAACATCCGTAATTATATTTAACGTCGGAAACAATGATCGTGTATCGTATTGTTTCAAAATTTGCCGAGTAATTTGGATGGCGCGAATTCTGTTTTTTTTGCTTTTACCTACATTTCTTTGGCAAAATTGTGTGGTCTGCCTTCTAAGCCGGTTGCTATTTAAAGATGATGACGGTAAACAGTGCGTATAATTAAAGCGACGTGTCTGATTAAAGCGATTAAACCTGTTTTGGTCCAAAGGGATTGTCCTTTAGTCTGACTACCATTACTTACTAATCTTTGATGACACAAGAATGAAGTTTGCATATCTTTACACAAATCTAAAATCACCATCAAAAGTAAAAGTTATAAAGCTAAGTCACATTACATTTAGACTCATTTTTTTTTTATTTCAATATCACTGTATCAATATCCACATATCCCTAACGGAGTGCCAAAAAGGGTAGCGAAGCTAACCTAATATGGAAACACCTACAACTTTGTATACCCATATTCTGACAAATAAATGTTTCTTTCTTGCTTTCTTTCTACACGAGTATGTGGTTCTGATGACTATACTTTGTATTAAATGCCTGAAACATAATTGAAAGCTTTGATGACTTCAATGTGCCTGACTATAGCATACTTTCCGGTCAGAGGACAACTTTCCAAGTTATGCTCCTTCTATTTATATTTGGGGACTCCGACAGTCAGTCCTCATGTTAGGATTATTTCGCCCAGTTCCCCATTTTCGGTGGATCCCGTCATGGGTTACTGGCGCTCGGCGTCGCAAATCTTCCCGTAGCCTTGCAGAAGCCCACCAGTGGTCTGATGGAGAGTTCTGCTAGCTGTTCTTCATCAAGTTATCCTCCTTACTGTAAGAAAGTAGTTTACTATAATGACTATTACTTTTTAATTTAAATATTAATTTTTAACATCATTTTTGTACTTGCCACTTGTGTAAATATTCCTTTACATTTAATTCAAGACCTTGTATTGTTTAGTATTAAACATACAGCTGTTTTTATAGAATAAAATTTTAATAAATTCATAATTTAAAAAGTAGCAGTTTTTAATTTATGAATTTATGCCCAACAGACAGCTGTCGGTATTAGCAGTTTCCTAGAAAACTATAAAGATGTTCAAGAATTGCCTCATTAGCCTAGTGTTCCTGAGTGTGACTGTTACGCTTGTGGTCTTGGGTTAAATTTCCAGGTCGGGCGAAGTGTTATTTGATTTTCTGTGAAATTCTCGGTAGCAGTTGGAGTTTAAAATTTATGCCCGGTTAATGGCTATAGGCTTGCCCCTATGACATGAGACCTAAACACACCAAGAAACTGTGGGTGTTCATTAGTACGCCTCTGCCTAATCCTTCAGGGAATACAGGGGTGATGGTATGTTTATGTTATGTTATGTACAACAATGCTGACACCTCTTAGTTCTTAAAATATAAAATTTAACTTGTAATATTATCTTTATTAAGTTTTGAATATTGTATTATTTATTTCCATATAAATGTATTCCAAACATTATTAAGGCATCTTTATAGGTTCACTTAACTGTCCATCCGTTTGTCTGTCTGTCAAAACCTTTTTTTCTCAGGGAAAAATGGAGGTTTTAAGTTTAAATTATATCTGATCTGATACTAAAACCATGGTTCCTCGAAGCTGTAAAAAATCAAGCTTCCAATACAAGACATTATTTGTGCATGAATGAGATTTAAAAAAAAATGCTACATTAAGTTTGCCCTCTAAATCTGATTTAATATTTTTCTTTACTTATTTTTTTTGTGTTTCTATTTGGCTCTTTCACAGCTTATAAACTTCAGCAAAGAAAATTATTTTTGGTGAAAGTAGCAAGTTTTGTAAGGGAGCACACACATCTCTGGTTTTTATTTATTTATTTACTTACATGGAAAACCTACAGCTAAACAAAAAAAATGCAATATTACTATTTATTTATATTTCGGGGACGCCGGCAGGCACCAGGCGGGCGATCAGTCCTCATGTTGGGATTATTTCGCCCAGATAGTATTATAGCCATAATAGTACAATAGAAGTAGTAAGCCAATTATAGGTTTTCACTTATAGTTGTTGAGTGGATTAAATAATGTGTGCACTCGAGACAAGACAGTCACAATCACATATAAGTACTATACCTATAGCTTACTTGTGGTGTTCAGAATAAATTTCTGTTTCTTTGATTTTAAATGATATCTTCATCTTCCAAGCTTTTTCCTAACTATGTTGGGGTTGGTTTCCAGTCTAACCAGATGCGCCTGAATATCAGTATTTTACGAGAAGCAACTGCCATCAGACCTCCGTAACACAATGTATGCACAATACGCATATTCTGAGGATAGACTGGTTGTCCGGGTTTTTTGGGCTCTAACTACCACTAAATTGTCAAAGATGTTAATGTTGCAAATCAGTGGATCGCCATAGTTTATACTTAGCCATCAGCCCTTAAATAAATGATATTCTATACGAAGATTAATGTATGTTTTCTTGTGACCTATGGCACCAATTCGATAACAGTTACTATGTAACCTTTGGGTGTGTTTTACTATCAAAGTAGTCTCATTGCACATAACCTCACTAGCTTTTGCCCGCGACTACGTCTGCGTGGACTTCAGATACAAAGTAGCCCATGTGTTATTCCAGACTATAATATATCTCTGTGCCAAATTTAATCCAGATCCGTTCAGCCGTTCTGGCGTGAAAGAGTAACAAACATCCATCCTCACAAACTTTCGCATTTATAATATTACTAGGATTCCAGCTGTGTCTGTAGGTAAAAGAAAGCAATTATTTTAATGATGTGAGATTGGCCTTTTTTTGTAGGGTGGAAAATTGTCATGGATGTCAGGGTATGTCGGACTCGTACACTGATACTCGGCTGAAAACCGAACTTGATTTAGTAGTAGTAGTAGTAGTAGTAGTAGTCAGGGCCATGAGTAACTTTTTTGGCTTCTGCGACACGTGTTGTGGGTTCGATCCCCATACAGAGCAACTATTTGTAAGATCTACAGATAGTTGTTCCGCGTCTGGGCGTGTGTGCATGTGATAATTTGTGTTTGTAAACACACCCACGATACAGGAGAAAATCCTAATGTGGGGAAAAGTTAAAAAAATATATGACAGGCTGCAGTCCAGTATTCCCTGGACACCGGTGGTTAAAGGTGGCACCACCTACTGGTCCTTGTCTTGTCAGACGGTGGACTCCTCAAATGTGCCGCCTGCAGGCATGAGAGATTGACCTGCTTCATTCGAATTCCTAAGTTCCACAAAAATCACAGTGAGAGCTTGGGGCATTTTCTGCCTGGATCTTAGCAATAGGTTCATCCTCTGTAACATAAGTCAAAAAAAAATATACTGGGAATCATCACATATCTGCTTCAACTAAAATAGAATAAAGGCATGATATTCAATTGAACAGATGATTTGAGTTTATATATAATATAATAGTGTGACTCACCACAGCAATGAATATGCTATTACAATCGATTGCCACTAGTAGTATTCTGGGATTTTCCCTATTAAGTAAATGTGGTGCAATATAATTATTCTATGAGTTCACAATTTTCACAAATGAAATCTTAGGGCCACATGCACCAGCTTCTGAAATATGTTTAAATTTAATTTAAACACAAAATTACAAAAGAAAATTGTTGTGTTTAAATGCAATTTATATACATTTAAGAAGTTGGTGCAATTGGCCCTTAATATCCAAGGCTAGGTAGAGGTGGTTTATCTGTCAATTGAATCACATTGGCATGCAATTCTAAAGAGAAGGTAGGTAGTGAAAGTGATGTATTTTTTTTTTGTGGCTTCAGTGCACACCTGGTGACTATGCCTGCCTCATTGGGTCATTCATATCATAGAGTAATTAAATGCCTGCAGGCTATATTAACAGCCCACATGCAACCAACCACCCAAGCACTTACTCACAGACAGTGATGTTAATTTAAATTTAAGGACAAATGGTACCTCATTTCCGATTTTTGAAGATATATATTTGCATTTTAAGTACATTGAAAAAATAAGACAGCTGCTGCATTAGCGAACTAGCTCTATATCGTGAAAGACTACTTACATAAAGGACACAAAGTAAAATCGACTTGAAAGGAATAAGTATCTGAGTCTGAGGGTTTCACTGTCATAAAAAAAAACTCAGGTAGGAATCGAAACCATGACTTTCGTGGTCGTAAAGAAGTGAACCACCTTCCAAAGTCAAAATACAGGGTGTCCCAGAAAGCAACGTCAAGCCAGCGGAACAAGGAAACGGGCAATAGGGCAAGTCGTGACAGTAATTAGAAAAACAATGTCGGTCATGTACTTTAAAGTTTAGTGATGTAATATTTTGAATTCAATGTTGGGCAAAAATCTGTCATTTTATTTAAAGCTGAGGCAGTTATGTGGTGTTATATTAATACTTATAATTTAAAATGTACATGACTGAGAATTTTTCATATTTTTCTAATAACTGTCACATCTTGCCCTATTGCTTGTTTCCGGCTTGACGTTGAATTTTGGGACACTCTGTATATCGAAAATATACATAATTATATCATCTGATTTAAGTGGTCCATAGTACTTAAGTAATTTAATCTTATCAAAAAATAAAATATAAGGTTTACTGAGGAACTGAGACCATATTATTTACATATGGACGGGTTTTGATAATGGCCCCGGTATTTTGTATATTCCAACATAACAACAACTATTTTATGTATATTAACATAGGAGCTTAACATACCCTACCTCTGCCCTGTAAACGAGTCTTATTACATAACATCACGCCTGTATTCCCCGAAGGCTTAGGCAGAGGCGTACTAATGTACATCCACAGTTCGCATGTCCCATTAAATAAAAGCGCGAGCCTATTGTACTAATTCTCATTAGCAACTCGGTCTTTGAGATTTGTTCTCAAAGACCGAGTTGCTAATGAGAATTTCATAGTAAAGCTAATAACACTGCTCGACCTGGAAATCGAACTCAGAACCTGTAGCGTAGTAGTCGCGCTAAGTACCACTAGGCTAATGAAGCAGTTATTAGTCATATTACCTATATTAGTTATTAATAACCAAACCGGGAATTCGCTTTGATGATCGAGTTCTCAACCAGAGATAAAAGTAATTAATTACTGTGTTTTAAAATAGTCGTAGATCCAAAAAAAGAATCAAGTAGACATTTCAGAGGTGTTTGGATGCCCTGCCTCCCCAGAATTACTTAGCTTTATGAAATATCAGAGTGTAAAAAATTCACTGTTGGAGATTTTTGAGTACATGCTTAATTATTTGCGTGTAGTTAGATTTTATCGACGACCTCTGTGGTTTAGTGGTTCGAGTACTGGACTGCAGACCATGAGGTCGTGGGTTCGATTCCCACTGGACACAAACATTTATGTGATGAATATAAGTGTTTGTGTTCGTCTGGGTATTTCTTATGTATTATAAGTATGTATTTACAAAAAAAGTATATAAGTATTATATCCATTGTCTAGTATACCCATAGTACAAGCTCTGCTTAGTTTGGGACTAGATGGTGCTGTGTAAAAATGTCCCAGAATATTTATTTATTTTATCTTATATCGGAGGTACCACTAACGCTTATAAATGGATCTACAAGGATAAGCTGCCTGTGCCGTGGTAAGACTAGGGATGCCTCTTAGAGCACGTAACCCCGTCATCTTAAGATGCCTATCGGTACTGCTTGGAAATTGGCTAGTGATTGTGGAGCTTCGTGGAAGTCTTCGTGTAAAATACTGATATTCACTGATATCTGGTGCCTGAAATGGACATACTTGGGGAAAGGCTTGTTTTTTTTAAATCTGGCACTTGGGACATGCTCTGTTTCGCGGAGGAGTTTACTAATATAAATAACGGACATACAGTTTAGCCAAATTTGAAATAAATAGCCATGGAATATACAAATATTTGCCTCGGTGGGGTAATGTAGAAATTGAACATTCGGCGCAACGGTATTCGCGAAATACCTTAAACACTATACCAAAGGAGTCTAATAAATACGTGTCCTTCCCCTTGGTTTCAGTGTATTTACTTTTACTGAATTTCTAAAGAATATCGAACCAACATTTGGCTTATTTCTACGTGACATTTCATATTATTTCCTACTGTTTGTTCTCGGAAAGAAATGAGTCAATTAAAAACTATCTACTCTTTAAACAAAGATTAAGAATAATTATAGATATCACCAAACGTCATGATCGTGTGAACAGTAGTTGTTGATGCAAAATATACTTTATTACTTTACATTTTACAATACCGCACTCGTATGCAACTTCAGAGGGTCCATTTTGGTGATACCTCTATGTCTTGCATTTTATTTACTTACTTCGTCCGTTGTGTGTGCGTGTGTGACGTTTGTTTACACTCCCTGCCAAGGTAATTGTCCTGTGGGTTATCGCTGCCTGACTTGACCTTGTAATGTTTCCATGTATCTACCTCATAAATCTGGTCAACTTTGTTGAGAGCTCAAAGGACCAACTAGTTAATTCAGAAGGACCAATTTCGATGAGGGTTTATCAAATGCTTATATACAAGGTTATAGGTACGAAACGTTATAGCCCACACAACAGAGTATAACTAGTTCGACACCTTTTTGAAACACAGGATGTTCTAGGCTATGATTACCTTTTCATTACAGCCTAGAAAAATCTCTTTTATTACTAGCTAATTAATATACTATCGAACTTGTGAAAACAGTTCAATATCTAACCAATTAAAAAAATGATACCCACAAACAATAAAAATCTATTGCTCGTCCATGCCAAGCCAATGTGCAGTTTTGTTTATAAAATGACTTAAAAATATCCCACTATGAAAATCTCCTGTACGGTGGTGCGTTTATAAAGAATTTTTTTTTTACAATACCCAGCCCCGCGACTGGTAGATACAGATAATTTATAATATTATTGTGTTCTTTGTAGAGATTGTACCAGCGGCACACGTGTATGATTTAAATTTGTTTACCTTACAGAAGCTTCTGTCATCTTCGGGGGCCATCCATAAAACCATCTAGTTACATTTTGATAAATAATTTCGCACATACTTCACAAAAAATGGTAGAAGTGCTGTAAGAAAGATACCAATGTAACCGGCAACCGCTTATCATAATGAGTGGTTTACGAGAGGTTAATGTATTTAGATAATGGGAGTGGCTGGCTACCTAGCTTGTACAGTTACGTGAGCCACAAAAATAATAAAGTAGCATAGTAACAAATTAGAAAAAATACATATTTTTTAATGAAATAAGCGCTCCACTTTTGACCATCATTTTGCTTGATGGAAAGCCATGGATCGTAAAATATGTATACTATGGAACGAACGCGCCTTAAATATTCATGTTTTTTGCCATTCATATAATCCCTACTAATATTATAAATGCGAAAGTAACTCTGTCTGTTACGCTTTCCCACTTAAACCTGTCAACCGATTTTGATGAAATTTGGCACAGACAATCTTTAGACCCTGAGAAAGGACATAGGCTACCTAGATAGCCCATTTATTGAGGAAGGCTATATAGGCTATATATCATCACGCTACGCGGACGAAGTCGCGGGCAGAAGCTAGTTATAAATAAATAACAGTGGCATAATAATATGAAAACTTACGATTAATCATCGCAAATTTAATAAAACCCACAGTTTTTAATAATTACTTATCAAGTGGCTTTTCTTAATTCTTCCGCTGGATGATGCTTAATACCTATATAAGTGAAAAATATGCACATAAATCATAATTGTTTTGACATATACCCGTTTGATAATTTCGCTTTAATTACAACGATCTAGAATCAATTAGTCATGACCCTTTCTCTGCAATTATGATGTATATACCTACCTACTGACAAATCGTTGACCAATCATCAGCAAACAGATTAAATAAGCAGGAATGATTATTCGAGCGGCATACTCTTTGATTAAACAACCAAATTTAAACAGCTATCAAAAGTAGAACATAGAAGATGCCTCGCACAACTTAACTCACAAGAGAATTAACATGCATGGTCCTTTCGTACGCGAGGCGGAACGACGCAGTTAACACGTGGGTATTACAAAATCTCCACTGAAATATGATTCATTATAGCAATCATCAGCGTAACGAAGTACCAAATAATTGTAGCACCGAAGGACCAGTTTGAAAGAAAATCAAAGTAAATTACTAATTTACCTAAGTTTCTAGTAGTTAGCAGGATAATAGCGGGTGCGATTGACGGTAATTTTCGCCAAGATACAAGCTTTATGCGGCCTATAAGATCACAATCAATAGAAAATAGTGTGGATTCACTACTGTCATCTTTTTAGTTTGACGAAAAAAATAAACCGATTTTCAGTAAACTGAAAATAAATCTATGTCTTACACATACATCTATCGGTTTTTTTTCGCTACCAATCGGTCAATCAATTTCGATCAAGACAACATCTACTTATCTCGTTTTCAGTTATTCAGATTAGGTATCTCAATTTATATCGTATATCTGCTTGTCAACGATCTACGGAATACCACCGGTCCGCCAAATACCATTATTATTCTAGACTTTTCTATTTCCCCATGATATACCCTAGCAACAGTTTGCGTGTGGGTTTCTTATCGCTGCTCGTTCCACCCTAGTGGTGGTCCTTCTGCACCTATTTTATGATAGTGGTATACACATATATAAGTTGCGCTGTACTCGGTGAACTCAGTGTGAACCTAACGTACTTGTTGGGGAATATTTTTTTTTGTGTAGTTGGCTGTCGTATTTCCTTACATAGTATAGCGTTGATTACCTATTTATTAATTAATTTATTTATTTTAATCCATGGTAAACTTACAGCTAATTTATCATAACAGTCATTAACAAGTATACACTTCTAGGTGCTTAATAAAAGAAAAGTGTGTCTCGGTAGATAGAAAGAACATTATTAATAATGCATATCAATTTGGCGTTGTAAACAGGCATTTTACAAAGCACGCAATTAATAACAATATGAATCATGGCTAAGTAATAACTAAGCTGATCAACTGATGTGCAAGGTTAAGCTGTCCTCGCAGAGGTTCGTGTGGGGATGGGTGACAATTCTTAACACGTCGAGACCCCTCTGTGCCTCGGAGAGCACGTAAAGCTGTCGGTCCCGGTTGTCATACGAACATCTTTGACAATTGTTAGTAAGCAGCCCAAAAAAGCCTGACATCCACTCTATTCTCCGAATTTTGGTATTACCCAGAAATTGGGTTGCGGAGGTCTGATGGCAGTCGCTTCGTGTAAAATACTGATATTCAGCCGCATCTGGGTAGACTGGAAGCCGACCCCAATATAATTGGGAAAAGGCTCGAAAGAAGAAGAATCATGGTTTTAAAATGTGATCTATCTACGACGGCTTCGTTTGATGAGGATAATTCATAAGACGGATGCTCATTCTCGATACTTGCACTTTTATACGCGTAGTTCTAAAAACCTTAGGACTTTGGTTGAAACATTCATTATTGATAATAATAATTATACTGTTGTTAGTTAATAGACTGAGACTAGATTAGATTAAAAATGATTTAGGTGTTAAAATTTTGTACCAAGTTCAACATAAATAATGAAGATATACGTTTATCCCAGACCGAGTGGTCCAAAAGGAATCTAGTATGTGGTCATACTATCTATTCAATAATATCTATATCATTGAGCTATCCTCAGCAGTATAGAAATTATCAATTTTAAGTTTTATTAGTTGAATATATGTCATTGTGAAGAAAGTAATCAACAGAGAGCCCTCTAATTTGCCTCAGATGTATGTATTATATATTGTTTATTTTCAGGTATTACCGCATGAAATCCACTCGGCCACTAGCATCGTCTGGGACAGCCAGCGATGGCGGGTGGGAGCGTTTGGTTGCGGCGCGTTGCGGCGCGCACGCGGACCCTCCGTGGACTCGTGAGGGACACACAACGCGCACTGCATGATGTTGCTGATATACTTCATTTTGGTAATACATAGTTCTTCTACTAGCATAGTCACTAACCAAACATTAAGTTACAGCATGCCAATTGGCTAATGAGCCTGACTGCTCAAGGTGCATAGTCATAATTATTCTCTAAAATATTTCTTTTTTTGTATATCATCACTCGTAGAGTCGTGGATGCTCGTTTGATGCAGTCCTATCACAGTTGATTGATGAACTCTCAAGTTATAGCATGATGCTAGATAGTTTTTCGTGATGATACACTTCTTTAGCTTTAAAATATGTTATTGGTACAGGTTGATTGGTTGGCTTGTGACCTGTTTTATTGCATAAGTTTGTCTCAATAGTGTCAATATCCACTCACCAGATGTGCTTACTCATTTGAACTTTTTGGTCCTTCGAGTCAAATGAGGGCAAGTGACCTTATTGGTCCTGCCTTGTTAGTGCAAGTTGGCTTGCTGAGCGAGATGAGCTGGAATCTTTCCCTTACTGTATTTTTTTTTGTGTATTTTTCGTAGTAAAAACAGGGATTTTTACCTGGTAATTTTTTGCCTGGTTAATGGCAATAGATTCGCCCTCCATGGCATGAGACTTGAAATATACGGGCTTTGGGTTGAGTTGCTGAACGGTATTCAGTAGTTTGTCAATTTCGATAAGAAGTGAGTTTAATTCACAGTTTGAAAACTCATTCAAGCTTGTTACGCTCAGTGCGTTGGCGCCGGCAATATTCTGACATCGAATATTACAACATTTTAACCAACATAAAGGTCAAGTAATCTTACCACAGATGAATCTGGCCACTTAAAGCAAATATTCCCCTTTTATTGTCCTCTGCGAGTAGGTTATAATAGAGTTACTGCGTTTATGCGTAGAATGACGTCATAGTGAAGTCACCGCGTTACTGCCAGCTTATTAATAGATTCAAAAACTATTAAACTGGTTCCTTCTACTAGTTAGTTCTATCTAGCTGGTTAAAATAACTAGCGGGCCATTTTGGTTAACGAAAAACAGAAAAGTATAGATTGCCACATGGAATTAAGTCCGCCTTACGTGCTACTGTAAATAAATAAAATAGGTACTTTCTAAAACGAATTGCATGGTTCCGGAAATTTGGTCTTATGGAGAAGAACTGGAAAGTACATAACTCTATGTATATACACTTTCTTAATAGAGTTCCGATTTACAGTATCTATTATTCGTAATTCACCAAACAAAACAGTTGTTTCCTCACGTGTTCCTTCACCGTCACCACTCTTGATATCATACTACTTTTTACGGATTTTATCGCATTATATTGATATTATTTAAATTCCGGAAAAAAGCATCATTATGTCACTGATTTCATTGTCACTATAATATACCCGAAACCCATCTTTATTTTCCAGAACCTGAAATATTCAACGCGGTACAGGAAGTGGGGAATCAGTCGATGCATTCAACGGCCCTGGTTGTGTTAGGCACATCTCGTACAGCCAGGGCGCGGTTATTACACAGTCTACTTGGACACCAGCTTCTCCCAGATCCGCCTCCGAGGGGATGCAGATGGGTGAGCGAATTATATTTATTTAAAGATTTTGGTGGAGATGGACAGAGATGCTCCGTTCCATTCCCGCAAAACAAAGCATAGTTTAGAATTTGAATGGCGTACTTAGACGTGACGTCATCTCTTGGCATATTGCTCTCTCTGTCTAGCATAAAATTAAAATGCTTATAATTATCTTATTTCTTAACCAAGTTTAAATTTGTTTCTTTATCTGCTGTATTTATGGTCAACTTATTCAAGTCTGCCTCGTTAGTCTAGTGATCCTAAGTGCGACTGCTACGCCAGAGGTCCTCTCCAGAGGTTCGATTCCCAAGTCGAGCAGTGTTATTGGGTTCTTCTATGAAATTCTCAGTAGCAGCTCTGAGTATGGAAATTGTGCCCGGTTAATGGGAATAGGTTCGCCCCCTATTACATGGGACTTAACATACCGGCGAACTGTGGCTGTACCTTACACCTCTGCCAAACCCTTCGGGGCATAGGCGTGATAGTATGTCTGTGTGTTATTCATGAGGCTCTAAAAATAATCAGTCATACCTCATTTCTCATACCACAGCATTTATATTTAATCAGTTAGGTACATTGAGACACACCGATTTTTACAGGATAACCTTAAAGTATGTAACCACTGCCTTTCCAACCGGCCTGATAGATCTTACGATTGCAGGTTCGCATACAATACGGCAGCAGTAATCAGACGCAGGTGCACCTAACACTTGGTAACTCGGAGTTCGAGCTCGTTGAGGAGTTGGAGAGCAACAAGCGACCCTGGGACACGCTGCCAGTGGAGGTAAGGAGTAAATAGAGCCTGACAGTTAGGCATTGAACATTTGAAATTATTTTTCATATGTCACACCTGCTACTTTTCCAACACAGCCAGCTTGAAATCAAATTTCAATGAAATCGCATTTTGTGCACGCACGTCAGCTCAAAATCGCATTTTGTTTAAAATAGCAGGTGTGGCGATAAATGATTTTGAATTAAAATTCATTGCAGATAAAAAGTAGTATGCTGCGAAATTGCGGAATCGCTGTGAAAGTAATAATATTTTCATAAATTGAAAACTAGCAGTCATTTCCATGCCTACTAAAAATATTCTGGTTATTAACAGAGTAATATCTCACCAATTTCTTAATTATCTGCCGCAATGGTCCTTAATGGTCCACAGTATTGAGTTTTTAGGTTCTATTTTGAAGGCCACAAAGTTCTTAGTAGCATCTCGATGTATGTTACTATATGTAGTAGTATGTTTACTAATGAATTGTTAATATTAACAAAAATATCAATAAATAGCAAACCTAGAGTTGAGATTTGAGTTGAGATGTATAAACTTAAAGGAGGATAATTTCATGGAATAAGTGTGTACTAATAGTTTCGGGAATTTATTTATCTTTTGTGCCTTAGTAGTTGGAGCTCAATGTTAGCTTGCTCTATCAGTAAAACTAAAGGTTCATGTTTGAATAAGTTGCTTATTATTCTAAATCTCCAGGACCTAATACGCCAAGATAAGACTGATCTCACAACAATTTTAGAAGTGGAAATCAACAACCAATTCCTTAAAGATGGTCTCCGAATCATTCTGCCACCAGACCTGGATGTAGACCCAGGGGATTCCAGCCATCAGACCCTCAAAAAAGTCCATGCAGACCTCTATTCAAAAAGAGATAGCATATTGAAGAATTTCAACCCAGTCTACTTATATGCAGTTGACAAGATCGGAAAAAATATTTTTAGCGAAAATATCTCCGGGACCATAACCATTTCGAGAAGTGAAGAAGACTTTTGGAATACCTTCAATCTGTACTCGATGGCGAGAGTGGGTAACAGTGGGGATGCTGGGGATAGTGGTGATGGTGATAGGACAGAAGCGAAGAGAGTCTGGAATGAGAGTCGGGAGCCGTCTGTGTTTTCTGGTGAGGTGAGTTTTAGTGTTTTTACATTTTTATTAAGTACTAGCTTCTGCCCGCGACTTCGTCCGCGTAGCGTGATGATATATAGCCTATAGCCTTCCTCAATAAATGGGCTATCTAACACTGAAATAATTTTTCAAATCGGTCCAGTAGTTCCTGAGATATTAGCGCGTTCAAGCAAACAAACAAACAAACTCTTCAGCTTTATATATTAGTCATAGATTTAAATTCCATTCTTACCTCTCTCTTCTGGTTTTAAAGCTCGCTCGCAAGTTTTAACTTACGCGATCAGAATAAAATTTCTGCAGAATTTTATATCTCAACAGGTTTGAAGTTAGATTTTCAGTAGAAACTTGTATACCTTTGCCTGACTCTTCGGGGACTATAGGCGTGATGGTATTATAAATTTTATTTTTTTCACAGAACTGCCTAGATCTCCATCAAATAAAAGAGATCAACCCCAACTCCCAAGTGCTGTTCGTTGTCTTCTCCGACAGCGAAGATATGAACCGAGCAGACGACACAGAAGACCACAAAAGAACAGAAAAGCTTATCAACATGGATGCTGTCAAGTGGATACTCAGGTCAGATTTACATTTTAAATAAAAACTATTATTAAAACTAAAGGGATACAGTATAAAATCGTAAATGGATTTCGATAAAATCGGTATAGGAGAAATTTATTGTAGGAAAGATTTTATAAAAAAACACGGCCAAGTGCTAGTCGGACTCGCGCAACGAGGGTACCATTGAAATGAAACTACTTTTTACGGATTTTATCGCGGTATATTGATATTATTTAGTTCCCGACGTTTCGGATCCTTTACAGCATCCATGGTCACGGGCAGACTGAGGTGTTGGACGTCTTGATGTTAAAATTACTAACAGCTACGTTACATTTTTGTTAATTATTAGCAACCATGGATGCTGTAAAGGATCCGAAACGTCGGGAACTAAATAATATCAATATACCGCGATAAAATCCGCAAACAGTAGTTTCATTTCAATGTCTAATATTCGCGTAAGTGTCAGAAATCAGAGGGTACCATTCTTTAAAATATTTTTATTAAATGATGTAACAAAAAGTTTATGCTTTTAGCAATGTTTCCTTTATCTGTGCTATAAGACGTTGCTTCGTACCGAATTTCAAGATTCTGAGTTCACGGGAAGTACCCTGTAGGTTTTGATTCCCTTGGGTCTTGACAGAGAGGCAACAAAGAGATCCTTTAAGGGTTCCATTTTCTCCTTTTGAGGTACGGAACCCTAAAAATAAAGGAAGAATCTTTATCTTTCTGTTGAATTCCAGACCCAACCAAAACTCAAAAAAATCTAAAAGAAAAGAAGAGGAAAGAAGACTGTTTGATGAGCAAAATACCTTCATGAGTGAACTGATGGACCAGTGGGAGATGATGTGTGAGTACTGATGATATTTAGCTTTTAAATCTAACATACACAACATACAATCACGCCTGTATTCCCCGAAGGGTTAGACAGAGGCGCACTAATGTACACCCACAGTTCGCCGGTATGTTTAGGTCCCTGTAATAGGGGGTGAGCCTATTGCCATTACCCGGACACAAATCCCAAACTCCGAATTGCTACTGAGAATTTCATAGAAAAACTCAATAACACTTTGTCTGGGACCTGGGAATCGAACCCAAGACCTCTGGTGTAGCAGTCGCGCTTAGGACCGCTAGCCTAAAGAGGCAGATCTAAGAAATCTAATCTAACTACATATTATTAAGATGGAATGCATGTAGGTAAGAGAAAAGATTTTTGCAATTTATGACTTTTTCAGTATTCCAACGATGGTTGGTCCTATAGAAGTTTTTGATCAGTTTATTTAGAAACAGGATCGATTGGCATCAAACAATGTTTTTGTGTAAAATGTATTTTCTTGCTAACTGTATTTTTTTTTTAATCTGTGAATGGGGATCATAATTCCATAAAAAAATATGGATAGTCTCCTAAGACCATTTCCACTTCCCCTTACTGGCCCGCTGAAAGTTTCCAGCCTGTATAAGGTGCATAAGAATTTATAACTCAATCTATGTCAAGACGAAGAATTCGTTCGCTGTCTGTACCTATAGCTAACTCTTTTGTTAACCATCTCAGTTGAATTCAGCGGCAGAGTTCTAACCTCGACAATAAATATAATATGAGTAAAATGATGTGAAATCAATATTTTTTCCAGCAACTCCCCCCCAAAAGCATCAAGTGAAGAGTCAATGCATTCTCCTCGACGATACCGATATCCTGCGTACAGTCGACCACAAACCTCTGGCACTGTACACTAGCGCCGCACAGATTGCGGGCGAAACTTGCGCGAAGGGGAAAGAGGAGAGGACTGTGAAGAACAGGACGGGGCTACTGAGCACTGTCGTGAAGTTCGCCGCAGATTGCTTACAGAGCTATCTGTTGGAGTACTGCACGAGGTTGAGTGAGGTGAGTTGTTATCATCCAAGCTATTTGTACTGTCCCATTGCTGGTAAAAAGGCGTGAGTGTATTTATTTATTTATTTATTCATCACAAAATGTATGTTTATTTTTCGATATCATTCGTACGATAAAATTATGATGTGATGAGGTTAAATGAAAGTATTTGATTTCTCGTTGATGTTATAGTAACCTGAGGAGACCGTAATATTACACCATAGTGTAAGTTTGTGAGGATGGATGGATGGATGGATGGGTGTTTGTTACTCTTTCACGCCAGAACGGCTGAACGGATCTGGATGAAATTTGGCACAGAGATTATAGTCTGGAATAACACATGGGCTTCTTTTTATCTGAAGTCCACGCAGTCGCGGGCAGAATCTAGTCTTCTATAATACAAAAATGAATCGCCAAATGTGTTGCTAAGCGCAAATCTCGAGATGAGCTGAACCGATTTCGCTAATTCTTTTTTTATAATATTCCTTGAAGTACGAGGATGGTTCTTGCGGAGAGAAAAATTTAAAAAAATGCCTGAAAAAGTCTAAAATCAACACTTTTCTATATTCCCATACAAAAGATTTGTAATAATACTTAAAAGTCAATTTGAACTTTAATACCATACCGTAAAGTTTAAGTGTTAGTGGAGGGGTTCCGGGAAGGCAAAACAATTGAGTGACGTTAGTTTCAGAATCAATAGTTAAGCGGTACGAAGTTCGCCGGGTCAGCTAGTACACAATATTATTTCTGTGATCATGCATGCAGACACATTTTTTTGTCTTGTATTGTAACTACAGACTCGTGTTTTGGCGTAATAAACTTATCTTATCTTTTAGGGTTTCATGATAAAGTAATTAAATCAAAGCATAATACAGATAGATTTTTTCATGTGCGTCATTATTCTAGTGGCCATAAGCACAACTGCTATGCTACAAGTTTATGGGATTCAATTCCCAGGTACATTAGAATTCCTCTACCTAATAACATAACATAACATACCATCACGCCTGTATTCCCCGAAGGGCTAGGCAGAGGCTTACTAATGTACACCCACAGTTCGCCGGTATGTTTAGGTCCCATGTAATAGGGGGCGAGCCTATTGCCATAAACCGGGCACAAATTCCTAACTCCGAGCTGCTACTGGGAATTTCATAGAAAAACCCAATAACACTTTGCTCGACCTGGGAATCGAACCCAGGACCTCTAGCGTAGCAGTCGCGCTCAGGACCACTTGGCTAATGAGGCAGTTACTCTCCTCTACCTAATTCTTCGGGAATACAGGTGTGATAGTATTACTTATTATTTTATTTTACACTAGCTTCTGCCCGCGACTTCGTCCACGTAGCGTGATGATATATAGCCTATAGCCTTCCTCAATAAATGGGCTATCTAACAGTGAAAGAATTTTGCAAATCGGACCAGTAGTTCCTGAGATTAGCGCGTTCAAGTAAACAAACAAACAAAATTCAGCTTGCTAACATACTGATTTCTGACACTTACGCGAATATTAGACATTGAAATGAAACTACTTTTTACGGATTTTATCGCGGTATATTGATATTATTTTGTTCCCGACGTTTCGGATCCTTTACAGCATCCATGGTCACGGGCAGACTGAGGTGTTGGACGTCTTGATGTTAAAATTACTAACAGCTACCTTACATTTTTGTTAATTATTAGCGATCCGATTCACGCAGAACGAGCTCACCGTATCCTTTGGTCTTGCAGTTTTGGGCTTGGATTTAGATTTTATAGATTCTATAATGGGATTCCAAGCAGCTGGTAAGACCCAACCATCTTCTCTATTGAAATTTGGGTGTTTTTTGATTTCAATAGCCTCACGAATCATCCTGGGTAGGAATCGGTTTTCTTTTGCGAGGAGAACAAACACCGCCGTTCCAGAAAGTCAGCAGTTTGTGAACATACCCTAGACAAGACCCAGCACTACATCAGATTTGATAAACCACAAGTCCTCGCAAAAGAAAACCGATTCCTACCCAGGATGATTCGTGTGATAGTAATTTTAACATCAAGACGTCCAGCACCTCAGTCTGCCCGTGACCATGGATGCTGTAAAGGATCCGAAACGTCGGGAACAAAATAATATCAATATACCGCGATAAAATCCGTAAAAAGTAGTTTCATTTCAAAATTCAGCTTTATATATTGGTATATAGATGTCAAGTAAAATAAAACATTTTTCCTGAATTTATCTGGTTCTATTGATATTTTAATTCGCAACTTTGGATCTATTATCACGGGTAGACTATGTCAGAATTAGAATTGAAGTTTGTGACCAATTTGTCATTGTGTGAATTCGTGTTTTTAGTTTGTCTATCTATACAAGAATGCTATAAAAAAGTATGTTGACATGTCAGGTCCACGTGAAACTCCTGCAGCAGTTCATCCTGGCTTCGTTCGACATGGCGCGAGAGTTACAGGTGGTTCCTAAGAAGATACAGTATGTAGCCAGGCAGGAACAGCAGCTGTATGAGGTGAGACTTAGACAGCAATGTGCTATTTTGATTATTTTGCTAATCAGAGAGAGTGAGAGATATATAATATGCGACTTTACACATTTATTAGCGTTCGCGTTTACCGTTGTGGTACAGCCTTAACACTTATAATTGAAAGTATTTCTGCCTGATTAGCCTAGTGGTCCTGAGCGCGACTGCTATGCTAAAGGTCTTGGGTTCGATTTCCAGGTCGAGCAAAGTGTTATTGAGTTTTTCTGTGAAATTCCCAGTAGCACCTCGGAGATTGGAAGTTGTGCCCGGTTATTGGAAATAGGCTCGCCCCCTATGGGACCTAAAATGGGACGAATTGTGGGTGTACATTAAGTACGCATCTGCCAAACCCTTCGGGGAACACAGGCGTGATGGTATGAAAATATTTTTTAAGTACTTACAAGAAACTAGTTAATATGCCCGGTGTGCCAACGCATATTCGTATTCAGTCTGAGGCCCTAGTGCAAGTTTCTCCTCCCGCCGATCGCGATTGGCTCTCCAATTGGTGAAGGTCTTGGATCACGCCAAAGAGAACTCAGAACATGGCTGATGCAATTTGGTGAAATGAAACTTACCACCCCGACCCTCTGACATCGAATATTTCATTCACTAACTAATGTGTTACTAAGAAATGTATTGTTTTCTGTTTAGACCATAAACGAGAAATTCTCTGAGGGTGACAAAAAGCGGGAGTTACTTCAGATCATGCAAGAGGTGCTGGAAGAAATGAGGGCAGAAGTCAACAACATGGACTGGAGCGTAGATGGTAAAATATGAGGTGGTGGGAGATTTTTAACGTGGTAGAGCCTTGCTTCGGCACAAATGGGCCGGATCGACCGGAGTGATACTACGGCCTCACAGAAAACCGTCGTGAAACAACGCTTTCGTTGTGTTTCACCGAGTGAGTGAGGATACCGGAGGGTTAAAAGGCGGGCAACGCACTTGTGACTCCTCTGGTGTTGCGGGTGTCCATGGGCGGCGGTTATCGCATACCATCAGGTGATCCGTCTGCTCATTTACTCTTCTATCCCATAGAAAAAAGCTTGTCGAGAGAGTGGGTGAAAAGCGACTAATGAAACAGACGTTTAGCGTAGTGGTTGACCGATCGGATTCTTCTACACGTGTTGTAGGTTCGATTCCCACACGGAGCAAATATTTGAATGATCTACAGGTAGTTTTTCCGGGTCTAGGTGTTTGTATATGTCAGAATTTATGTTTGTAAACGCACCCACGATACAGAAGAAAATCCTCGTGTGAGGCAACGTTATTAAAAAACAAAAATAGGGAATGGTATAAAAATAGGGAGGGTAATGTTATTGGAGCCTTTGGGAGAGGACGCCCTCGAAAGACATACACCGACATTATTGGTGAGGTTTTTCAAAGGACCAGTTGCGTAGCTTCCGTAATGCTTATGTGTGTATGAATGTGAACGAAGCGTAAGAAGTATGGAATGAGAAACTACGAGCACAAACTTGTCATGAATCAAATGTTATTTTAGTGATGGAAAAATTTGATATGCGGGCAGGATTCGAACCTGCGTCTTCTGGTTAAATACACCAGACGCTAAGTCCCACCCGCTATGTCGAAATTTGCCTTCGCATTCTCTTGATATGACAATGGAAAGAAAATGGTCGTCAGATCTCCCGTGGCACCAGGACCCTCGCTTCATAGTGTCCAACTCCATCTTCTACTCGTCGTCGCGGTCCCGCAGCAGCCCGGACGCCGTGTCGCTGCGGCTCCGGACGGCCGGACACGCGCCCGGACACGCGCCCGGACACGCGCCCGGACACGCGCCCGGACACGACCAGCCGTCCGACGGCGAGGAGGCCGTCTCCTACGACAGCTACAACTTCGACGATTATGAGATCATACGCGCTAATGAGGAGAACTTCTCGGATTCTTTTGGAAAAGTCAAGGTCAGTGTATAAAGAGTACCTAGTTAGTTCAGCAATACTAATGTTACTAGAATTTCTTTAAATATCTTACTGTTACCGAAACAAACTCTTTAATTAATTAGACAAACACACACATAACAGAATTACAGAGAAACACTACACTATCACTTGTCGCACTACCATATAATCACTAACTTCACTTCGATATTTATATGAACCACGAAGATTCCAAAATCGAACAATATCGATAGGTCAAGGTCAATGTGTAAAGAGTAGTTAGTTCAGCAATACTAATGTTACTAGATTTTTTTTAAATAATATCCTACTGTTACGAGCTGGGGTTTGGGAGCAACACCAATTTAACCGAAACAAACAATTTAATTAATTAGACAAACACACAACACAATTACAGGGAAACACACTACACTATCACTTGTCGCACTTCACTAATAATCACTAACTTCTCTTCGATATTTTTACGAGCTATGAACATTACCAACAATCTTAATAAGTCCACAAAATGCGAGTAGGTACTTGTTCGTCAATTGTTTACAGGGTCTTAACTATTGTTATCACGTGAGCGTCGCGGTCTTTCGAATGATTTACGTGTTTCTAAGACATTTACATGAAATCTCTGTCTTTCTAATAGATACTCGGCGTAACACTACTATAGGACTGCCAAGTCAATAATCCCGACGTTAAAATCCAAGACGTCGCACCTCTCACTTCGAAGTCATGCACAACATACCATCTCGTCTGTATTCCCTTAAGGGTTAGGCAGAGGCGTACTAATGTACACCCACAGTTTGCCGGTATGTTTAGGTCCCATGTAATAGGGGGCGAGCCTTATGCATTAACCGGGCACAAATTCCTGACTCCGAGCTGCTACTGGGAATTTCATAGCAAAACCTAATAATACTTTGCTCGACCTGGGAATCGAACCCAGGACCTCTAGCGCAGCAGTCGCGCTAAGGACCTCTTGGCTAATGAGGCATTAATGTTAATTATCAAGCGCTTAAACGCTGAAGGAAAACATCGTGAAGAAACCTGCATGCCTGAGAGATTTTCATGACGGCATGTCAGTGCCGTCAATTCGCACTAGGTGTAACTGTGATTATTTCATGGTCATATAGCGAATAAATAATTTCGAGTATGACTTTCTATTCCACGTGTAGGCTCCAGACGAGGAGTCTCCACAGTTCAACAAGATCCGCGTAGAGAACGAGCCGGAGCTGTTATCGCTGTCGAGCGGCGCGGCTCGAGGCTTCGCCGGCATCACCAGCCTCGCCGGCGCCAGCAGCGCCACCTGCACCAACAGCGTCAACATCTCCACCAAGCAGGCCTCGCTTGACGTGCAGCAGACAGGTAACAACACTGTCAAACAACCATGGAAAACTAACCATCACCTCCACAAATAGAGATGAGGAGGGTTACCACAGAGTGATTGCGATTGCGAAACACCAGAGCAATTCTGCTATTCTCATTGTATCAAAACGGTCTAATGGCACTAAATTACAAGAAATGTCAGAAATAAGGTTAGTTATTCCTTTATTCCTTAGTAGGCCGTTTTTTTAGGCCTTTATCGGTGGATTTTCAAAACGAATCTTCTTTACAACAAAAAAATAATAATCCAATATCGTGCAGTCTTTCAGAAGTTATGTGCGTATATACATTTTGTCGATTAATTTATATTCGGACTAGCTTCTGCCCGCGACTTCGTCTGCGTAGCGTGATGATAATAGGTCACGCGTCGAAACGTGGCTTGCACTGCTAAACAGACACACAAACGAAGGAACTTTAAACCGCATTTGTTACCTGCGATGAAAAATGGATTCTATTTGATAACCGCAAGCGCTCAGCAAGTTGGTCGGATCCTGGTTCAGCACCTAAACAATGCCCTAAACGAAAACTACCCCTAGAAAAGTAATGGTCACTGTTTGGTGGTCTAGCGCCGGTGTGATTCATCACAGCTTCTTACCAAACGGGGTGAGCATTACTGCAGATGTGTACTGTGAAGAACTGAACACAATGATGGAGAAGCTGGCACATCTCCAACCAGCATTGGTCAATCGCTCGTCTCCGCTATCCTGCACGATAACGCGCGACCTCATACTGCACAGCAGACGGTCTCCAAGTTGCAAGAACTGGGGTTGGAAGTTCTCCGTCATCCGCCCTACTCACCAGACCTTGCGCCTACAGACTACTACTTTTTCCAGAATTTGGATAACCTCTTGGTGGGAAAAAAATTAAATACCCGAGAGGCAGTACAAAATGCCTTTGAAGAATTTGTTGCCTCCCGTCCAGCTGATTTCTTTAAGAAGGGCATCAATAAACTGCCACTGCGTTGGCAAAGATGCATTGATTGCATGGGTGATTAAATTATTAGATTAGCAATAAATCTTTGAATCTTTGTATTATTACTTCGATTAATACAAATAAAAAATACATGAAAAAAATTCGTTTAAATTTTTTCATACAAAACGGCAATTTCATAGGTAAAGACCTAATATATAGCCCATAGCCTTCCTCAATAAATGGGCTATCTAACACTGAAAGAATTTTTCAAATCGGACCAGTAATTCCTGAGATTAGCGCGTTCATGGAATCAAACAAACTCTTCAGCTTTATGTATTAGTATAGATAGATAGAGATACATCTTGAAATATCAATTTTGAAGGCAAAACTGCCAATAATCAACAGTTGTGTAGTTACTGAATAACGATTTTGTCACAATAAAGTAGTAGATTTTGGGCCCTTTCCCATGTGGTAAACGAATGCTCAATTCGCTGCTTTCTCGGTGGAATTTCGGAAGTCGGTGTAGATTTGATCTATGCAGGATGAATGCCATGCGCAATGATGTCGAGGTAACGATACCATGGACACAGACACACAGTTCACAGTTTATCGTGGAGATAACTGCACTACTATACAGGGTGGCGATATAATCACCTGCATCCTTCTAGCAGGTGAATCAGATCACGAAATACTACCCATATCAATAAAAAAAACACCTTAATTTTTCATCAAAATGTTTATTTTTATTTTTATATGCAATGAGTCAAAGACATAGCGCGGTCGTTGAAATCATCGTCGGTCGTTGGAGGTATGTATCTATCTAGAGATAGCGAGTCAAGCAACTACTTGATCGGGCCGTCCGCATAAGGTCAACGTACTGCAGGGTGCATATCGTTTTATGAACATTTTGAATAATTATCAAGTCCTTTAACACGAGATTGCTTAAAGATACAAATTATAAATTATGTCTAATCTATACTAATATATAAAGCTGAAGAGTTTGTTTGTTTGTTTGTTTGCTTGAACGCGCTAATCTCAGGAACTACTGGTTCGATTTGAAAAATTCTTTCAGTGTTAGATAGCTCATTTATCGAGGAAGGCTATAGGCTATATATCATCACGCTAAGACCAATAGGAGCGGAGCATCAATGAAGGTTGTTTCAAAATCGGGGGTTTTCCTTTTGAGAGCTTCCGATGCATGCGCTGCGTAAACGATTAAAGTTTCGCAAAAATCATATATGACAGAATTGTTCCTCTTTAAAAGTTCTAAAAAAAAGTCCGCGACAGCATAATAATATGTCTATCTTTTAAGGTTGGCTCACTATAACCGTTTTTATACTAACTTTGTTCTAAAATTAGTTTTTTTTCCTTTTGAGAGCTTCCGATGCGTGCGCTGCGTAAACGGTTAAAATTTCGCAAAAATCATATATGACGGAATTGTTCCTCTTTAAAAGTTCTAAAAAGTCCGCGACAGCATATGTCTATCTTTTAAGGTTGGCTCACTATAACCTTTTTTATGCTAACTTTGTTCTAAAATTCCAAATGCATTATTTGCGTAGGTGTTTTTATAAACATGATATTAATCCTTATCCAAATAAATACGTTATTCATCAGTCTTTAGAGCTTTTGTTTTGTATCCGTGCGGACCGAGCTCAACAAACGCTCTAAAAGACATAATATCCTCATTTAGCGTTCTTTTATTATTCCTGTTCCCGTGACATATTTTACTAAAGTTCCGCTCGGATATGAGTATCCGATCTGAGTATGATACTCAATTTTCAACTAACAATATTGGCTATATCTTGAAGTGAGCTTCAATCAAAACACTACAAGCCGCTGAAGGGGATCATCATCTTCTTACCACCTGTCAAGTGCCACCTGCCAAGTTTGCTTGAACGCGATAATCTCAGGAACTATTGGTCCGATTAGAAAAAATCTTTCAGTGTTAGATAGTCCATTTATTGAGGAAGGCTATAGGCTATCATCCCGCTAAGACTAAGTAACTATTCCACGCGGACGAAGTCGCGGGCGGAAGCTAGTAATATATAAAGCTGAAGAGTTTGTTTGTTTGTTTGTTTACTTGAACGCGTTAATCTCAGGACCTACTGGTCGGATTTGAAAAATTCTTTCAGTGTTAGATAGCCCATTTAGTGAGGAAGGCTATAGGCTATATATCATTACGCTACGTGGACGAAGTCGCGGGCAGAAGCTAGTATGTTATATGTTATCAATACTACACCATTTTGAAGCAGTGCAGGTGATTAAATCGCCACCCTGTATAGGGAGAGGAGAGAAGTTGAGCAAGCTAGAATGAAGTAGACTTGAGCTGTTTAGGTAGTTGAGGAGTTAAGTTAAGCAGAGTGGAGATGGAAGCAGTAGAGTAGAGTGTACCGAAATTTATTTAAGTACAGTGCATACGTGACCAGTTGAACAGAGTGAATTAAACTGCAGTTGAGTAAGGTGGAATGAAGAGTAGAGTTGAGCTATGTAGGAGAATGGAGTTTTTTTTTTCGGCGTAATGGAGTTGTAGTGGAGTAAAATGTTTTTTCTCTCCTCATGTAGAGGAGAGAAAGCACAGTAGAATAAATTTCATGTTATTAAACAGCATACAGATCATATTTTTTTATGTTTCAGTTCTCTCCAAGCTAAGCCAGAAAATAAGTTTAAAACTAGCGAAGTTTGTTGATTGCCTCAAAGACACATATTTTGGTACATTACAAAGGTAAGGGAATTTTATTATCATATGTATTAATTAAACAAATAACGCTTTCAAATTTGGAGCGCTTAACTTGTATACACCAACTTCCGAAACTGTTACATTACAATGTGTGAATCTTATAGTGGAAGTGTATAACTTTAAATAATTAGCTTTTAAGTAGAGCACATATCAAGTCACGAAAACAAAAGATCCGATCAAATCGAAGGCACCGACTTTGAAATTATTTTGCACATGAGTAACATTATTTTTTAAGTTTTTGTAAGGTGATTTTACTTTATGTGACAAGCGTTTTTATTTCTGAATTTTGAGGTATGTTGACGATGTCCTGGGTTTTTTTAGGTTTTGAAGACTGTTTTACTTTTTATAAGTTAACTAGTTTCTATATGATTGTGGATTTTCTTTGAGTGTATTGTTGTCGTAGATGCCTGGAGTCGCTGGAGTCGTCGTGCCGGCAGGAGCTGGGCGGGCGGCCGGCCAGCGAGGCCATGCGCCAGCTGCTGTGGGTGGCGCGCCAGGTGGACCTGTCGCCCGCCGCCAGCTTCCCGCTGCTGCGCAGCCTGCTCGAGTCGCTGCGCAGGTTCCTGCACAAGTAAGTAGATGCCTGGAGTCGCTGGAGTCGTCGTGCCGGCAAATTAACGAATTTAATAACGCGATAAAATCCGTAAAAAGTAGTTTCATTTCATTTCAACGACCGTTCATCCGCAAACAGATCGCGTGTTACATAACAATCCAATCATATTTCTCAAAAGTATCTATGCAGCCCGTCAGATTTAGGCATCTTAATTTAAGTCACCGGAGAAAAGGGCCAGCTATTGGAGAGTACTTTTTTTAAAGAATATAATGTTGGTTTTAGACTCCGGCTGGTGGGTGGTGAGGAGGAGGAGGCGTGCTGCGTGCTGAGCCCGCGCTGGCGCCGCCGCGTGGCCGCCGCCGCGCTGCACCAGCTGTCGCCGCACCGCCTCGCGCGCCTCATCTCCACACAGGTAGCCCGCACACAGAGCCACTGGAGGAGGAGGAGGAGGAGGCGTGCTGCGTGCTGAGCCCGCGCTGGCGCCGCCGCGTGGCCGCCGCCGCGCTGCACCAGCTGTCGCCGCACCGCCTCGCGCGCCTCATCTCCACACAGGTAGCCCGCACACAGAGCCACTGGAGGAGGAGGAGGAGGAGGAGGAGGCGTGCTGCGTGCTGAGCCCGCGCTGGCGCCGCCGCGTGGCCGCCGCCGCGCTGCACCAGCTGTCGCCGCACCGCCTCGCGCGCCTCATCTCCACACAGGTAGCCCGCACACAGAGCCACTGGAGGAGGAGGAGGAGGAGGCGTGCTGCGTGCTGAGCCCGCGCTGGCGCCGCCGCGTGGCCGCCGCCGCGCTGCACCAGCTGTCGCCGCACCGCCTCGCGCGCCTCATCTCCACACAGGTAGCCCGCACACAGAGCCACTGGAGGAGGAGGAGGAGGAGGAGGAGGCGTGCTGCGTGCTGAGCCCGCGCTGGCGCCGCCGCGTGGCCGCCGCCGCGCTGCACCAGCTGTCGCCGCACCGCCTCGCGCGCCTCATCTCCACACAGGTAGCCCGCACACAGAGCCACTGGAGGAGGAGGAGGAGGAGGCGTGCTGCGTGCTGAGCCCGCGCTGGCGCCGCCGCGTGGCCGCCGCCGCGCTGCACCAGCTGTCGCCGCACCGCCTCGCGCGCCTCATCTCCACACAGGTAGCCCGCACACAGAGCCACTGGAGGAGGAGGAGGAGGAGGAGGAGGCGTGCTGCGTGCTGAGCCCGCGCTGGCGCCGCCGCGTGGCCGCCGCCGCGCTGCACCAGCTGTCGCCGCACCGCCTCGCGCGCCTCATCTCCACACAGGTAGCCCGCACACAGAGCCACTGGAGGAGGAGGAGGAGGAGGCGTGCTGCGTGCTGAGCCCGCGCTGGCGCCGCCGCGTGGCCGCCGCCGCGCTGCACCAGCTGTCGCCGCACCGCCTCGCGCGCCTCATCTCCACACAGGTAGCCCGCACACAGAGCCACTGGAGGAGGAGGAGGAGGAGGAGGAGGCGTGCTGCGTGCTGAGCCCGCGCTGGCGCCGCCGCGTGGCCGCCGCCGCGCTGCACCAGCTGTCGCCGCACCGCCTCGCGCGCCTCATCTCCACACAGGTAGCCCGCACACAGAGCCACTGGAGGAGGAGGAGGAGGAGGCGTGCTGCGTGCTGAGCCCGCGCTGGCGCCGCCGCGTGGCCGCCGCCGCGCTGCACCAGCTGTCGCCGCACCGCCTCGCGCGCCTCATCTCCACACAGGTAGCCCGCACACAGAGCCACTGGAGGAGGAGGAGGAGGAGGAGGAGGCGTGCTGCGTGCTGAGCCCGCGCTGGCGCCGCCGCGTGGCCGCCGCCGCGCTGCACCAGCTGTCGCCGCACCGCCTCGCGCGCCTCATCTCCACACAGGTAGCCCGCACACAGAGCCACTGGAGGAGGAGGAGGAGGAGGCGTGCTGCGTGCTGAGCCCGCGCTGGCGCCGCCGCGTGGCCGCCGCCGCGCTGCACCAGCTGTCGCCGCACCGCCTCGCGCGCCTCATCTCCACACAGGTAGCCCGCACACAGAGCCACTGGAGGAGGAGGAGGAGGAGGCGTGCTGCGTGCTGAGCCCGCGCTGGCGCCGCCGCGTGGCCGCCGCCGCGCTGCACCAGCTGTCGCCGCACCGCCTCGCGCGCCTCATCTCCACACAGGTAGCCCGCACACAGAGCCACTGGAGGAGGAGGAGGAGGAGGAGGAGGCGTGCTGCGTGCTGAGCCCGCGCTGGCGCCGCCGCGTGGCCGCCGCCGCGCTGCACCAGCTGTCGCCGCACCGCCTCGCGCGCCTCATCTCCACACAGGTAGCCCGCACACAGAGCCACTGGAGGAGGAGGAGGAGGAGGCGTGCTGCGTGCTGAGCCCGCGCTGGCGCCGCCGCGTGGCCGCCGCCGCGCTGCACCAGCTGTCGCCGCACCGCCTCGCGCGCCTCATCTCCACACAGGTAGCCCGCACACAGAGCCACTGGAGGAGGAGGAGGAGGAGGAGGCGTGCTGCGTGCTGAGCCCGCGCTGGCGCCGCCGATTCCGATTCCGACAGTCGCAAATCCGAATTTCAAAATACCTATTTTTATAATTCCGGATGGTTCAAAATTCCGAATATAACCAGTCCGATTTATCATTAATCCTATTTTTATAATTCCTAAATTTCAATATTCGTAACGTTCATAATTACTAAAATCAAAATACTGAGTTTCGATAGTTCGAATAACAAAAAGTCCGACTTAATGATAATTCGAAACATCATAAATACGAATTCCGATTATTAAAATACCGATTAATAGAATTCCGAAATAAAAACGCTAGTAAATGATCACCAAAATTAAAACAGCATCCAAAAAAATTCTTCTATACAATTAGGTATGCACAATGGCTACATTTCGGTACTGTCACTCGCCGGCTGCTGCCGCGGCGCAGCTCGCTTCGCTCGCTCGGCTCGTTCTTCGTTGGTTACAGTTCTCACCTAACTTAACCATAAAAAAAAATAGGCTATCAATATGGGATATCAATATCAATATCATTTACTACATTTGGTGTTCGAATACAATTTGAAGTGCAGTCGTGACTAAAATAGCTAGTACATACCTGCTATTGTAATTTTAGACTTAATTTTTCTGATGTTAAGTATAGTTTTCGATAAAATGAGATTCGAACAAATAAACAGAAAATAATTTTAGTAGTTTATTCGAAGTATTGAAAATCGGCATGTCGTTTTTCGGACTGAGAACCCTTCGAGCATTTGATTCTTCGCATTCAAATCGCATTTACGACTTTCGGTAAAATAAATTTCGTGATTTTAATAATAGACATTATAATTCTTAGATATTACGAAATTCGGACTTTTGAAAATCGGAACATCGAAATTCGGAATATAATATTTCGGAGTGTTTGGGTGTTCCCGTACATACATCAACCTCATATTCTAATCAAGCTTTCTACTTCCCAAATTCATCAAAAAAACCCCAAATATTATATATCATCTTGCCCATACTTGTTATATAAAAATAAATGATTCTTTGTTTATATTCTGTGCGCTGACATACCGTTGATCCAACTATAATTAAACTTTGGCGAGTAGTTGGATCTGAGATAACTGATGAAAAAAGAATTGCAACGCATTCTAGGGGTATAAAATAGAGATACAGAGAGAGAGATTCTTGAGTGTTCCAAACCTGAAAACTTTCGGAACAGCTGCTCTTTGTATACCCCTAGAAACTTGTGGGTTTTGTGCGCGCCTGAAAACATATTGGATGGAAAAGGAGGCATTATACAGCAGATAATAAATAGAGCCATTACCTTTTAACAGATACTTGAAAGGCTGAGTACAGCACACGAAAGATATCAGTCAGCGCTGACGTCTCTGGAGACTGCGCTGGCCGGCAGATTACATCACACTGAGGATATCAAACTAGCTATTAGGAAAAAGTGAGTAAAACTTACCTACAGCCATATACTGTAACGCTTCCTAACTTTAGAACGTTCTGAGTCTCTATCAGTTTAGTTCAAACTGATGTGGATAACACGAGACTAGACGGCATCTTATGACTATTAAGGCTATTTGACTTACAGCAATTTAAGTTACTTAAATTGGTTTTGGATTTGTCCAATTACTGGTAATAGCCTCGCCCACTATAACATGGGCCCTGTAAATATACCGGCGAACTTTGTATTTCTTTTAGTTTACTGCCTAATCCTTCAGGAAATACAAAAGTGATGGTTGGTATATTTTTCCAGCCCCTGATGAAACATGGCATAGATGTGTGTGGAATCTTAAAGTTTAGTTTATTGTTTACAGGTATGCACCAACGTTTGCCCGACTATGTCTAGAAAGTACGTCCATGTGTGATCTACTCATGTACGGAACGCCAGAGCTAGGCCGAGAAATAGGTAAGATAAAAATAGTCATGGAACTGTAGATTTTTGATCAATTATTTAAAAATTTAAAGACTAAAATATCAGAATTCACACACAATATAATTTAATAAATAACCAAAAAATAAAGGACCATTTGGTCTTTTGAGCGTTGGAGTCTATCAATTACGATCAAAACACCAATGATCCAATGAGTACCAGATCAAAGACCAAGATACAGATAGGGCAAAATACCGAAAATAAAATGAGCATATATCAAATGACGGTCGTCCGGTCATCATTGAAAAAGAAATTAACTTTTATTTTTTGTTTAGGTCGTGGGCAATATGGCGTGGTATATAGTGTCCGAGGAGGCTGGGCTGGTAAATCTCCCGTCGCAGTCAAATCTGTGCTGCCTGCAGACGAGAGGCATTACAGAGAACTGGCTATGGAGTTCTTCTACACCAGGTAAAGTAAGAGAGAGATGGATCATTTTATCATATAACAATGTCGGTCATTTATTGAAAGTAGACTAGGTACTTTCCGAAAATTTGGATTAGTAAAAATTAATATGGGGGACTTTATTACGGCAACACAAGCCAAAACAAAAATTTTTTGATTTTTTGTCTGTCTGCTTGTAAATAAATTTTGCTTCGTATGCCTGATATATAAATAAAAGAAACTAGCATATAAATATGAAAATACGATATGGCCTTACCTAAAAGTTGACGAGGAATATTTTTATAATTTTTAATAATCATTTGTATACATACTTAAAAGTCGACATATACAGGGTGGCGATTTAATCACCTGCATCCTTCTAGCAGGTGAATCAGACCACGAAATACTACTACCCATGTCAATAAAAAAATACCTTATTTTTTAATCAAAATTTCCTTTACATTTTGTATGCAAAGAGTCAAATACATAGCTAGGACGTTGAACTCATTGTAGGTATGTATCTATCTAGAGATAGCGAGTCAAGCAACTACTTGATCGGGCCGTCCGCATAAGGTCAACTTACTGCAGGGTGCATATAGTTTTTTAAAAATTTTGAATATTTATCAAGTCCTTTAACACGGGATTGCTTAAAGATACAAATTATAAATTATGTCTATACTTCGACTTTTAATTGTATTCAGTAATTTGATAGTTCGAAGAGAAATAATGATACCACACTACAACTAATAGTGTTGGGGTAGTGAATGATTTTGCGTAAAGATTGATTGATAAAAATTGTTTAATATAAAATTAATCTAAAAAATCGCAAATAAGATGTAAAATATAAGAATAATTAATCAAAGTAATTTCCTTTTCTATTTCCTTCTAATATAAACCAACCAAACCAACCAAAAATAAAAAACATATAATTTAACTTTTTTTTTACTTTTGTAATTTTGACGTTTTATAGATTAACTTACTACTGAGAAACAAATTCTACTATTTTTCATAGTTTATATTGTGTTTTGAAAACTAGCTATACAATATACATAAAAAGTTTGTTTACGTAAGTAAGTACATTATTTAAGTTCATTCAATTTCGTTTATTCTTTGACCTCCTCACTATCTTTATTTTGTCAAAAACTGGTAACCCTTCAACTGTCAAGTTACTGAATACAATTAAAAGTCGAAGTATAATATGTTATCAATACTACACCATGTTGAAGCAGTGCAGGTGATTAAATCGCCACCCTGTATAAGAAAATTCGGATCTACTTATTGAAATTGTTTATTAAGCAACGTTCAGATATAAATGTTTGAATAGTTTCTGATGTCATGATACATACAACTTCAGAAAAGCACATAAGTTACACTCGAAAGACCAATGCCAAAGAAAATGATCACTTTGTAGAGTGATGACTTTTTTGTAGTACCTACGTAAGATCATTATGTATAAATTCTGCCGCCTGGGGGTATGGGACTCATACCGACTTCAAACCGTACCTACTTGCCTTTCTCTGCTCTATAGTCGTAGCCATTGGGTTCGTAGGATACAGTGGTGACTTACGGCGTTATTCCATTGAATATCTCTTCTATGATTACGATGTAGGTACAATGCGTTTGCAATAATGTGACTGCTTGCCGAGACCATAGAGAACACTGCAAATAGCGGCTTGAGACGCGGTGCATCCGCGCTGTTGGTATTGCACTGCGAAATGCGCCGCGCTTCAAGCCGACTATCCAGTTAGCGCCGCGCTTCAAGCCGACTATACGGTTAGCGCTGCGCTTCAAGCCGACTATCCAGTCAGCTTGAAGCGCGGCGCGACTCTCTATACTTTTATGATCATTAATACGAGACCTTGTTACGTCTTGCTTGCACTGTATCCTATTGTTATTGGACTAGTAGTATATTACGTGGTCGCAGGAGCATCCCAGCGCACCCGCGCATCGTGCGCCTGCACGGGTCCGTGGTGCAGAGGCACGGCGGCGCCGGTCCCACCGTGCTGCTGGTGTCGGAGCGCAAGCTGCGCGACCTGCACGCCGCCGTCCGCGCCGGCCTCGCCTTCACCAAGCGCATGCGCATCGCTAGGGACATTGTTGAAGGTCAGTACTGACAGTAACACCGTGCTGCTGGTGTCGGAGCGCAAGCTGCGCGACCTGCACGCCGCCGTCCGCGCCGGCCTCGCCTTCACCAAGCGCATGCGCATCGCTAGGGACATTGTTGAAGGTCAGTACTGACAGTAACACCGTGCTGCTGGTGTCGGAGCGCAAGCTGCGCGACCTGCACGCCGCCGTCCGCGCCGGCCTCGCCTTCACCAAGCGCATGCGCATCGCTAGGGACATTGTTGAAGGTCAGTACTGACAGTAACACCGTGCTGCTGGTGTCGGAGCGCAAGCTGCGCGACCTGCACGCCGCCGTCCGCGCCGGCCTCGCCTTCACCAAGCGCATGCGCATCGCTAGGGACATTGTTGAAGGTCAGTACTGACAGTAACACCGTGCTGCTGGTGTCGGAGCGCAAGCTGCGCGACCTGCACGCCGCCGTCCGCGCCGGCCTCGCCTTCACCAAGCGCATGCGCATCGCTAGGGACATTGTTGAAGGTCAGTACTGACAGTAACACCGTGCTGCTGGTGTCGGAGCGCAAGCTGCGCGACCTGCACGCCGCCGTCCGCGCCGGCCTCGCCTTCACCAAGCGCATGCGCATCGCTAGGGACATTGTTGAAGGTCAGTACTGACAGTAACACCGTGCTGCTGGTGTCGGAGCGCAAGCTGCGCGACCTGCACGCCGCCGTCCGCGTCGGCCTCGCCTTCACCAAGCGCATGCGCATCGCTAGGGACATTGTTGAAGGTCAGTACTGACAGTAACACCGTGCTGCTGGTGTCGGAGCGCAAGCTGCGCGACATGCACGCCGCCGTCCGCGCCGGCCTCGCCTTCACCAAGCGCATGCGCATCGCTAGGGACATTGTTGAAGGTCAGTACTGACAGTAACACCGTGCTGCTGGTGTCGGAGCGCAAGCTGCGCGACCTGCACGCCGCCGTCCGCGCCGGCCTCGCCTTCACCAAGCGCATGCGCATCGCTAGGGACATTGTTGAAGGTCAGTACTGACAGTAACACCGTGCTGCTGGTGTCGGAGCGCAAGCTGCGCGACCTGCACGCCGCCGTCCGCGCCGGCCTCGCCTTCACCAAGCGCATGCGCATCGCTAGGGACATTGTTGAAGGTCAGTACTGACAGTAACACCGTGCTGCTGGTGTCGGAGCGCAAGCTGCGCGACCTGCACGCCGCCGTCCGCGCCGGCCTCGCCTTCACCAAGCGCATGCGCATCGCTAGGGACATTGTTGAAGGTCAGTACTGACAGTAACACCGTGCTGCTGGTGTCGGAGCGCAAGCTGCGCGACCTGCACGCCGCCGTCCGCGCCGGCCTCGCCTTCACCAAGCGCATGCGCATCGCTAGGGACATTGTTGAAGGTCAGTACTGACAGTAACACCGTGCTGCTGGTGTCGGAGCGCAAGCTGCGCGACCTGCACGCCGCCGTCCGCGCCGGCCTCGCCTTCACCAAGCGCATGCGCATCGCTAGGGACATTGTTGAAGGTCAGTACTGACAGTAACACCGTGCTGCTGGTGTCGGAGCGCAAGCTGCGCGACCTGCACGCCGCCGTCCGCGCCGGCCTCGCCTTCACCAAGCGCATGCGCATCGCTAGGGACATTGTTGAAGGTCAGTACTGACAGTAACACCGTGCTGCTGGTGTCGGAGCGCAAGCTGCGCGACCTGCACGCCGCCGTCCGCGCCGGCCTCGCCTTCACCAAGCGCATGCGCATCGCTAGGGACATTGTTGAAGGTCAGTACTGACAGTAACACCGTGCTGCTGGTGTCGGAGCGCAAGCTGCGCGACCTGCACGCCGCCGTCCGCGTCGGCCTCGCCTTCACCAAGCGCATGCGCATCGCTAGGGACATTGTTGAAGGTCAGTACTGACAGTAACACCGTGCTGCTGGTGTCGGAGCGCAAGCTGCGCGACATGCACGCCGCCGTCCGCGCCGGCCTCGCCTTCACCAAGCGCATGCGCATCGCTAGGGACATTGTTGAAGGTCAGTACTGACAGTAACACCGTGCTGCTGGTGTCGGAGCGCAAGCTGCGCGACCTGCACGCCGCCGTCCGCGCCGGCCTCGCCTTCACCAAGCGCATGCGCATCGCTAGGGACATTGTTGAAGGTCAGTACTGACAGTAACACCGTGCTGCTGGTGTCGGAGCGCAAGCTGCGCGACCTGCACGCCGCCGTCCGCGCCGGCCTCGCCTTCACCAAGCGCATGCGCATCGCTAGGGACATTGTTGAAGGTCAGTACTGACAGTAACACCGTGCTGCTGGTGTCGGAGCGCAAGCTGCGCGACCTGCACGCCGCCGTCCGCGCCGGCCTCGCCTTCACCAAGCGCATGCGCATCGCTAGGGACATTGTTGAAGGTCAGTACTGACAGTAACACCGTGCTGCTGGTGTCGGAGCGCAAGCTGCGCGACCTGCACGCCGCCGTCCGCGTCGGCCTCGCCTTCACCAAGCGCATGCGCATCGCTAGGGACATTGTTGAAGGTCAGTACTGACAGTAACACCGTGCTGCTGGTGTCGGAGCGCAAGCTGCGCGACCTGCACGCCGCCGTCCGCGCCGGCCTCGCCTTCACCAAGCGCATGCGCATCGCTAGGGACATTGTTGAAGGTCAGTACTGACAGTAACACCGTGCTGCTGGTGTCGGAGCGCAAGCTGCGCGACCTGCACGCCGCCGTCCGCGCCGGCCTCGCCTTCACCAAGCGCATGCGCATCGCTAGGGACATTGTTGAAGGTCAGTACTGACAGTAACACCGTGCTGCTGGTGTCGGAGCGCAAGCTGCGCGACCTGCACGCCGCCGTCCGCGCCGGCCTCGCCTTCACCAAGCGCATGCGCATCGCTAGGGACATTGTTGAAGGTCAGTACTGACAGTAACACCGTGCTGCTGGTGTCGGAGCGCAAGCTGCGCGACCTGCACGCCGCCGTCCGCGCCGGCCTCGCCTTCACCAAGCGCATGCGCATCGCTAGGGACATTGTTGAAGGTCAGTACTGACAGTAACACCGTGCTGCTGGTGTCGGAGCGCAAGCTGCGCGACCTGCACGCCGCCGTCCGCGCTGGCCTCGCCTTCACCAAGCGCATGCGCATCGCTAGGGACATTGTTGAAGGTCAGTACTGACAGTAACACCGTGCTGCTGGTGTCGGAGCGCAAGCTGCGCGACCTGCACGCCGCCGTCCGCGCCGGCCTCGCCTTCACCAAGCGCATGCGCATCGCTAGGGACATTGTTGAAGGTCAGTACTGACAGTAACACCGTGCTGCTGGTGTCGGAGCGCAAGCTGCGCGACCTGCACGCCGCCGTCCGCGCCGGCCTCGCCTTCACCAAGCGCATGCGCATCGCTAGGGACATTGTTGAAGGTCAGTACTGACAGTAACACCGTGCTGCTGGTGTCGGAGCGCAAGCTGCGCGACCTGCACGCCGCCGTCCGCGCCGGCCTCGCCTTCACCAAGCGCATGCGCATCGCTAGGGACATTGTTGAAGGTCAGTACTGACAGTAACACCGTGCTGCTGGTGTCGGAGCGCAAGCTGCGCGACCTGCACGCCGCCGTCCGCGCCGGCCTCGCCTTCACCAAGCGCATGCGCATCGCTAGGGACATTGTTGAAGGTCAGTACTGACAGTAACACCGTGCTGCTGGTGTCGGAGCGCAAGCTGCGCGACCTGCACGCCGCCGTCCGCGTCGGCCTCGCCTTCACCAAGCGCATGCGCATCGCTAGGGACATTGTTGAAGGTCAGTACTGACAGTAACACCGTGCTGCTGGTGTCGGAGCGCAAGCTGCGCGACCTGCACGCCGCCGTCCGCGCCGGCCTCGCCTTCACCAAGCGCATGCGCATCGCTAGGGACATTGTTGAAGGTCAGTACTGACAGTAACACCGTGCTGCTGGTGTCGGAGCGCAAGCTGCGCGACCTGCACGCCGCCGTCCGCGCCGGCCTCGCCTTCACCAAGCGCATGCGCATCGCTAGGGACATTGTTGAAGGTCAGTACTGACAGTAACACCGTGCTGCTGGTGTCGGAGCGCAAGCTGCGCGACCTGCACGCCGCCGTCCGCGCCGGCCTCGCCTTCACCAAGCGCATGCGCATCGCTAGGGACATTGTTGAAGGTCAGTACTGACAGTAACACCGTGCTGCTGGTGTCGGAGCGCAAGCTGCGCGACCTGCACGCCGCCGTCCGCGCCGGCCTCGCCTTCACCAAGCGCATGCGCATCGCTAGGGACATTGTTGAAGGTCAGTACTGACAGTAACACCGTGCTGCTGGTGTCGGAGCGCAAGCTGCGCGACCTGCACGCCGCCGTCCGCGCCGGCCTCGCCTTCACCAAGCGCATGCGCATCGCTAGGGACATTGTTGAAGGTCAGTACTGACAGTAACACCGTGCTGCTGGTGTCGGAGCGCAAGCTGCGCGACCTGCACGCCGCCGTCCGCGCTGGCCTCGCCTTCACCAAGCGCATGCGCATCGCTAGGGACATTGTTGAAGGTCAGTACTGACAGTAACACCGTGCTGCTGGTGTCGGAGCGCAAGCTGCGCGACCTGCACGCCGCCGTCCGCGCCGGCCTCGCCTTCACCAAGCGCATGCGCATCGCTAGGGACATTGTTGAAGGTCAGTACTGACAGTAACACCGTGCTGCTGGTGTCGGAGCGCAAGCTGCGCGACCTGCACGCCGCCGTCCGCGCCGGCCTCGCCTTCACCAAGCGCATGCGCATCGCTAGGGACATTGTTGAAGGTCAGTACTGACAGTAACACCGTGCTGCTGGTGTCGGAGCGCAAGCTGCGCGACCTGCACGCCGCCGTCCGCGCCGGCCTCGCCTTCACCAAGCGCATGCGCATCGCTAGGGACATTGTTGAAGGTCAGTACTGACAGTAACACCGTGCTGCTGGTGTCGGAGCGCAAGCTGCGCGACCTGCACGCCGCCGTCCGCGCCGGCCTCGCCTTCACCAAGCGCATGCGCATCGCTAGGGACATTGTTGAAGGTCAGTACTGACAGTAACACCGTGCTGCTGGTGTCGGAGCGCAAGCTGCGCGACCTGCACGCCGCCGTCCGCGCCGGCCTCGCCTTCACCAAGCGCATGCGCATCGCTAGGGACATTGTTGAAGGTCAGTACTGACAGTAACACCGTGCTGCTGGTGTCGGAGCGCAAGCTGCGCGACCTGCACGCCGCCGTCCGCGTCGGCCTCGCCTTCACCAAGCGCATGCGCATCGCTAGGGACATTGTTGAAGGTCAGTACTGACAGTAACACCGTGCTGCTGGTGTCGGAGCGCAAGCTGCGCGACCTGCACGCCGCCGTCCGCGCCGGCCTCGCCTTCACCAAGCGCATGCGCATCGCTAGGGACATTGTTGAAGGTCAGTGATTGTATAATTTGATGGTACCCTGGGTCCTCAAGTGAGACACAGCTGCACAAGTTAAACTACTTTATTAACACTTGTAACACTGGTCACCATGTACTGTGAATGGCAAAAAATGCAAAACATGTCTGAGGTATTATACTATGGCTGGTAACGAAACCATAGCGCGATTCAGAACACTTAACAACGCCATCTAGGGAGGGGAGGTGTAGACTTAAACTAAAACATACATAAATTAATTGGAAAGTGATATAATCTGGGCCCCAAGCTATTTCTCTGACTGACTCTGAATGATACATAATTATGTACAGGATGTCCCGTAAATAATAGATCAAACCTAACGTGTGGGTAGCCCACATGATTTCCAACAACTAATTTGAATAATAATAAAAAAAACCTTATGGTAACCAAGATTTTTTTTTTCGGATTTTCTTCTTTTATCTGCCAGAATTCAGTATTTTTAATGCTGCCACTGCAAATTATAACATTTTTAAAGACAATTTTTCTTAAATAAATCTGAATAGGTTGCTAATGTTATAAGATAACGTTTTTTAAAATAATGGTATAAGTATTTGCCTTAGAAAAAAAAATCTTGAATATGAAAGTTTAATATTTACAATTAAAAACCAACATTTAAAAAAAATGTCCTGTAAAAAAATTGTAGACACCAACGATCACCATTATTTTAAAAACTTGTACAATTAATAAGGTTTCTAAATTGGTATAAAACTTTTGTCTAGTCTTAGTCGTTCCAAAGATATTGCTATGAATGTGATGATGACAGAAAATTAATTAAAATGGTACAACTAAATTTTTCCTTCTCGTAATAGCTTACGCTGAATGTTTTTAATCTATGATGGTAGATAATCACGCAGTGTGATTCCGAACCGATGACGTCATCTGTACGGAATTTCGGACAGCTACGCTAATTCAACAAAATGAAAAAAAAATATGTGCTCAATGAAACTATTTTTCTCAAATGTTTCACCCTAGATAGTATCAGCGTATGAAAATAATTAGGACAAAAAAATTATATTGTTGATACAAAAAATGTTCAAACTGTCTTCCCCCTACGAGAATGTAAAGTCGGCATCTCCTAATAAAAGAAGCTCTTATCCGACGGACTAAATGGCTTCGATTAATTTCTGATACAGCAGATTGGATGTGCTGACGTTACTGTTCTTCGGACCTTATTTATTCTTTGTGGGTCTACAAAGAATAAATAAGGTTTGTTTTTTAAACATCCCTAGTAAAAAAAGGTTTCCAAATACCAATTTGGAAACCCTATTAATTGTACAAGTTTTTAAAATAATGGTGAACGTTGGTGTCATAAAAAATTTTTACAGGACAATTTTTTTTAATGTTGGTTTTTAATTGTAAACATAAAAACAAATTAATTTAAATTAATTTTTTTTTGCTACGGCAAATAAAACATTATTTTAAAAAACGTTATCTCATAACATTAGTTACCTATTCAGATTTATTTAAGAAAAATTTTACCTAAAATGTTATAATTTGCAGCGACAGCATTAAAAAAACTGAGTTCTGGTAGAGAAAATCAGAAGATTTTAAAAAAAAACTTGGTTACCATAACGTTCTTTTTTAATTATTCAAATTAGTTGTTGGAAATCAGGTGAGCTACCACTCACTACGTTTGATCCATTATTTACGGGACACCCTGTAAACAAAGTTGTCAAAAATAAACAATTTTGGAGATCGAATTCAGTAAAATATCAGACCTGCCCCCTACGCTGTTATTGTACAGACTACAGAGTGTAATTTGCTGTGGTTGTTGCCTACCCTCAAGCGACCTGTAGGTATGTGTGTTCTTTTTATCCGTATATGTTATGCGATATCTTTGCCGATAGTGAATCCCTTTCAACTTTTTGTAGGGGATAGGGTGGCAAACGAGCAGACGAATTATCTAATGGTGAGCGATTACCGCCGTCCATGGACACCCGTAACACCAGGAGAGTCACAAGTGCGTTGCCGGCTCTTTAAAAGGGATTGGGCCTCCGGTATCCTCACTCGGCGAAACACAACGTAACGTGGTTTCACGCCGGTTCTCTGTATGGCCAAGGTAACGACAGGTCGTTGAGCTCCCTAAATAATGGTTGAGCTACACGATGCCTGATGTATGCGTGCCGTCAGTTAGGACAGGTCAACTCAAAGCTGCTATGGCTCTTTCTTCAAAAGGCCTGTCCAGATATTGCCCTACATCGTAACACTCGCATAATATCTAATAATATTATTCTTGTAATATCAACTATTATTACCTGGACTTTAAAAGAGACCATGATTCTCTGAGTTTGTTTCGGTGTTTCTTCTCTGAGGTCGTCAGTTAAGAAATGCCGGCGCCATCTAGTGCAAAAAATGTAAAACATTGACTTGTAAAAGTGTCTTTAAAAGATCTATTTACAGAAATAAATATGATTGATCATAACACTCCGGTCGAACCGGCCTATTCGTTCTCGGAAATAAGTTCATATAAATTTTATTTTCTTAAAAAGTTACTATTATTCCATCTATAGGCATCCGCTACCTCCACTCCTTGGGTCTGGTCCATCGAGACATAAAAATGAAGAACGTTCTCCTGGACGGAAACGATAGGGCTGCTCTGTCGGACCTGGGCTTCTGTGCGGCCGAGGCTCTCATGTCGGGCTCCGTGGTGGGCACCCCGGTGCACATGGCGCCCGAGCTGCTGGCCGGGGACTACGACGCTGCTGTTGACGTTTACGCCTTCGGAATCCTGTTCTGGTTAGCATCATCTCTACTATTATAAATTTGTAAAAAAGCTGTCTCTGTACATTGAAGAAATATAAAAAAGTAAGTGGTTTAGGGTATATAAACGTCTCCGAACCCAAAAATGTGATTTATAAATTCTTGTTTGTTTCTCTGTTTGTTACGGGTTGGCGTAAAAACTACTGAAAAGTTATATTTTTGTGATTTTTTTGCATTTTTCATGCTAAGATTATAAAGTTATTTTAGTGAAGGAAAAATTCGACTCGCAGGCAGGATTCGCACCTGCGTCTTCTGGTTAGGTACTACTACTTTAATTTTGTTATCACTGTCACAAAGTATATGCTCTAACTTAAAAACTGGTGAACTTTTTATGGTATGGACGAATCCTGAGATACAGCTTGACCTCTCTGATGTATACAGACCCATTCAAACTAGACATCATCGATGTTGGTTCTTCAATTTTTACTCTTAATTATAGCTTTATGTGAGCGAAGCCGGCAAAAGCTAGTTTACGATATAATCTCTCGACTGTGGAAATTGAGATGACGTCGGTCCACAGATGGAGAAGAGGGAGGGTACCTCAGTGCTTGTATGCCAAGTATTTATAAATAAGATTAAAATTAAAAATGTCTATTAAATTTGCGATCGGGGCATTGAGCTCCCTAAATAATTGTTGAGCTACACGATTATTGACATATGCGTACCGTCAGTTAGGACAGATACTCAAAGTTGCTATGGCGCTTTCTTCATAAGACTAATGAACGAAAGAATGATGGTCTCATTTTTATTTCCAGAATTACCCTTACCTATTGTTATAATTTGATAACTTGGAAAGGTGTTAATAACTTCAAATAGCTTTTTAATCATGCCTTGCAATTCTCCCATAGTTTAGGGAAGATCTTTAAAATTCGGTTCAGGCAGATAAACAATGTATTTGTTACAGGTACGTGTGTGCAGGAAACATAAAACTACCTTCAGTGTTCGAGACATTCCAAAACAAGGAACAGTTGTGGAGTAAAGTCAAAAGAGGTAAATATACTCCTATACATAAAGCTTAAGTTTACATTAAATTGTATATCAATTAGCGCCCCACGTGGTGGCTGCTGGCACTAACGAGGCAGTACGGGGCGGTTGCTATCAAGAAAATGGAAGTAATTTTATAATCTTGTACAGTTGACTGTATAGAGAGAAATATCTCATAATTCAATCATATTATAGTTAAAAAAAATTATACCATAAATCGCAATAAAAATATTACACCTAAATCCTGCTACCCATATTATGTCATTGTTTCTACTGTAGTTATAGTACTAAGCAGATTATATAGATGGCGCTTTGTCAATAAAACCTAACCATTGTCGGTAGATGGCGCTGAATTATCATTACGAAACTACATACAACTGCCTCATTAGCCTAGTGGTCCAGAGCGCGACTGGTACGCTAGAGGTCCTGGGTTCGATTCCCAGGTCGAGCAAAGTGTTATTGGGTTTTTCTATGAAATTCTCAGTAGCAGCTCGGAGTTTGGAATTTGTGCCCGATTAATGGCAATAGGCTCGCCCCCTACTACATGGGACCTAAACATACCGGCGAACTGTGGGTGTACTACATTAGTACGCCTCTGCCGAACCCTTCGGGGAATACAGGCGTGATGGTATGTTATGTTAACTACATACAGAAGTATGAAATATTTGTAAACTAAAGATTTTATAAGCGAACGTTCTCTTGACTCTTAAATCTGTTTGTTTTTGATACAGGCCTTCGTCCCGAACGTCTTCCAAACTTCACAGACGAGTGCTGGGAGGTCATGGAGTCCTGCTGGGCCTCTGAGCCCTCTGAGAGGGCGCTATTAGGCGATGTACAGACAAAACTCGAGAGGATTCACGAATACGCCCTCGCGGACGCCTCACATAACGAGGACGAAGCGACGCAAGCCGAAGTGTCTGATGAAGACAGCCTGTACATGACAGGAATTGAAATTAAGCATCTGTGATTGAATAGACTATTATATTTATGGATAGGGAAATAATTTATGATTAAATACTTTTTTCTTGAGCAGAAGTGTTCGAAGGAATCAGGTATTACTAATAGCGAGCCTTGGCTTGTTCATTGGATTTTGGCTCTGAATAACATATCAAAATGGATTCCTCAGTGGTGAGACCTCTTCGGGTCTGTCTGGCTGGCGACCATTTTCACATCGGAGTCTGTCTTAAAGCACCGTAGTGTGTGTTTTGACTTTTGCGCGTAAGAGCCAGTTCCTCCTCAGCTCCTGCAGGCTCTTAAGGTTCGGCGCCAGCAACTCTTCTGGCATTCCAGGTGTTTATGGGCGACGATTACTACTTACCACCAAGTGGCGCGTCAGTATATTTCCCGACTCAATCCATAAAAAAATAAAAGCGAGCTTAAAAGGCTTTAGTCCCTTGCAAGCAGGATGCATCGAATCCCAAAGATAGCGCAGTTGAATATGCGCTGGGCTGACCTTCTCAGCGCGATCAAGCAAGTCCATGCATATTCTTGATGGAAATAAAGTTGAAAGCGCTGCATCAATTTTAACTTCAATGATTTAGATTTTTTTAAATTATTTATTCATGTACATTAACAATGAAAACTAAATTAAAAATAGGACTTTAGAACTAAGTGGAAATGTACTTATTTCTGAAGAAATATCTTCCGTTATATTATTTTTACATGGTCCCGTATAAATTTAGTTGGTGTTAGAACATCGGCTTTGAGAATACATCACAAAATACTTGAAGTCGATTTGCTTTTTCTAAGAAGTCAATTCGTTTTTTTTTACAGCTATGAACAAGACCACTAAAATAGTTGCACGGTTCCAAAAATTGGGTCTTATGAAGAGCCGGCAAGAAACTCCATCGAACTCCTTCTTTTTAAAAAAAAAAACCTTATAACAATATTTTAGAACATTGTTTAAATTAGTTGCTGAAAATTGTGCAGTTTATTGTATACATTTTTTCAATGTATGTATTATGGCATTTGAAGTTAATTACGGCATTGAAGAAAGGCCTGGCGCGTCACTGTAGCAGTATTAATGCTGAACATTTGATTAAGCAAGATCTGGGTGTCTTTAAAACAAGAGTGAATGGGTATCTTCTAGGCAAGCGCGCTCCAACGTAGATCGCAGTTTCGCTTAACATCAGGCGAACTGAAAAATATAAAACAATCAAATCTGTGTACAATTTTAATTTCTAAAACTTAGGCCCACTTGCACCAACTTTTTAAATATGTTTAATTTTTTTTTTTTTAAAAAAAAACGTTGCCCCACACTAGGATTTTCTCCTGTATCGTGGGTGCGTTTACAAACACAAATTCTCACATACAAAAATGCTCCGTGTGGGGATCGAACCCACAACACGTGTCGCAGAAGCTGATCGCTCAGCCGCTACGCCAAACGTGTCATTTGGCGTAGAAAAATTGAATTTAAACACAATTTTTCATAGAAATTTCGTATTTAACTCCAATTTAAACACATTTAAGAAGTTGGTGCAAGTGGGCCATAACATATGTAACTTAAATTCTATACATAACCTTGCAGCTATTAATCATTAATATTTTAAGTAATTTTTGGAATTTCAGCGTCTGTAATGTTCTGATTCAAAAAGTAATAATTTTATTATACATATATATAACTTTCACTTTATTTTCTCGTCTTCTTGACCTTGATTAGGTCAAAGTTAAGAAAGAAAGAAAGAAAATAAGTACCTATATTAACCCGTAATAATTTGCCTAGCGGATTGATGAATACCGCGGTAGCGAAACCGTCTGTTGAGCGTAACGTTTAAAATTTCGATTCCCAATTCCGGGAATGGGCCGGCTCGACCGGAGTGATACCACGGCCTCACAGAAAACCGGCGCGAAACAACGCTTGCGTTGTGTTTCGCCGAGTGAGTGAGGTTACCGGAGGCCCAAACTCTTAAAAGGCGGGCAACGCACTTGCGACTCCTCTGGTGTTGAGGGTGTCCATGGTCGGCGGATATCGCTTGCCATCAGGCGATCCGTCTGCTCATTTGCTCCCCTATCCCATAATAAAAAAAAAAATGTTATTTAGGGTTTTCCTGTTAGGAAATCCTTAGAATTGGCTCGCAGTTTGTGGCTAATGGCTCGCCCCTTTTTAAATGGGACCCAAAACACACGCTTTTACCCCTTTGCGGAATACAGGCGTGATGGTATGAATGTGATATCAATATTTAAGATTTTTAATATTAGATGAATAAAACTTTGATGATTAACCTAAATCAGTCACCTAAATATGCTAACAATAAAAATAAACTGTTTTAATATTTGGCCTACAGTTATAAAGAAGGAAGGGAAATTGTTGGTCAATAAATATTGAAATGTAAGTTGTAGTTTTAAGGTCTATTTTTGTCTGTGATTAAAAAAATGTATAACTTTAAGGACAAAATCATTGTTTTTTTGTTAAATTATTGAATGTGATTCACACTGTTGGAAGATTGGTTACGTGTTTAATTGACTTCAAGTTAAGTTGATATTTTTAGTGTAACATTTTAATAAATAAGTACTGTATGAAAGTATAATTTTTTTGCTATTTTCGTCCACATTATTAATATTCTGTTGTTATAAATATTTTAAGTACCTACTCCCACCGGGGCGTATGTATGAGATGTATGAATGTGGCAGAAGCAAAAGCAGTATGCAAGAATCGTAGCAAGTGGCGGTCTATAGTTTCTGCCTACCCCTGTGGGAGAAAGACGTGAGTGTATATATAAATATATTTAATTAAATATTTATGCATTTATTCACAACAATATAAAACGTCTTATTTATTATTTATTAGTCAATTTATTTTTATTCTCATAGCTATTTGTTTTGACACTTGTGATATTCTGTGACAGGGAAATGAAGACAAAACATTACTGAAAAGCATAATATGAAAGAAGTTTAAAACACATTTCACACACATCTTTTTGTATTTGCATTGTCCATGATAAGATTATAAAGTTATCTTAGTGACGTCACCTTTAAGACTTAAATTCAAAATGTGAAGTCAAATTTTGGACTGGCGGGTGGGACTCGCAATGGCTAAGTGTTCATAGCGTCTGGTGTATCTAACCAGAAGACGCAGGTTCGAATCCTGTCCGCAGTCGAACTTTTTCTTCAGTTATTTTAGTGTTTAACGTATTATATTTTTATGAATATGAAGATAAATCTTTAATGAAATATATTTATAACAAGAGAATATTATAAGAAATATTGAACTGTCACAAATTCAGTCCTATTTAACAGATCTGGTTGAAAATTAAAATATATTTTGTGATCAATATAGTCATATTTTCATTGTTAATTCGTACCTAGTGATTGAGACACTTGTATTATTCAGTCAAACAATACTAGAAACAATACCTACTTGAAATGTGGTCTGATGGCTGGCACTTCGTGTATACTGATATTTCAGCTGCTGGTAAGACTTGAGGCCGACCCTTATTTAGCTGGGGAAAGGCCGAGAGGATGTTGATGAAATCAATGAATGAACTAAGTAAGAATGAATGAATGAAGTAAGAATGAATAATCTGTAAAACGTGGGAAGGAGAAGTAACGTCTAACTCGTACCGACAGATTTGTGAACACATTAACTTCATGGTGAGTGTGTTGAGAAATCCCATAACCCATCTTTCCCAGGGTCATCCTCAAGAGAGATAGGGTTCAGTAATTTATAGAAATATCTCCACTGCTTAGTTTTAAATAACAATTTAAGGAACTACTTAAGGCCACTTGCACCAAATTCTTAAACATGTTCAAATCGATTTTAAATACAATTTCAGTAGTTGGTGCAAGTGGCCCCTAATATTGTAGTCTAATGTAAAGATCCAAATATGGTTTAAATGAAGTTTAAACCCGAAATAAAAGATTTTGTCTTATTTACCTAATACAAAAAATACTATTTAAAAATCGCACCGAGCATCAAGTCATGCAGAATGACGTCAATCTTTTGATGACCTTAGTGTGAAAATCATAAACTTTTTTGTATTCAGTAACTTGACAGTTCAAAGAAAAATAATGTTACCATAATACAACTAATAATGTTGAGGTAGTGAATGATTTTGCTTATAAAACTAATAAAAATCATCTAATTTCGCTTTTGTCATTTTTTATATAACCTTACTACTGAGAAACAAATTCCAAAATGTTTAATTATGTATATTGTGTTTTTAAAACGTTATTGAGTTTAAAGTAAAAAATTAGCATGTAAGTACATTATATACTTAACTAGCGACCCGCCCGCGGTTTCACCCGCGCTGCCCCGGTCCTAAGAGTCATAGCGTGATGTTAATTAGCTTAAAACTTCCTCTTAAATCACTCTATCTATTAAAAAAAACCGCATCAAAATTCGTTGCGTAGTTTAAAAGATCTTAGCATACATAGGGACAGACAGCGGGAAACGACTTTGTTTTATAATAAGTAGTGATTAAGTTCATTCAATTTCGTTTATTCTTACACGACCTTACTACCTTTTTTTTGTCAACGGGATGGTAACCCTTCAACGGTCAAGTTACTGAATGCCATTAAAAGTTGAGTATACATATATCATGGAAATGGAAAGCTCTGTATTATGTACTATATATCATTATTATGCATTGTGACAATTAACAATACAATAATGATCATTCTAGTATTACAATGTCGTAACGAATGTTTATTTTAAGAACAATATTGTACTCTGAAAAAATATACGCTTTCTTAAAAACCTACGTTTTACTTTATTGCCCAATTATTTGAACCAATTATAAAAAAAAATTGTACCCAGTGTGGATAACCGATCAACCTTAAATATTGGTCTAATTATCCTTATATCTACTATTTAGTTTAACCGTGGGAAAGCCATGCTTTAGCACGAATAGACCGGCTCAACCCTCACAGAAAACCAGCGTGAAACAACACTTACGTTGTGTTTCGCAGAGTGAGTGAGGATACAGGAGGCCCAAACTATTTTAAAAGGCGGGCAACGTACTTGCGACTCCTTTGGTGTTGCGGGTGTCCATGGGCGGCGGTAATCCTTATCATCAGGTGATCCACATGCTCGTTTGCCCCACTATCCCCCTAAAAAAGAAATATTCTGTGTTACACATAGAATCGTATATTTTAATGTGTCGCGTCTATTCAATTTCACACTGTATACTTAACTACACTGTACCTATTAGATTAGACCTATGGTTGAGTGTATTTGAGAGAGATGTTAGTGATTCATGTTAAATAGCTCTATCTCTCACAGGCTAAAAATGATCGCAATAATACATACTGTGACCCCCAACCCCTTTCAATAAACTGTAAACACACCACTAACCACCAGAGCCGCCTAACATTTGCATATGACTTGCCTAAAACAGTAGAATTATGATGATTATCATAATTTCTGCGTCGTTAGCTGAAGATATTCGAGACTATCTCGCTATTGGGTTCAAAATGATTATTATGTAAATTTTAACCCTTGTTGGTTGGGTTTCGGTATCGGCGGGAACGACAATTAAACAAGTCAAGTCTCTCCGTACCTACGACGTCGTTCAACAATTTTTCAGTTCGCAACGGTGAAGAAGAAGGGATCGAGCACTCACTTAAGATCGGGACTGTTTTATAATGAAGCGGGCCCGGCACACGTTGTCCTGCCCTGAAAATTAAAATAATTGCTGTCAAAGAATAATGCACATAACGCCATCTATTGGCATTAACGGAACCAGTCCGTGTTTTGTTTCTTTGGAATCAGTCAATCCGTTCCCGATACAAAATGTATGAGAAAACTATTTTCTTGCGAGAATTTTGAGATGTTTTTATGGTTATTCTGCTATTCGGGATGGAGACGAATCCAACAAATCAAAGATCATAAAAATCGGTCCAGCCGGCCTCGAGTTATATATTGTGTTCAAACTAACCCGACATTGATTATGTAGAGATAAATTTATGGATTACAAAGGGTGGCGAGGCAAAAACCAACCACCGCACCCGCTGTCACTGCGACCCTATCCTGCAAACTATGCAAAATTTACAATTACAAAGTTGAATATTAACACGTTAGTGTGACATCATCAAGCATTGACCCTGGGGGGACGCACACAAAAACGTGACGTTTTGGGGACAGCGGCCCTCGTCTGTCCTGTCCCTCATAGGGTACGGAAGTAAGGGGGGCGCACATGTAGACATTGTGACTGACTTGTTTGATGTTAGATTATTTTATTTACGCATTACGCCTGTTTTCCACGATTAGGCACAGGCGTAGTGTACTGCTGTTAGTCCACAGGTCGCCGGTATTTTTAGATCCTATGTAACAGGGCTGGCCTACTCTCGGAATTGGCTTTAGAATTCCCCTAGCATGGGTACCGTAATAGTATGATTTAATAAAAGATAATAATAATTCTTAACAGACATCTTGCTGTTCCAGCACTTATCTATTTTCTGTCTAAGTAGATAGGTACTAGGTGTATACCTATGTAGAGTACATAATGAAAGGTCTCAACCCATTGATGCCGAAGCATGGTTCTCTCTCGCTGTAATAAACCATAGATAAAGTCGCATATTCTCTTGCGAGAAAAGCAACTATTCAAAAAAATCGCGAACGTAATTCGCGGGTAGAAGCTAGTTTTAAGCTGATTTGTCTGTTTGTTTGTGAAGAGATAAAAATTTGTCCATACTTATTGCGAAGGTGTGAACGAAACCATAGCTCGAATTTAAACGCGGCAGCGCCATCTAGTTACGTATTGCGAACTATTTTTATTCATCAGGAGATAATGAAAAATAAAGACAAGATTTTATCAAAATAAATAATAAAGTATTATGAGTCACAATAAAAAAAATTTTGTTTACATATTGAAGAGTATTTTTGGTTTTTTTTTTTCTATTATCACATATATGTATAGAATTAATTGAGTAGGTTTTATGTGTATGGAGTTTAGAATTGGGTCTCTCTCTCTAACTTCTTTATTTTTCCGGTACTTAGTCCTTAGCACGACTGCTACGATGCCGCTCGAGAAGTAGAGGTTCTGTGTTCGATTCCCGGGTCGAGTAAAGTGTTTATTTATCTATATCTATACTAATATATAAAGCTGAAGAGTTAGTTTGTTTGTTTGCTAGAACGCGCTAATCTCAGGAACTACTGGTTCGATTTGAAAAAATATTTCAGTGTTAGATAGCTCATTTATCGAGGAAGGCTATAGGCTATATATCATCACGCTAAGACCTATAGGAGCGGAGCATCAATGAAGAATGTTTCAAAATCGGGGATTTTTTTCCTTTTGAGAGCTTCCGATGCATGCGCTGCGTAAACGATTAAAGTTTCGCAAAAATCATATATTACAGAATTGTTCCTCTTTAAAAGTTCTAAAAAAAAGTCCGCGACAGCATATGTCTATCTTTTAAGGTTGGCTCACTATAACCTTTTTTATGCTAACTTTGTTCTGAAATTCCAAATGCATTATTTGCGAAAGTGTTTTTATAAACATGATATTAATCCTTATCCAAATAAATACGTTATTCATCAGCCCTTAGAGTGTTTGTTTTGTATCCGAGCGGACCGAGCTTGGGTCCCCTCGGACCCAACAAACGCTCTGAAGGACATATCCTCATTTAGCGTACTTTTCTAATATATAAAGCTGAAGAGTTTGTTTGTTTGTTTGCTTGAACGCTACTGGTCCGATTTGAAAATTTCTTTCATTGTTAGCCCATTTATTGAGGAAGGCTATAGGCTATAATATATCATCACGCTAAGACCAAGTAACTATTCCACGCGGACGAAGTCGCGGGTGGAAGCTAGTTTATTTAATATTTATTTGACAACAAACAATAAATGAATCATGGCCCACTATGTTTTCCTCATACGAGCGTACAAATATTTTTATAAAGCTAAGAACATTACTAATTTTCAAAAGCACATTATAATGTCAATTTATAATTTAAATTCAAAGAAATCATGAATGCTATAAAAACGTTTTTCAGCAAGCCACCGCGTCAAATCTTTTTTAAGTTTAGAAAATGTCATTGATTTAAAATTATTAGGAATTTTATTGAATATTTTAATACTATTATTAGATCTCAAAGTCAGTCTAGTAAATGGTCTGTATAATTTATGCTGATGTCGCGCCCGTCTACTATAAGAACTAGAAGCTTCCTGAAATAGGTTCTTATGCTTAAATACAAATAAACATTAATCCAAAATATACAAGCATGGAACAGTTAAAATTTTATATTGCCTGTAAAATGGCCGGCAAGAATCTATTTGTTGCAGCCCAAATATGGCTCTTAGGCATTTTTCGTCTTCGTCTATGTCTACACTTCTGCCCCAAATGATAATAGGTACCATAACGCAGTATGGAACCAACATACCCATAATATTGCGGCTTCTTTAGAAACTACTTGTCTTATTCGTCTCAACGGATAAACAAAACTATTCAATCATGAACAGATATTATCTGTTATGTGACTTTTCCAATTACAAAAACAATCGATCGTGATACCGAGGAACTTATACACATCTGTTTCTGACACTGTCACCCTATCGTATGAAATATTTAGCTTTTGAGGTTTAGATTTGTACTAAGGTGATAGGATTTTCTATACCTACTTATAATAATTCTCAGTAGTAGCTCGGAGTTTAGATTTGTGCCCGCTTACTGATGATAGGCTCGCTCGCCCACTATTAGGTATTTACATGGGATCTAAACATACCGAAAATCAGTCGGTGTTGTACACCTCTGCATAAACCTTCGGGGAATACAAGCGTGATGGTATGTTTATGTGAAGAAGAATACATAATAATGCCTCAATTGCTGCCTCAATAGCCAAATTGGTCCGGACCGCGACTGCTACGCTAGAGGTCCTGGGTTCGATTCCCAGGTCGAGCAAAGTGTTATTGGGTTTTTCTATGAAATTCCCAGTAGCAGCTCGGAGTTAGGAATTTGTGCCCGGTTAATGGCAATAGGCTCGCCCCATATTACATGGGACCTAAACATACCGGCGAACTGTGGGTGTACATTAGTACGCCTCTGCCTAACCCTTCGGGGAATACAGGCGTGATGGTATGTTATGTTATGTTATACATAATAATTGTTAAAATAAAAGGCCTAACAATACCCGCGCATGTGTCCTTGCCTCTAATGAAGTGTTTCACTGCGACCGTTACATTTTGTTCTAATTCGATTAGCATAATGTCATTGCCCCGTCCGTAATTATGAATGACACGCTGACCGGCTTAATTACTTTGTACATGTTTTGTGTGACTCATGCTGTGGGCTAGGATAAATAGGTGGGGTTTATGATGGGATATAAAACGGGACTCGCCTTTTTATTGTGTCGAAAAACTTCATGGATCCTCCGCCACTGGGAGGATACTTACATACTACTTATTCTACAATGGTGCGCACAAACTGTTCTGTGTATGGATGTAATAGTGTAATAGTACAATATAATAGTTTTATCCAGCACAAATCCTTCCTATATATTTGTGGTTATATATTGCGGCGTTGCGTAGATGAACACAAATCTATATCAATGATTTTACTACGCGTCAAATTATTCTGACGAACCAACAACAAGTAATTTTAACTTACGTAAACGTACATACAATACTATGCATGATACCTTTGGTCGACTACAGGTACCTCCAGCTCATTTCGTTGAATACTGTACTAAACTGCAAGACTGTTTTAAACCAAATCTGTACTCGTTTGTTGGAAACAATATTTTAGATAGATTATTTGAAATACTAAGTACTGTAGAATTTAAACCACAGCCATGTTCATGTTCTCCTCATCCTTTTCTTATCAGATTGTTCATCCGAATGCGAATACATTACGTACCTAGTTAAATTAGAAAGAAAGAAAGAAAGAAAAATGATTTATTCAGCACAGTTTTACCTTAAATACTATCTATAATTACCTAAACTCTAATATAAATTGCGCTGAAATGGCGCTGGTTCAGCATAAGCCAGACGGAGTGCCTGGCGCTGGAATTTTATAATAGACAATTAAAAACATCCAAAAATAAAGTGTCACGTAAATATTTAGCAGTGCAACATATGTAAATATATATTTATGAATAAATAATTACATTAGATTTAATTATCACAATTATTTTGAATGTACCTACATATGAATAAATGATTAGGTACATCATAATGGTATGTAATAATCACAATTATTGTTTTATTTCCCATTTGGTAACAACCCTAGCATATTTGCATGTGACAGCGTAAGTACCTACACTGGGGGCGGCATCGCACGACATCAAAGGCGTTGCGCTACTGTAGGAAATATTGTAATACTGTGGTCTCGACACATTAGTGCCGATGCTCTCTCACTGTAATAAACTATGAACTATAATTATTTAAGGTCGCATATTCTCTTGAGAGAATTGCAACTATTCAAAAAAATCGCGAACGAAAATCGCGGGTAGAAGCTAGTTTTAAGCTGATTTGTCTGTTTGTTTGTGAAGAGATAAAAATTTGTCCACACTTATTGCAAAGGTGTGAACGAAACCATAGCTCGAATTTAAACGCAGCAGCGCCATCTAGTTACATATTGGGAACTATTTTTTATTCATCAGGAGATAATGAAAAATAAAGACAATATTTTATCAAAATAAATTATGAAGTATTTTGCGTCACAATAAAAAAAAAATGTTGGTTATGTAACCAAAAATTTTTTTTTATTGTATGTACTGAAGAATATTTTTCGTTTTTTTATTCTATTATCATAGATCTGTAAAGAAATAATTGAGTAGGTGTATACCTATTATCTTAATAAGTACCGATATTTATTTCTTCGTTTATTTATTGTATTATATTATTTAGTTCCAATCATGGACTTTAGAATTGGGTCCAAGCTGGATCAAAAGTAATCCTATGTGTTACTCCAGATTAAAAACTACATGTGTGCCAGATGGCAACCAAATCGATGCTGCTCAAGAAGTAGAGGTTCTGTGTTCGATTCCCGGGTCGAGTAAAGTGTTATTGAATTTTCTATATAATTCTCAGTAGTAGCTCGGAGTTTAGATTTGTGCCCGCTTACTGATGATAGGCTCGCTCGCCTGTATTCCCTGACGGGTTAGGCAGAGACGTACTAATTTAGGTAGGTACACCCACAATTCGCCGTTATTTTTAGTATAATGACAAAAACAAAACATGTGTTATAGATAAGAATATTTTATTCATATTTCACTTATCACCTACAGATTAAAAAACTGTACTTAGACGGCTAAATAATAACTAAACTAATCAACCGATCTTCCATACTGATTTCTGACACTTACGCGAATATTAGACATTGAAATGAAACTACTTTATACGTCGTATGAAACGTTGGGAACTAAATAATATCAATATACCGCGATAAAATCCGTAAAAAGTAGTTTAATTTCAATGATCTTCCATGTTAAGATGCGCCTGCCGCGGTCAGTCAATGGATGTAGGACAATTTTTAACATTTTGAGAACACATCAAGGAGATGAACCTTTTTTTACAAATATCTATGACAATCGTTAGTGTTAGGTAGACAAGAACCCAAAAGGCATGACAACCTATCTATCTGAATATCAGATATTTGGTTGTGGAGGTCTTATAGCAGTCGATTCGTGTAAAATACTGATAACATACCATCACGCCTGTATTCCCCGAAGGGTTAGGCAGACGCGTACTAATGTACACCCACAGTTCGCCGGTATGTTTAGGTCCCATGTAATAGGGGGCGAGCCTATTGCCATTAACCGGGCACAAATTCCTAACTCCGAGCTGCTACTGGGAATTTCATAGAAAAACCCAATAACACTTTGCTCGACCTGAGAATCGAACCCAGGACCTCTAGCGTAGCAGTGGCGCTCAGGACCACTTGGCTAATGAGGCAGTTATATATAAAATATATAAAATACTGATATTCAGCTGAAACTGTTTAGACTGAAAAAATCTAAGACGGTAAAAATTGTAGAATTTATTAAAGCGCGTTAATTTTTGTGTCACGAGTCCCACGACTTTACGCCCGCCGTTAAATTAATTTAAAACAAATCTGGCGTCCAGAGCAGCCCCTATAAAAGTATAAAAAGGCTAGAAGTAGGTAAACGCGAAACAGTGTGCTGGTAGAATCAGGCAAATCTCGTGCAAATAACCCTTGCGCCGACCCCTCGTTAGGCACCCGCCGCCAAAGATTAAGTTAAAAATGTTGCACAGAAAAGACACCGTAAAATTTTAAAGTTAGGTATTATACCTACCATAATATTACGCCTGTATTCCCTTTTAGGCAAATGTGTAAATACTCTTATACACACAGAGTTTACCCGTATGTTATTATTAGGAAACAGGGGGCGAGCCCATATTGACTTTCCCACGGCTGGCCACGGAATCGAGTGATACTTTCTTGGTTTCTCTGATTGAGATAGGTGAGTGATAATCATTTACTGTACCTACAGTATCTGGCTCTGTTGAATAATCTTGATACCTAGCTAGTTCACCATACAATGATGTCCAGACTACACATAACATAATTAAGTACTTACCTACCTAATAGGTTTAGTGATATCTAAATAAAGATGAAGTCTGAGGAGGTTGAGATTAATTATGTGAAAATGAATTCGCTATGTAACTGTTATTATTATATTTATGATGAATAAGAAGCGTAAAATCCCATACGAATACTGACAAAAAGAGAGGTTTGGCCTGACCTCTCAGAGGTCAGGCCAAAGTAGGCGGAAATACTTTAAGATCATCCCTCATAGACGCACCTATTCTTTGAAATCCCAAGTACTTTGAAACAATAAGTGGAATTATTTTCAGGCGATTTTTGTGCAAATACCCTCAAGAATCCTCCCTTTCGCTTAGAAATTTGGTGTTGACGAGGACGGGCGGAGTCGGGGGCGTCTATTGTTTTACTTTCGTAACATTGCGCCGAGTAACTTGTTGATTTAGCTGATGGAAAGAAAATTTCAGTTTTCAGTTGAATAGGGGTGTGAAAAAAGTCTTAAAATGCTATCGCTAATGAAATACTGCTTTGACTGAATTGAGAGAATTAATTAGAGTGGTTTGTGTTTGAATAGATAGATACATAGATTATTCATTGAAAAGAAGTTGAGTTTGGTGGACATTCCAAAAACCCGAACAAAACGCTTTAAGTCCAGTTATATCATGCGTACCTACGGATGAAATGTGTTTCTGATTGGGTCTTCCCAGATAGATATAATCTGTGTGCTTTTAAATCACGAGTGAATCGGTTTCTTCTAGGCAACTGGCATGCGCGCTCCATTGATCGCAGTATCGTTTATCATCAGGCGAACTTGCGGTCAAGATTGAGCCAATCAAAAAAAAAAAAGTTTCGAATCATAATGAAATATATTTTTTTTACTCAGCAACTTGTTTAATCCACGTCCATCAGCCAGCTTAAATACTTTATGAAACTTGATGAATAACTCAGTCGGTTGGACAGACTTATCTAAAGCGAATATCGCCCTTTTACGATAAGTTTTGTGATTTGATCTGAAATGTTTCTACTCTTTTATTTGGAAATGTGCAACTAGTTTTTAAAAGTTCAAAAGCAGCTGTAAAAACGATTTTATTAAAATAAATAATTGACTTTCAACTGTTTGTTGTTTCTTTCTACCGCGGACCGATGAATTTTAATTTTAAAAATATTAGAAACAATTTTAACGGATTATTTCGTTATTAGGCAGAGGTGTACCTTAACCTATTTGTTATAGGTCCTATGTACCTAATAACGCAATCTGAGAATCGAATCTTCCATTCACACGCCGGGATTGTGTCCACTTGGGTGATAAGACAGTAGTGGGTGTACTGTGAACGAATTCCAAATAACCGATTACAATGATATCGACTATAAGTCTAACGTTTAAATACTCGAACGTTCTATCGAAAGGTTAATAAATCGAAGATTCAATTTAACGTACACTCAATACATCGACAGAACACTCATGTACGAAATTTCGAACGAACGAATTATGTTCGAAACCATACAAGAAAAAGCCAAAGTTGTCATCGAGCTCGATAGATGGCGTTGGGGAAGAAATAGATCGCGATATGGTTTCGTTACCAAGATTTAGTAGGGTCAAGAAATTGTTTAGTTTAAAAATTAGCCTGCTGCAAGTCGCAATAGTATACAGTTGAGGTTTTATTTATATCTACTATACTAGTATACAAATCAACCAATTACAACTTATTGGTAATTAAACAAATTGCATGTTCGATTTATTTACAACTAGCTTCTGCCCGCGGCTTCGCCCCCGTGGAATTCGGTCTGTCATCACATCCCCCGGGAACGGGACAAAAAGTATCCTATGTCCGTCTCCTGGTTCTAAGCTACCTCTCCACCTATTTTCAGCCAAATCGGTTCAGCCGTTCTTGAGTTATAAATGGAGTAACTAACACGACTTTCTTTTATATATATAGACTAGCTTTCGCCCGCGACTTCGTCCGCGTGGAATAGTTACTTAGTCTTAGCATGATGATATATAGCCTATAGCCTTCCTCAATAAATGGGCTATCTAACACTGAAAGAATTTTTCAAATCGGACCAGTAGTTCCTGAGATTAGCGCGTTCAAGCAAACAAACAAACTCTTCTCTTCCACACGATCTCTCGCCAACCGCGATTCATACTCACTTCTTGTTTATATAGATCCAGTCAATGCTTGACGATTTCTTTGTATTACAAGGCGGTCCTGGTTTTGGGATTGACTTTCGTTACTCCTATGTAAACGCATTGTTTTTGCGTTTCTTGAAATAGATGAAAGACCAGGTCTTTTCCTAAATGGCATATTTGAGTATTCAACTGAAACTTAATTACCAACTTCCTTATAGAAACGGTATCTACATATGCTAGTTTTTTATACTTTGACAAATTCCTGCCATTAGAGGATTGTCATTGCCAAAGATCTAGTCAATGCTTGACGATTTGATCCTTGGCAAGGATAACTGCCTCAATAGCCAAGTGGTCCGGACCGCGACTGCTACGCTAGAGGTCCTGGGTTCGATTCCCAGGTCGAGCAAAGTGTTATTGGGTTTTTCTATGAAATTCCCAGTAGCAACTCGGAGTTACGAATTTGTGCCCGGTTAATGGCAATAGGCTCGCCCCCTATTACATGGGTCCTAAACATACCGGCGAACTGTGGGTGTACATTAGTACGCCTCTGCCTAAACCCTACGGGGAATACAGGCGTGATGGTATGTTATGAAAGACCAGGTCTTTTCCTAAATGGCATGTTTGAGTATTCAACTGAAACTTAATTACCAACTTCCTTATAGAAACGGTACATATGCTAGTTTCTTATACTTTGACAAATTCCTGTCATTATGTCATACTAAAGAACGTTAGCTATTCAGCACACGACTTTGTATTTAAAAAAATAGGAGATTTGGATTGGTGTTCCAATTTATCTTTGATGCCTCAAGAACATAAATCAATTTTTTTAACTAAAGAATCATGGCAACATTTGTATATGAATAAATCAAATGTTTACTGCGGACATTTGATCATTATACATTCAACCTATCATTTAGTAAATGCTGTGTATTCGGTGAACCTCAACATCGCCATCTATCAAGCTAAAGAGTATTGTGACTCAAAACAAAACTATTAAACCATTCAAAACCTTTAAAAACCAGGCCAGCCATTTTCATGATTATTACGTAAACTTATGTATATAAGTAACATAACATACCATCACGCCTGTATTCCCCGAAGGGTTAGGCAGAGGCGTAATAATGTACTATCGACAATCTTGGCGGTGAACCACCATTAAGGCTAAAATCGCTTGCACTGAGCGCGCGGGCGTACTGTGCGTTATCACCCCTTCCCTCACCCCGCCGATATCCCCTTGAGCTTTAAGCGCGTCACTTGATACTTTGAATTTCTATTAAATCGTAAGATGAGTTTTCGCATTTTAAACTATCCTAATTAGCGGAAGTGAAATGTGGGTGTGGCTGACGTATCAAGAGTTGTTCAAAGGATTTTGTTAGAAAAATGGTCGACCGCCAAGTTTCGCGACTGTACACCCGCAGTTCGCCGGTATGTTTAGGTCCCATGTAATAGGGGCGAGCCTATTGCCATTAACCGGGCACAAATTCCTAACTCCGAGCTGCTACTGGGAATTTCATAGCAAAACCCAATAACACTTTTCTCGACCTGGGAATCGAACTCGAGCGTAGCAGTCGCACTCAGGATCACTTGGCTAATGAGGCAGTTATTAGCTAATGAGAACTTATGTATACTACTATAATTATCTCCAGTTCCAATATAAACGCAAATAATTCAAACCGTAACTCTTTTAAAATACTGTAACAGCGTTACAGATTATAATATGTTTGAGTTTAAGTAATTTTATACGACAAAAACTTATCAAGTACCTACTGACTTACGTGAATCAAGAAAAGAATTGCATTTGATAACATAATTTAGATAACCAACAATAATGATCCCTCCTTACTATCAGAATGTATACGATAGAGAGGTCGAGCTGTATCTCGGGATCGCCTCAACCGAATAAAATGAGACATATCTCAATTATTTAGTTGAATTAAAGTCTATCAAATAAAAGTTATTAAATAAATAACCAACAGTTATGATCTCTTCTTTGTATGGGCCTCTATACATCAGGGAGGTCAAGCTGTATCTCAGGATTCGTTTAATAAATTGAGATAAGAAGGACACCAGTTTTTAAGTTGGAGCATATAATTTCTAACAGTGACAATAAAATGAAAATCTATTCAGTAGTTTTTGCTCCAACCCGTAACAAACAGACAAACAGACAAGAATTTTAAAAATGTCATTTTTGGATTCGGAGACGTTTATATACCCTAACCCACTTGTTTTTTTTTAAATATCTTCAATGTACAGACACAGCTTTTTTACAATTTTATAATAGTAGAGATTTAATATATTTTTTTATTCTTGATAGCCTTACGCTTGACCGCCAGTTCGGTTAATGATAAGCGACACTGCGATCTCTACGACGGAGCGTACTCACCAAGAAACCGATTCACTTGCGATTTAAAGACACCCAGATTATATATTTTATATCGGGAAAGACCCACTCGGGAAGCGTATTCTACATTTCGGCGGTACACAACATGATAAAAGTGGACATAAAGCGTTTCATTCGGGTTTTCGGAATGTCCACCATGAAGAACGTTCGAGTATTTATTTATTTTATTTGATCTTATGTATTATAAGTATGCATTTACAAAAAAAAAAGTATATAAGTATTATATCCATTGTCTAGTACCCATAGTACAAGCTTTGCTTAGTTTGGGACTAGATGGTGCTGTGTAAAAATGTCCCAGAATATTTATTTATTTATTTTATTTAGACGTTCGATTTATAGTGGTCTACTATCATTTGGTATTCGATTTTATTTGGCATACTTACTTCGATTTTATTTGGTAATGTACCCAGCAGTAGTATGAATGAACAGTATTTACCTAATTACACCTGGCTCACCTTAGGTGCGTACAGTATTACAGAAACCAACAGACCAGTGTAAACTGCACAATTAACAGCGTTTGATCAATTAAGCAAAACATACATTATACTAATCAAATGTTTGTGTTGGCAATTGTGGGGAGCCGGGTTTGAGGGCAATAGTGTATGTTAAGATGATTGGCAGAATTGTATCAGCAAATGCTGTAGTTCTTCTAACTTCCTACCCAAGTGCTATCCTCGACGACACAGTATAAATTAATAAAAATAAAACAGTATCTGTATGATTGAGCTTGTTTAATAATTAAAACATCAATTATTGCTTGAGGCAAATTTAATACCATAATCGTCTTTAATTAAGCATCTTATACAACCTGTTACAGAATAAGCGAAAAACATGAAAGTAGTTTATTCAGAATCAACTACTGAATGGGTTTCAGTGGTTTTTAATGTGTTAATTTTTCCCGCAATGATAATGACAACACCTGAAACTATGGTCCCCTAATCTATCAGTGAGCTCGAGTTGTGGAAAACACAACTCGTGACATTTACGACGGACAAAAGCCACAGAGCCTCACAGGTCTAAGAGTACTTTGTTGTGAAGTCCAGGGCGACACGGGGGAAATGGTTTGTGGTTCTTACAAAGAAATCATGTTCTTATAAAAAAGTCATGTGTGTTTTCCTGAACACAACAGACCTGGCTTGTTTTGAAGCTTGGTGTAATAGCCTGGTTTACCAGGCTATTACACCAAGCTTCAAAACAAGCTATTTAAATTCATAACAATGCTAGCAAAATATGTCCCAACGTCAAAACAAAGATATTATGAGGCCCTAATTATTTCAGGTAGCGTTACCTTTTCCAATTTTGTTGGCAAATCCGTTTCTGATACTACGGGATCCTGCTTAATGTGAGGAGCTTCTAGAATAACACTGTTTTTATTACGCGGATCAAATTGGGGGCTAGGAAAGGTGTTATGAAGAAAAGATAAAGATAGACTCTGAACTAAACAATCTAATTTAATATAGCATGTATTACTTTTGAGATACATTGTGGTTTAAATAATAAAAAAAAATACACTGTGTGTTTTCATGCTGTGGCCAAGTCAAACTATTTATTTAAAACATAAAAGATTTTTATATATTCACTATAAGATGTTGTTAGGTTAGCTAATTACGTAATAACTTAAGACAGAAAGACCCTTAAGTAGGGACTGAATAAATTGACCGACTTGGTATTACATGGATCTCACAACTTTTTACGATAGAAGAACTGAATGGCGAGACTTGTTTTTTTTTTTACAATTTATGTTTTTGATAGCATAAACATTACAAGATACACGTTTACAGCAACCGACTGATAAAAAGTCAGAACATACCAACACCCTTGTATCCCTAAAATTAAGGGGTAAGGCAGAGGTGTAGGAATATTCAACCACAGTTCCCTAGTATTTTTATTTTATTTTTATTTTTACATTATTTGGAAAACTTACAGCTAGATTCAAAGATAAAGAAAGAATGAGTAACAAAATTAAGGCCAATTAAAAGTTTTCACAGGTAGAAATACACATATTATATAGGTACTGGAAGGTATAGAACAGCATTATATATTGATTAAGAGTTACGGTATGTTTTCGAAAAAGAAGTTACACATAACTTTTTTATTTTAATACTGGTAGTGTTGAAAATATCGATGTCGACGTCCCGGTAGGCCTCATTGTACGAACGACAGGCTCTAATTAAATTAGTATATTTCCATTAACCAGGCACAGATCCAATCTACAAGCTCAGAATTTCATAGCACAATCCAAAACACTTGACTTGAGAATCTAATTCAGTATTTACAACATTGTTTTATTCTCCTACGTATGATCTTGTTCAACATAAAGACGATCTGAAGCCTCTCTAACGTAGTCAGTGGAGTGTCTGTAGTCTCCACTTGATCGTGCCAGTTAACACTGCTGTTAGAGCGATACACATGGATGTTGTGGATCGAAGAGTTTCATACATAGTCCTGGGTAATTCGATCATCCTTCGCGACTCATCAACAAAGTGATCGAATCAAAAGACCTTACCTAAAGAATTCATCTTCACATCTTAAAATCACTATCATCGCGTTACTGTATGTTTCCAAAGGAACTTCATCCCACGTACAATCAGGCTGTGGAATAAGCTACCTGCCGAGGTTCTCCCAAAAAGGTTTTTACAGGGTTGGCAACGCGAGCGACACCTCTGGTGTTGCAGATGTTCATAGGCTACGATAACTGCTTACCATCAGATGGGCCGTAAGCTTGTTTGCCACCGAAATGGTATAAAAAAAGACTCAAGGGATTAGCAGGTCTCTTATTCGCTCATATTACGCAAGCTGGATCGATTTTGTACTATTAGAGTGGTGATTTCGTCACGGGGATTCAGTCGTTTTGTCAATCTCAGATCTACTCTAAGAAATAGTTATTAATCCAAATTCCGAGCTGCTACTTAGAATTTTCATAAAGCTCAATAACACATTGCTTAACCTGAAAATCAAACCTGGACAACTGCGCTCGTGACCACTAAGCCATAGGCAATTTAAGAGCACACCTAAATTCAGCAATTGACATTTCCAAGATTTAATGGCAGCCCACAAACATTTTATTGTCCAACTCTCTCGGCAGTATGTCACGGCTAATTGACAGGTGCACGCCGCCACAGTGTCCAGCAGCCAATCACACGCGAGCGGCGACATCAAAGAGATTAACTGCCTCCTGTAATACCCGCTTTTGATATATGCCGGTCATATTTTTTATGTGGCAACTCTCTATTGTTTTTTGTTAGAGCTTGTTATTTGTGTAACGGTGGAAGTACCTACCTTCATTGTAATTCGAGTCAAAGGACCCAAGTTTAAGTCGTAGGTAAGCGATTATCGCCGCCCATGAACACCCGCAACACTAGATTAGTTGCTATTTTTTTGACAATGACATTAGCTGTTGATTCATGGAATCTTAACAGCGTAACCGAGCTTGGTGGCGAGACAGCAAATGCCTCCAGCCAGGAGCAACTTAAAATTAAGCAACAGCAGCTAAGGGCGTCCCCTGCGGGACACGGGCCTCGGCTTAGGGCGTTGCTGGGGGGCAGCTAGGGACGGCTGGATCTGGTTTAAATTATGATTAGGGACTAATTTAAAGCTACTGGCTCGGCGCGGGCCGGCTCGAGCATATCAAAGAAAGAAAGAAAGAAAGAAAAATGTTTATTTAAAGTCTCGCACAGAACAGTATATACATAAATAATACACTACAAATTAACACAACCCTGCGCGAGGCTAAAAAAGGGTCCCCATCTCAGCATAAAGCTGTGACATTCCGGCACATGCTCAGATGTCACAGCGCTGGTTTTATGATAGGGCCAGAATAATGATGCCACGGACGACGACACGATTACCACGCAATCAACTTAAAATAAAATAAAAATAGGAAAAAATAAAAATGTTGTACTTAGAATATTCTAGCTATTCTAGAATATTCTAAGCATTTAATAAATAAAATAAATGTGCGCCCACAGATACATATTATAAACAAGGACTTACGGTATGATTTACGGTATTTACTAATTAGGTCGTCGCTTCCACATCATTTGTCTGTTATCATTAACATAGACCAAAATTAACTTCGCAAAAAGTTCAATTTTAGCCACGATATCCACTAAGACAAGTGAAGGGAGCGTATGTGCAGCGCAGGCACTGACCAGTACCATAGAGTAAGTAATCAATTAATTTTCACCTCAGTCGTCGCTGTTAATCCAGCTCTTAGTTCAGTAAACAGTTGTCAATGTCATGTCATGTCATTGTCAACATAATATGCCAAAGTTAGGTTGTGAGGGTTATAATATTTGTATAAAATTAATCTTATTTAAATATAATAATAACTATATACTTAACTATTATTAACTTACTATAAGTACTTAAATAAGATGCATTCCAAAGAATTACAACAGGGAAATGTGAAAAAGAAAATACATCATATATTATGAATTAGATTTTATGTAAGTATGTTTATGCAGTGTGTTGTGTTGTTAATGTTTACTACTACACTACCACCTATTTTAACATAAAAAGACCTACAAATTAAAATATTCCTACACTATATTGAAAGTTAGCCTAAAAAAGCCTAAAAGTTTCACCACGTTTCAGGTACACTAGGGTACTTATATCTATTGTTTTTGTATATACAACAAGTGTTGCTTGTAACGACTTCTGAATGAGTTGACGGACTTAAACAAACGGAATGGAGGAGGCAGATCGTTCCAGCAGTGACTGGCAGCGAATTTAAAACAACCCCGGAATGCAGCAGTTCTGTGTCTAGGAGTTGTTATAAGGTAAGCACTTGCTCTGGTATTTATTTTGTTGAAGTCACGTGCCCATGATAATTTTTTATAAAGATAGTCTGGCTGTTTTGTCAAGATAACACCAAAAAGTAGGGTGGCCAGATGTAGTTTCCTGCGTGCTGTCATTTTCATTAAGTTACCCTGATTTAAAAATGGTGTGATGTGAGAACGTGGAGGGACATTAAAACAAAATCTCGCGCACGCATTTTGCACCCGCTGTATTAATTTTTCTGTTCTACCAAGAATGCAAGTCCCATACACAGTGTCAGCGTAATTTAGCTTGGATAAAACAAGTGACTCGCAAAGCATGACACGCATATCCACACTTATGTAGGGACGGATGCGGTAGAGGACCTTGAGTCGGTAGAACGAATTCCGCACTGCTTCTAAAATATGTGTTTCAAAATGCAGCTGCCCATCAAGAACAACTCCAAGGTTACGAGCTTCTTGAACCTGTTCAATGGGACAGTTATTTAAAAATACATTTGGGTTATGCGCTATTGTTTTATTAATGGAATCCTTAGACCCCATTACTAAAAATTTGGACTTACTAGGGTTCAAAACTAAACAATTTCTTTCTGACCATGCTGAGATCCTGTCTAAATCCTCATTTAACCTATTTACAGCGTGATCTGTATCCTGAGGGTGAAAGGAGAGGTACAGCTGCAGGTCATCCGCATACAAATGGAACTTTGCATTAACTAGACAGTTGGTAATGTCAGCACTGTACAAAATGAAGAGTAGTGGCCCTAATATTGATCCCTGCGGGACGCCTCTGTCTACCTGCTGTGGACTGGAGACCAGATTTTCTCCACTGCTATCATTTGTCAGCTGAACAAACTGATACCGGTGACTCAGGTAACTATGGAACCAGTTGATGGTTTTTATGTGACATCCATAATACGCCATTTTGGAGAGGAGGAGAGAGGTATTTATAGAGTCAAAGGCACGAGAAAAATCGAGAAGGACAAGCAGTGTTCCCATGCCATGATCTCTAGCTTCCAATATATTACCTACCACATCCAGGAGGGCCGTCGCTGTGCTATGTTTTTTACGAAAACCTGATTGAGCTGATGGCAATATCTTATGAAGCTCGACATATTCCCTGAGTTGGTCACACACCACCCTCTCCAGGACCTTAGAGAGACAAGGCAAAAGGCTAATTGGACGAAGATCCTTCACTGTAGTTGGATGCAAAACTTTAGGTATAGGCCTAACTATAGCTACTTTCCACAGGTCAGGGAAGGAGGAGCTAGCGATGGATTTGTTTATGATGGCAGTTATTACTGATAGTGTTCGGGGAAGAGTTATCATCAACATCTGTAGTGAGATACCATCAGCCCCCTCAGCATTGGATCTAAGATTTCCTAGGATTCTCAGCACACATTCCTGCTGAACCGGCTTCAACTGGAAACAGCTGGATCCGAAACGATTGTACTCGAAATATGTTAGGTCGGATATAGCAACTTTACCACTACCAGGTACCTCCAGAAAGTGTTGGTTTATATTTTGTGGGTCATTACAAAAAAATGGCAGACTGTGCTCAGGTTTTTTGGAAATAGCTATAGTGGATTTAATGTGCCGCCAAAGTTTTTTCGGTTGCTTTATATTTTGGTTGATGTATGTTTTAAAGAATGCACATTTCTCGCTCTCTATTGCGGCTCTAACAAGATATTTTAATTCCTTATACGATTTAATGTGACACTCGGATTTAGTGGCTTGTGAGCGCTTATGGTACTTATCCCGCAACCTCATCATTTCTGTGACAGTATCAGTTATCCAAGGCCAAGATCTTTCTTTAATTAAAACTTTTTTAATGGGAGCATGTAAGTCGAAAAGTGTTGTAATATAGTGATTAAAAGTTCCTATCATAGAATTCACATCCTCTAAACCCTCTATATATTCCCAATCAATCCTGTTCAAGTCCTCAACAAAAATGTCCATCACAATGTCCCTGAGAGGCCGGTACGTGATCCAGCGTGGGGTAGGCTTTTCTATTTTAAATTTAAATTCCACTGAAATAAAAGCATGATGGCCCAATTCAGGTATGTGTGATACTGAAACACTACAGACGGTTGCATCAGTACATACTAGATCTATTAAGGTTTCGCTATGATCCGTGAAGTGAGTAGGCTCCGAGATTATTTGATTGAGTTTTGTATATATTAAAAAATTATTTAGTAACTTGGTTTTATTTTCTATTTGATTTAATAAATTAATATTAAAATCACCGAGCAAAATCACCTTGTCTGCACTACCAAAAGAAGTAAGCGAATCAGTTAACGCATTGAGGAAAACATTGACATCCAACCATGGTGGTCTGTAGGCCGTACCCACGACAATACAATGCGAGTTGACGTTGAGTCTGAGCCACATCTGCTCAACTTGCGGTGCAGGCGGGTGCGGCGCGGTCCGCACACGCACTCCGCGCCTCACGTAAAAGCCCACCCCGCCGCCACGACCACGCACTGTGACCGGCCGCGGCACGTGCCGCAAGCGACTATCATAATATCACTCGGCATCAGTGGTATCACTCCGGTCGAGCCGGCCCATTCGTGCCGAATCATGGCTCTCCCACGGTAAGAAGTTTGCTCCCATGTAAAAACTTATACCTTTTTTTTCAAGAACCCCATGCTTTAGCCTTTTGGAAAAAGCTTGAATTCTTATACCTACTATTAAAAAATATTAGTTTTTGATTTTCATGCTCACTCTTCGTGTTTTGGAGATTTAAAACCATTGAAATCCCATCATCTGAATTTTCTAGTATCAATAATTCTTTATTTTGACCTGTATTTAACTTCGAGAAATATTGTTATCAGTTTATAGAGGTAGTGTGTTATACCGGAAGGTAAACAAGAGGTGAATTGTAACAAATAAAACGGTCAAAATTATTCCTACAGTTAGGTATCTCGATAACTTTGTGCAATTATTAAACTTCGCTGGTATCTACTGTTATCGGCAAAATGTGCGCGTGTTCATTGACACACTTGATTATTATTAATATTACGTCTTTAGACGGCAAGAGTGGCATATGTTTTGCCATCGAGAGAGAGAGGCTTTGGTTACAGCATAATAACAGGTGATCCGTATGCTTGTTAATACTAATTAAACTGCTTCATTAGATAGTCTAGTGGTACTAAGTGCGACTGCTACGCTTGTGGTCCTATGTTAGATTACCAAGTCGAGCAAAGCGTTAATTGGTTTTACTATGAGATTCTCAGTAGTATCACAGAGTTTGAATATGTGCCTCATTAATTGTAAGTATAATCGCTTACACCCTTTCCATGTTATAGGGGCACCTAAACATACCGGCGAACTATGGGTGTATAATGAATTCAACTCTGCCTAATCCTACGGGGAATATAGGCGTGGTGGTATGTTATAAGAATAATAGGAAACATAGAATAGAATAGAATATCCTTTATTGTACACCAAAAAATAATGTCAAGTATAAGCTATCAATCATAAAATATGGTACAATGGGTGGTCTTACCTATCGCTAAAAGCGATAGTTGTATTTATAGGTCATACATCTACATCTACTAGCTAATATAGAGGTAATATAGGATCTCATTCTGACAGACTGTCTGGCCGTGCAACAAAGTTAGGTAACTATTAAGACATTTTTAATTTTTATTTTATCGTATCGTATCATACAATGGACACCGTGAAAAATTAACATATTATCATAGTTTTTAGACGTTTTGTCCCTCCCTATCCTCTGTGTAGTGCTGTCGAACAAACGGCGGTTATCTGCCGTAACAAGATAGCGGCCCTCCTCTCCTCCCCATGTCTCCTCCCCGAGGCGAGAGGGCGCGATTTACTGGCACTTCATGCAGAGAGGAAATTGATTCGTGACTTATTTACTGCATCCATATCATCTCTATATGCTTGAAATATGACTGGGATATTTCTTTTTGTTTTTACTGTATTGCGGTCAGATTTTTGGACAACACAATGGACGGGAAATTGATGTTTTTAGATTACTTGTTTGTGAACTTATTTAGTTGTAGATATTTTCGACTCTATGCTATTTTTATATACATAGCATATCATCACGCCTGTATTCCCCGAAGGGTTAGGCAGAGGCGTACAAATGTACACCTAAAGTTCGCCGGTATGTTTAGGTCCCATATAATAGGGGGCGAGGCGATTGCCATTAACGCGGCACTGTTTTCAAACTCCGAGCTGCTACTGGGAATTTCATAAAATAACCCAATAACACTGTGTTCGACCTGGGAATGGAACCCAGTGCCTCTAGCGTAGCAGTTGCACTCAGGACCACTAGGGTAATGCGGCAATCTATTATTTATATTGTTTTAGAATTATTTATCTTGCGGCGCAGTTATCCAATCTGCAAGGGTGGGTAAATATTTTATCAAATTCTGTTTTTTTTTTTAAAAAGCTTACTAGCAATGCGGTTCGCACATTACTAGTATTCTTGTTAACCCCTCGTGCTAAGCTAGATTGCTTGTGTTACGAGTGGGTTCACGTCGGTAGTGCAATGGGTGGGGTTTGAACCGGCAACCACATGATCGCAAGTCCGACGCCCTAGCCATTAGGCTACCGCCGCTTAAATATATAAAATTTGGATTGAATTACCGTTATTCTATGTTCCTACGGTACCATTCCGTCTACAACTACTTCACTGGTCATGGGAAATCATTTCTAACTTGGTAAAGTTGGTAACTGCCTCATTACCCTAGTGGTCTTGAGCATGTCTGCTACGCTTGAGGTCCTGGGTTCGATTCCCAGGTCGAGAAAAGTGTTATTGGGTTTTTCTATGAAATTCCCAGTAACAGCTCGTAGTTTGGAATTTGTGCCCGGTTAATGGCAATAGGCTCGCCCCCTATTACATGGGACCTAAACATACCGGCAAACTGTGAGTGTACAATAGTAGGCCTCTGCCTAACTCTTCGGGGAAAACATGCGTGATGGTATGTTATGGTAAAGTTATCAAGAATTGCTTTCGCTTACATTTATTTGCAGTGAAGTATTTTGGATGTAATGGTAGATCAAGAATGAAATTAAACGGTATCGGAATCCAAATAACAATACACTTTGAATAAATTGTGTTAACTCCATCTAGTTTGATTGTAAGCAAACTCCAACATGTTGGGAAAAGATTATAGAGATGATAAATAAAAGATTCGAAGCCGAAAATTATAAATAGATAAATACATTATTAAAAGCTTTTATTTACTACATGTAATAAAACAATTTGTAATTGATATTGGTCACAGCGAAAACTATCAAGATGAAACCGGTCTGTGAATAATTTTCAAACATATGTTTGATCGATAAACACACACATAACAATATAAATATTGTGCCTACTTATTATTTAATATGTGTGAAGAAATAACTGTGTGTTGAAAGAATGCAATTTGTTTTTCTAGTTTCGAATTACTAATAATAACATGAAATGCCTTGATAATAGGCATACCTAATAATCGCCTCTCAAAGCCTTTAACTTTACCGGGACATGACGTCTGGGCCCCAAGTCTGCTATTTTGTCGTGTCAAAATCGTCACTCAATGGCTTCAGAATTGTTGATTTTTGACAGTTTTGTCTACGAAATCTGTCAGTTCTTATGTCATTTAGTGCCATTGAACGAACATTTTGATACAACTGAAATAGCAGACTTGGGCCTCTGATGTTTTGGAAGAGTGAAAATTGTGTATCAAACACTTCGGAATTGAAATTTCAAATAAAGAAGACGATTCCCAATTCAACTGTTTTTTTTTTTTGTGTGTGTATATAACGCAATGTCCATTGTAAGCAGTCATTAGACTAGTGTTGATTAGCGCAAATGCTTCGATAGATAAGAATCCTGGGTTGAGCACTTTTATTATTAGACTAGCTTCTGCCCGCGACTTCGTCCGCGTAGCGTGATGATATATAGCCTATAGCCTTCCTCAATAAATGGGCTATCTAACACTGAAATAATTTTTCAAATCGGACCAGTAGTTCCTGAGATTGGCGCGTTCAAGCAAACAAACTCTTCAGCTTTATATATTAGTATACTAGCTTCTGCCCGCGACTTTGTCCGCGTAGCGTAATGATATATAGCCTATAGCCTTTCTCAATAAATGAGCTATTTAACACTGAAAGAATTTTTCAAATCGGACCATTAGTTCCTGAGCGCGTTCAAGCAAACAAACAAACAAACAAACTCTTCAGCTTTATATATTAGTATATATAGATAGATTTTTCTATAAAGTTCTCAGTAGAAGCTCGGATTTTGGATATGCGGCAGGTGTATGGAAACAGACTCACCCTCTACCTAAATGTTTCGGCGAACTTTGATTTTCAATATGGATAGGTTTACCTACTTTACATAACTCTTTGCGGAATACAGGTGTTTATTATGCGTTAGTTGGACAATTACTGAATATCTATCGTAGGTGCGACTTTATAGGAAATAGAACGGTGATCCAATTATCACAGGTGGATTTCTCCCTGGCTTATTGTGTGTTTTTTTTAGGCTTACTAGCAATGTGGGTCACACATTACTAGTATTCTTGTTAACCCCTCGTGCTAAGCTAAAATGCTTGTGTTACGAGTGGGTTAACGTCGGTAGTGCAATGGGTGGGGTTCGAACCGGCAACCACATGATCGCAAGTCCGATGCCATTAGGCTACCGCCGCTTTGTCACATTCTTATTTGTTCTGCACGGGGATCGAACCCTCATCTTGTAGAGCAGCAGCCGAATGATTAACCCAACCATCAAAAAATATCATGTAAAGTTTAAAAAGTCAAATAATGATCATAAATTTTGCACTGATATGTTTTCGGGCGCGACGAAACAGTGAAATTAAGGAGACGTGCGCGTGCGACGATTAATGTTATGGATATTATTTTTAATATCGTAAAATGATTAAAACGAATAGAATTGCATTTATATGATACGCTTACATGATTTTTTAATAAAATAAATGGATTTTTCAGGGTACAGTTGGCAATAATGTGAAGGGGACTTGTGACATAGGTGAAGTTGAAAACTAACTAAGCAATAATACATTTTTATCTATTCTATTCGTTTGTACCGGGTTTGTACCGGATTGTACCGCTTTTTAAATCGTTTGTACCTCAAAGGGGTAAGAAATATAGGGGTGGGAAAATTTATGGTTAAACTAACTTTGCAATAATTAGTTTTTATCTATTTCATTCATTTGTATCGGGTTTGTACCGGATTGTACTGCTTTTTAAATCGTTTGTACCTCAAAGGGGTAAGAAATATAGGGGTGGGAAAATGTATAAGACACAATGTATGCGATGGTAAGTGTTTATCAATTCTATTCGTTTGTACCCGGATTGTACTAGACAGTACCGCTTTTAAAATCGTTTGTACCTCAAAGGGGTAAGAAATATAGGGGTGGGAAAATGTATAAGATACAATGTATGCGATGGTAAGTATTTATCAATTCTATTCGTTTGTACCCGGATTGTACCAGACAGTACCGCTTTTAAAATCGTTTGTACCTCAAAGGGGTAAGAAATATAGGGGTGGGAAAATGTATAAGACACAAAGTATGCGATATGTGTTACTACTTTAGGCTCTTTGTGAATGCGTTCACAAAACCCACAGACAAGTGCACTAATTGGTCGGTTCATTATCAGAAGCGAACACAAAAAATGATCTTACTACACTTATCATAGTGATCAATGTTTTCGACTGTACTAAATCTATTATACTTATAACCAAAGGTAAGTGATTTTACTCAAATGCGAAAAGTATTGACATGGAGTTTTGATTGCATTGAACTAAAAAAAAATCACTGCTATTTACTTTAATAGTTTAAGAATGGTTAATAGTAATATTTAATAACAAAATGGAACGACATTTTGTTATTAAATATTATATGCTAGTATTTTCTGAAATATGTTGGGGCCGACCCTCGACCCCAGTCTAACGAGATGATTTAAGAGTAACTAGTGTTATTTGTATTTGTATTGTATTGTATTCAGCAATCCAATTATTATTATACTATCCAGTACCCAATACCAATATCCTATGGACATAACATACTGTTTTTCTTCTTCTTACTTTAAATATCCTTCTTCTTCCCAGCGAAAACACTAGGAAGCGGTGAAGGGCGGGCGTTTTGGGGGCTGTCTATATTGTAAAAATGACGTTCAAAAAGTACTACTTAATAGTCTATATATATTGAATAAATGATTTTGACTTTTGACTTCAGCATTATGCTATAACCGATACACTACCTAATAATAGTCTGGTGGCCGTAAGCAGGACTGCTACGCTGGTTGTCCTGGGTTCGATTCCCAAGTCAAGTAGTGTAATTGAAAAAAAAAAGTACCTATATTTGTCACTGAAATAATAGTTACAAAATATGTTGTTCCAATTTCTATGCGTTGTTTTTTGACAATACGTACTGGAACTGAATCCCAAATTAAGCTAGTGCCTGTATTTTGGGAGAAAGAGATATACAGCAGTAGAGACAGTAAACTGGCGTAGTAGATTCAATAAAGTAAACTAATAAAAAAACAAGTAAAAATAAGCAGTTTATCTATAAAATTCTCAGTGAAAGCTCTTTTGCCCGGTTAACTTACAGCCAAAACATAAGTACCGTGTGGGCGCCAAGCTCTGCCTAATCCTTTGGCGAATAAGTCGTAATGTTATGTTTACACAATATATATTTACGTCACACGGTTTCCGTTATCACATCTTTCAATCACGACTTATTTAAAATCCGTGAACACATCATCAGTCACACCGGTATAACTAGATGTTTTTACATCATTACTGCAGTCTATACCTGTGCCGAAGTCAGCCATGTTGCTTTAAAAAAAACAGTAATTATTTTTATAATCTGTTGTTCATTACAATGTGCGATGTTTACCGTGTGTTCTGTGTTATCTGTGTGTGTTTGGTGTTTCGTATCGTGATCTGTGGAAATGGTGGGTAGTATTTTATTTTATCATTTTTTTATGGGATAGCGTGGCAAACGAGCAGACCGGTCACCTGATAGTAAGCGATTATCACCACCAAGTGCGTTGCCCGCCTTTTAAAAGGGTTTCGGCCTCCGGTATCCTCACTCACTCGGCAAAACACAAAATAAGTGTGATGGCTCGACCGTGCCGAAGCATGGCTCTCCCACGATGAAATAATCAATGACTATATTTAAGATATTTAACATTGTACATATTTGGTAAACTCTTCCGGGCATGCTATCGTAATGATATGACTTATGACTTCCTCGTGGCTATCAATTGTGGATCCTTAAGACGATCCTTACGATCCTCCTTTTACTTTACAGCTGATATGAGGAATACGCTTCTTGAGTGGGTCTTCCCGATTGATATAATCTGAGTGTCTTTAAGTCACGAGTTAATTATTTCTTCTAGGCAAATGCGCTGCATCATAGATCGCAGTGTCGCTTAACATCAGGCCAACTTGTGGTGAAGTGTAAGACTATCAGGAATAAAATAAAATAAAAACCATGAATCTGACTCTGCAAGGTTAAGTTTACTTTACCACGGCCATTTTATGGATGGGTCATCATCATCTTTTTTTATGGGATAGGGGGGCAAACGCGCAAACGGATCACCTGATGGTAAGCAATTACCGCCGCCCATGGACACCCGCAACATCAGAGGACTCGCAAGTGCGTTGCCCGCCTTTAAAAGGGTTTGGGCCTCCGGTAACCTCAACTCACTCGTCGAAACACAACGCAAGCGTTGTTTCAAGCTGGTTTTCTGTGAGGCCATGGTATCACTTCGGTCGAGCCGGCCCATTCGTGCCGAAGCACGGCTCTCCCACGTAACAATCCTCAGCCTATAAAAGTCCACTGCTGGATGTAGGCCTCCCATAATATGTGCTATTTCACCATGTCCTCGGCTTGTCGCATCCAGTAACCTTCCGCAAATCATAACTCCACGGATCACTCACGGATGGGTGGATCTCTGTCATTTCTCTTATAAAAAGCATTACCTACATTTACAAGGCACGGAAAAGCGTTTAGCGTCATAATGGGATAATAAGTATATTAACATCTATCATAAATATGTTACAGAACGGGATATTTTAAAAAAACATTTCGGCTGTTAATATATAAATAAATCTTTTATCATTAAAAAAACACGGAGATTGAGGGAATCCAATTTCCTCGTATCTTTTGCCTTCCTTGTTTCATTTAAAAATAGTGTACCAGCTAATTTCGCCGACATTCGTTTTGCCAAAGAACTTAGGGAAATAAAGATTGCAGCGAAAGCCCGAAGCGAGGCGTAGATTGAGTTCTTTGCCAAGTACACAATGGGCAAAATGTACAAAGCGGCGCCGCGGGATATAACTAGTACTGTACACTCGGTTTTGTACGTATCTGACTTGAATTCAAATTCTATTTTTAAGTACTAGTTCACATAGTTTTACTTGAAAGTTTACGACGATAAAAAATACTGACTTTGAAATTATTGACTGCCTCATTAGCCAAGTGGTCCTGAGCACGACTGCTACGCTAGAGGTTCTGGGTTCGATTCCCAGGTCGAGCAAAGTGTTATTGGATTTCTATGAAATTCCCAGTAGCAGCTCGGAGTTTGGAATTTGTGCCCGGTTAATGGCAATAGGCTCGCCCCCTATTACATGGGACCTAAATATACCGGCGAACTGTGGGTGTACATTAGTACGCCTCTGCCTAACCCTTTCGGGGAATACTTACAGGCGTGATGGTATTTATTTATTTTATTTTATTAGGATCTCCAACAAAGAATACACCTTACATGGTATAAAAGTGTTTACATTATCAGATATTCCTTGTGTTTCCTCAATTACAGGAGACCACATCATGCAGTAATATTTAACGAACAGAAAGACACAATAATATTGAACACTTAGGCCCACTTGCACCAACCTCCCAAACGTGTCCAAATGGCATACAAACGCGAAATTTTTATGAAAAATTGTGTCCAAATACAATTCAAACACATTTAAGAAGTTGGTGCAAGTGGCCCTGAGAGTTTAAAACTTATTATGGTATGTTTTATGTTTAAAAAATGACAATCAAATATGAATCAATTAGGACATAACTGAACGAAAGTGCTCGAAGAAAGTCTGGTACTTACGAAGATGCAACACATCTCTATTATTTTATTAAATACAAACGATTTTCATAGGTATGTTTGTATGGCTTTACATGCACGAAGGGATCTAGATGTTTTACGAATGGTTACCCATTCATGGATCAACAGTTACAAGTGTAGCTTAACCTCGCCAGCCGATCCCTCGATGTAGACTATTCAATTATCTACGACTATCTGTATGTCAGGTTGAACCTTCTAAAGATTCATTGTAGCGTAGTGGAAAGGTTCTTATTTAATGCTATATCATATAGAGTTTGTTTGTTTGTTTGTTTGTTTACTTGAACGCGCTAATCTCAGGAACTACTGGTCCGATTTGAAAAATTATTTCACTGTTAGATAGCCCATTTATTGAGGAAGGCTATAGGCTATATATCATCACGCTACGCGGACGAAGTCGTGCGCGGAAGCTAGTACTTGTGTTAATATATAAAGCTGAAGAGTTTGTTTGTTTGTTTACTTGAACGCGCTAATCTCAGGAACTACTGGTCCGATTTTAAAAATTATTTCAATGTTAGATAGCCCATTTATTGAGGAAGGCTATAGGCTATATATCATCACGCTATGCCGACGAAGTCGTGGGCGGAAGCTAGCACTAATATATAAAGCTGAAGAGTTTGTTTGTTTACTTGAACGCGTTAATCTCAAGAACTACTAGTCCGATTTGAAAAATAATTTCACTGTTAGATAGCCCATTTATTGACGAAGGCTATAGGCTATATATATATATCACGCTATGCGGACGAAGTCGCGAGCAGAGGCTGGTATCAATATAAAAGGCTATATTCTTACTTCTCTCCGTACTAACCAGTACTGTAATCCTTCACTAAATCGTAGCTATCTTTACTCCTAAGTAATTGCTCACCTCAACTTAAATGATTCGTACGTGCTTCCACTTTGGGACGCAGTATAGATACTTACAAGTACCTACTACCTACTTATATGTGCAGTACTTGAACTTTCACTTGGCATTTAACTTAGGACCGTGTCACATCGTACGCGAAGCGATCATGAGCGACAACAGCGTAAGTGATACGCGGTATCTAGTCTTGATCTTATTTTTAAACGTTTCGGCGGTTCGCTTAAGCTAGACGCATATCTTTTCACTGCACTAAAATAATTAGTTTTAATGAGAAATACTTTGTTGTTAGTGGTAATAACTACAAAAAACTTTAGTTACAAGTGTGTGAAGTGATATAAACATTGAAACAACATTAAAAACAGTGAGATAAATACAAATTGAGACGAAATAAAACTATGACAAATATTAATCTACCGGCCCATTTAAAAGTGAATCCTTGACCTACACCAATGTTGTTATCGACGCAGCGACGAAGGCGGCATTAGTTTGGAATCCCATATTTCTTGCAAAAAATAAAATAAAAACTAGTTTCTACACAGGCGACGATCGTTGTCTGAAGTCACGTTTAACTTATCAACGTTTTATTTACCGCGACAATCGCGAGATAACTTAGTGCATTTATCGTAAGTACACGCGCTGACATATAAAAATAATACACAATCAATTGATTTATAAAATGAGTTTACTACGATCTCCGACTAATGGTGGTAGCAGAAATGAAGCTAAGGTCAGTTCCCAGCCGGATTTGTCAAAGCTTAATGATGATGAGTTACAAAACGTTACTAGCCGTAACTACAAACGGAAACAACCGCACGACGATTTATCAGGGCAATTCCAAATGTTCCAAGACCATATCTCAACATTGCTGACAAATTTCATCACTGATCAAAAGGAAATGAATGCAAAAATAAGAGATGATGTTGCATCCATAAAAGATCAGTTAAAAGACATTAATTCGACCACTAATAAATTAATTCAGGAACAAGAAATCCTAAAAACCGAAATAGCAAACCTTAAAATCTCCAACAGTACTACCACTCAGACGATAAATACGCTTCAGACTGACGTCGATCAGCTGAAAATTACCTCGAAGATAGGGATCGCTAATATAACCCCAAATCTGACCTATTACGAGGACGTATTGTCGGAAATACAAGAACGCTGTCAAAGAAACAAGAACCTAGTTATTGTTGGGATATCTGAACTGCATTCTGCCAACGCGGCTTCAAGACATCAACATGACAAGGATGAAGTTATTAAAGCATTAAGAAATATAACTTCAGATTGTCCTCAACCACTTAAACTTCATCGCCTTGGTAAATATAATAATCAAAAAAGCCGTCCTATTAAGATATACTATGTATCAGAAGATGTACCTAAATATATATTGCGCAATAAATCAAAACTGAATGACAAATCTATCAAAATATATCCCGACCAAACACCCCAACAACAAAACTACTTAGAAAATCTCCGGAAAGAACTCCAGCAGCGCACAGAAAATGGTGAGATAAACTTAAATATTAAATACATAAAAGGCGTTCCAAAAATTACACCGGATGAATCAAAAAACTCACAGTAAAGACATCACAAAAAAGCCCAGAAGCTGAAACGCAAAATACCATTACTTACCAGACCACAGACAACTACACAAATATTATCACTACTATTAAATCGCTGAAATTTCTATACACCAATGCTCGAAGCATTGTCAAGCCAGGCAAACATGATGAACTTAAATGTATTGTAGATTCCTTCCACGATGTTATACATGTCATAGTTCTAACCGAAACGTGGATCAAATCAGATGAAGAGGCTCAACGAATTCAACTACCAACCTATACTCATTACTACAACTTCCGCACAAACACCAGAGGAGGAGGAGTTTCCATTTACGTACACAATTCTCTAAAGCAAAACTTCATAGAAGAAAAAACTGAAGATGATAACCATTACCTTTGGGTCCACCTAGAAAAATTTTCTCTTGATATTGGAGTTGTTTACAAGCCGGAACGGACAAATGTCACAAGTTTCCTAGACATCTATTCATGCTACTTACAAAAGATGAAAAGGGCTATTATATTTGGGGATTATAACCTAAATCTTCTTAAACTTGATAGAAACGTGAAAGACTATAAACATTTATTAAAAGAAGACGGCTATACAATATTAAATAAGATTGCTAAAGAACACTGTACACGAGAAACTTCAACTACCAGCACTATCTTAGATCACGTGAGAACTAATCTGAAAATCACCGACTATAATTTTCATTTGGCAGTTATTGAGTCGTCGTTTTCAGACCACAAACAAATTTACTTTGAAATAAAAAGATTATATCCAGATCCACTGCAGAAGGTTAAGTACAAAAAAATTGATTATGTAAATCTATACAAAACTATAAAGGAAAACAAGCCTGAAAAAGAAAATGATGACTATTTGACACTTGAAGAGTACTTAAAATCTGTGATCAACAAAAATAAAACTGAAAAGACGAAGATTGTTAACCCGGCTAAAACCGATTGGATAAACAAAAGCATAATTAAAAAAATCAATTCTAGAAATGAACTGGGTAAGAAATTAAAAGAGAATCCTGAAGACGCAGAAATAAAGAGCAATTTTATAGCCGAACGAAATAATGTGACAGCAGTTATTCAGAATGCAAAGAGTTCTTATTATATAAAATCTTTTAAAAATTGTACTGGAAAGCCTTTTAAGATGTGGAAGTTGATAAACAATTTGACTTATAATAAAACAAAAAATAACTCAGCCCCCACAAAACTTGAAGGTCCGATTACTGATACAAAACTTATATGTGAGAGTTTCAATAATTACTTTTCAACAATCGGTACAGTGCTAGCAAGTAAAATCCAAAAACATAGTCAAAATAATGCTACTGATATGCTTTCGAGACGGAGTACAATTACTCAGGCTGGTGTAGAACTTGCGGAGTTGTCACCAACCACTACTAAAGAGGTTTCAAAAATTATTGAAGAATTGAAAACTAACACGAGCACGGGCATCGACGGTATCAGTACCAAAATAGTTAAATGTATTAAAGAGTTACTTTTGGAGAACTTAACAAAATGCATTAATAAAAGTCTTCAAGAAGGAATATTTCCTGATACATTAAAAATTGCCAAAGTCACACCAATACATAAAACCGGAAACAATGCAGATGTGAGTAATTACCGTCCAATATCAGTCCTGCCAATTATTTCAAAAATATACGAAAAAATAATTCATAATAGGCTACAAGCTTACTTAAATTCTATAAATTTCATTTCAAAAAACCAATACGGCTTCCGAAAAAAATCTAACACCCTATCCGCGACAATTGACCTTATAACTAACTTAAAAACTAACATTGATAAAAAACAAATAGCTCTTGGAATCTTCGTTGATTTAAAAAAAGCGTTTGACACTGTTTGTCACAAACTTCTTCTTAAAAAACTGGAAAGTATCGGTATTACTGGCTTTGCATTAAAAATTTTAAATTCTTATCTTACCAATAGGTACCAAGTTGTCAGTATTGGTGAATATCGAAGTGAACTAAAACTCATCACATGTGGGGTACCACAAGGTTCTATACTGGGGCCTCTATTATTCGTTATCTACATCAACAATATTAACGATATCGGACTTGAGGGAGCTATCTCGCTGTATGCCGACGATACTAGTCTTTTCTACTTTGGAAATAATATGGAAATAATTATTAAAGAAGCACAAAATGACCTGAATAAACTAGCTATCTGGTTCCAATGCAATTTGCTTACTATAAATGCTAATAAAACCAAATACATGATATTTAGTGCGAAAAATAAAAAACTTCATACATATGGTGAATTAAATATACATGGCCAACTCCTACATAAAACAAATACTGAAAAATATTTGGGTCTCACTATTGATGATAAACTTACAATGAAACCTCATATTGAGAAAGTGAGAAAAAAGATATCATCACTGACTGGTGCACTTAGAGGAATTGTCCGGTGTCTCCCACAACAGGTCAGATATATTATATATAACTCGATGGTTAAACCACATCTAGATTATTTAATCGAAATATGGGGAAGTGCTGCCAAAACTCACCTTAAAAAACTTCAAACATCTCAAAATAAAATTATTAAGGTCTTATTCAATTATAACTATTTAACATCTACTCAAAAGGTTTTCAAAGAAACAAAACTAATGCCTATCGACCAAATTTATAAATATAACACCTGCATACTTGTACGTAAAATAATTAATAGAGATATACATACACAAATAACGTTTACGAAAAGAATGCAAGTTCAAAAGCGCATGATGCGGCAGGCTAACCACTTGATCCTAAGAGCACCGAGGACAAACTACGGTAAAAAGACTATCGTTTATGAGGGGGCTGCACTCTATAATTCTATACCTAAGGTCATTAAGGAATCGAAATCACTTCCAACTTTTAAAAGGCTATTAAAGCACCACCTGCAAAACCTGTAAATTGCGAAATGAGCGAAACCGTCGCTTATCTTCATTATTATGTTTTTTCCTCATAGAAGTGAATAATAGGCATGATGACGGTTAGCAAGAATTACTAAAATAATATGTTCATATACTGAAATATAATTAAAATGTTTAGAAAATAATATTTATTTTTATTTATAAGACTGGATTATTAATTTATTTGATAAAATAAAACTACAAAATACACAAGTCCGCCATGTTCAGTTGAACACCAATCAGAATTAATTACGTCACATCTATGTTGAACTGTCACTGTCACGTAAATTTCGTACGAATTTCGACGATCTCCGCGCTTAAAATTATTTATTAAGTATTTCGTAAGTGTATATTACCTAGCTTTATGTTCTACAACTTGTTTTAAGAACATATTAAGTAATGGAACAAGAGTTTACCAAGGCAAACAGCTCTAATTTGCCCAGAGTTGATTTGTTAATGCTGGGGAAGTTCCTGGCATCAAACAAAGACTTCTGTTCAGCAGAATTTAGATATGTTAAAATTACAATGTAAGTATTATTTATTACTATTAAAAAACTATATTAAAATTACTATAACTATACGTTACTATGGTTAAAAAAATAAAATCACTTTTAAAAAGCACAGCTTCGTATGTTTAGTTTTAATGTTTTTATTTTATAAAATATGCTTACCTATCGATTTCTTATCCTCCAGGCCATCTTTTGGGGACGACGCGATTAGCTACGTTCAGTTAAAACGCGATGGAAATCTGTGTATAGTTAAATCAAAAATCTGCCCAGAACACAAGGTCCACGCGAAGTTATATGCAGTGACGTTAATAGTTGACGAAGTAAAGGAAGAAGTTATGTCGGTAGAATTCCATGACTGTGTTGCCTCACAAGGGGGCTGCAAACATGCCATTGCATTTCTCATGTGGGTCCATCGTAAGAGTGAAGAACCGTCCGTAACATCCATTGAATGCTACTGGATGAAATCAAAGCTATCTCGGGTTGGGACTACATTAAAATATATTACAACAAAAGATTTATCCAATAGTAAACCTAGTTTGCAATTAAATACTGGAGTATTTGAAAAGTTTATTAAGGAAGGAAAGAAAAGGAAGCTGCACAACTGTGTGGCTTAATGTCGCCGTGCAAGATTAAGCCACTTATATCTTATTGTTTTGTTGTGTGGCACGTAAACAAATAATTTATCAGGGTTTTTTTGACGTATTATCACACTGGGGAACAGCACACCACATATACACTTGCGAAGTCATGTCTAAATAAAAAATAACAAAAATATTTACGATAAGTTGTTTAATCTCCTATTGTATACGATGCCACAACATAGAAGTGACGTCATAAGCAGGCGCCATGACACCAGCGACCGTTTTCGCGCTAATTTCAAAACATTGAATTAAAATCGCATTTTTGTATCAAAAACCTTTTGTTATTGCAGAAATAATTTGTTTTTCGGAAATAGTATATACATAAGAATATTTTAGAACAGGTTTTGAAAATCAGTCATCATGCCTATTGTATTCTTTTTGAGTGAAATAAATTTCTTAAACCGTAAACGACTTAAAAAAGGAGGTTTTATGTTTGTCTGTATGTATTTTTTGTATGTGCGTTCACTGATATTTTCGTCAATTGTGGAGCAATTTCAATAATATTTTTTTTATCTGAAATTATGTACTGTTGAGGTGGTTCTATTCAAATTTGGTGATGGTGAATGGGCAGGCTCGACCGGAGTGATACCACGTCCTCACAGAAAACTGGCACGAAAACAACGTTTATGTTATTTCGCCGAGAGAGTGAGGATAGCGGAGGCCCAAATCATTTTAAAAGGCCGGCAATGCACTTTTATCCATATCCATATATCCATGGGCGGCGGTTATCGCTTGTCATCAGGCTATCCAACTGCTCGTTTGCGCATCACATAAAATAAGACAACGAGATAATAATAATTATCATCATCCTATTTTCTATACCCCTAAATTACCCACCTAAATTTTCAGGATTTTTATAAGTCAAGCTACTAAAATTTATAACTACGCTTAGCTTAATGCAGCATGCTTTCACTTAGCTTACTGTGTGGAAGAGTTTTATTCTTGGTATTTCGCGCACCTTGCGTAAGGAATGATAATGTGTACGTTCGAATGAATAAAACTAAATGGAAATGAGAGTTCTTTAGCGTTAAATCCAAGATTAAAAGACAGGTATGTTAGTCTGTTTTAGTGGCACTAAAAAATCACGACGATATCAGACTCTAGATAAGGGTGTTATCTTAATATTTAAGCGATTATTTGTAGATATTATAGTTAGACACATTTACAGGTCTATATCCTTAACCTATTCCTGCCTAAACCACTAAAGGAATTTTGAGGGTTTTCGGTATAAAGATAAATTAGATCTAGGAGCTGGATATATGCCATCTTTTGTCTCAAAAAGTCCCCCGGAGTCCATTGAAACTACAGGGAATAGCTTGTTAAGAATAAAATCATAAAAAAATATTACATGTGTGTATGTAGTTTTGAACACTTTCTGGTGTATCTAATAAACAACAATTCCTGATCAATAATCTATATTTTAGATTCAAATTATTGTATTTTCGCATCTCGCTCATCAGAACAAGGTCAATTTTTGAGCGGAAGACGAGATATTAAAGTCTGCTCTTCCAAACCTTCCAGGCACATACATCGGACTCCTGACTCCAGCCTGCGTGAACCATTACTACCGCATCTTCATAACAAGAAGAGTTCCACCTCGCACCTACCTCTACTTCCACGAGACTGTTACTCCAGAACAGCTGTCCAACATCAAGGACGAGGAGACGCATGATGAGAATGGGCCTGTTGATGTAAGATTCGTGAGATTTCATTGTTTAAAGAGTCAGGGTAAGAACACAGAATGGTGGATTAAAGCTTCCTTCTTTAATCAACAGGTTTGTTGGTTTTCAGCAAAACAAATTCATCTAGTACTATAAAAACTATTGCAGAGGCTGCTGAGGTTCTGGGTTTGATTACTAAATCGAGCAAAATGTTATTGTATTTTTCTGAAATCCTCGTCGTCAGGCTCAGGCGTGAAAGGCTTGTCCCCAATTACATGGGACTTAAACACTACGACTTTGCTATACTCATTGGAAAAAACAGGTGTGATACCTAGTGTTTTGATAATTAGGAATTCTAAATCTTCTAAACCGGCATTTTTTTCTACACAGCTAACCTTACAATTTGGATTCGGGTATTGATTTGATTCAGGATCAGAACATAATATTTGATGTCTGATCAGACATAATTCATAATATCAGATAATATGACATAAAAAATATACAAAGATCGAGGTAGCTATACCGTGTATTAAGATTTCACTGCTATACCGCTTGAACTGGAAATCGAACCCGAAACTGATCTTTCAACCACTAGACTAATGAAGCAGTAAGAGATATTTTATATCCAGAACTACTACCTCCAATTGTAATAGATTTAATGTGTGTAGGTCCAATGGAGGATAGTGGGTGGCAACCAGATTTCCATCAAGGAGGTCCCCTACCAGGTGCTGTACGGCATGTACTGCGGGGGCACCATTATTGCGCCCGAGTGGGTCATCACCGCTGCGCATTGTAAGTGAGTATAAAACGTCAGAATTATTTTTTTAAGAATTATCTCTTTATTAGAAAGGCAATATAAAAAAGGCTAATTTGTTAGCTTAGCCTTAAAACAGCAATACTGTTTTCTGGATCGGAAATTACTCTCTTGCACACTCACACCTCCAGAGGTGTGAGTGTCCACCGCTGCCCATTGACTCCCACAATACCAGTATTGTGGGAGTCAATGGGCAGCGGTGATCACATCACTTACCATCAGGTTACCTGATTGTTCGCTTGTCTCCTTCTATAACTTGCTCTTCTTCTATAAAAAAGTATAAAGTGACAAAATTATACGTCTCAACTTTGTCTCTGAAATTGACTGTGTATGTCACCAACCCAATGTCCATGACTGGAGGGTGAAAGAAGACAAGTGCAGTTTTAATTTTATTTAAGTGAAGTTTGACATACCATACCTCTCCAGGTGGCAGGCGATCTATGAAGATTGAGACATTAACAAAAGCCTTTTTAAAAATTAACTAATACTGCCTATAATAAATCCCTCATCATTTATTTTACCGTGGGAGAGCTATGATTCGCACGAATGGGCCGGCTCAACGAGAGTGATACTTAGGCCTCATAGAAAACGGGCGTCAAACAACGCTTATGTTGCGTTTCGCCGAGTGAGTGAGGATACCGGAAGCCCAAACCATAAATTAAATTGTTATGGGAGAAGCAATTATTAATTATAGAAAAAGAGAAAATTCTCATAAAGATTGTATTACAGATCATATTTATAGATTGTATTATCACTCCATCCAAAATTGAATACCAAACCATTTTCAGGAACAAAGAATCGTTTGTGCTAGCGGGCTCCAGCCAGCGCAGCCTGGCCACAAAGTACAATATCTGCGCGCATTTCATCCATCCGCTGTGGAACACCACCAACCTGCACAGCCACGACTTTGATTACCAGCTGGTGCTGCTGGAACAGCCCATTCCTGTCACTCCAAACTCCAGGCCGATAGCCATAGGAAATGTTGAGGACATCAAGGAGGGGGAGCTGGTGGCAGTCAGTGGTTGGGGACATACGAAATATAAGGTACCAAGCTTTTTCTTTTTTTTTTTTTTTATGGGATAGGGGGGCAAACGAGCAAACGGATCACCTGATGGTAAGTGATAACCGCTGCCCATGGACACCCGCAACACCAGAGGAGTCGCAAGTGCGCTGCCCGCCTTTAAAAGGGTTTGGGCCTCCGGTAACCTCAACTCACTCGGCGAAACACAACGCAAGCGTTGTTTCACGCCGGTTTTCTGTGAGGCCGTGGTATTACTCCGGTCGAGCCGGCCCATTCGTGCCGAAGCATGGCTCTCCCACTCTGATATCGTTGGCAATATTGGCGAAAATCTCATATAAACCGATCCCTACTGGCTTCAAAATCACCAAAGTCTCCTAGCCTCATCCTACCTATATTAGGCTCAGCTTAATGAGACTGAATATCCTTATTTTCTCTTTGGTGAAGACTGTGTTTCCCGGTACGGATACCGCATCGTTATTTAACATGATGAGATAGTGGTCAAACATAGTCTAATGTTTTACTTCAATCAGAGCAACATTACAGTTACTTTTAAATCGTCAAACCACATGCACTGTTTCAAATAGTGGGTCTTATGGAAAAGAACCTGCAAGAAACTCCATAGGTTCTAAAAATTATGACATAGATATTTTTATATTTTTTTTCTTATAATGTGCTGAGAATCATGGAGCTTGATGTGCTGCGTAAGCTTATGCACTATATTTACACAATAATTTTATTGCTTGTTATATTAAAACTTTGTCATCTATGTGGGAAATGGAACGCAAGTGTGGTAGACAGGGAATCAATGTGAGTAAAAGAGATGAAGCATAAGAGTGTGAGAGAAGGATGGATATATGAGAGGGAAAGGGATGAACGATACAAGGAGAGGGGAATAGCTATGGCGTAGCAGAGCAAAAGACGACATTGTTGGAGAAAGAATTAAGAAAGTTAAAATAAAAGTTTTATTAATTTTGAAGCCAGTTTTTACTTTGAGCATTCCCACATCTATAACTTAAGAACCATTTTATAACACTCACATTATTCTGCTACTGTCTTAATCAAGACTGGTATACCTTACCCTTGACAGCAACGAGTGATGCAGGACATTGTCCGTCGCGTGCGCGTGCCGGTGATGTCACAGGAGGTGTGCAAGTCGCTGCCGCTCATCAACTACAAGACCATCACGCCCAGGATGTTCTGCGCAGGCTACCTCAACGGCGCTAAGGATTCCTGCCAGGTATAGAAGGATACTAGAATACTCCATTTGATCAAAAAGTACAAAAAGTTTGTAACTGAATACCGTGGGAGAGCCATGCTTTGGTACGAATGGGCCGGCTCGACCGGAGTGGTACTATAGCCTCATAGAAAACCAGCGTAAAATAACGCTTACGTTGTGTTTGGCCGAGTGCGTGAGGATACCGGAGGCCCAAACCCTTTTAAAAGGCCGGTACTTGCGACGCTACTGCTGTTGCGGGTGTCCATGGGCGGCGGTAATCGCTTACCATCAGCTGATCCGTCTGCACGTATGCCATGTCATATGCCAAAAAAAGGGATTTTAATTGGCTGTTGAGCAGTGATTGGTTGAAATTTAAACCGTCTTAGAAACCTTCCATAGCTATGTGTTTTGATTTGTTTTGACACATGATATTCTGTCGCAGGGAGAGAAGACAAAACGTATTGTTGCTATAAGAAGTTAATAAGACGTGTTATATTTTTATGAATAAGGGGAAAAGCTGGAAAAACACTAGATCGTGAGGGGGATCGGGAGGGCCTTTGCCCAGTGGAACACACTAGGCTAATCATAACCATAAGGGGAAAGACTTCTACGCTGTGGAAAAAAAATATCGGCTAGTATTTAATATTAAATAAAATAACTTTTTACTTCTTTTTATTAGGTATTAGATGTTTTGAAGAATAAAATAGTATAAATTTAATAGTATAAATTTTTATGTCTAATATTCGCGTAAGGATCAGAAACCAATAAATCAACTAGTATTTATACCCGGACAAAGTCTGTTAATAGGAAATTAGTTCTAATTTTTATAGAATTAAAAACCGTTCTAGGGAGACTCCGGAGGACCAGCGATCGGAAATGGCAAGCTTCTCGGCCTGGTCTCCTTTGGGGTCGGATGTGCGATGAAGGAGCAGCCAGGCGTCTACAGCAGCATCCCCCTAGTGCGGGGCTGGATACGATTCATCACAGGGCTGCCTCTCTGAGTGAATAAACTGGTCTTTTTATGATTATCTTTTTTTTCTCAAAATACAAACACTAAAATGTACTTGAACCATGGCTTCTGATTTGGAAATCAGCTGCTTTATCAACTATGATAATTATTGTATTTTATCTACCCCTTTTTGTATACAAAAACACTCAAATTATTTATATCTGTTTGTGCGTCTGTCATCTATTTTTTTCTGAAGGCAGATTGTCGGCAAGATCCTTTACCCGTTTCGGGACGGCAGAAAAAACACGGTGAGCCTCATCAATCTTCACAAGTCGTAAGAGTCAACTGCGCGAAATGGAACGCCGGGGTTCCGCTCGTAAATGTAGGTACGTCAAGGTTGAACCTATTATTCCGGACCCTTTTCTGCAATCATTGCCACTATTTATCTATTGACGGCAAGTTTGGCGTAGTGCCTGAGAGATTAGCTTCGGCGTCACGGATTATGGGTTCGATTCCCGTGTGAAACAAATATTTGCTCCGTTTAGGGATCGAGCCCACAACATGTGTCGCAGAAGCCGATTGAACAGCCGCTACGCCAAACGTGTCGGCAAATAGGCCTACCAACTATTACAAAACTGACTGAAAACAAACCAGCGAACTGTTGTTATTACACTAGTACCTATGTACTACTCTGCCTAATCCTTTGAGGATGCAGGCTTGATGGTTTACCTATATTGCCGCTAACGTTAATTGTTACACCACCTCACTAGCTTTTTTTTTGCAAAAACTGTTAATCCTTCAACTGTCAAGTTACTGAATACAATTAAAAGTGGAAGTATAGACAGAATTCTAGTCCAAACCTCATCTAAATACAGTCAGCAAGCCGCAGTCAATCGGTGCACAAACAACGATCACAAGTTGATTTTTCGCATTACATCAGACATTCACATATTCAGGAGTGGCGTCCTTACAAGTGGAGGGGGATAGTTTCAGTTAACATACGGGAGGGTAAACGGTCAGTGCACGACGCGGTTTTATAGCTCTGCTGTTTCATTGACAGGAAAAACATACCGAGGAAAAAATTCAGACACGTGCGAGGCTCGCACACTCAGTAGCCATTAGTCCGTTATATAAAAATGTAAATCTAAAATCTGGTTTTAGTAACAAATCGTAGGTGTATCGATAATCCGAACTAAACAAAGTCAATAGAAAAAAAATTAAGGCTGTTTACAGTCTTACTCCTGATAGCATTCAAAGATACATATTTTAAGTCAACCAAACGCAGCATGCTTGGTGATAGAATCTAAGGCTAGTTAACACATGTAGAATCAGCTATAAATAGTTTTGCTGTTTTTTCGGTCGTTCTTCTCAGAAGTAATTTATCGAGACTTGCCGGCAACATTCACCATCCAAACCATTTTCTTGTAAAAGTACCCATTAGAGGCCTTCCAAAAATTACATCACACGAATTTCATAATTTTTTGACCCCTCTATGTCACACGTCGTAGATCGCCTGATGGTAAGCGATTACTGCCGCCAATGGACACCCGCAACACCAGAGGAGTCGCAAGTGCATTGCCCGCCCTTTAAGGGGATTACATCGCTCAAATCCCAAAAACACGCTAGGTTTAAAGAAGTTTCTAGATGAATCCTTATGTGCATTTGCTACATAAAAAATATATATTATACTTAAGGTCACCACAAACAAATTGTATTGATTATTTTTTGTATAAATTTGCCCAAATTTTTAAAATTAATTAAAGAAAATAGGCTTTTTTGAACCTAAATTGCATTTTGTCTCTTTAACGGCTTAATATTTCGGCATGAATTTTATACCAAAAAAATTGTATTGACGTATTTAACAATTTGTATTGATTACATTTTCTTATTTCTTTTCATATTTTTAAATAATAAAGAAAAACCGAAATTTCACTATCACCCCGCGTGAAGCACCCCCGCAATGCCTGTGATGCATACCCAAGACGCGGTGAATCAGTGTCTTGACGACTGTTGTGACGAGTGGGCTGTACATGCGTTATTTTTTGCTAATAAATTCCAAAAGTTAGCAACTTTGAATATTTTTGAATTAAACTATATTGTAAATAGAACAAATATAAATATTACGTAGAAATTAAGTTTGTAAATATATTTAAAGTAGTTTGTAACTCTGTTTTCTGTTTTGAAATATATCATAGAGTATGCAAGTCGAATTCTCTCCTCCGTGGTAACTACATAAATGTACCGGTCTAACATTTACATACATATGTAGTATGTATGTACCTACCTACCTATGCTACTCTTCTATGTCGTTTATTGTTTTATCGCTTTTAGCTATGTATCTTTTATATTGTTATTATTGTTATCACTCTTAAAAAGTATGTGCTTCAACTTAAAAACTGGTGAACTTTTTATCTCAATTAATTGAAAGGATCGTGAGATACAGCTTGACCTCTCTGATGTATACAGCCCCATACAAAGAAGAGATCATCAATATTGGTTTTTTCATTTTTACTCCTCATATAGCTTCACTTGAGCGAAGCCGCAGGCAGAGGCTAGTTAATAATCTCTACTATTATAAAAGTCCAAGGAAATTCGCTTACCATCAGGCGATCCGTATATTATATTTTATTTTCTGCTCCCTAACGGATTAATGAGTAGAAAAAAACCGTAATAAAAAAAAATAGGGATTCATTTTTATATATATGTATAGATAATACCTAGATGTAGGCAACTCGTGCAAAACTTTTATCTGCAAGAACAAAATGTCATACTCTCAAAGAACAAGTGAAATAGGCAAATACGATGACAATACTGCGACACATCTGTATTCTTGCCTAATCTTCAGTTCCTTCTATTGTGTACGATCAAATGTCGCCGCCGGTGGCGCCGTACTAACAAATACTAGCACAAAGACCAAATCCTCAAGGTCATTGGGCAATGTAATACCCTTAAATGGGTTTGGGCCTCCAGTATCGTCACTCACTCGACGAAACACAACGTAAGCTTTGTTTCACACCGGTTTTCTGTGAGGCCGAAGGCTGAATTCGCGCCGATGCATGGCTCTCCTACGGTAAAGACTCTCTTCCACGGTCTACTTTTCCTTAATTAAGTAATCCGTAAAAGAAAGAATTTCAATAGGCAAGACTAGAATCAAATAAGCAGTATAAAAAACTGCTAGCCAATAACATTTTTGCGATTTTTTTGCATTTTTCATGTACGCCACCTTTAAGACGTAAGTTCAGAATGTGAAGGTAAATTTCGACATGGTAGGTGGGACTCGCGGTGGCTTAGTGGTCACAGCGTCAGTGTATGGGTTAGATACAGGCAGGTTCGAATCCTACCTGCGAGTCGAATTTTCCTTCACTAAAAAAAACTGCTTAACCTCTTCTTCCACCGTTCCTTGTCCAACTTTCGTCCCGTATATTCCTCTCTCAATCTGCATGCAGGCAGCATCGTCGCGAGTGTTTTCCAACCGTTTTCGCGGTGCTTCGCAGGGGGATGCGACCATGATTTATTTACAGGAGGGATGCTGAGCACGTGACATCTCTCTTGCTCTTATTTATGTGCATCGTACGTTGTGATTTGACAACGTACTGTCTTGAAATATTGCTGGCTTGTGTATTTTTTTGTTGTCGGTACTTGCGATAGTGGTTTTTAGGGTTATGTCTTATTCTATTGAATTTTCTGTATTTGAATATTTATGAAAAAGTATTGCGCTTCTATTTATATAATTAATGAACCGAATAAATTATTATGCTTGAATAATCATCGTTGCCCAGATTCGAGATTTTTCCTATACCCTAGACCCTACAGTACCTAGTTTAAAGCACATGCACTAGCGTGCAGAGTAAATCTATCTAGCTGTAGGTCATACAAATATTTGTTTCATGCCAGAATCAAACCCACGAACCGTAACGAAGCAACTGGTTATTCGAGGATTGGGGCCAATTCAAGAGTTGATGCTGTACTATTAAGTATTAATGGGATTTAGAAAATGATGTACCCAAAAACCTAAAAATGCCAAAAATTTTACATTAATGTATCAATATAACAATCTTGATTCAGAAATAAACCATTATTTCAAAACACTTCCTCAAATTACACAAGCATGATAGATTCCGACCGAGAAAACGTTCTAACACAAAAAAATATATACAAATAAAACATGAAATATCACCACTTCATAAATATCGCTCCACCCCTTCGATAGGAAATCGTAGAAAAACAAAAACTTATATATCTTAGGAGCGGTGCGGACGCTAAAACCATCCGATAATGTTACCGGGGATATTTCCCCTGGGATTTGCCTCTTCCCTGTCTAAATTAAAAACTTTTCCATAATAATAGCGGTCACCTCATTCCCCTGGCATTTCTTTTTCATTAATATTCTCTTATTGCTTTCGTGGATTCGTGTTCCTGAAGGTATATGGGTAATGAAAGTTTTGGGACGACTTTTATTTGTTATTTTGATGCTTAATAATTGAAATATCGACGTCTTGGACTGAGAACCTCTTGCATATGAAGGAAGCTAAGATTTAAAGAGGTTTAAGTCATATTTAAATGTATTTGGAGACATATTATCTTACACGACACACACATGACCTACGCAAATGTCTTGCTGATTTGGTATCGTCGTGCGACAGGTCGTTGAGTTCCCTAAATAATGGTTGAGCTACACGATGCCTGATGTATGCGTGCCGTCAGTTAGGACAGGTCAACTCAAAGCTGCTATGGCTCTTTCTTCAAAAGGCCTGTCCAGATATTGCCCTACATCGTAACACTCGCGTATCTAATAAGTAATATTATACTTGTAATATCAACTATTATTGTCTGGACTTTAAAAGAGACCATGATTCTCTGAGTTTGTTTCGGTGTTTCTTCTCAGAGGTCGTCAGTTAGGAAATGCCGGCGCCATCTAGTTAAAAAAATGTAAAACATTGACTTGTAAAAGTGTCTTTAAAAGATCTATTTACAGAAATAAATATCATTTATCATTTATCATAGATACAGGAGAAAGAAACACCTTATTAGTTTTCCCCGCATGGGGACAGCATAGAATTATGATTCCTTCCTGCTATGCTTCTTGTAAGAGGTGAAAATGTCTGACGGTAGGACCTCTTACGGTTTGACTGGCAGGCGACCACACCTACATTTCCCATCGTAAAGAACATTGGTGTGTTTTTCGACTTGTGCGTATGAGAGACAGTTCCCCCCTCAGTAGCTACGGATCCGTGAGTCTACAGTCCGTAGGAGCTTGCAAGGCTCGGCAACGCAACCCAGTGGTAGTGTAGTGTAAGATAAGATAAGATAAGATAATTTTTATTATATTAAAACATGTGTGGTACAGTACAAAACAAAATAAATTGTTTGCATGCATGATCTTTTTACAAAACTCAGTTAAAGTAGCTACATGTTTTGCCATTAATGGCGTACATAAATGTTTAGAGGCCGGTAGCCTGAATTAGTTATTTATTTTTATTATAATTATAAAACTCTAAAAATATTACATAAAATCTTTAAAAACATTAAAAACAAACATATAATAACACATTAACATTAATTCTATAAATAGACAACCATAGCATACATTATAAAGGTATTTGGAAGTGTCCATGGATGGCAATATCTACTTGGTATCTGGTCTCCCGTTTTCCGAATGAATGAAGACTGACTTTTGTTTACAGAAACAGTCAAAGGTCTTATGGAACAGTGATGGTACAATATGTCACACTTAGTTAAGGCATGTAAATATTAATTATTTTATTTAAAGACAACTAAATTATCAGTCAATATTCATACTACACTTCAAAATCACCTGATCACTAAAATAACCTCATCGTGGGAGAGCCATGCTTCGGTACGAATAGGCCGGCTCGACCGGAGTGAAACCAATGCCTCACAGAAAACCAGCGTGAAACGACACTTACATTGTTTCGCTGAGTGAGTGAGGATACCGGAGGCCCAAACTCTTCTAAAAGGTGAGAAATGAGCGTCAATGAGGTCACACGGATCACCATCAGGTGATCCGTGTGCTCGTTTGCTCCTCTATCCCATAAAAAAATTAACAATTATTAGATCTACTAACTGCCTCATTAGCCAAGTGGTCCTGAGCGCGACTGCTACGCTAGAGGTCCTGGGTTCGATTCCCAGGTCGAGCAAAGTGATATTGGGTTTTTCTATGAAATTCCCAGTAGCAGCTCGGAGTTTGGAATTTGTACCCGGTTAATGACAATAGGCTCGCCCCCTATTACATCGGACCTAAACATACCGGCGAACTGTGGGTGTACCTTAGTACACCTCTGCCTAACCCTTCGGGGAATACAGGCGTGATGGTATGTATGTATGTAATTATTAGATCTAAGATTTCAAATACAGCTATAAATAATATACGAGTATATAATTAACATACTAAGCTTTTTGCTATATTTTTTTATAAAGGTAATGCTTCACAACAGGAAAAAGGGCCTTTTTATTAAGGAAGGGGACGAGCATCTACTCGTAGCACAACGATTATTTATTGCGGATCGACAATTTGGAAGCAGTCGAGCTTTATCTGGTATTTTTCTCCATCGCTCAAGAAAGATACATGATTGTATGTTTTTCCTGTAAATCGGGAATATAGATTAGAATAAAGATAAATAACAATCTTTAACTACCTCTACTAACTGTCTCAAGCCCAGTGTTCCTAAGTGCAAATGCCGGTTCCTAGATCCAGCAAAGTGTTATTGGGTATTTCTATGAAATTCAGAGTAGGAATTCTCGGTTAATAGCAATAGGCTCGCTCCCTATTACATGGGACCTAAATAGAACTACATGTGTGTAGTACACCTCTGCCTAACTTTTGAAGGAATACAGGCGTGATGGTATTTTTATGAATAGGTACTTTGGATTGATTGGTTATAACAGTTTAATAAATAGTTTTTTTATATACTCAATTCAGGTTCCAGGTTGAAAAAAAAGAATGATGAAAAGAATGAAAAGAAAAGCAATGAAAAAAAAACACAAAAGTTTTTGTACAATGCGTGTGGAGTGACGACGTGTGGCGTGCGAGTGACGTCACGCACACCCGTCACACGTCACGGTGACGTAACAGTGTGGCCACGAAACTGACTGAGAAACAAACATTTCCAAGTTCTTTTATAAAGCCATTCGAGCGTTATGGTGAAACTGATTAATTATAATTATGTCGGAATCGTACCAAAAAAACAGTCATTTTTCCATACTTATCTCTATTCAAAATTCAAATATTATTTATTGTTTATAAACCTACGTAGGATTCATGACATTCGCCACGATTATGACAGGCTGTGGATCCCTTGAAGGTATGATACCTTTCCTCACATCTGGCTAACACTCACACCGCCTACTGTCTGATCACGTGGCAGGCCTCCCATGTCAGCCGCCGCAGGCTTCAACTCATGCAAAATAGAGAACGGTTCGTTCCCTCGCGCTGAGCATTATTTCCAGGGCTCGATTCCCATTAGTCTTAAAATTGTATTTCTTTTTTTACATGTATGCAATTTTGTACTGGAGATTCTTCTACTCAAGTTCAAAGTTCAATTTCAAATAAGTTTTTACAAGCGTTTATCAAACGTAATGATTCTAGTTGCATGATTGCAAAAGGTTGATCCTATGGAGAAGAATCCGGCAAGAAATTCCAAGGACACTATTTTATAATAAATTATGTTACAATCTTCGAATTACAATTACAATGTTGCGATTACAAGATGTTAATTTTTTTATGAACCTCTATCTCCCCGCTGGTTTTCTAACCACACATACAAGTTATTAATCGTCCCATGTGAGTGATTATATTTTGAGCGCCTCTGTCCGATGTCCGGGACTGTCCAGTGTCTGAAACTGTCCGGAGTCAAGCGCAGGTGCAGACCTCAGATTTAATGGATTGTCACGCGTTTTGGGTACAGAAATTATTTTTCAGTGTTTTTGAAATATAAAGGATTCGCCAGTAAATTATTTTGCATTGTCTCATGTGAACATATAGCTCGTTATTAACTGGGAGATTACAATTAACTGCCTCATTTGTATAGTAGCTGTGAGCATTGCTGAACTTCTGGTCCTACGTTATATTTTTCGGTTTGATAAATCATCTCAGGTGTAGGTAATGGTTAATAAATATAATTCATAATTTATATCTAGTAAATAGCAATAGGATTGAACTCTTTTTCATCGCACTTAAAACCACATCGCTTGCAAAATGTGTGTGTACAACTGTAGGTACATCTTCACCTCTTCAATACAAGGTTTGTGGTATGTTATGAACTAAACGAGTACAAGCAATATTATATTACCCCATCCACTTTCCATTATTTTTCAAATCCAGGGCACGTCCATCTGTTTTTACGGAATCGTTGAAGGAAAATATCATGAGGAAACGCATGCCTGAGAGGTTCACTTAGCGGCGTGTAAAATCTCTATACAGACAGTAGGCTAGCGTCGTGCTAGCCTACTGTCTGTATAGAGACTACTATAGCCAGCCAGCCAGACTGCAGTCTTAGTACCCAGCAGTGGGACAGTATAAGGGTGGATGAGGAAGGCCTCGGTTTCTTTGGTAGCATTAATAAAATCAAGTTCTGTTCTAACCTGAAAACCATCGATCAAAAAAACTTTAGAATTTTTGGATGTCCCAAAAACCAGTATGAATTTAACGAGCGCTGTGTGACCGACAGTTTGTTTGTTCATTCGTGCGAGCGCGTTTGATTCGATGCGCTGTGGCGTCGGTCACCTAGCAGATTTATTGCGAGCGAGCTCAGCGCGATTTTCGACAGGTTTCGGTACCAGGAAATAAAAAAGCAAGCAGTGTGGCTGCTGAAATAAAATATAGATTGTTTGAATAGCGAACGTGGCTTCCAAATTTAAAACGTGGGATTCCGTTTCGTGAGACTATTTCTGAAAGCTTCTCAATATAACTTAACCTTCTTTTTGATATTTTAGAATCTACTGATAATGTAGATACTGCTGATACATGAAAACCCTGACCTATATGTAAATTTCAAATCCTTGCGTTGACAAATAATAAGATTATTCCCAATGATATATTGTTCCAATATCAGTACCTACATTGTATCAGTACTTGTATCATTACTATTTTTTTATAACAACTTAATATTTATTGGTGTTGGTATACCAATAAATAAAAAATAAAATAAATATAGTATAATATATTTTCCCAAAAACATTTGGGTTTTTGAAAAAAACGAGTAAAAAGTGAGAGGTTTTATTTCAGGTGTATATTTGTGAAGTCTACCGCGACACAGAAACTTGATAAAACAGCCAAAAATTCTTAAGCTCTAAAATCTAGTTTCAGTATTTAAAACGGGGAGAGGACAGGGACTTCTCCTATAAATATTCGTCAGCGTAGGCGGGATCCATCGCACGTTCATCCACGTCTCCCAGCACGTGGCCTATGAAATATAGCCAAACATCTGGCGAAAATACAGAATTCTATACGAGTAGAAATGGAATTTATTTTGGAATAACATAACATACCATCACGCCTGTATTCCCCGAAGGGTTAGGCAGAGGTGTACTAATGTACACCCACAGTTCGCCGGTATGGTTAGGTCCCATGTAATAGGGGGCGAGCCTATTGCCATTAACCGGGCACAAATTCCTAACTCCGAGCTGCTACTGGGAATTTCATAGAAAACCCAATAACACTTTGCTCGACCTGGGAATCGAACCCAGGACCTCTAGCGTAGTAGTAGTGCTTAGGACCACTTGGCTAATGAGGCAGTTATATTTTTTGGAATAAAACATTTCTTTATAGTATTGAAAAAAAATAATTGCCTCATTTGTCTAGTGGTCACGTGCGTGACTGCGTCAGAGGCCCTGGATCGATTTTTAGGTAGAGAAAAAAAACCTAGATAACTTAAGATTTTCCATGAAGTTCTCAGTAGCAGCTTTAGTTTGGAATGTATTCGACTAAATGGTAATAGGTTTGGCTCCTAATAAATATGTATTAAACATATTTTTTTGGTATACCATAAGGCAATCCGTTTACACTTTTGCCCCCCAAACGTGCAGACGGATCACCTGATGGTAACCGATTACCGCCGCCCATACACACCCGCAATACCACAGAAGTAGCAAGTGCGTTGCCGGCCTTTTAAAAGGGTTCGGGCCTCCGTTATCCTCACACACTCGGCGAACACAACGTAAGTGTTGTTTCACGCCGGTTTTCAGTGAGACCGTGGTATCACATATGAGAGAACTGTGGTGTGAACATTAACACATCTTTGCCTAACCCTTCGGGGATACAGTCGTGATGGCATGTTATGTTATTATGTAGTAAGAAAAATTCGACTACGGGACGGAGTCATAACAAACGCTGTTTTTATACAGAGCAATTAATATCCTTTTTATCATCCTTTCCTTCCTGCTTTCTGTCATAAATTCTATCTATCACAATAAAAAAGTACTATGACCATAATACATCATTCTCCGCGGTATTATAACTTCTTGCGATAAAACTTGTAGTGGCGAGTGTCCCACGCAACTTTGTGGAACTGGTGCTCGGATTAAAAACTAATTTCTTGCTGTACTCGCTTTGCACCGATCTCTTTATGTGAACAGACGCAGAAATTTAACAAGTTTTAACTATAATAATAACTAGCTGGCTCAGTAAACGTTGTCCTGCCCTGGATTTAAAACAATATCGTACCTATAACTCAAGTGCGGTGCCATCTATAGGGTCAAATTGAGAATCTAAACAATCCAGGGACATGAAATGAAATGATATTTATTTCTGTAAGTAGATCATGATTCGCAAATAAATAAATTGATTGATTGATTGATGACACTTAACATACAAAAAAATTCAACAAAATCGCACCAGCCGCTTGAAGAAGTTCGGACCTTAGAGTAAGAATATCTTACTTCAATGGTTCGGACAATGCACACAGCGCCATCTACTGGCCTTACTGAAACAGAATTCAACGCCATGTTCTTTTTATCCGTGTTTTGTTTCAGTGAAATCATTCAATTCGGTCCCAATACAAAATATATGAGAAAATCAATCCTCTTCACATTTTTTTCTGTGAAATTTTCCGATATTTTAATAGTTATTCGGCTGGTGATAAGTCTAAAAAATCAAGAATCATAAAAAATGGTACATAAATACGAACACAGAACCTCCTTTTATTAGTCGGTTAATAAGTAGATGGTCAATGGTACACTTCTATTTTATCTTTTGAAAAATACAGCGTAAATGGTATGTTATAAAATGTAAGGTGTGTGTTTTTATTTATTATGTATGTACTTTATTGTGCACCTGATACAAATGACAGGAATAGAAAACAAAAATACATACAATGGGTGGCCTTATCGCTCACTGCAATTTCTTCGAGACAACCTTGGGAACGGACCGCACTGTATAAACCAACATACATGCATAATATCTTTCTTTCTACTATGTTAAAATGACAAGTGGTTCTCAAATAATAATATAATTAGTCCATACATCTTTTTATCGCAATATTGTGTTTGTGAACCAGTGAAGATTGTAACATAATTGTTTTAAAAGAGTGTCCATGGAGTTTCTTGCCGGATTCTCCTCCATAGGATTATACCTTTTGGAATCGTGCAACTAGAATCATAACGTTTGTAAAAGCTTGGTGGAAATAGAAACATTTGAACTTGAACTTAGTCTTGTCAGCGATTCCAAAGAAGTATAAAATTTACGGTTGAAAATCTTTAACAAATTCCACGATACTGATTACATTATTTATCACCATTTATCATCAGCATTGCCCATACATCAAAAACTTCAAACTTATTACGAGTTTTAGTTGGAGCATATTTTCCGCAGTAATATATATTTTGCGCTACACTTCCATAGGTACCAAAGTACTTCCTAACGACATTACTTTTTAAGCCTTCCGATAAATCAAGTAAGTAGGGCATCGAAAGTAGCTCCACTTGGCTCTGTGAAGGAAATATCTGATGAAATGGTGGCTGATAGAGATGTATGGAAGAAAATATATCGTGGGAGAGCCATGCTTAGGTATGAATGGGCCGGCTCGACCGCAGTGATACCACGGCCTCACAGAAAACCGGCGTGAAATAACACTTACATTGTGTTTCGCTGAGTGAGAATGGATACCGGAGGCCGTCCCGTCTTTTAAAAGTCCCTTTTAAAAGACGGGACTTGCGCCTCCTCTGGTGTTTCGGGTGTCCATGGGCGGTCGTAATCGCTTACCATCAGATGATCCGTCTACTTGTTGACTCCATATCACATAAAAAGAACTTCTGTACCGTGATTGCGTGAAGGGTAAAAGGATGATGAAGTGTCTCTATTTCCTCCGTAATATTTTTTAATGATCACTTTTTTTTAAAAAAAAGCTTACTAGCAATGTGGGTCACACATTACTAGTATTCTTGTTAACCCCTCATGCTAAGCTAAATGCTTCTATTACGAGTGGGTTCACGTCAGTAGTGCAATGGGTGGGGTTTGAACCGGCAACCACATGATCGCAAGTCCGACGCCCTAGCCATTAGGCTACCGCCGCTTAAATGAATGGGTCTGGTGTATTTTTGTTTATTAAGGAAAGTCCTTGTGGATCTTCTGCCACCTGGAGTAGGACCAAGGTATACCGAACTAGTACCAGTGAAAACAACTGTACCTACTTGCCTACTCTTGCCCCACAGGCCAGCCTTGGGATTCTTGACATTTAATACAACGCTGGAAATGTGTACCAGCATTGTACATAAATCAATTTCTACGATGAAGCACGTAATTCTAATCATTTCTTCACTTAAAGAAGCCTCTCTGATTTGATAATGTCGTCGTTTAAGTATTTAATGGATACATACATAATAACTGTCTCATTAGTCAAGTGGTCCTGAGCGCGACTGCTACGCTAGAGGTCCTGGGTTCGATTCCCAGGTCGAGCAAAGTGTTATTGGGTTTTTCCCAGTAGCAGCTCGGAGTTAGGAATTTGTGCCCGGTTAATGGGAATAGGCTCGCCCCCTATTACATGGGACCTAAACATACCGGCGAACTGTGGGTGTTAGTACGCCTCTGCCTAACCCTTCGGGGAATACAGGCGTGATGGTATGTAATTTAGGTATATTATGTTTATAACTTTGAGGGGCTCATGGCTAAGTGATCAACTGATCTGCAAGGTTAAGCAGGGCTCTTAACCTATGTGACCACTCAAAAAAATCATTAAAATGGCTTCCCAATTCCTTTCACCGACCCTCCAGCCTGGCTTACCGTTTTTTCACTAAACCTGGGGCATTTAGTATAGATCTTTCACTAATTATTATGAGTTGAGCTAGCTGAACGGTGGCAACACGGCAGCATAATGAATTCTGAACTCATCACTTCTGCAAATTTACAATTTGAAGGCGCTCTTGATTGAAAACCACCTTCTATCTTATGTAGCGTTGAGTATGAAGAAGATATAGAACTCAAATGCTATATTTTTTTTCAACATTGCGGAACATAGATTAGGCGGGAATAGTCGGTAATGAAATACTTGCATGTTGAATGTACAGTATTTATTGAGAATAGTTCGTGTTCCATCAATTAACAAACTCGATAAATCTGTTAAGTATCAATGTTTTGTCAGCAGTCAGCATAAAGGTTTATTTTTCTACACAATAGTGCTACTATAACACTATTTTTTTAGGATTTTCTCCTATATAGTGAGTACATACACAAACGCCCGGACCGTGTGGGGACCGAACCCACAAAACGTGTTGCAGAAGCTGATCGCTCAGCCGCTGCGCTAAACATGTCGTAATCATCTTATCAATGCCTATAACTCAGCATTTGCTGGGCATACAGCATGTGGCGCTCGTGCAGTGACACTCAAGAAAAGTGCGCTCTATATCTTATTTATACTCTACGTACACAGAACACCCCCTTCTTTGGGGTGTTACCAAATTCACCAAGGATAGGGGTCTGTCTTAGTGTCCCAGTGCTTTTTGTGTCAGCAATTAGACACGGAGCGTGTCTGACACAGCTGTTCTGATTCAGGCGGGGCATGTTAGCGGGTAATATCGGACGATTAGCCTGAATATTAGGCGTTGTACCCAAATTAAGGCGTATTAGGGCTTCCGTTCAGTTATTATGAAAATATAACTTTTTGGTAATTTTGGGATTTTTTGTTTGAGATATCTTTTTAGAGTTCCGCACCCAAAGGGTAAAAACGGGACCCTTTACTAAGACTTCGCTGTCCGGCCGTCTGTTTGTCACCAAGCTGTATCTCAAGAACCGCGATAGCTATCAGTTTCAAGAATTATGTATTTCTGTTGCTGCTATAACAACAAATGCTAAAAAAAAGTATTTAAGGGGGGCTCCCATACAACAAATGCGATTTATGGTACGGAACACTTCGTGCACGAGTCAGACTCGCACTTGGCACTTGGCAATATAAATCTTGCTGATATCTACGTCTTATCTTCTGGGTTTGATTCACAGGTCGAGCAAACAATTATTTTGTTTGGATTTATACCACGATTATAATGACAATCGACTCACCCACTATTATATGGGACCTAACCACACCGGCGAACTGTGGGGGTACATCCGTACACCTTACCTTCATCATCATCATCAGCCTATATCAATCCAATGATGGACGTAGGCTTCCCGTAATATGCACTCTTTCATACTATATATTGGACCAGTAGTTCCTGAGATTAGCGCGTTCAAGCAAACAAACAAACAAACTCTTCAGGTTTATGCAGTACTAGCTTCTGCCCGCGACTTCGTCCGCGTAGCGTGATGATATATAACTTATAGCCTTCCTTAATAAATGGGCTATCTAACACTGAAATAATTTTTCAAATCGGACCAGTAGTTCCTGAGATTAGCGCGTTCAAGCAAACAAACAAACAAACTCTTCAGATTTATGCAGTACTAGCTTCTGCCCGCGACTTCGTCCGCGTAGCGTGATGATATATATCCTTTAACATTCCTTAATAAATGGGCTATCTAACACTGAAAGAATTTTTCAAATCGGACCAGTAGTTCCTGAGACTAGCGCGTTCAAGCAAACAAACTAAAAATCTCTTCAGCTTTATATATTAGTATAGATATAGAATATAGATTCATAGAAATATATTTTCAAATATCAGTCCTATAAAATCTAAAGGTGAATAACTTAGAACTAAATCTGTTAACAGTGATAATACCAGGAAATGAAATGAATATAAAAGTGTATTTATGAATAGTGGCAGTGCAAAGCTCAGTGCGCACGATCGTGAAGCTTTTTAATTTACTCGCGGATAAAATAAATCGAATTTACTTGCAACGGATAAAATATTAACCCCTGCTCGTTTTAATGGTTACGTTTGGTTCGTTTTGTTTACATACAGTTGATTTAACACGGAATGATTTGGTTTTTGAAAAGCTTGTAACGTAAGATAACATCACGTCTGTATTTCTCAAAAGGTTGGGTACAGAGGACGCCCATATTCCGCTGGTTGTCTATATTTCTTCTTCACACGTGTTTTTTTTTTAAGTCAGTTCAAGCTTTAGTCCTATCCAGGGGCCGCGTTTGGTGAACCATAATATCCTTTAGTGTTTTTTTTTGCATTTTTCATGCCAATATCACATTCTGAACTTACGTCAACTTTAAGATGTAAGTTCAGAATGTGAAGGCAAATTTCGACATGGCAGGTAGGTATAGGACTCGAAGTAGCTTGTTATGACCATAGCGTCTAGTACATAATTAGAAGACGCAGGTTCGAACCCCGCCTGCGAGTCGAATTTTTCCTTCACTAAAAAATAAACCATAATATGGTCTGGGGAGTAAAAATTTTATCTCGTTATATTTTTTTTTTCCATAAGTTTCAGATCCTTTGCACGATCATGTGTAGATTGAAGTCAAGTCATACTTGAAACCCATTGTAAATTTCTGCGAGGAATTATTTTAATTATGAATATCAATAATCTTGTGGTCGTAACCACAACCGTAAATCCGGTTACGATTCCCAGGTTGAATAGTGTTATTTGATTTTTCTATGACATCCTCAGTAACGTGGGAGAGCCAGGCTTCGGCACGAATCGAAAGTAGCTGTACTTGGCTCTGTATCAGGTTGTGAAGGAAATAACTAATGAAAAGGTGGCTGATAGAGATGTATGGAAGAAAGTATATACCGTGGGAGAGCCATGCTTTGGTGTGAATGGGCCGGCTCGACCGGAGTGCTACCACGGCCTCACAGAAAACCGGCGTGAAACAACGCTTGCGTTGTGTTTCGCCGAGTGAATGAGGTTACCGGAGGCCCAAACCCTTTTAAAAGGCGGGCAACGCACTTGTGACTCCTCTGGTGTTGCGGGTGTCCATGGGTGGCGGTTATTGCTTACCATCAGGTGATCCGTCTGCTCGTTTGCTCCCCTATCCAATAAAAAAAAATACGGCTCGAAGTTCGGGCACTCTGCCTTTTTTTTGTGCGTGTGGAAAATCCTCATGGACTTCCGCCGCCCGGGGAGGCGGCGGGGCGTGTCGGACTCCACCCAGAGTGGGTGACCTACCGACTAAAAACCACACGGTGTTCCTTCCTGCACGTTTGCGTCGGGGGCTACGGGAAACAGAGAATTCGTCCGCGGCCCCCGACTGGTGCCGGCCCGCCGCAGCGGGTCCCGTCTGATTGTGTAGGGGGAGAGTGAGGCGTTGGACTCCCCCCCATCGCCTTAGAGGGGCGCGCGTGGAACACTACGCGCCACCGCCTCGGGTCCTATAAGGGGGGCGTGGCGGACGTCCCCGCGTCCGCCACCCCCGGACCCATTTATGGAGGCCGGAAGAGGGCATTGTCGGCCCTCCTCCGACGCCCGGCGCGCCGGCTGCGGATCGGGTTAGTGCTGACACACTCCCTCTCCCGTTCCGCAGCTTCCTTCTGCGAGATGACTGTTTCGCAGAAGGCGATCACTGCATCCCAAGACGCCGCGCCGCCGACCATAGATCGAACGACGGCCGGCAGCGACAGGTCGTCTCCCACCTCAGCGACGAGGGCACGGCGCGGCTCCTCCCATGCCGCACACTCTACGAGCGTGTGCAGCGCCGTGTCGGGCACTCTGCCTAAACCAACCACAAGCACGATGGTTTGTCATATTAGCGACCTTTTTAGCCTCCTTGGATTGGAGGCTTGTACTGGCTTAGTGTAATCAGATGCGCCTGGATACCTTGGATACTATACCGAGACACAATAAACTGTTACTACTCCCGTTCCATGAATTGGAGAACAAACGCCATCATGACGAATGCGTATCATCAATAGTGTATATTCATATTTATATATTATCACATTTGCGTCTCATTCTGTATTCTATATTATATTTCAGATCGTAGAATCAAGTTGGATATGCTAAGGAATCATAAAGGTGTGCACACAATGACACCTACGAAAGAGGTTGGTTCTCGTTTGCAGGTGTGTGGAAAAGAGAGGGAGTGCACTGGGATAATACGGGCTAGGAAACTACTGTGGCGCGTTCCAGCGCGCGTAAAAAATGTGATATAAACGGTTCTTAATTGTAATAAGTGTTTCATTAGCCTAGTGGTCCTGAGCGCGACTGCTACGCTAGAGGTCCTAGGTTCGATTCCCAGGTCGAGCAAAGTGTTATTGGGTTTTTCTATGAAATTCCCAGTAGCAGCTCGGAGTTTGGAATTTGTGCCCGGCTAATGGCAATAGGCTCGCACCCTATTACATGGGACCTAAACATACCGGCAAACTGTGGGTGTACATTAGTACGCCTCTGCCTAACCCTTCGGAGAATACAGGCGTGATGGTATGTTATGTTATGTAATTGTAATAAAACTCATATTTGATAGGTACACACTGATTTCTGACACTTACGCGAATTTTACGGATTTTATCGCGTTGTATTGATATCATTTTTAATTCCCGACGTTTCGGATCTTTTACAAACAGCATCTATGGTCACGGGCAGACTGAGGTGTTGGACGTCTTGATGTTAAAATTACTAACAGCTACCTTACATTTTTGTTAATTATTAGCGATCGATTGATAGGTACTGCTACTATTGTCTGGACCTTATTGTCGGTGTTGGTTCTCTGAGGTCAACAGCTACACAAAATCAACAATATTGACTTGTAAAAGTGTAATTGTTTAAAGGATCCACACAAACTATCATATAAAGGCGGGATCGCAATTACTATTTGAAAATTGCATATTCAGGACCGCTGTTCAAACACCAACCTCAAAGAATAAGGGATACCTACGTGTTAATTCATTCGTTAGTGTGATTTATGAATTTAGTTATACATATATAGAAAATTCAGACACAATATTAAATTATTTACCGTGGGAGAGCCATGCTTCCGCTGGCTTTACCGGAGTGATACCACGGCCCCACAGAAAACCGACGTGAAGCAACGCTTGCGTTGTGTTTCGCCGAGTGAGTTGAGGTTACCGGAGGCCCAAACCCTTTTAAAGGCGGGCAGCGCACTTGCGACTCCTCTGGTGTTGCGGGTGTCCATGGGCGGCGGTTATCACTTACCATCAGGTGATCCGTTTGCTCGTTTGCCCCCCTATCCCATAAAAAAAAAAAAAAAGAACACCGGCGAGAAACAACGCTTACGTTGTTTCGCCGAGTGAGTGAGGATACCGGAGGCTCAAACTCTTTTAAAAGGCGGGCACCGCACTTGTGACTCCTCTGGTGTTGCGGGTGTCCATAGGCGGCGGTTATCGCTTACCATCAGGTGATCCGTCTGACTGTTTGCCCCCTTATCCCATAAAACAAATTGTTATCTATACTAATATATAAAGCTGAAGAGTTTGTTTGTTTGCTTAAACGCCCTAATTTCAGGAACTACTCGTCCGATTTCAAAAATTCTTTCAGTGTTAGATAGCCCATTTATTGAGGAAGGCTATAGGCTATATATCATCACGCTACGCGGACGAAGTCGCGGTCAGAACCTGGTTGAATATATTCATAATTGCAATATATTATTTGGTACATCTAACATGTCCTTTGTTTCGTTGTTTCAAGTATTGGCATCACGCCAACCAAGTTAGGGTAGCGGCAGACTTAATAAATTTTGTTTTTCCGACCAGATATTATCAGGATTTCCACTTGGAGCTCAACAATTATGGATATGACCATTTGTTATGCATGAACAACTAGGTTTTTTTAGCATACATTCGGTTTTGAGACGTTTTTTCACTAAGTTTTTGATGACACAGGACATAATAATATGAAAGGTAAATCATAGATTACTCAAACATTTATTTATGACGACCTCTGTGGTTTAGCGGTTCGAGTACCGGACTGCTGACCATGAGGTCGTGGGTTCGATTCCCACAGGACACAAAAATTTATTTGATGAATTTATGTGTTTTTGTTCGTCTGGGTGTTTCTTATGTATAAGTATGTATTTACAACTTCGTCGAGATACACGACAGGCTTTTAATGCCGCCAAGGCCATTAACGACTTTTCGGGCTACAGTGCTAGCCTCACAAAGTTTAACTCGGCTGTACGAAGAGCCAAGCGTAGGAGCTGGAGGGGACACTGTCAGGCGATCGAGAGTGTTTCTGAAGGCATGAGGCTTAGTAAAGCAATTTCTACAACTAAGGCCATTCCACTAGCATCTATTAAAGATGGGAATGGTAAACTGGCTGAGACTGGGGAGGAGGTCTTGAATGTAATGTTCAAAACTCATTTCCCGGGATCAGTAAAACTGGATGATGATAAGGAGGACTCAGTGACCCTGGAGGAGCTATCTATTCGCACCACCAGGGCTGACTGGGATACTGCTAAAAAGGTGGTAGATGAACATAGGCTCAGGTGGGCAGTGATGGGTTTCCAACCATTCAAGGCCCCTGGACCGGATGGGATCTACCCTATTTTATTACAGGAGGGGGCTGAGACTCTGATACCGCACTTATGCAGGCTGTATAAGGCGTGCGTAGCGTTTGGATACATACCTGCGCGGTGGAGGAAAGTCAAAGTAACCTACATACCTAAGCCTGGCAAGGGAGATTATGAGGATGCCAAAGCTTTCAGGCCTATCAGCCTCTCATCGTTTTTACTCAAAACACTTGAGAAAATACTTGATAGGTATATTAGAGAGGGGCCTCTAAAGAGATACCCTCTCCATGGGCTTCAGTTCGCCTATCAGGCAGGGAAGTCAACAGAGGCGGCATTACATTACGTCGTAAGCCGCGCAGAGGCGGCACTGGAATCGCGGGAGGTTTGTGTCGGAGCCTTTCTTGATATCGAGGGAGCCTTCGACCGCACAACCTTTGAATCGATACAGCGAGCTGCAGAAAAACATGGCATCAACCAAACCATCATCAGATGGGTGACTTGCATGCTAAGGAGTAGGATCATTCATTCCACTCTTAGAGGGGACACACTCCACGTTAGGACGACCAAAGGCTGTCCACAAGGGGGAGTGTTGTCACCGTTACTGTGGTGCTTAGTAGTAGACTCACTACTAAGCAATCTCAATGAGGGCCCTTTGCTAACCGTGGGATATGCCGATGACATAGTCATACTTGTCAATGGCAAATTCCCGAACACGGTTTCAAATCTGATCCAAAGGGCTCTCTGTAAAGTAGAGAGGTGGTGCGAAGAGAATCACCTCTCTATCAATCCAAGCAAGGCAGTTGTCATTCCATTTACTAGGAAGAGACTGCTATCAGGCCTTGGCCAACTTCGGCTTTATGGCAAACAACTAAACTGGGCCTCAGAGGTAAAATATTTAGGGGTAACCCTGGATAAAGAACTGACGTGGCGAACACATCTGGACAATACCATAGCCAAGGCTCTAAGAGTCTTGGGTATGTGTCGCTCAGCGTATGGCAAAACCTGGGGACTTAGACCAAAGGTTGTGCAGTGGCTGTACACCATGATGGTTAGACCAATAATCACATATGGCAGCATTGTTTGGTGGCCTAGGACGCAACTAGGGATATGCAGGGAAGCCCTCGCTAAACTACAGCGAACGGCATGCCTAGCTATCACAGGGGCGTTCAAAACCACACCAACAGCGGCGATGGAAAAGGTACTCAACCTTGCACCGCTACATATTGTCATAGAGACTGAGGCCCGTCTTGCACTACACAGACTGGCAATAAATGGCCTGTGGGATAGTTCTAAGCCTAGAACTAGACACACAAAGCTTAAAATACAGGAAGGCCTTGACGAACTAACGAACATGCACTGCGACAAAATGCAGCCCATGTTTTGGTTCAAGAGGTCTTACAAGGTTCATCTACCGTCAAGGGAAGAATGGATGAAGGGACTAGATCCACCAGAGGAGGGCAGTCTGATATGGTACACTGACGGTTCGAAAACCGAGTCGGGTACAGGGGCGGGCATATATGCAAGGGACCATAAGGTCAGTCAAAGCATGGGCAAATTAGCTACAGTTTTCCAAGCGGAAACATATGCTATTCTTGCCTGTGCACAACAGATGGAAAGTAGCGGTACCACAGGTAGGTCCATCTACATTCTTAGTGACAGCCAAGCGGCACTCATGGCCCTGACCTCCTACAGGATCGATTCAAGGCTGACCATGGACGCTGCCCGAACTCTTAATGAGCTGGGAAAGCGAAACAAGGTCAGGCTTGTTTGGGTCCCTGGTCATAGGGGTATTGTGGGCAACGAGCATGCTGACGAGCTGGCTAGGGAAGGTTCTGGAACCTCACTAATTGGACCGGAACCATTTGTAGGACTGGCTCCAAGCACAGTCAAAACGGCATTTCGGGAGTACGCAAGGACGAGGCACATGGATGAGTGGTTGAGCCTCACGGGACTTGCTCACTCCAAGAAATTCATAGGTTCCTCATCGAAATGGCAAAATGCCATTTGGAACTCAAGCAGGCGGCAGGCCCGTCTTTTGATGGGGGCGCTGACCGGACACTTCGGGACTAACGCTCTCCTACAAAAGATGGGTCTGACGGATACATCAGCCTGCAGGGCCTGCAAAAGGGAAATTGAGAGCATGGAACACCTTCTGTGTACATGCGATGCAATGGCTGGAAAGCGAATGTGCCTTTTGGGTCAGGGTTATCCAAGCCCGGAGGACTACAGACTCATACCCCCAGGCCTCATTATAAAGCTCATGGAAGAGCTGTTTGTAGAACTGGGAGGGGATGAGGAATAGATTATCTAGGGGAAGCACAAAAGATCCCATTGGGTCGAAGTGCACTGAGGCCTTGCTGCCTCGGCCCTACACAAGATAAGATGTATTTACAAAAAAAAGTATATAAGTATTATATCCATTGTCTAGCACCCATAGTACAAGCTTTGCTTAGTTTGGGACTAGATGGTGCTGTGTAAAATGTCTCAGATTTTTTTTTTATTTGTTTATACAATTTAATTAGAACGGTCATAGACCAATTACTCTTAATAAGAGACTGGCGGATCTTATTTCCAATACAAAATTAATCATAAATCATACTACTACCTAGATTAACGTTATCTCAATCCGAATAATACAATTTAACAAAATATTGTTTAGATTACGATTTATTTCGGTATTACGTTTTTGTGGGTAATTCCAGCTCCGAGTGCTAACAGACACTTTTAAAAGTCATTATTATAAGATGGCGCCGACATCATGGTTTTTTTTTATTTATCTTACACACGATATGCCCTATTATAAAGATGTTATAGGCTGTTTTAAGTATATTGACCACATGTTCAGCTATACAGAATATATAGTTGCATGCAAAACTATTAAAGGTCACGGCTTAGTCCACCAGCAGACGATCTCTGAGAAGAAACGCCGTAAGAAACACTTAGATATTTTTTTAAAACTAGGTATATGGCCGCCGGCACTTCATAACTGACGACTTTGGAGAAGAAATACCGAAACAAATTGATAGAATTTTATTTTCAGATATGTGAGTATTACAATATGAAAACTTTTGAAGGAATAGCAGGTTTGATTTGAGCTTAGCTTGTCGGGGTAGTCAGAGTTCAACGAATCATGATTTTATAGAACAAAAATAGATTTTAGACAGAATTGAGACTGTGAGAAGTTCCAAAAAGAGATCGCGGGACCAAGTGGATTCCCACCCAATCGTTTATTTATGAATGATGTATTTATATTGCATATTAGGTCCTAATTTTTCAACGTATGTAATTTTATATTACAGACAACAAAACGCTTGTCTTTCACCGCCTCCTAGCGCTTTTGGGAAGAAGAAACGCAAAAAACAACTAAAAAAAACAATCTGTTAATTTGCTAAGGTGTAAGTTACATACAATAATAACTTTTAGATATCAACCATCGATAAAAATATCATAATATGATGTAACGTGTAACAATTTCTTATTACGGGATGTAGTAAAATATTCGCGGGTGGTATGACCGTGGTCGCGTCGGATTAGACAAATAGACACCCTCGCCCCCACGCTGCATCATGCGAAATCAAATCTTGCCCCTACTATTGTAACGGGCATACCAGGATAGAATACACTAGGATTTTCACTTGTTTCACGTACCTATTATTTCTTATTCATGTTTTCTTTTTTGTGTTTCATTATAGTTGTACAAGTCTATATACGTTATTCCATTTGGGGTTTACACTAAAAACCAGTGCTGTTTTAAATTCATATCTGATATTAAATCTAATGTCTTTCTTTCTTTCAAATATACGAATATTTAAACAATTAATGGCTTATTGTAGGCTCATAATCAACTCATCATGGCACTGGGCTATCACTGTATTGTTGTTTGCCTGCTCCTATGGTAATATCAGATTATGTTAGTCCAGTATTTGGGTTGTACTGAGTCAATAAACGAGTAGCAATTAGCTTTTAAAAAACCGGCCAAGTTCCAGTCGGACTCGCGCGCCGAGGGTTCCGTATTTAAAAATATTTTTATTATATGATGTAACTAAAAATTTATGCTTTTCGCAATGTTTCCTTTATTTGTGCTATAAGACGTTGCTTCGTACCAACTTTCAAGATTCTGAGTTCACGGAAAGTACCCAGTAGGTTTTGATTCCCTTGGGTTTTGACAGACAGACAGACCACAAAGCGATCCATTATGGGTACCGTTTTTTCAATTTGAAGTACGGAACCATAAAAAATGAATAAAAGAAACAGAATTTCTCAATGTTTGTCTAAAAAAATATATCTCTTTTGGTAGGTCTAGAAATCCTTTGGCACCAGTAAAACATCCCAATTTCACTTGCGTTAGGAATCCTTATTTGCAGGTTATTCGCTCACGGATAGCTTTAGTGCGTGGTAGGAATAATTTTAGCTTTTTTAGCAGCTTTAAAAGATAATTTTACGTCTCGAACTCGAACGCATCTCACCGCGACGATAGTACTAGCCTCCCCCTAAGAAGGGGGCGAGTCTTGGAACTGGCAATGTCCCAATATCCTCACGCTGGATTGGAGTGGCGAGATGAGAAGCGCTTCAGCTCAACTGGACGAAATTAAGATATTTCCTATGAGAAAAATGTCATAGAGGTCATGTGGATTCCAAGCTGATTTGGAAGTACAATATTTTAATTTGACTCTTCAAAGTATCTTATACCATCACGCCTGTATTCCCCGAAGGGTTAGGCAGAGGCGTACTAATGTACACCCACAGTTCGCCGGTATGTTTAGGTCCCATGTAATAGGTGGCGAGCCTATTGCCATTAACCGGGCACAAATTCCTAACTCCGAGCTGCTACTGGGAATTTCATAGAAAAACCCAATAACACTTTGCTCGACCTGGAAATCGAACCCAGGACCTCTAGCGTTGCAGTCGCGGTCAGGACCACTTGGCTATTGAGGCAGTTTATTCAAAGTATCTTCCTGTATTTTTTTGTCTTTAGTCGACCCCGATTCATTAGTATCTTCAGAGCCTTTTCCAGTGTATGTTGGGCTTGGCTTCCAGTCTAACCAGATGCGGCTGAATATCAGTATTATACATGAAGTGACTGCCATCAGACCTCCGTAACCCAATTTCTAAGCAATATCGATATTCGGAGGATAGACTGGTTGTCAGGCTTTTTCTGGGCTTCTGACTACCACAGAAAATTGACATAGATGTTGTTGTTGATGACGTGATCTCCGAGGCATGGAGGGGTCTTCATGTTGGAAAGAATGGGAATGAGGATGGTCACCCATCCACACACTGACCGCGGCGACCGCAGCTTAACCTTGCAGATCAGTTGATCAGCTTAGTTATTAGTTAGCCACGATATCTTGATATCGATCCCGATTGTCATACTTAAATGATTGTATGCTAAGCCTTAGTCAGAAGTTCTAATAGCCTGATAGTAAGTTTATCCTTACACTATTAGCATTGCATAGGAACTGTGTTGTGGAAGTCTGATGTTCATGTAAAATACTGATACTTATTTAGCGACTTTCATACACGGAGATCATGGTTGTGTTTCGGCGTTTCTTCTCAGAAGCCGTCACTTAAGAAATATTGGCGCCATCTAGATAAAAAAAAGTTATCTATATTTTATTTAATCTATATCTACTCTATACAAATAAATAAAATTGGAGTGTCTGTAATATTAAAATAACCTCTTTTTACTAAGTGCATTCGGATGGATACACGGTACATATACCAAAACAATTTTTTTTCCAAGTTTTGTCTGTCTGTCGGTCTGTCTGTCTGTCTGTCTGTTTGTTCCGGCTAAGCTCTGAAATGGCTGGGCCGATTTTGACGGGACTTTCACTGGCAGATAGCTGATATAATAAGAAGTATCTTAGGCTACTTTTAATTTAAATACCACACGGGCGAAGTTGCGGGTTACAGCTAGTAAAATATAATTTCTGGAAACGGACCATTAAATATTTAGGAAATAGTTAATATTCACATTTTTATCAACTCGGAATCATCTGACGCTATTGTAAAATATTGTATACAAATGCGAAGATTTCGGCCTCATTAGTCTAGTGGTCCTAAGCGCGACTGCTATGCTAAAGATCCTGGGTTCAATTTCCAGGTTGAAAAGTGTTAATGGGTTTTTCTATTACTTTTTCTCTAATAGATTAGAGACTGGATTGGTGCCCGTTAATAACAATAGGCATGGGACCTAAACATGCTTCACGAACTACGGGAGTACATAAGCACAACTCTGCCTCACCCTACGGATAATTCAAGCGTAATGGTATAGTATGTGGAAGATTTTTTTCAGAGCGTTTTATAACTAGGAAAAAATCAACAAAAAGTTACACAGGACTCAGTTGGGAAAATTCACATATGAGTATATTTTCATTCACAAAGTACAATTTAATATGGTTTAGACTAAAATTCCGCTCGTGTACACTACGTACTGGACTTTACGCGTTCAAAACAGAAATATCCTTTTAACTGTAATCCTGTACAATATTTCACAGGACTTGAGAAACCATCAAACCATTGAGTTCTGGGGTGGTAACTACCACCATATTTCTAAATATTCCATAGATAAGCAATACTGTCCTAGTACTATTGTGTGCCAATGAAATTATTGGGCAAAAGAGACTTAGTAAATGAAGTCTCAAGAAAAAACATAACATAATCAACCCATTATGCTGTCACACTGCTGGGCTCGAGTCTCCTCTCAGAATGACAAGGAACTGGCATAATGCGGGCAGACTTCATATTTTTTATAGGATAGGGGAGCAAACGAGCAGACGGATCACCCGATGGTAAGCGATAACCGCCGCCCATGGACATCCGCAACACCAGAGGATTCACAAGTGCGTTGCCCGCCTTTTAAAAGGGTTTGGGCCTCCGGTTACCTCACTCACTCGGCGAAACACAACGCAAGAGTTGTTTCAAGCCGGTTTATTATCAGGCCGGCCATTCGTGCCAAAGCATGGCTCTCCCACGCACGATATTCGTCAGATATGCTATACTTTTAACGTTAGGTTTATGGTTATGGTACGCCACTAGGTTATATCTCCCAGCCTAAGAAATGCGTCCCAAAAAATCAGTCTCGCCCCTTCAAAACTTCGTAACACAAGCATTTAGCTTAGCACGAGGGGTTAACAATAATACTAGTAATGTGTGACACACATAGCTAGTAAGCTTTTAAAAAAAAATAACTCCCACTTTACATTTCATTCTCAAAAGACAAAAATTGATCGACAAAACTTCAATTAAGTTATTCAGACACCTCCGAAAGACTTCGGAACGGTCAATTAAAAGTTTTATTTAACCCGATAGTGACTTCAGTTGAGCTATTCGTATAATTACTTTTAACGCTTCGTGCGTCAAGTTAAAATATACTGTTGGAGAAGTTGGTATTTGTTTTACTTTTTAAAGCTAATTGCGAAGCGTTCTAAGTTGTGTCTAGGGTATTATGTTAGCTTTTTTCAGCAAATATAGGGACAGAGGTGCTGATGGCTAAGTAATATTATCTGCAAGGTTAAGCTACACTTGCTGCGGTTAGCGTATGGATGGGTGACTTGCCTTAACACTTGTCTTACTTTAAGATTGTTAGATTGGCTCATTGGTCTTGTGTTCCCAAGCGCGACGGCTGAGCGTAGACTAGATACCAGGTCAAGCAAAGTGTTATTGGATATGTAAGTTTCTTGCCGAATTCAAACAGTCTGTAAAATTTAAACCTTGCATCAACAGAACATTGTGAACTAATCCCTAAGTCTTCGAAACTGCTCACACCGAGAATTACGGCGAAAGTGAATGAAACTTGCTGAAGTAGTTCACTCTGTAGTTCGTTCAGTACTTGTCATGCAAAAACTTGGTAATAGCGCCCGCCGTGGAACTGTGATTGAGGTACTTTTGGTGAATGGTTATCTCGGATAGATGTTTCAGTTTCTTAGAGATTTTATTGCGAAAGTAACTAATATCACTAGTTATTTTTTTATGAATTTAGCATGAATGTATAATTATGCGAAATATCTATAATTATTAATCTATCTATCTATACTAATATATAAAGCTGAAGAGTTTGTTTGTTTGTTTGTTTACTTGAACGCGCTAATCTCAGGAACTACTGGTCCGATTTGAAAAATTCTTTCAGTGTTAGATAGCCCATTTATTGAGGAAGGCTATAGGTTATATATCATCACGCTACGCGGACGAAGTCGCGGGCAGAAGCTATACTAATATATAAAGCTGGAGAGTTTGTTTGTTTGTTTGTTTGTTTGCTTGAACACGCTAATCTCAGGAACTACTGGACTGATTTGAAAAATTCTTTCAGTGTTAGATAGCCCATTTATTGAGGAAGGCTATATGCTATATATCATCACGCTAAGACTAAATAACTATTCCACGCGGACGAAGTCGCGGGCGGAAGCTAGTCTTATATATAAAATTCAGCTTTATATAATTATTAGTGTAGATTCTCGTGTCACAATGTTAGTTACCATAAACTCCTCCGAAACTTTTATGAAATTTTATATGCATATTCAATAGGTCTGAGAATCGGCTATTATCTATTTTTTTTAAGTCATAGAATATTTTGAAAATTTAGGGATTCTCCACCCGTGCGAAACCGGGACGAGCCGCTAGTAATATCTATAATTATTATTAAAGATTTTTGCAGGGTGAAACGCGCGTGTGGTACCCCTGGTGTTACAAGCATCCATAGGTAACTGCTTACCATCAGGCGGGCCGTATGCCTGTTTACCACTGTAGTGGTAAGGAAAAATATATTTATCTATAAGTACTGTAATGTCCCATCAACAGATGTCGCTAACGTCGAGTGTGGAAGAGAAATTCCACATCACAGGCAGCGGTCTCGATAGGTTAGTTGGCTAAAGCGTCCGGTGTATTTATTCGAAAGAACGCAGGTTCGAATCCTGTTCGTTAGATTTTTCTTTTGGTAAACTTTTAACAGTATCATGTAAAGAACACTGAATACGTTTCATCAGGAAAGTGATCATGAGTTCCTTGGTTTTGAGTGTAAAGCAAGAGAAGATAATAGTGGGTTTTACTCGGTATGAGTCCGATATACGGTACCATTATTCTTGGCAGGGGTTGTGTATACACAACAGACAGGTTACACTAACACTATTAAAAAGGCAAATGATAAATGATATTTATTTCTCAAATAGATCTTTTAAATACACTTTTACAAGTCAATGTTTTACATTTTAACTAGATGGCGCCGGCATTTCCTAACTGACGACCTCTGAGAAGAAACACCGAAACAAACTCAGAGAATCATGGTCTCTTTTAAAGTCCAAACAATAATAGTTGATATTACAAGAATAATATTATTAGATGGTCGTCTATAACATTCAAATATTTAATGACAGTCCAATAAATATTTGTTTAAGCGAGAAACGAGCGATTGTTTATAATATGACGTGATAATGTAGTCTTACATAAACTAAATGTGCTAACATTTCTTATGTGTGAGGGTAGACTGTTGTAAAGTTGAATACCTTCAAAAGTTATACTCTTTTTTCCATTGTTGGTTCTTATTTTTGGCAGAACAAGTAGACTTGCTCGACGAGGCTACTTTTCTTTATATCAGATTTTTTGATAAATGATAAGTTAGTATGAATAGTTTTATTAAGAATTTTTCTGATTAGTATACAGGTACTGTAGATGTAAAGTTGTTTGATATTCATGATTTTGGTTTGTTCGTAAACATTGCAGGTCGGTGTTAAATACGGTAATTGAAATAATATTTTTATTATTTTGTTTTGCTTTCTTTGTAATTGTTGTAAGCTAGTTTTCGTACTACTACCCCAAATTTCAATCAGATAAAGTAAATGTGGCCTAATGAATGAGTTGTAAATATTTAATCTTAATTTTCGCGGAATGCACTTACTTATGGATCTTATAGGCCTTATAAGTGATGAAATTTTGCCCTTTATGTGTTCTATGTGGTTTTTCCATGATAAATGTTGATCTATCCTTAGGCCAAGATATTTTTCAGACGACTTCTGTTCTAACGGAATATTGTGAATTGTTAGGGGTATATGAATCGGTATAGGTTTATTTTTTGATCTAAATATAGTCTATCCTTTTGAAGAAAGAGCCATAGCAGCTTTGAGTTGATCTGTCCTAACTGATGGCACGCATACATCAGGCATCGTGTAGCTCAACCATTATTTAGGTAATATATAATCACATCATTACATATCATATTAATAAAGATCACAGCACTCCATTAGTTCCTCGAAATATATCCTCCCGTGCTGACACATCTAAACAAAAGAGTGCTAAAAGGTACCTAAAATAAAATAGAAAATATCTGTGTGCAATGCAGCTGTGTAAACTTTTATTTAAGTCCGTTCAGACAGTAACGAGGACAGTATGAGAGGCCGAGGATAGTGGGGGGCAGGGGGAGCTTGGGACACATTGACAGCTGCTTACAGGACGAGTGGTGGGTAGATGTGGGAAGAATTTGATGTGGTTTCGAAGAAAACTGTTTTGGGAAAAGAGGATTGTAAAAATTAGGTTCAATTACTCTGTTATAGGCCGTAAGTCTTAAATAGAGATACAGAAAAAGACAAGTATTTCTTAATTAGGTGCATACTTAATAAAATAAATTACTTTTACATTACAAAGAAGAACTTATTTACATAGATACTATCACGTCTATATTTCCTGAAGGGACAAACAGAGGTTAACTAATGTACGCATATATTTCGCCAATATGTTTACATCCCTTGGGGTAGCCTATTGCTATTAACCGGCCACAAATCCCAAATTCCGAGCTACTACTGCGACATTTTTTTTAGTGAAAACGTTGCCTCACGTGGGAGCATTTACAAACACAAATTCTCACATACACAAACACACAGACCCGGAAAAACTACCTGTAGATTATACAAATATTTGCTCCGAGTGGGGATCGAACCCACAACATATGTCGCAGAAGCCGATCGCTTAGCCGCTACGCCAAAAGTGTCATCACATTCATAGAAAAACCCAATAAGACTTCCCGACTAAAATTAGACTGTGTCAAGAAAAAAGAAAGAAATAAGAATTAAAGATCTTGAACACTTTTTTATTTTGTCTTTTAATTGGCAAGCTCGGCTGTCGAGCCTGCCTTGTCAAAGTAAAGTAAAACAACGCATATACAAACTGCTTGGAATCCTGAGGGTGTTCTAGCGAGACAGTTCATATCAAGCTGTGTTTCTCTTGGCACCAAGCTTGGTTCCTTGCTATAAAATATTCACCGAACACGTACTGCACATAAATTTGAGCCTTATTTGAAAGAGTAATCTAAGTCTTTGAAGATAATTTTGCTTGTCAGAATCCGAATGTGAAATGTCTCGTTACTTGTGTATTGTTGCAGGTTAGTGGTCCCAAAGTGGGCTCTGATGCAAACACTCACACAAATGGGCCTGCTTTGGTAATTTTCGATCATACTATAATATTTTTTCGCTTTTCACAGACAGATCACCTGATGGTAAGCGATTACCGTTGCCCATGGACACCCGCAACACCAGAAGAAACACAACGTAAGTGTTGTTTCATGCCGGTTTTCTGTGCGGCCGTGGTATCACTCCGGACGAGCTGGCTCATTCGTATTAAAGCATGGCTCTCCTATGGTAATATACAAAAGTAGCTTGTGTCCGCGGCTTCGCTCACATGAAGCTATACATTAGGAGTAAAAATTATAATCCAACATTGATGATCTCTAGTTTGTATGGGTCTGTATTAAAAAGAACTAGCTTCTGCCCGCGGCTTCGCCCCGTGGAATTCGGTCTGTCATCACATCCCACGGGTACGGGATAAAAAGTATCCTATGTCCGTCTCCTGGTTCTAAGCTACCTCTCCACCAAGTTACAGCCAAATCGGTTCAGCCGTTCTTGAGTTATAAATGGAGTAACTAACACGACTTTCTTTTATATATATAGATATACGACTAGCTTCTGCCCGCGACTTCGTCCGCGTACCGTGACGATATATAGCCTATAGCCTTCCTCAATAAATGAGCTATCTAACACTGAAAGAACTTTTCAAATCGGACCAATAAGAAAGAAAGAAACCTATTCTATATCAATCTTGGCCACGAACCATGTACGCTAATTCGAAACGTTCGAAAGGTACGAAACGTCGGGAATTAAATATTTTCAATACAACGCGATAAAATCCGTAAAAAGTAGTTTCATTTCAATGTGTAATATTCGCGTAAGTGTCAGAATTCAGCATGCATTTAATTGTTTGTATATTTTTAATTGAGATTGTTGATGCAAAAATTAAATTTCAGGAGTGATCCAATGCGGTGGTATATTTGTGCTTGTATTTTACCCTCTCTTATTTCCTTGCCACCGAAAGAAGTCATTTGGAAAATCCCGTTATATGCACGTATTGCATTTAAAAATTGTCTAGACATGGGATGTTGTCTAGTTATAAGGGATTTGAGTGGTTCAGGGGGCTCCTGCAGAGGTTCCAACTTAACTTTTCCCGCTGAGCAACCTTTAGGCTCTTCTCTCCATTTTAATGCTCTACAATACATACATATATCTGTCATACGACCTATTGAAGCGTATACCTCGTATTTATATTGATAGTATTGATAGTATATCAAAAGCCACTCATACATTTTTCAGTCCACGGCTGTGGTACCTCATCAATGCTATCGTAAACCGGAGACGCATCTATTTCTGTTTTGAATTTTCCATTGACCTGAAATTCGCGTGGTTGTTACGATCTGCAGTCAAACGGGCAGCGCGCTCTTCACTACTCTCTGCGGCTCTCTCTGCACGTTGACGATTTCGTTGAGAGATGAGCCTCATCTCACGCGCTTGTGAGTTTTCCTCGGTCCTGGAATTATCTTGTCGCACACGATCTCTCGCCAACCGCGATTCATACTCACCTCTTGTTTCTAAAGATCTAGTCAATGCTTGACGATTTCTTTGTATTACAAGGCGGTTCTGGTTTTGGGATTGACTTTCGTTACTCCTATGTAAACGCATTGTTTTTGCGTTTCTTGAAATAGATGAAAGACCAGGTCTTTTCCTAAATGGCATGTTTGAGTATTCAACTGAAACTTAATTACCAATTTCCATATAGAATAGTTTTTTATACTTTTACAAATTCCTGTCATTATGTCATACTAAAGAACGTTAGCTATTCAGCACACGACTTTGTATTAAAAAAAAATAGGAAATTTAGATTGGTGTTCTAATTTATCTTTGATGCCTCAAGAACATAAATCTATTTTTTTAACTAAAGAATCATGGCAACATTTGTATATTAATAAATCAAATGGTTACTGCGGACATTTGATCATTATACATTCAACCTATCATTTAGTAAATGCTGTGTATTTGGATAACCTCAACATCACCATCTCAAGATAAAGAGTATTGTGACTCAAAACAAAACTATTAAACCATTCAAAACCTTTAAAAACCACGCCAGCCATTTTATGATTATTACGTAAACTTATGTATATAACATAACATACCATCACGCCTGTATTCCCCGAAGGGTTAGGCAAAGGCGTACTAATGTACACCCGCAGTTCGCTGGTATGTTTAGGTCCCATGTAATAGGGGGCGAGCCTATTGCCATTAACCGGGTACAAATTCTTAACTCCGAGCTGCTACTGGGAATTTCATAGCAAAACCCAATAACACTTTGCTCGACCTGGGAATCGAACCCAGGATCTCGAGCGTAGCAGTCGCACTCAGGATCACTTGGCTAATGAGGCAGTTATTAGCTAATGAGAACTTATGTATACTACTATAATTATCTCCAGTTCCAATATAAACGCAAATAATTCAAACCGTAACTCTTTTAAAATATTGTAACAGCGTTACAGATTATAATATGTTTGAGTTTAAGTAATTTTATACGACAAAAACTTATCAAGTACCTACTGACTTACGTGAATCAAGAAAAGAATTGCATTTGATAACATAATTTAGATAACCAACAATAATGATCCCTCCTTACAATCAGAATGTATACGATAGAGAGGTCAAGCTGTATCTCGGGATCTCCTCATACGAATAAAATGAGACATACCTCAATTATTTAGTTGAATTAAAGTCTATCAAATAAAAGTTATTAAATAAATAACCAACAGTTATGATCTCTTCTTTGTATGGGCCTCTATACATCAGGGAGGTCAAGCTGTATCTCAGGATTCGTTTAATAAATTGAGATAAGAAGTTCATCAGCTTTTAAGTTGGAGCATATAATTTCTAACAGTGATAATAAAATGAAAATCTATTCAGTAGTTTTTGCTCCAACCCGTAACAAACAGACAAACAGACAAACAGACAAGAATTTTAAAAATGTCATTTTTGGATTCGGAGACGTTTATATACCCTAACCCACTTGTTTTTTTTTTAATATCTTCAATGTACAGACACAGCTTTTTTACAATTTTATAATAGTAGAGAAGAGAAGTCGTGCTAGTTACTCCATTTATAACTCAAGAACGGCTGAACCGATTTGGCTGTAACTTGGTGGAGAGGTAGCTTAGAACCAGGAGACGGACATAGGATACTTTTTATCCCGTACCCGTGGGATGTGATGACAGACCGAATTCCACGGGGCGAAGCCGCGGGCAGAAGCTAGTTAATTATAAATTAGACTTCTTCTGTACACAATGGTATTTTTTTTTACATCCCTAAGGTGGCAAATAGGCTTACAGCCCGCGTGATGGTAGGCAGTAAAAATTATTTGGCAAACAGATTGATGAAAGTAGATCTCTTTAATACAAATGTAAATATTATGTTAATGTTAACAGAATGAAAGTATGATTACCTTAACGCCTCTGAATGTAAAAATCAAATTTTCTCATCCTTATAATTATCACCCTTCAAAATTACCTCCCAAGGCTTCCAAGCAGCTTTATTTCCTCCTTAGATAATTTCCAAATACTTTAAAGGCCACGTCCATCTTCTTTCTTTAATCCATTTAGTCAATGACAATAGGCTCACCCCCTATTACATGGGACCTAAAACATACCGGCGAACTGTGGGTGTACATTAGGACGCCTCTGCCTAACCCTTCGCGGAATACAGGCGTGATGGTATGATGGTATGTTATGTAAGTACCATTTTCTATTTAGTACTAGTTTAGGCTAAATAAGCTGTGGTTTCATATAATGTCTTAAAAAACCACATCCAGTCACCACCATTAATTAATAGGGCACGTCGGCATAAAACGAATAATTGTAACAAAGTACCGACTATTTCCTAAAATAATACTAAATTTAGTTTTTCTTAACAATATTCAATCACTACTCCAGCTAAGTAATCATTTCCAATCGAATATTTTACTAGAACAACCGGAAAATATTTCCTAAACCTAAATAATGGCTATTTCCCATAACATACCCCATAACGTAGCTAAAGATTCAGGAAAACAACATTTATGTAGGTTCGCGACATATATCGTAAGAAAGTGGAGCGTTTTGGAGTCCCCAGTAACAAGGGGGGAAAACACCATAGTTAGGCATGTCGCCAGTCCAATATTCGAGATTTATGGACAATTTCATTAGAGGAACTCTCGAGGCGGCTGTTACACCGAAGCGTGCACATATTACTTACTTCGTAGTGCTGATAGGGACCTTTTTGGTTTTGTATTAACTTTAATAATTTTTTTGTTATCTTTTATGATTTTTCTCGCTTCAATAATTGTGTGATGGCAAGCAAAGATGTTGAGCGTCAGTTCCTGAGTTAACTTTCTGAGTTGAGCAATGTTCTTGGGTCTTTCTTTATGATTCTTTGTAGCAGCTGGAAGTTTGGTTTCTTGCTCTGCTAAAGGAAGTAGATTCGCTCCATATATCAGTACAAGAAATGCCTCTGCCCAACCTTTTCAGGAATACAAGCTTTGTGGTTTGTGATGATGATATTTTTTTTCAATCCCAAATTATTTTTGCCTTTCTTGAAAGACTAAACTTGACTAGAACCTTCCAATTTATCTTTAAAGAATATTTTAAAGTTAACTATTTGTAGGCAGATTTCAATTTGATGCTAAACAATAAGATCCATATTGTCGAATATACAATAAAGAATTAGGGAAACTCGTTACTTTTGTCTATAAGAATAGGCACTGGCAATCGTCTTATACTGAGATTACATTACGAAATAATGACGTCTTCGTGAGATTCTCTATTATATTGTTTGTATGTTTATTTTTGTTGATGTATATTTTTATCAATACAATGGTTGCCTGAAACATAACATAACATACCATCACGCCTGTATTCCCCGAAGGGTTAGGCAGAGGCGTACTAATGTACACCCACAGTTTGCCGGTATGTTTAGGTCCCATGTAATAGGGGGCGAGCCTTTTGCCATTAACCGGGCACAAATTCCTAACTCCGAGCTGCTACTAGGAATTTCATAGAAAAACCCAATAACACTTTGCTCGACCTGGGAATCGAACCCAGGACCTCTAGCGTAGCCCTTGAAAAAATACCTTATATATCATTTAGTTTATTATTTACAGTTAAGTAGGTTTCATTATTTGAAATAGAATGGTTTGTCGGCTGGTAAAAATGTTTATCTTATTTTCGCTGAGATATGTATAGGCTCTCGAATAATTTGTTATTAAAAATGAATGAAAATGCTACTACTTACGGTGTCACTAAACCCTTTTCTTTAACAAAAAAATTTTTTCATCAAATCTCGGTCTAGTTCGGTGTGAGGCGCGGCCACGTTTAGCCGACGCACCGCAGTGAATGCATTATGCATGACGCTACATTTTTACTGTTCGAATACTGCGACTGTGCCGACAGTTGCGACCGTTCCGACTTAATGTCACGATCGCTTAGTTTGTGCTGATGCCCAAGTTTTTGTCTGAAGGTAGCTTCGCAGTTTAATTTGAAGATTCTATAATGACGTACGTGGTAGAGTGGAATACAAGATGGCGACTGTTTTTGAATTTGGAACGTTTTGTTCATTCTTTATACGATATCGTAAAATATTAGTGTGTACATATCTCTATATGTCTAAGTACTTAGACAGCTGTATAAAATAATATTTCTTATTATCTTTCTTTCTAGATTATGTTCGATTTTTAAAAGGTTTATTTATCTCAGGGAGGTCTATCTACCCGTCAACAGTGTGTAGGATTAAAACCTGTCAATGTCGTGCTGAATATCGTAATTCTCATAGCCGTGACCGGTCTATTATGATGATGACATTTGTAGAAATAAATGTCATCATCATAATATAATCATCATCATTTATCATTTATAGGGCAAGAGAAGGCAAGTGTGATCGTATGCGTGCGACGTAACCTATGTATAACTTCACTAGATTGTAGACAATATTTTTTTTATATTTTTCCTTATGCGTCGAGCAATCAAGAGAAAAACAACGCAAAATACTTATAATAAAGTGTTTATCTACAAATATGTTGTTTACTTTTGCTACCAAAATCCCCACTACATAATTTTAGGCACATCCTACGAACATATTACGTATTTACATGTAATATTCAATGTCCGAGCCCCATATGGCCAGCGAGGCTTCGTTAACCCCCGCTCGCCCGCCCCCAGCCCTCCACCGACCCCTGTAGTCGCTATGGTTAATTTTACTCGAAACGTTCGTTATTGAAATTTGTTTTCTTTTTCACTGGGGCAGAAACATTTTTGGGGTCTTTGTTATAAATGAAATTGGACCTTTGTTTTTTAGTATATTAGTACTATGAATATCAGCACTTTATTTCAAGTGCAATATAGGAGCCCCCATGAATGACGGATACAATACGGATTGACTGGTAGATGCCTCGCATACAACAGTTTCGAGATATCGTGACCCGCGGCGGACCACCCACGTCGTTTGACGGATGACGTAACACATGAGTCATCATGCCCAAAATGGCCGTAACATCTAAGAGGATAATTAACCACTAGTCTCGAATCGGTGCAAGCACGGCTAAGTGCTACAGGCTATATTACAGTTTTGTATGAAATTCTCAATAGCCTCTTGGAGTTCGTGTTTTTACTCTGAAAGCTCTTCACTATTCACCGCCATCTAATAAATCGAGCCTAAAAAATGCGGTTTTTCCAAATTGCCACTAGCAAAAAAACAATCATGAGTACAGGCCACACTGACATCACTGTAAAACTACATGCTCTTTACGAGCTCCATTCAATCTCCATAGAAAAGAATAAAGGGTAGGCAGAGACAACAAAACAATGTAGCTATAGAAGACCCACTCTGATCACACACAGTTATTAAAACAAATAGGAGATATTATTAATTAAAGTGTTTCAGTGTAATTTTGTCGTTGCAATAGGTATGATCGACTACGCTGACCTAGTGTGAGTTGGTAAGTCATTCACTCACTATCTAGAAGAGTCAGAGATACATAATGTTGGCAATGATCGGAATTCGAGACCTATGAATTAGCACTTCATACTCATACGACTTGTCTATTACTATTGTTTGAACAACAACTTAACATCAGTAGAACCATCTAATTTTAATCATAATATAATCAATCCATTGTGCTAACCCCCTAATCAGCCGTGGGTCTCCTCTCAGAATAAGACGGTTTAGGCTATAGTTCATTACGCTTGCCTAATGCGGGTTTGCAGACTTCACACTCCCTCGAGAAAATATTTTTTCACACAATGTTTTCCTTCACATGACTTCGAATAGTTACAATTGAGTGCCTTGGATTCAAACTCTAGACCATTTACTTTGCGGCAGTCCCATGGACAAATCACTACTCAAATTTTAATCAAGTTACTTTGTCATTTACGCACATGTACGCAAAATGTAGGAAGACTGATACCTAGAGCTGTGTCTGTCTACTAGAGAGTTGAACCTTCTGTACTCGTAGTTATGACGTCAGCGACCTCACAAAACGGCTCCTCAAATATTCATCTATGATTCTTTGTTGTAGTGCTGTGCGCATCAATTATTCCGGTCCGGGACCGCTCCCGGGATCCCGTGAATGTTTCATATACGCGCCGTGATTGTCCGGACATGGGATCGTGGATTTTGGGTTTTTAAAAAGTTGATATGGGTAAGAGGAAAGGTTTTATGAATTTTTTGTGCGCCTTGAAGCTGTAAGCTTAAGGAAAAAGTTGGATCTTGCGTGGTTACAAGACTTATAGAAAAACAGTTATCAACAACTCAGGATGAAAGCGTAGGTAGTAGGCGCGCTTATGAACAATTTACCAATGAAATTGTACGTATGTAGTTCTCCTCAATATTCATATGCGTATTAACTATATAAGCGTCGTATTCTACGTCCTTAGTATTTTTAAAATAGTTACATACCTTCTCAATAGCCAATAACCTTCATAACCTTCATAGCTGCCTCAATAGCCAAGAGGTCCGGACCGCGACTGCTACGCTAGAGGTCCTGGGTTCGATTCCCAGGTCGAGCAGTGTTATTGGGTTTTTCTATGAAATTCCCAGTAGCAGCTCGGAGTTAGGAATTTGTGCCCGGTTAATGGCAATAGGCTCGCCCCCTATTACATGGGACCTAAACATACCGGCGAACTGTGGGTGTACATTAGTACGCCTCTGCCTAACCCTTCGGGGAATACAGGCGTGATGGTATGTTATGTTTATGTTTACATACCTTCTATTATTACCGATAAAGAGATAAAGGAGATTTTGTATATTTGTTTATAATAATATATTATGTGTAGGGTAGGTAGGTACCTTGCGGAGTTGCAACAAGTATTTAAAAAAAACATCGATCAGACCATTATTCCATTAATATGTAGACAGGCTACATAATATGAATATACATACAAAAGTCTATACGAATACTGTGAAGTTCTTTCTCGAGCGCTATTTATATAATAAGCTAAACAACTTTCTATTCTTACACAATAAAAGTAAGTATGAATGTAAGAAATTAACTACAGGTTACCTGCAAAATCTTTCATATGAAGAAACAAAAGCTGTCATTCATCCACTATCATAATATCACACACACATACATCCAAGCACAAACATACACATACACCCAAGCTGTCTCTCACACTCACACACACACACGTACTTACAATACACATACTCAATCAGACACATTTAGGGACATTACATAGTAGATATTCACAGAAACTACGCACATATTTTATTGCCTTGTATAGCTTATTTGTGACTTTATTTTATTTAAATTACAGGGCTGATCATACTTATAACTAAATTTACCAAATGTTAACTCAGCGCAACTGGAAGGTAGCTGGTGCTTATACCTCAGGTTTTCCTTTTTTAAGCACCAGCCGCATTATAAATGATATGCCTCATACTAAATATGTACTTAGCCCTAATTTTAATTTGTAAACTTAATCATGTATTTTGTTCCAAATAAACTTTATTTATTTATTTATTTATACATATAAACCCTGGATAAAGACGGGGAGGGCCGCTAGCTATTTAAAAAAAAAATAGGTACTCTAGCTTTTGCCGGCGGCTTACCTCACCTGAAGCTATTAAGATTAGAAATTGATACCAAAAAAAATTTAATCAAAACCAACAGTGATGATCTCTTCTTTGTATGGGCCTCTATACATCAGAGAGAACAAGGTGTATCTCATGATCTGTTTAATTAATTGAGATGAACTCCTTCACTAGTTTGCAAGTTGGCGCATATAGTTTCGAACAGATGATAACAAAATTAAAATCTATTCAGTAGTTTTCGCTCCAACCCGTAACAAACAGACAAACAGACAAGAATTTAATAAAATCACATTTTTGGATTCGGAAACGTTTATATTATACCCTACCCCACTTGTTTTTTTTTTAAATATTTTCAATGTACAGACACAGTTTTTTTTATAATTTTATAATAAGTAGTAGAGATTTTGACGATTTCTTATTATGAAATCACGCCAAATATCACATGTTTTGTTGTTGTCTTTTGTCAGGCGAAAATAAGATTATTTTGTATAATACGCGGCAGTTTTAGTGCGTATAAAATAACGTTACATGGTACATGTGTCGGGATAATGCTGCATTTCTAAATCCCATGAATATGGTATGACAGCGTGGAAACGAGACGCGTATACTGGGTGGGGTGCCAGCGACCGAGATTCGTACGATAAACAATGTTAGATTACTTCATTAGTCGTGTTCGCTATCAAAGGGCTTAATAAATATTATGAATCCTCAGTATCATTACGGAGTTTGGATTTGTGCCCGGTTAATGACAATAGAAAAGAGCATACACATACTTAAAAGGCATACAACGCATTAGTGCCAGCTACAATAAGCGGTGGTAGTCACTTTATCATCAGAATCAGAAATATTATCATCAGATGACCCGCATATTCGTTTGCCGCCTCTAATACCTATTTATAGTATATAAAAAATAGGCTTGCGATACTTAAACTTACCGGCAATTTGTTTTCGAATACACGTCTCCCTAATTAGGACAGAAACAAAATAAAAATGATTGCTGTTCAGTATTACGAAATAAACATGAAAATGTGGCATTCATGAGGAAAACTGCAATTGACTTGCTCTATTAGTGACGGCCATGAGAATCATCTTGTAAGCCCGCTTTCCCGCTGTCACAGCGACTCCACGCTTCGCTATAATGCGCTAGAGATTTGCGGCAACAAGGGGGATCACTCGTAAACTAGTTGATACGTCACTCATAAAATATTGAACGACATTTAAATTACGCAGCGCAGCGATATTTTATCGCTAGCGCGGATGCGGTGGAACAACGGACTCGGCTGTTTGGATTGATATATTTTTGGCAATAACATGTGTTTGTGGATTAATAAAATGGATCGTATAAACTGATATAAATATATAAGGATTAATTTCGTTAACAAATATAGTGAGTGGATTTAGGTTCAATTTCAGTTTGCTTGTGAATAAAATATTACTTATCATACCGCCTGTATTTTTTTTATGAGATAGGGGAGTAAACTAGCAGACGGATCACCTGATGGTAAGCGAAAGCCGCCGCCCATGGACACCCGCAACACCAGAGGAGTCATAAGTGCGTTGTCCGCCTTTTAAAAGGGTTTGTGCCTCCGGTAACCTCACTCACTCAGCGAAACACAACGCAAGCGTCGCTTCACGCCGGTTTTCTGTGAGGCTGTGGTATAACTGCGGTCGAGCCGGCCCATTCGTTTTTTTTTATATCTTTAGTGTAAAGACAGTTTTTTTTTTCAATTTTATAATAGTAAAGATTAATACTATTTAGTACTAATATATAGGCGGAGATTCCTAACACCACCAAAATTCAGACTGCTACTTAGGTAGGTATACCAGAAATACAATAAAATATTCCTAATAACCTGGCCCTAGGCTGTAATCCCAGGTCTAGCAAAGTATTATTGACTTTTGATATAAAGTCTGGCGCACCTAGCAGCTCGGAGTTTGTAGGTATTCATGCCCGGTTAATGGCAATAGGCTCGCTCCCTATTACGTTGTATTTAAATATCGTTGTATCATAAAGGAGAACTGTTAAATAAATACAACCCAAAACACAAACATTTCTCACTTCACAAAAACTCTGCCTAGAAACACAAAACCTCGAGCATTTCTTTTCACAAGAGAAAAGATAACATTACATACATATGTTTCGAGTTAATGAGGGCAAAAAGTGACATACAGACATAGACGAAACGCTGTTAATACGTTAACACTCCTTGTTTGGGGAAAGAGTGTTTTTTCCTCAGGTAAACACCATTAAGAATACCTTACCATGAACATAAATACAATACGAGATATTATAAACGAATTGGCATAACTTTTTTATAGTAATTTAAAAAAGAAAAAAGTTTTTCGTGAAAATGTTGCCCATAATAAATATTTTTATGGAAGTTGGAATAGTCTAATGATATTTTTTAGAACCCCAGAATATAAAGGATCACATTAAAATTGTAGTTTTAATTCTTAATGGAAGATTTTAATATATTAAAATATGTAACGGTGCATTTGGGCTTAAATCATAATACGGCAGTACCTACGTAATATATGAACACGATCACATTTGCATAGCCAGTGGAATTTCCTGGTCGTTTCTGCTCTCCTAGTACTCTTTATAAGTCTTGATAAATATTGGACAAGTGAACAAATTTAAGCGACATTGAAAATATTGTTGCTATACCACCTATCCATACTATGTATGGCAGATGGTGTAGTATGTCTTAAATTAATGGATCTATACCTTATAACATAACCAATAACGCATTGGCTCTAAGAGGTACCCCATGTAATAAGTAGTAGCCTACATGAGCTTTGTCAATAACTGTCCATAAGCCCCAACTCCGAGCTGCTACTGAGAATTTCATAAAAAGAAAAAATCAATAACACTTTACTCGATCTGGGAAATGCTCTGGATCTTCAGTAGGTACTTGCAACCAACCACTAGCCTAATAAGAAAGTTTTAAAGACAATATTCAAATAATTCTTTTAATCTTCTAAATAGTGCTTATATTTTATTGGCATCGCCATGGCAGTGCATTTGCAAGCACAAAAGTATCGGTTCTGAATCTAAACGTTATCGAGTATTGACATCGATACGAGTTATGTATGTAAGCGGAAAAATCATATGTAGACCTATGAAGAGGATAGAGTCGGACAGACTGAATGATAACGAAATATTGCTTGATTTGGTCCACCATCAAATAAAGCAGGAACCAATAGTTGGTATAGAAGGCGAGTTCCCTAGTTCGATCTTAAGTTCTTAAGTCCAGCAGAGTATTAGATTATCTGTTAGAAAATTCTGAGTAGTAGTTTGAGTTTGAATTTGAGCCCAGTAAAAGGCATGTCTCTCATATGACTTGGAATTTTGGTAAAACTTCGGCATCTGTGGCTTAGCTGCAGAATCTTTTCATCGATTTAGTACCTAGTTATATGTATAGCTACACGTTCCAAGTAAGTACCACCACCCGTCACACAAAAGAACATCATTGAGTCCCTCACTTGCACCGAGCTCTTGGCGAAATACAAAATGTGTGTTCTTTTTTTATTAACCCATTTACTTTTCCATTGTTGATCATAGGTCTGTTAACAAAATTTACCCCCAATTTTGATAACAGACCTATGATCAACAATGGAAAGGGGGCAAATAAAGGGGGATTGAGTTACCACACTTGCCCAGTTCGGAGCGGTAGCCTTCACACACCGTCTAACAAATCTCTCCTCAAGGAAGCAGTTTTCCTCTCGATGTTTTCTTTACCGCTTAACTAATTGATTAATTTCACACAGGGTTTTGAAAATTACAGCTGGATTCAAACTTGAGACCTTAGTAGACTTGGAAGTCCAATTTATAGTCTATGATCTACAATCTACCCGTTTTATATCCAGTAACATTATATAACAATGGTACCTGCCATTATATAACATAAAAAAATATTAACACTTCAAAAAATAAAATAAATTACAGTTTCCAGATTAACAAGAGTCTCTATTAAGTAACAAAGAAAGTTTAATGAGAATAAGGCTGGCTGCAGAGTTTCAAACTTGCGCGTTATTGATATATTGTTTGGTGCACGCGACGCGACGCGACCTAACAAAGCGATGCAATTTACTTAGTGAAGTAACAAGTTGTGTCAAGTTATCGTTTGTGAACAATAGTTACTTGTACTCTTGAGTTGTCTGTGTTATTATTAAACTAGAATAAATCAACACGTCTATGAGAAGATAATGGGTAATTTTGTAAAATGTGTGTTTGTTTTTATGGGATAGGGAGCAAACGTGCAGACAGATCATCTGATGGTAAGCGATAGCTTTTAAATAATCTAATCGACTGTACTCAACTTATTTCTAGAATTAATTTTAATATTCCCCACAAATACCCGCGGAACCCTATTAAGTTATTTTACCCACCCCACCGGAAAACAGTTTTAGGCATTAACTCTCCAGTCCCCAGAATGTGTAGGCTCTTCAATAGATTTGGCAGTAAGTTAAATATATTTGGCACAACTCTTAATAAGTACAGGAACCAAGTTCGTAGGATCGATATAAAATAATAGAGGTAAGTATACTAGTTATGTAATATTATTTTAAAAGCATGTAAAAAAGGAAAAACTATATAAGATTAATTTGTCTTCCCTTTGTATTTTTTTATAAGAATGCTGTGTTTGCCGATTGATATTGTACACAACTGATGTTTAACTATTGTGCATGTAACCTTATATGAAAATGTGTAACAATTGTAGGCGAATCAATAAAAAAAAATAAAAAAAAATAAAAAAATAACCGCCGCCCGTGGACACCCGCAACACCAGGGGAGTCACAAGTGCGTTGCCCGTCTTTAAATGGGTCTCCGGTAACCTCACTCACTCAGCGAAACGTGAAAAATGAGAAATATTGGATAATTATAAACTAAAAACAGTACAGTTTGTCTCGGTACTTTGTGAGACCTTATAAAGCTTTCTTGCGATAAATCCGTAATAAGAATCTATTTGCTTATAATGTCCTTTTTTATTTTGAAGTCAGTTAAAAATTATTTAGCAGTTTAATAAAATAAAGCTACGCTTCAACTGACAAACTATTTGTTATTGATGTATAGTTTCTGTTTAACTCAACGTCAAACTACATGCGATGCACTTAAGTGAAGTGTTTTTATATTTTATGTTGTATACATAACAAGATGAATTTGTTTCCTAATTTTGTTCAGGGTTGTATAAAGTTTAACTTATATATTTATTTCTTGATTAAATACATATATTAGTTGGTGTGATTTATGTAAGATGCGAAGAGTGTCATGCGAGAGGTTGGTTGCATGTAACGTCTTCTCTGGGTAACAAAGAAGATTGTCGCTTCCTTTCGCTCTGTATCACCTTCTATACAAGACCATAGTATTACAATTTGACGAACTATACTATGAACAATTACAATTGGCACTACAGGATTTTGCTCTCAACTCCTAATAAAGTAGTCACTCATCACCCAAAGTCTCAAAGCCAGTTCAAACTTAGCTCTAACTTGGAAATTATAACAATTTCCAATCATCTTTGGCAACCCTAATTTCGTGGTTCGACTTCAGAATAAGGTCGTCTACAGACTGTCAAACTTGTGTTGTTATTGATACGCTGTTGTTCGACGCAATTCAATAAAGTGACGGGCAATAAACTTAGTAGGAACTAGTTGATACTTGCTAAGTTGTATGTATATTGTGTGCTTTCGTCTTCCGAACAATGTTTTGTGTTTCGAAACTGTTTTCCAAATAGGAAATAGTTTTTCCATTTATCGAATGACAGTCAATTTCCTGCCTCGTCTTTTTGGATTATCATAATTGCTTAATCGTATTTCTGGTAAATATTAATTTCTAAGTTAGGTAGGAAGTAATGTCTCTTATAATTAATTTTGTATATTGAGTCTAAACAAGAAAATGTTTTGCACTACCTGAGGTCCTGTACCTGTGAGGTGGTACCTGAGGTTTATTTTGAATAAAATAATATTGACAATTAAACCTTACAATAAAGTATCTTTTTTGCATTTTCCATGCTAAGATATTATTAAGACGTAAATTCAGAATGTGAAGGCAAATTTCGATCTGGCGGGTGCATTCACGGTAGCTTTGGTGGTCACAGCGTATTGAGCTAGAAGACGCTAGCTCAAATCCTTTCGAATCCATCGAAATTTTCCCTCACTAAATAATAACCATACTTTAAAGTGTTAGTTAATCGGGATTCCACTATCCCCGATATGGTAAGCGATTACCGCCGCCCATGGACATCCCCAATAACAGAGGGTCACAAGTGCGTTGCCAGTATTTTATAAGGGCAGTTCATTACAAAAAGTCTAGCGTTATAACTTAGTAATTATGATTTAAATACTAAAACTGTCTAGTAGATTTATAAGCCCATCTGACATCGAGCCTGTTCGCAGTCCGCATTAGCATATGTGTGCTAGTGTACTGTACTGGGTGGTGGGGGTATCGAGGGTCCCTCCCCCCTCTCGTCAGTGGGAAATGGAATCTGCTGTGAAGATGGCTCAAGTTGCCGTTGCATTGATGCGTTCTTCTTAAAACGTATCTATTGTGTTGTGTAGATAGTTTTTATGCACCTTATCCTTTCAAAGTTACTGTTATCTTGAGATAAACACACTTGGCCAGTTCTTTTCTATCTTAGTGTTTGGTTTCTTTAATTTTTACGCTCTGACTTTTATTTTTATTTTACGTTCCCTAAGTAACCTTTCCATACGTAGTTTTTTACGCACCTTCTTTAAAGTCTAATCTATCTCTTCGTTTCATTTTCATGTTGCCTTTTATCTTAGAGCATTCTCTGACATACAAGCAAAGCTGCGGGTAACAACCAGTACAAAATATTAGACAGATACTGTAGAGACTAGCGCTTAGTACCTACTCCGAAGTGGTATAAAAATTGTCTAAATGTACAATATGTACATAAGCAACGCATTATGTTTAACCGTGGGAGAGCCATGCTTCGGCACGAATGGGCCAGCACGACCGGAGTGATAACACGGCCTCACTGAAAACCGGCGTGAATCAACGCTTACGTTGTGTTTCGCCGAGAGAGTGAGGATACCGGAGGCCCAAATGCTTTTCAAAGGCGGGCAACGCACCCGTGACTTCTCTGGTTTTGCGGATGTCCATGGGCGGCGGTAATCGCTTACCATCAGAAGATCCGTCTGCCTCTTATCCCAGGAAAAACATGCCCTAGAGACTAACACGCACTTCGGTTATAATATCCCGAAGTAGTATGGCAATCGTCTGAATGTATGCAACGAATTGAATTTGTAATTTCCTGAAAACAAGACCATTATCATAAATAGAGAGCTTACTAAAAGCGTGTATGATGCCTCCACATCTGCCAGCTTGCACCACAAACAGCTCTGCTATTCACCAGCTTCCTTTTGATGGAGTCTGCGCAGCGACGATGTGTTTTAATTCATAAAGTGGCCCGACGTAAAATGATTCCTATTCATATTTCACGCCATACAACAAGAATATACAGAAGTTCTAGTCATCTTTTTGTGCTTTTTTTTGCATTTTTCATGCTAAGATTAAAAAGTTGTTTTACATACCATCACGCCTGTTTTTCCCCGATGGGTTAGGCAGAGGCGTACCAATGTACACCCACAGTTCGCTGCTATGTTTAGTAATAGGGGGCGAGCCTATTGCCATTAACCGGGCACAAATTCCAAACTCCGAACTGTTACTGGGAATTTCATAGAAAAACCCAATAACAATTTGCTCGACCTGGGAATCGAACCCAGGACCTCTAGCGTAGCAGTCGCGCTCAGGACCACTAGCCTAATGAGGCAGTTGTTTTAGTGAAGAAAAAAATTTGACTTGCGGGCAGGATTGGAACCTGCGTCTTTTGGTTAGATACACCAGACGCTATGACCCATAATTGCCATTTTCCTTCACATTCTGAATTTATGTCATAAAGGTGACGTCAGTAACATCTATTGAAAAGTAATTTCTAGTTAATTATTTATTTACCTATTTACAGACATTGTCCTACCGGTGAGCATGGGTCTCTCAGAACGGGTATTGCTATACAGGTGTTCTGTGTTCCCCACACTAAGTGGGGGCTGGCAGTCTTTACCAGCTCTTGAGAAAATCTCTCAGTTGTGCAGGTTTCCTCGCGATGTTTCTATACCGTTTAAACTATTGCCATTTTTCCCGGAGATATTGCGGAGTGAAACTTCTGTTATTTTCTATATATTATTCCATTCCAACTCAACGGCTGTTTGATGTATTTTTTTATATCTGTATTTCCAGCTCTTCACCGGGAAATCTTTTAGTTGCCATTTGATCTGTTAGAGTAGGTTCCTTATTGTTTTACTGTTTTAGTTATGTCCGTAATCTGATGTCTATGGGTAGAGATAAAAGTTAATATGAAGAGGGAAATTTATATGAAATGTAATTAGATTTTTTTTAAATATATTTGACTTAAACTACTTCATGCATTAACAGAAAATTAATCAGGAAATGGGTCCCAGGATTCACGTGTGTATCGGAGTTTATTGCCACGAAAAAAATGTTTTCATATAACGAGAGAAGTTTCACGTGGGAGAGCCATGCTTCGGCACGAATGGGCCGGCTCGACCGGAGTGATACCACGGCCTCACAGAATACCGGCGTGAAACTATTTAACCCAATGCCCAAACTCTTTTAAAAGGCGGGCAACGCACTTGTGACTCCTCTGGTGTTGCGAGTGTCCATGAGCGGCGGTTATCGCTTACCATCAGGTGATCCGTCTGCTCGTTTGCTCCCCTATCCCATAAAAAAAGTAAAGGATTATTAAAAAAAATATAACCAAATTTTTGTCATCGGTTATTAAAAGAAAAAAAGCATTTAACAAATAGTGCACTCACCATACGCCACTCGTATTAAAAGCCTGTCAGTAGTAACGAATAACGTCCATTGCTGTACACAGCTGCGCCTCGGACACAATAGCACTAAATAACCAGCAATGTATCGTGCCTCGTGACGTATTGTCGTATATATTTGTTGTTACAATTCACTGACGACTTTTAGCCGAACGATTGTTTGTTATGGAGGATATAAATCTTTCACAGAATTCAAAAAGAAGCTTCAATGGCTTTATGCGCATTTGCTGATCACATGGTCTTATAATTGAAAATAATTAATGGTACTGGTTTCTGACACTTATGCGAATATTAGACATTGAAATAAAACTATTTTTTACGGATTTTATCGCGTTGTATTAATTTTATTTAATTCCCGACGTTTCGTGAATCGGTTCACTAATAATTAACAAAAATGTAAGGTAGCTGTTAGTAATTTTAACATTAAGACGTCCAACACCTCAGTTTACCCGTGATCATGGATGCTGTAAAGGATCCGAAACGTCGGGAATTAAATAAAATTAATACAACGCGATAAAATCCGTAAAAAATAGTTTTATTTCAAAATAATTAATGGTAATAGCTTCAACTAACCCTTCGAGAAATGCAGGCATGTCAATATGTGTACCTACTCATGTTTTGAAAAAGGACGTTCCTAATTCTTCGCCATTGTAACTTCATCTTTGTACTTTGCATTCGTTTTTGATGAGCAATACCTAAATAATTCTATTCCCTTCTCACCTACAAAGTTTTTTTAACATGGGATAGTCATGCTTCTGCGCGAATGGGCTGGCTCGACCGGAGTGATACTAAACCCTCACCCTCACCTCAGAAAACCGGCGTTCGTCGAGTGAGTATGAATTGAATAGAATAGAATATTCTGTATTGCACACCAAAAAATGTATGTAAAGTACAGTTTTATAAATCATAGAGTGGTATAATGGGCGGTCTTATCGCTAACAGCGATCTCTTACAGACAACCTTTGGATGGTCTCGTGTGAAAAGGAAACGTGATACTTAGGTAGTCTGGCGTACTTTAAAAGAAACAGGATACTTAAATCATTAGTCTAAAACACAATAAATAAGAATAAAACAAGAATAAAAATGAATAACGGAGACCCAAACCCTATTAAAAGGCCGGCAACGCCGCTGGTGTTGCGGATGTCCATGGGTGGCGGTAATCGCTTACCATCAGGCAATCCATCTGCTCGTTTACACCCCATCCCAAAAAAAAATATACTACCTATCTACTGGTATCACGCTTCCATCAGCATATGTTATGAAATCGGCTAAAACCAAAACCACGTAATATAACGCGCTCCATATCTAATTCTCACACAGATCCAAGTTCATTTCAAACAATTAGTTATCACATTTTCCAATTTAGCGACGATTATCAATTCAGCTATCATCCCAATTCCTAACCAACACCTGTATGTACAAAAGTACTAATAAATTCACTTATCTCAAACGTTCTACACTCTCAACTTCACAGACAATTAGACCTGGCATTAGCTACTTATTTTTCCCGTATAACATAACATACCATCACGCCTGTATTCCCCGAAGGGTTAGGCAGAGGCATACTAATGTACACCCACGGTTCGCCGGTATGTTTAGGTCCCATGTAATAGGGGGCGAGCCTATTGCCATTAACCGGGCACAAATTCCTAACTCCGAGCTGCTACTGGGAATTTCTTAGAAAAACCCAATAACACTTTGCTCGACCTGGGAATCGAACCCAGGACCTCTAGCGTAGCAGTCGCGGTCAGGACCACTTGGCTATTGAGGCAGTTTATTTTTCCCGTATAAGGGAGAATATACATGGAGAAGCGCGGAGAAAAGTGAATTGCACAAAATCAAGGCATTTTAAAAAGGCCACTTTACGTCTTGGTGCTGCACGGTGTTGGTAAAGGACTTTTAGGTGACAAATTGAGTAATTATGGATAAAGAAAGAAAGAAAGAAAATATTTTTTATTTACATCGACATGACGCATGAGAAATTGGGTTAAAAACAAAAATAATCTATATATATAAAAGAAAATCGTGTTAGTTACACTATTTATAACTAAAGAACGGCTGAACCGATTTGGCTGAAAATTGGTGGAGGGGTAGCTTAGAACCAGGAGACGGACATAGGATACTTTTTATCCCGTACCCGTGGGATGTGATGACAGACCGAATTCCACGGGGGCGAAGCCGCGGGCAGAAGCTAGTATAAAATAAAACTGTGGAAAACATGCGTCACACCCACGCAAAAACGGCCATCGCTCAGCATGATGGATCTTGTATAACTTAATATTATGACGTTGTAGTTGAAATGCAATGGTCGTAAGCTTTCGCCTATACATGTCGGAGAATCGGGACTATATCCGTCTCCTAATCAGACGTGATACAGAAACATCACCTCAGTGGGCACCAGAGTGTGTCATGCTGGTTCAAACTATAACGTTAGCATATAACCATGTAGGTAGATTTATAAAGAAACGCGTGACGGGATCACGACGTGTGCACTGGGGCCCTAGTCTGCTATTTCAATTGACTCAGAATGACCGTCCAATGGCACTAAATGACATAAGAAATGACAGATTTCGTAGAGAAAACTGACAAAAATCAACCATTATGAAGTCACTGAATCACAATTCTGACACAACTGAATAGTAGACTCGGCACCCAGGTCGGCCATCAAATGTGTAGTGCGACTCGGCAGCTCGGCTTCGCGGCAATATCTCGATTGACCCTTCCAACTATAACGTCATTGATACCATTTAGTGCCACCAGGTGGCGCTATTTTCTCGATCAGTCAACAGACCGTCCGTAACCTTGTCTTGCTCCGACATACATATACCTATTTGTTTGAGTTGATCTCTGAATCGATTCATAAACCTATCATACCATACATGACGTCTGCACTCCCACAGTTCTCCAGTATTTCTAGTTCTCAGTCCCCATGTAATAGGGGGCGTGCCTCCGAGCTGTTACTACTGAGATATCCATAGAAAAATCTTTACTAAATTACCCCGTTAACTTTCTCCTCTCCTCTCCTACTTTCAGCACAGCTTTCCTTTCTCCGCCCATCTTACTCGCTCCGCTTGTGAAAACAGGCAGCCTTAAGTAGGGGTACACCCCACCACGCCAGCCTTGCCACGGACTGTAACGAACCCATTGAAAGTGTTGGACACACGCGTTCGCCTTTCTAAGTACTTGCTAAGTTCATTTTTACAGTCTTCTAGATAAATTGTGGTTTTTTAGTGACACACAGGTGCAAAAATTGTGTAGCAAATATTTTAATGTTAGCAAATGATTTAGGTATTTTCTGATGGTAAGTTTTGTAACCGGAGGGACTAACACTAGACCTCCGCAACTTATTTTCTAAGTAAACTGATATCCTTAGGCCTGGCTTAAGGTTTCGGGCTTTTGACTTACTCACATTTATCACGATAGTTTATGTACACAGAGTATGACAGTGTTGAGGCCCTAGCCGACCCACTTGTACCCACGTAAACCCTGCTTTAACGTCGTCTATCGATTGGTCACGGTATTTTTTTTACAGTCATAAAAAACCTTGCATCTAAATGTACAGATATAATAAATACTAGCGACCCGCCCGCGGTTTCACCCGCGCTGCCCCGTTCCTAAGAGTCGTAGGGTTATGTTATATAGTTTAAAACCTTCCTCTTAAATCACTCTATCTATTAAAAAAAACCGCATCAAAATCAGTTGCATAGTTTTAAAGATCTAAGCATACATAGGGACAGACAGCGGGAAGCGACTTTGTTTTATACTATGTAGTGATTCGTTTTTAATTAACCACAAGGCCCTAGTGTAAGTAAAAGGTAAAATAATGTCTTAATTAACAATCGAATACTAGCGGATGGCAGTTTTTACCGTCCGTGTGTCAGTATCACCCCCCCCCCCTCGCCCCTGACGTCTAGACAAGCCAATTAGTATTTATTGGCTCCTAATAGCTGACCCACTGTGACCCAGATCCCAATTGTTGTCCTGCTTTTATTTTAAGAGTTTTTATAGGTTATTAATTAAACTGTTATTTTAGTGTTAAAAATGGATTATTAAAATTATAATATCATCTGGGGAGGGTATCTACTCGTAACCAAAAATCGCAGTTGCCGTACCGTACCCTATAGTGTTTTCAAAATAACAAAAAGTACTTGGGCGTCTAGCTAGATCTGTTCTGTGGACAAGTCAAGTTTTATCCACGAAAATACGGACCCAACAGCAACTAGCAAAACTATTTTTCCCCGTAACGCCGTTTTTAATAAAAGAAATATCATACCAAAAATATCATTATAGAGTTTATGAGATTTTTTAAATACACTTTTCTTTTTCACAATATTAATATTTTTATCTCAATGTAATTTTATCACCATTTCAAAGCTAATCCCCAGGTTCCCGTGTGGACACACAACTGTGTTCCCTCCCTATTAGGCGGGGATTACTGCGGACAAACTTGTGAGCATATACAACACTGTAACATGCATGTTAGATGGCGCTCATGTTGTAGGGAGTCTGTGAATTTGGTAAAAGTAGAAACAGGCTGTTGACAAAACACGATTTTTAATTGGCGAACGATAATATAAACCTGAAATTTTAAGACATTTATATTGGATATTTTTTTGTTTACATTATTGTAAGCTAATAAGTAAGAAACACTTAGAAAGGTCTTCTTAAGTGCACATTTAAAATATAAAATTTCGTCTATTTGTTTCTCGTTTGTTTCGTCTATTCGTTTGTTTATAAATTTCGTCTAAAATCTTTGCGTCTATTTGTTTTTATGGCTAATAAAAATCCTTTGCTATGTTCTCCCGTTTGTATGCGCCGAGCAAAGTAGAAAAAAATAGCCATTGAAGTTGAGGAAAATTTTGACAATTGAAGTTATAAGCCTATTATCGTGGCCGCAAGGCCGGCAACGCGCTTGCGTCTGCTCTGGTGTTGCGGTTGTCCATGGGCGACGGTAATTGTTTGCCACCATGCGATCTGTCTTCTCATTTTCCCCCTATCCCATAAAAGCTGTTTGATTTATTCTATCTAGACGGTTTTCAAACTCTCGGATCTTTCACTGTGTATGCGGCATTAATAAAACAGTGATGTATATCAGCTATTGTGTGCGGTGGTTATTAGAAACTTCGCGTTATGTCCAACAATGCCGGATAACTGCAACTAAACTTGTGTAACAACTAACTTTTTATCCACTACAGTTTCGAGACTTTTAAGACTAATAATAAATTGAAAAGAAGAAGTAGGATTATTTCAATTACGCGTGATCAATAGTTTGTAAGCACTAAAAATTCAGTGATACAAATGTAAATAAATATTTTTACATTACATACTATCACGCTTGTAATACCCAAAGGGTTAGACAGAGGTGTACTTATTAATACTTCAGTGGTACGTTTTAGGTCTAGTCTCCTGTTTAGACCATTAACTGAGTACAAATTTATACTCCTAGTTACTACTGAGAGTTTTATAGAAAAATCTAATAAGTTCCGCGGAGTGAGTGAGGTTACCGGATGCCCCAAGCCCTTTTAAAAGGCCAGCAACGCATTTGCGAATCCTCTAGTGCTGTGAGTGTCCATGGGCGGCGTTATTGCTTACAATCAAGCGATCCATATACTTGTTAGACTCCCATATCACATAAAAAAACCAACGGGTTGCACTCCGGGAGTGCCGGCAGAAGTGAAAACTTGAATATTGACGAAGATTTCACTTCAATGCTTTTTACGGTCACGGTGACGAAAGGAAATCCCAAAAATTACTGAGGATGAGCAGAGAAAACATAAAGATAGCAGTAGGGATCGCAACGGGACACTGTGGACTTAACAGACACCTGGCGATCATGAAAATAAAGGAGGACCCTATATGCCCAGCATGCGGGGAAGCAGAAGGTACAAGCTTCTATCTAATAGCAAAATGCACAATGTATGCGCTACTTAGATGGGAAATACTAGGAACCGATGAGATAAATGAAGAACAGCTAGCAGAACTCTCCATCGGACAACAGGTGGACTTCTGCAAGGCTACGGGAAGAGTTGCGACGCCGAGCGCCAGTAACCCATGACGGGATCCACCAAAATGGGGAACTGGGCGAAATAATCCCAACATGAGGACTGATCGCCCGCCTGGTGCCTGCCGGCGTCCCCGAAAGATAAATAGAATAGAATACGGTCACGGTCTTACGGTCTTATCTGTCGCGATATGATCCGTCGCGAGTTTTACATTTTTCCCTATCACAAAAAGTGCACAGCGCCACTAGTTTTCACTTCAAAAATAAATACTGATTGTCCTGAGAATCAAACACAGCATTTTTATTTTTTCTTCTTCTTATAGTGTCTCACCAACTAGTGAAGGTTGGGAGCCAGCTCTGTATATTTAACCTTGTTTCTCGCGAGGCAAAACAGTTCTGCGGCACTCGCGATACTGGTCCATTCTCAATACGTTTATTGCACTCCGCAATGTAAACAGGTGTGAAAATAAATATAAAAGTATCATACGTGGACCCTGTCGGGCACGACAATGCAGGAGAAAGGAAGAAGACATAAATTTAGTTGGATGTTTCTATGTAATTTTCCTACGATCCGCTCTCCATTGGCCAGCAATTTTTCTGGATGGAATGAATCGGGGAGTTTTTATACATGCAAATTTTCTTTCATACGTGCTCCATGTTTTTTCAATGGTATCGGAATATTAAAAAACTTAAAATAAAAACTAGGGACTTTCTCCTGTATCGTAAGTGCCAAGTTTTTTTAACAGTGGTATCATGGACTTTGTACCTAAATTTGGTGCAAGTGGGCCTTAGACTTTGACTTTACGTTTAGCATCATGAATTCTCATACATAAAAGGCACACCCGAAACAACTACGAGTAGTCTAAAAGTACTAATAATTTCTGAGCATCGATCTAACCCACCACCGCGGCGGACAAATTCAATTGCACGATCCGAACTTAATTTCCGAACAGCGTCTTCATCTGTAACTAAATCCTCTGCTGACAACTAAAGGACTTAATGCGAGTTGTACAGACAGACATTGGTACATCGGATTAGCGGTCGACCCGATACAAATGGTAATTCCCAACGCAAGGATAGTCGTGTCTTTGTCTGCGTCGACGTCACTGCAGCGAGAAGGTTCAATTAAAATGAAATGGATACTTTAACGAATGAGTTAGACTGGTTGGGAATTTTTATATAGAATTCTAGAATCTCTATGTTGTAGTAGTAGGACTATGCTGGGGTTGAAAGAAAATAAAGAAAGAAGAAAGAAATTTATTTGGCAACAGTTCGCTCAATACACACAAAATAGAGTAGACAGAAAAATAAAATAAAAATGAAATAATCTACAACATTATTAAATAAGGGTTGGTATCACAGCATTGTTACATATTCTGCCGCTAAGGGTTAATGGAACAAGCTCACGAGCCCTTCGGCCCAGTGGACTGATAGATGATGATAATGATGTTGAAACAATAATTCTTTTTATTCTCATTTGAAATTACTGGGTTACAAAACGAATCCATAGTGAAAAACTGGCTTAGTATAAAAATAGATTTCTGGGGCACGTCGTCAAAGCATATTGTCCTAGTAGGTATTATTAATTGCACGAAAAACTTGAGAGACATCTCAAGATGAAAACGCGAGTGACTTGTTTAGTGTTGCTGGCCGCTAAGGGCTGCGATTGAAGAAAATGCAATTTTCTTTTACAATCTTTATTTATATGTCTTTTTCTGTATTTTTATATTTAAAAATAGTTGCCACACACTAGATTTTTTTCTCACCCAAATTTTCACATATACAAACACCTTAGAACCCGCAACAAGTACCTGTAGGCCTTACAAATTCCTTGCGGGGATCAAACCCACAACACGTAGAAGAAGCCGATCGCTCAGCTGCTATGCCAAACGTGCCGTGAAATAAAGAATACTTTGATACTCTTTTAAATCTTTCACAAAATAACCCACAAATAAACATTTGTAGTGAACTACACCACTAAGTACACCGGTTGGCGGATTATCGGATCTTTACAACTGTAGTTTGGAAACTGGTCGACACCACGGGGCAAAGTAGTTGCAAAACACTAGAATACTGTAGTAGTTAGCTCGTAATAGTATTGTACTTACAACTACTTCCACCTCGCTGTAGGAACTGTGGTTTTAAGTAGTGCCTGGACAGTTATTGTAACTTTTTTATCATCCTGTAGATGGGCAAAACAAACGCCCGCTGTTTTCCTACGCGTGTCGTTAAATGCGGCAATAGGAGTGTAACCAGTGTGATAATAAGGTTCACTGTTCATTGGTATATTTAGGACCCATGTAAGAGCAACCCTATTACCATTCATCGGAAATAAATCCGAACCTCAAAGGCGGGAAACGCACTTGCGATTTGTCTAGTGTTATGGGTGTCCATGAGCGGTAATCGCTCACCATCAGGCGATCCGTCTGCCCCCCTATCCCATCAAAAAACTACAGGCATCAAATCTTTAGGCATACATGTAACATCGAAAATAACATGCTGTCATGCATGGAATGCAAATAAATATGATATGAATGAAATCCAGCTGCTACTGTAAATGTCGTAGAAAAAAAAACAATTACTTACAATACAATTTTCTTAATCACATAAACACAATTGCTGGACCTCCTAATCGAACCCAATTATACCCCAGTAGTAGTCGTGCTTATGACCTCGAGTAATGAGGCAGTTAAAATATTACTAAATACCGAAACTGCTTCCATTAACCCTCTTACTGCAGCGTTGGGTCAAAAAGACCAAGTCAACGCAATATATAAAAGGATTTTTTTTTAGCTCTCGCCGTCTTCAAACAGCTGATATAATACTTTTTTATCCTTTGTTATAATAATATCAATAACGAGCATTCTTTGTTCGCTGAAACAAAAGAGTTTGTAATAAAAGGACTTGTGTTATATATTATAGATCCAGATAGTAATAATATTTCATAAATCTTTAACTCTTTAGGCTAGTGATCCCAAGAGCAACAGGACCTCTCGTCTGGGTTCGATTCCCAAGTCGAGCAGTGTTATTAGGTTTTTCTATGATACTCTCTCGTGATGAAACTGTCTCATTAGTCTAGTAGCTCTAAGAGCGACTGCTGGAGCGACTGTCTAGGTCTCTAGGATGTCTAGCCCGAGTTCGATTCCCAAGTTGAGCAAAGTGTTATTTGGTTTTTCTATGAAATTCTCTCGTGATGAAACTGCCTCATTAGTCAAGTGGCCCTAAGATCGACTGCTGCACTAAAGGTTTCAGGTTCGATTCCCAAATCGTGCAGTGTTATTGTTTTTACTGCCGGACTGCTGACCATGAGGTCGTGGGTTCGATTCCCACAGGACACAAAAATTTATGTGTTGAATATGTGCTTGTGTTCGTCTGGGTGTTTCTTATGTATTATAAGTAAATATTTACAAAAAAAAGTATATAAGTATTATATCCATTGTCTAATACCCATAGTACAAGCTCTGCTGTTTGGGACTAGATAGTGCTGTGTAAAAAAAAATGTCCCAGAATATTTATAATATTATGATATTATAAAAAAATATATTCCATAATTTTCAAACTCTTAGAAATACCTCTTAAATATTGTAAACCGTTCCTTGACGGTTCTTCTCCATAAGAGTCACTATTTAAAACCGTGCAACTGGTTTTTGAAATTTCAAAGTACCTGTAATGTAATTGAAATAACATAAATTTGGCTTTGACTTTAATATCCACATTTCATGTAAAAATATATTAAAACTGTTCGCTATATTCCAAATGTGTTGCCAGCTGAAATTACCCGCTTCATGCTTTGTCAACGAAATGTAATGAAAATGCATTTTGTTGTTCCGTATTCTGAACCAAAGTAACTTTTACAATTTCGAGACAAAAATTAATCATCCTTAATATTATACCTAGTGTAGCTTTTTTTTTAAAGTAAGGTTTTTTTTGGCCTTTCCTCTGTCATGTCAGTTGAGAAACGCTGACATTAACTATGCCAAAGATCTAGGTACAGAAATAAATGATATGGTTTACCTTTACATATAAACGGGAGGTAGTTAGTTGGGTCTATAGTAGTATGCCTCTTCCCAACCCTTCGGGGAATACAGGCGTGGTAATATATAATCAGTCACCTAAATCTCCGAAAATATTTCTTCAATCGCTTTGGAATTTTCACACGACGTTGCATGAATATGCGAGTTTATATATATTTTTTTTAATTAAAACGTTGCCCCGCACTAGGATTTTCTCCTGTATCGTGGGTGCGTTTACAAACACAAATTCTCACATACACATATTTGCGAGAATATGCTACTGTATATTTGAATCATTGTTTATTTTTTATAAATTTTCCCACCAACCCACAGTAATATCGCCTTTTTACGGCAACCTCTACAGGGTACCCATAAAATGGAAAAAAATCCCAAAGAATTAGTTGTATTGCAAAACACTGAAGAACAGAATAAATTGAAGCGCTGCAGCGGTTAATGAAACCTTTGCTACTGTACGGGTTTTAATGTAGTGCATAATTGTGCCGGTCGGCAACTTGTACCCGAACAGCGATGAGTTCGCAATTGACTTACAAAGACGCGAAAGACACTGCGATCTCACGATTTGCTTGTAGCAGGACTATAGTGTCATTATTAGTATAGTTTTTGCCTGTCGCTGTATATTGAAGCTTTTGATGTTTTGAAAATGTTAATGTTGGTAGGATTCTCATACTTGGTATGGGATGATATTTTAGCATCTTACGAGCCGTTTCTCGACTATGTTGGTGTTGGGTTCCAATGCGGCGATCAATGTTTTACACGAAGCGACTGCCATCAGACCTTCGCAACCCAATTTCTGGGCAATACTAATCGTATTCGGAGGATGGACCGGTTGTCAGGCTTTTTTGGGCTTTTGACTACCACTATTAACTGCCTCATTAGCCAAGTGGTCCCGAGTGCGACTGCTAAGCTAGAGGTCCTGGGTTCGATTCCCAGGTCGAGCAAAGTGTTATTGGGTTTTTCTATGAAATTCCCAGTAGCAGCTCGGAGTTAGGAATTTGTGCCCGGTTAATGGCAATAGGCTCGCCACCTATTACATGGGACCTAAACATACCAGCGAACTGTGGGTATACATTAGTACGCCTCTGCCTAACCCTTCGGGGAATACAGGCGTGATGGTATGACTACCACTAACAATTGTCATAGATGTTTATATGACAACCGGGACCGACGGCTTTACGTGTTTTTCGAGGCACGGAGGGGACTCGATGTATTAAGAATGGTCACCCATCCACACGCTGACCGCGGTGAGCGCAGCTTAACCTGTTTCTAATCACTCAAATTACCTCAGTCTTCAAGTCTCATATGCCTCGGCCAATTTGTTGATTATGTTTATAGGCTGCTGTTGCCGCTTAACATCAGGTGGACCATGTGCTTGTTTGCACCTTAGAAACTATAAAAAGATGATGAATATACAATACATTTTTCTCATTAAACTAGTGGTCGCAAACACAGCAGTGTGTTTTTATCAAAATCCTTATTAGTATTTTGAGATTTGGATTTATGTCCAAACCATAACTTAGCAATCAAAGAAATTTAAGAGGATTAAAAACCATTGGGAGTATTTACATACTGTAAAAATGTTGATCTCGTGACGAGATTTGATTTTGTCACGCTGACATAAGACACTAGATAGAGTGATTTGTTTACTATGAGTAAATAACTAGTAATAGGTATTTTTAATGTACCATCTATGAGTATGAGAACCTTATGAACGTGGAAGAACAAAATAAATATTTCTTATGCTTCGCTTTTGCAAGAATCGTGGTAAGTATCGGTCTGTTGTTTATGCCTAGCTCCGTGGGAGAGAGTCGTGAGTGTACGTATGTTCCATCCATCGCCGTCTTTGTTAGCAACAAAATTGTAATAAGTAGCTTTTATTCTATTACTACGGTCGTGCAAACACAGCCGCTAAGCCTCCCAGTTTCCCACACACAACTACAAATAGGCTAGATCATACAACTTCACCTCCTAACTTACTGATCCCGTTAATCTTAACCCCTCGCCCACGCTGATAGCTTGGAGTATGAATAAGATACAGAGCGCCTATTTAAGTTATATTCGAAGTGGTTTTTGTATGCCAATACACATTGATCTTGATTTTGAAGTTTGATACCTCTTGGTTGATTTTTTTAAAAGTTAAATAAAGTTTCCCTTTAAGGAAAAAGCTCTGTGTCACGAAAGTATTTACAAAAACTGAACAGGGGCAAATTGATATTAATATTCGTAGCGACAAATGGATAGAGGCTTCTAACTTAATATTATAAATGTGAAGGAAGTCTTTGTTTCTTTATTTTTTCTTGTTAAATTTTCACGCCATCACTGCACTGAACCCATGACCAGTAACGTAGGAACCGATCGATCAGCCACTACGCCAGACGTACCTACCGTCATTATATGAAATATGATAGAAGACAGATTACTAGTCCGTCATTATATATTATCAAAAATTATATTCAAATTTGTTTAGAAATACAACAATCACAAGACACCACTATTCTCTATATTTCTCTATACTACTATAGAGGAGAGTATTGTAGAGGATAGTGCAAGACTACCTTCTCCTTGAAAATCTTTAATGTAGCTAGCAACTGCTGGCTACATTAGTGTTTTTTAATTATATTAACTTTGGCGGTTGGCATAGTTTTGCCTTGATAAGAATTTTTATTTTATTTTGCATTTAACGCATACTAAACATTTCCAAATATATAAATATTTATGGAAAAAAAACTGTCTCAAAGAGAGATCGAACCCGCTGCGGCCTTTGCATTGGTGGCCTAAGTGAATGATCAGCCTTAATCTTATTCCGTTATCTAGGAGCAAATAATTAAATTTAGCTCAAAACATTATCTCATTCATACTCCGAGCTTGTTAGAAGAAAAAATGAAAAAACTTAGGCAGTAGTAAGTTTGTCACAGATCGACCGGTTCTATTTGTTTTCTCAAGAGTCGTTTCAAGATATTGACTAACAGAAGGCTGTATTTGGGAGCTGTTTCAGTGTTTGTGTGTTTTGGGCGTTCTTTATTACATTCCAAGTGAGATCATTCTCCTACCTAGCCTTTTCCTTATTATGAACATTAGCATCAGATTTTTTTTAAATTTCTAATACGCTTGACGTGATTTAAAGACACCCAGATTATATGTATCGGGAAGACCTACTCGGGAAGCGCACTCCACATTTCAGCAGTACGCATGACAAACCAGAATAGACTGAACCAGAATAGAGTGCTATTAGAATGCCATATTCCAATTTCTGTGTAATTCTAAGATGTTTGGGCTTCTTCTAAAAATTGGTTCCTTGAGCCATTGAGCCATAGTCTCAATGTGTTACCAACAGGTAAATTTGAAGTTATCGGAGTTAATTGAGACTATGGCTGTAAAATAAACTAGTAAATAAGAAATTCCTTTATAAGTTCCTTTTTAAGTACAAATAAAAGGCTAATGAGGCAAGTACTGCTTCATTAGCCTTGTGGTCCTGAGTGTGACTACTACGCTAGAGATCTTGGGTTCGATTCCCAGGTCGAGCAGTGTTATTGGGTTTTTCTATAAAACTCCCAGTAGCAGCTCGGAGTTTGGAATTTGTGCCCGGTTAATGGCATTAGGCTCGCCCCCTATTACATGGGACCTAAACATACCGGCGAACTGTGGGTGTACATTAGTACGCCTCTGACTAACCCTTCGGGGAATACTGGCATGATGGTATGTTATGTATGTAATGTAAGTCCAAGTATCTCAAAAAGAACCTACGTAAAATTCTTTACGAAAAAGCACAACAATATTCCAAAATTACAACTGGCCGTACATTTTCAGTCAGTGGGAAAACATCTTAACCTCACCTCTACAACATTTTCAAAACAATATCAACAGAATGAAATTATTTAACCGAAAGCCTTTGTCGTAGACTCTACTTAGGTACGCTACGTCGTAGACTACGCTACGCCGCTACGGTGCTACGACGCTACGCTGCTACGGAGCTACGGAGCTACGTAACTAGATTACCCGTAGCGCTAAGGTTACCATGTAATGCAATGTAATTTAAGTCTATCGTGTTTCTCAAGTATGACGGTGTATTGTAAGTTCGTTAAATTTTGCGTTTAGTATAATAAATATTTACTTAACGTGCTTCGGATAGGTGAAGAAAGAAACTTGACATATTTTAAAAAAATATTTATAATTAGCGGTATAATCTTCGGAGAGAGAACACCATTATACAAGAATCCCCAATGGGTTAAGCACAGCTCATCTGTATGTATATTGATCTGATGTAATAGGGGGCGATCACCAATCTAAACTCAGAGTTGTTACTGAGAGTTCTATTAGAATCCGAAAATATTTGTATTTCAAACTGAGAATCGAACCCAGGACATAAATCTCACTATTTACATCTATGACTACTAGATAGTGAGGCCATTCGATGTCAAATTTCCGTAAAAACATTTCGGGACAATTTCCATACAGTATCGAATATAAAGATTTTCATATAGTATCTCTTAATAGGCTCGCTCCCCAATTACATGGACCTAGAACATACTGGCGAACTGTGGGGGTACTATAGTACACCTCTGCCTAACCCCTTCAACATACTGTTGAACAAAAATCTTTGTACGCGTCGCCAATAACATTTTTTAAACAATATTATTTATCATAAATAAATGGAAGGGTTCACGAAAATTCTATTCTTAATACGAAGGTAGTAAAGATTATGAATAAAAAAAATTGTAAAGCCTTTTACAAATACAGCCTTTACAAATGATAGCAACACATCTCTCTGTCGGATATATTAGTGTTATCCCCGAGTATATTAAAAATATATAACATTTATATCCCGAGCAATATTTCATATACATACTCATGTATATATAGTGTGCGTGTTTACAATGTACGACTGTCGATGACTGGTGTTTTTTTTATTAAAAAAAACAGTTACATGTCGCATGTATTCTTCTTCTTCTTCTCTACTATTATAAAATTGTATAAAAGCTGTCTGTACATTAAAGATAATTAAAAAAAAACACGTGGGTTATGGTATATAAACGACACCGAATCCGAAAATGTGATTTTTAAAATTCTTGTCTTGTTTGTCTGTTTGTTACGGGTTGGAGAAAAAACTACTGAATAGATTTTAATTTTATTATCACTGTTAGAAAGTGTATGCTCCAACTTAAAAACTGGTGAACTTCTTATCTCAATTAATTAAATGAATCATGAGATACAGGTTGACCTTCCTGATGTATAGAGGCCCATACAAAAAAGAGGTCATCAATGTTGGTTATGCATTTTTCTCCTGCAGAATGAACGTCAGTATTGAATTTGTTTTGCGCACGCACGGTATGACGTTACCGTTGGAGAGTCATGCTTCAGCACGAATGGGCCGGCTCGACCAGAGTGATTCCACGGCCTCACAGAAAACCAGCGTGAAACAACACGTTGTGTTTCGCTGAGTGATTGAGGATACCGGAGGCCCAATCCCTCGTAAAAGACCCGCTACACCAGAGGAGTTGCAAGTGCGTTTTCTACGCACTTGCAACTCCTCTGGTGTAGCGGGTGTCCATGGGCGGCTGTAATCGCTTACCATCAGGCGATCCGTCCGCTCGTTTGCCCGCCTATCCCATAAAAAATCTGTAAATAGATCTTGTAAAGTCAGTTTTACTAGTCAATGATTCTTTTATTTACTAGCATTTCCTACCTGACAGTCTCTGAGAAGGCACTCCGAGACAAGTTCTCAATTTACACTAATTAAAGTTAGGTATTCTTTGGTTAAACGATTTTATCGTGTGTGTGTATCTCGTATGCGTGTCGTACCCGTACCATCTAAATCTTTACAAAAGATCCCGCTAAGTTCACCTGCTCAGGAAGCTTGTGTCGTGACGTCACATCCGCCAGATATTTATCATCCGCCACATTGCTGGAGCGTGCCTCATAAATATGCAATTTGTTGCAATACGTCTCAAATAAATATTGCTGCGGTAAAAAATGTGGTGATGAATCGTCGCGTTCATTTGTCAGAATTGAGGTTTAGATTTTTGTACTCATTTATTAGTTTTATCGTCTACATAAACATACGCCTGACATCCAGATCCTTCACAATGTTTTCCTACTCCGTTTAAACGCGATTTAATTAAGTATTGATACAAAACTGCCTCATTAGCCAAGTGGTCCTGAGCGCGACTGCTACGCTAGAGGTCCTGGGCTCGATCCCCAGGTCGAGCAAAGTGTTATTGGGTTTTTCTATAAAATTCCCAGCAGCAGCTCGGAGTTAGGAATTTGTGCCCGGTTAATAGCAATAGGCTCGCCCCCTATTACATGGGGCCTAAACATACCGGCGAACTGTGGGTGTACATTAGTACGCCTCTGCCTAACCCTTCCGGAAATACAGATATGCAGATGGTATGTTAATACAAAAGTCAAAAGTCAAAGATAATCTTTGATTTGACAATCTAATGGTTATGCCACTAGTCTATCACTACATATTATGTGTGTGTATATACATATCATCACGCCTATATACCTTGAAGGGTTAGGCAGAGACGTACAAATGTATACCCACAGTTCGCCGATATGTTTAGCTCCCATGTAATGTGGCATTCACCGGGCACAAATCTCAAACTCCGAGCTGCTATTGAGAATTTCATAGAAAATCCAAAAACGCTGCTTGACCCGGGAACCGAAACCGGGACAGAGCATAACAGTTGCGATTGGAACACTAGGTTAATGATGTTTTCAATGTCTTTGAAAAACAAAATGAAAGGACCATATAAACATTTACATTGTTATATTTCATACTGAGTTTCTCTCAATATACAACTACAAATTCGTTCTTATAAAGCTAACCGCACACCGGGCGCTATTTCCAGCGCCACCAAGGAGCTGCCATTCTGAATTTCTCATACAATTAGTTGCTTTGTAGCGAAAGCAAAGCGGACGGGCTGTTACGAAGTTGTGACCCATTTTATTCCATTATGGAACGGGTTTGTGTGCCACCTGACTTAAGATGAGCTGCAGAGATGTTTGTTTGTAAGCTGAAGAGTTTGTTTGTTTGTTTGCTTGCTTGAACTCGCTAATCTCAGGAACTACTAGTCCGATATGAAAAAATCTTTCAGTGTTAGATAGCCCATTTATTGAGGAAGGCTATAGGCTATATATCATCACGCTACGCGGACGAAGTCGCGGGCAGAAGCTAGTTTTGTTAGATAAAACTATGATTTCACCTAAACAATTGTGTTCTCTAAAGGGTTAAGAAGAGGTGTACAGGTTATACTCATATTTCACCGATTAATTTAAGTGAGGGGCGAGCCTACCTACTTGGATTACTATGATAATCAAGCTAACAATATTAAGAATGTATTTCTTAAGATCTTTCAGGCAATGACAATATATTAACTTTCAGTTAATATATTGTCATTGCCTGCTTTCCTGATATATTTTCTCGATGGCATGTTTGTTTTGTTTTTCTCAAATAAAACTTTTCCCTACACTAAGAATTTCTTTTATCGTAGGTACGTTTACACAGATCATCGTACATACGCTAACAGACCCGGAACAAATACATACAAGTATTTGATCCGTGCGGGGATCGACCACACAATACGTAGCGCAGAAGCCGATCGTTCAGCCGCGACGCTAAGCGTGTGACGTTTGCCAGTCCGCAGTAGCTTTGCGGATAAAGTATATTATTCTTACATGATAATTGCTACTACAATCAGCCAGTAAATGATGATAAATAAAAAAAAAAATTCAAGGCATTTGAAACTCAATACTCAGTAATTAATTTACCTTTAAATCTATATAAATATACTTAATATATAAAGCTGAAGAGTTTGTTTGTTTGTTTGCTTGAACGCGCTAATCTCAGGAACTACTGGTCCGATTTGAAAAATTATTTCAGTTGTAGATAGCCCATTTATTGAGGAAGGCTATAGGCTATTATATCATCACGCTACGCAGACGAAGTCGCGGGCAGAAGCTAGTTTTGTTAGATAAAACTATGATTTCACCTACGGGCAGAACCTAATAGTTTAATATACGTCTCAGTAAAACACCCTCTTAATACGAAACGTCAAAACACCGACAGAACTGAAACGCTGAACAAAGTTATCAAATAAATGATTCACGAGTTAACACAGTGATGTCTCATGAACTAGCGGATCCCCCGGCGATGCTTGAATAATTACCAAGTGAATTGTAAAATAGGAGGTACGAGTACCGCCCGGTTCCGTCAGACGCGCTCAATTATTCAAAGTGAAACGTTTATCAGCTATGCACCTCAGATTTGTTTGGCCTTTATAATATTTAAGAAGGGCTCGTAGCTAAGTTATAACTGGCTGAGTATCTTAACACATTGACATCCCTCCGTGCCTTGAATACCACGTAAAGACGCTGCTCTCGACTGTCGTTCATTTTCTATCACGTCACGGATTGAGCAAAGGCGTACTAATGTACACCCACAGTTCGCAGATATGTTTAGGTTCCATATAATAGGGGGCGAGCCTATTGCCTTTAACTGAAACTCCGAGCTGTTACTGAGAATTTCGTAGAAAAATGCAATAACACTGCTCGACCCGAGAATTGAATCGAGGATCTCTAGCGTAGCAGTCGTGGCTAATGAGATAGTTTACTGCATGATTAACAGTCACATTGGATTATATTAGAAGTTGAAACTAACATGATTGGGAAAGGGCTCGAGAATGAAAATATTTATATGAATGTTTGGTCTTTGTAAGTTTGGAGTGGGACCTACTTTACTTAAGGTAATTTGGAATTCCAAGCTCGAAGTTTTGAGGTCGATTCTTAGATCAACCTTCGGGATACTCTAAGTTTAAAATTGTGTCTTTTTAAGGTGATAGATTCCTCCCCTGTTACAACTCTTCGAGCGTATAGGGGTGATAATTATCACGTTTATTTTTAACATTACACCTATTTTGTACATTATTATGCATAACGATATTATTTTGAACTAAACTCTGAAATGTAATTTCACTACTATTTCAGCATTTCCATTAAAATGTCAACTAAATACCTCTTAAATGGAATTGCAATCATTCCATTTTCACTGCACCACTGAAGTCGAAATAAACTTATTTCATTCATTCGTTCATTCATTCAACGTTATCAACTTATTCAGTGAACTTTTCCGACTTCAGAGTTTGGAAAATCTTTTTGACGAAGTATCTTTTTATGGTTTCATTCAATGGTATAATGAATTCTAGTTCAAAGTGAATTGAAGTAATAATAAAGTGTATTTGTATGTTGGTTTGTGATGGCAAATAGAAAAAAATATATTAAGATTTCTATTGATTTCTTTTATATTTTTTTTTTATTACTGAGCAGTTGGTGGTCCTTGTTTCGATTTCTAGGTCGTACAAAGTGTTATTGGATTATGTTCTGAAATTCTGAGTAGTATAATAATATAGCTTGCAATTTGATCTTCGTAATATCCTTAACGATTATGGAGTGTTTATGGGCAAAAAAAACTCACCCATCCAAATACTAACCTCGGCAAGCAGAACTTAAATCAACACATTGACTAAAATTTATATGATTGTTTAGCTTCGTGTGTTTCGAATATAACTATGATGACTTTTAAATTGTAACCGAGTCCACGGGAAAAAAGCAAGTTGTAAATAAATCGGATAAGGAAAGCAGGTGGCGCTTTAAATAGAGTCAAAAGGAGGCTTTGTGAGTGTTCTACATTATGTAGAGATGTCGGCAGATATACCGAGTTCCGCGGACTTATATTAAAAATGTCTCTACATCCCGTATTTGTAGAGTGCAGAAAGGGATATTTGTACAGATTTATTGACAGCCTTAGTACATTTTGGTCCTTTTATCCGCGATAGATTTCTCAGATATTCGTTGCTGGAAATAGGCTTCCCAATAGCCGTAGCAATTACTGTAGGTATTTACGTAATGACCAATTTGAAATAATTATTGTAAAAGATGTTATTATTTCATAGAACTGAATATTTCTTATATTTAAACCAACAATGTTGTAGGCAAATATCCGTTTCGCCTGAGTTATCATATTTATCAGAATTTTTAACTTTTGTTTGCAATTTTTTATAGTCTGCCTCAATCTGCCTCATAAGCTTAGTGGACTTGAGCGTGACTGCTACTCTACTGGTTCTAGGTTCAATTCTCAGGTCGAACACAGTGTTATTAAGTTTATCTATGAAATTCTCAATAGCAGCTTGGAGTTTGGAATTTGTGCCGGGTTACTGGCAATAGGCTCAATAGGCAATTAAAACATACTGACAAACTGTGAATGTACATATTTTACATCAGTACGCACCTGCTGAACCATTCAAGAGTTATCAAGCGTGATGGTATTTTATGTATTTGTCTTTCTAAGTTTTTTTTTTAAAAGGGTCAGAATTATTCTCACAATTTGCAAATAAAAACCAAAGTATTTTAAAGTGTGCAACGTTAAGCCATTGATTAACAGATCTAAAATTAAAAAATGTAGCCTGGTCCAAAAAGATAACAAATGAGACTCACATTTTTCTAAGTCGGTTTAAAATGATAGAAACTCAGTCCTTTATATTTACACACTCGCATAATGCAATACATTATGTTAATATTATTCGCAGCTCATATGACACACACACACGTATGACCGCCAACACGGTGCGGAGCAACGAATGCGTAATTGGTAAGCAACGCGTTAATATTAACCGTTTTGTCACACACGGAGTGGTAGGATGGAAAACGAAATGTTTTGTAATTTCTGAATTCGTTTATTTATGGCAGACTTGAGAACTGAGTTCATAAGATAAATGTTTTAGTGTTTAATGGACTCTCATACATAGGCCAAACTAAAAGACGCATAGGGACCCGCGTAAAAGAACACATTGCCGATGTCAAACACCGCCGTTCCAGAAAGTCAGCAGTTTGTGAACATACCCTAGACAAGACCCAGCACTACATCAGATTTGATAAACCACAAGTCCTTGCAAAAGAAAACTTATTCCTACCCAGGATGATTCGTGAGGCTAGTGAAATCAAAAAACACCCAAATTTCAATAGAGAAGATGGTTGGGTCTTACCAGCTGCTTGGAATCCCATTACAGAATCTATAAAATCTAAATCCAAGCCCAAAACTGCAAGACCAAAGGATACGGTGAGCTCGTTCTGCGTGAATCGGATCGCTAATAATTAACAAAAATGTAATTTTAACATCAAGACGTCTAACACCTCAGTCTGCCCGTGACCATGGATGCTGTAAAGGATCCGAAACGTCGGGAACAAAATAATATCAATATACCGCGATAAAATCCGTAAAAAGTAGTTTAATTTCAATTTTAAATGTTTTAGGTTTGGTGTTGAAACAAACCAACCAAATATGGTGATTTTCACAGCCAATGTGTAGTGTGGGTTTGATTTGCGCTAAATAATCCTTTATTTGCCGCCGGCGTACTAACATTGGCAGCTAAAATAATAATATATCCAATAAAAATATTTATAGCATCCACAAAATATTTTAATCTAGATATTTTTGGTATTCGTTAATTATATGTTTATAAATACCCCGCAATATAGCTAAATTTCTTTTTCAAATCATATAATGCAAATAAGTATATCCTTAAATAATACAATACTGCTACTAATAATAAATGATTTGAATATGAATATTTTTGTATAAATGTCGGTAAAAACGTTAAGAATATTTTCTTTAGCAAGCACCTCACCCTTATATATTCTCATGTACCTATAGATCGCTGGATAACCTGCGCATCCAGTATAATAACGTCTTTAGGATGATGTTGGGGCTGCCTCGCTACTGTAGTGCGTCAGGAATGTTCGCGCTTTATCATACTGACGGCTTTCAAGCCATCTTGCGCAAAAGAACGGTATCCCTGATCCTCAGGGTGCGTGGTAGCCCCAATGAAATCCTGAAGACGTTAGCAAACAGGCACTCATCCCCTCTATGGAGATCCTTAGTTAAGAGGGTGATTTAGGGTAATTACTTTTATTTATATTTTCTTTTTGCTTATATTTCTATGGACGGTGTAAAAGGTTGCCTGAAATAAAGAATATTTTATTTCATTTTATTTATACCATAGATGTAAATGCCCTTCCTTAGTTCCTTGAGGAAATAAAACTTGCGATCCGCAGGTCAAAATCCGTTTGCTCAGCCACTACATAATTTATGCCAGATCTAGTTAAATTTAGAATCACAAAGAAATATAAAGAGAAACTTGTAACGATGTACTTGTAAATCTTCTGAAACATTTCAACCGACAACACCTCGTGAACCGACAAAAATAGCGGCAAAACCAAACTTTATATTACATAAAAACTTGAACAAAAGGCCTGTGCCGTTAACATCACTACCAGCTCACAATCAAAGAGCATTTCGTTCCCTTTTGTTATGCAAATCACACTAAGATTTATTCCCCTTACAATACTGGCTTTTAAAACCATATGCGGTCACTCACACTTCTATCATGTCAGTATAAAGTTGATTATTGCATAAAACAGTTGTAAAAACATTGGTAGATTTTCTTTTATAAGAAAAGGGGATTATATTAATTTCATCTCTCTTGCTGACGTCGGATCTTGTATCATCCAGATATGACTCCTTTCATAGTATTATAGTGGGAATGGATTCGGTAAATTATTTTTTTGGGCTGTATATAGAGTTTTTAGGAGGTTTTTCCTGTTAATATGTCTCTGTATCGCGTTTTATTTCATCCGAGCTTGGAGCGGTCTGGGAATTGTTTATAATGTCTGTAGGATCATATTTTTGAAGACTGTTATTTGAATTGAGCGGATTTATGTTACGGGTAATGACCTTATTATGTTTATTTTGTTCATCGATCAACCCATTAACAGACTGTCCCTCTGTTAGAAATGGCTCTCGTTTTAGAATGAAAGGATTTAAGTTTTTGTTTACAACGATAGCCTAGTGCGGGTTGGTATAGTTCATACACCGTTAAGAGAATCTCTCAAGTAGGTAAGCAGGTTTCTTGATCAGGTAATTATAGTCATAAAATATTTCAAGTAATTTTGGTATAGGTACAGATAGATTGGTCCTTCCAGACGGACACAGGACGGACAATAAGAATTCCTTTGCCATGCGAGTGAAACCGCACGAAACAACTAGTTTATACGCAAATGGTTTTGAAATGCCAAAAGAGCATGTCTTGGATTTGATCTCGAAACCTAACATTTTGGAAGATCATCGGTTTTAAATTACATGTCTTTTTATGAAACTGCCCTGCTCCAAGAATTTTTCATGTATTTTGGGTTCGTTTAAAAATCTACAAAGTCCTCAGCAGTAAAATTCCATTATATACACTACTAAAAATACCTACAGTCACTGACTCAGCACGGTTTCTATTTCAGATCACGCTTGGCTTGAGGTCTCGTTCAGCACTAATTTGACAGAGGTACCCAATATTCGGCCACAGACAGGCAGACTGTCCAATATGTATGTATATACAGGTCACTTCGACCCTCCTCTAGTATTGACATGATGAATAAGGAGTTGGAATCAAAGGTATGTTTGGAAATGTAGCCATTTGAATGAAGATAATGTTTTTGTCTCCAATAAAATCATGAATTCTGTCACTATTTTGTCGTGACATTACAATCAACAGTGACATTTATTTTGAATTCTTTAATCTAGTCATTAAAAATATTTATTTTGAGTACCATGGAGGCTATAGATACATGATCATTACACAATTTTTTATAGTCTGGAGGCTTTGAGCATTTCACACGACCTACACAAATGTCCTGCTGATCTGGTATTGTTGTGCGACGGGTCGTTGAGCTCCCTAAATTATGATTGAGCTACACGATGACTGATGCATGCTTGCCGTCAGTTTTTTTTTTTTTAAAAAAGCTTACTAGCAATGTGGGTCACACATTACTAGTATTCTTGTTAACCCCTCGTGCTAAGCTAAATGCTTGTGTTACGAGTGGGTTCACGTCGGTAGTGCAATGGGTGGGGTTCGAACCGGCAACCACATGATCGCAAGTCCGACGCCCTAGCCATTAGGCTAAGTTTATTCAAAGCTGCTAAGTTCTTTCCTCAAAAGGCCATTTCAGACATTGCCCTGCACTCTCCCACATATATAAGCGTTATTCTATGCCTGGACTTTAAAAAAAACATGATTCGTCAGGTAGGAAATGCTTAAGCTATAAAAATAACCAAACTATGTAAAAGTGTCTCTAGAGATCTACTTACAGAAATAAATATCATTGCATTTCATTTCACACCTGTTTTTCTCGAAAGGGTGGGCAGAGATGTACATATACATATGCTTATGTACAATCACAGTCCTCAAGTATGATTGACGTCTTATGTAATAGGCGCCGAGAATATCGTCATTAACTGGATTCGAATATAAACTGAGAGCTGGTACTACCAATTGCCTGATGGGTTAAATATAATAGACCTATCCTAGACCTGGCATTGCTCCCAAGAGGTCATGATGATAATATGAAGCAGTAGCAGACATTCACAGTAGAAACTGCCTCATTAGTCTAGTTGTCCCAAGCGCGTTGTGTCTAAGTTTATGTATGTGAGAATTGATGTTTGTAAATACAGGAGAAAATTCGAGTGTGGGGCAAGGTTTTTATAAAAAAAAGAGTTGGTTTGGTTGATACGATACAATTTATTTACGAAATGTAATAGTTCGTAACAGTGACATATCGGCTTTTGTCTGTTTGGAAACGACTTATATACATACATACATACCATCACGCCTGTATTCCCCGAAGGGTTAGGCAGAGGCGTACTAATGTACACCCACAGTTCGCCGGTATGTTTAGGTCCCATGTAATAGGGGGCGAGCCTATTGCCATTAACCGGGCACAATTTCCTAACTCCGAGCTGCTACTGGGAATTTCATAGAAAAACCCAATAACACTTTGCTCGACCTGGGAATCGAACCCAGGACCTCTAGTGTAGCAGTCGCGGTCAGGACCACTTGGCTATTGAGGCAGTTTAACGACTTATATGATCTGTGCTAATATAGAAAAATAGTCGGTTAAGGTTCACTATTCACTGCAGTATAATCTGACTGCAATAAACGCACAACATAACATAATTAACCCATTGCTGGGCTCGGATCTATTCTCAAAAGGGGTTAGGCTATAGTCCACTACGCTAGCTTAATGCGGGTTGCCTTCACAGGCCGTAGAGAAAAACTCTCACGCATGCAGGTTTCTTCACAATGTTTTCGTTCACCTTGATAATTAACTATTAATACTCACATTACTTCGAAAATGGATTCGAACAGGAGACGCACTACGAAATCAGGTAAAATTCGAAAATCAGAAAGGTAAAGAGAGAAAGAAGATTTCATTTTTATCATATTACTGACCATTGGGACAATCGATTGCGAGCCTTGAGGTATTAATGAAAGGTACGATATTACATTACAGTGGAAGCAAATCATTAGCATGATTCACACACATAGCAGTTCAGTCGATCTATTCACGAACACGGGGGAAACACAAAGAAATAGTTCCTCCTTTCTGAGCAATTTATGTAATGTTATATGGACAACGCTGTTTTGATAAATTGTACAGGTTTGAAACAGAAGTATCACTTTTACAACCTTTTTTCGGCAACCGAGCTGGCGAGCCACCTGGTGGTCAGTAATCATCATCGTACCATAGACACCTGCAACACCAGAGGAGTTGCAGGTGTCCATGCGTTGGAGCCCCTACAACAGACTGCCAAAGATGCAGCAACCGAAGGGGAACTGGCTCTTACGCGCAGAAGTCGAAACACACTAAGGTGTACGACAAACACCGACATAAGGGTGGTCGCCAGGTAGTCAGACCCCAAGAGCTCCTACCACTGATTAGCTCAAATATTTTCTCAATTCTTACGAGGTGCCTATCTGAGTGGTAACGAGGAATAATAGTATTCGATTCCCCACACGGGGAAACGTGACATTCTAATACACCTCTATCCTTAAAGGTTTAGACAGAGGCAATCCTATTATCCAAACTGAAAATTTAATAGAAAAACTGCTCCACCTGGCGATTGAAGCCAGAAAAAATATGTGCCTTAATAACTAAGGTAAAAACAAATTCTACTCTCACAATTTCTTAAAAAAATCTTTTGTGGTTTGATTATTAATCAAATTTATTTCTGTGTGTTGAAACCCAATAAATCTGCGGAGCTGTCCTATTAACAGTCTTTAGGCATTAACGCATCATTAATATTAGAGTAGGTTTGTCAATTGCAAACACGGGATTCAATCGGGTTATTTTGAGAGCGTTTTTACCAACATAATTTCCCTTGACTAGATGGGAATCGAACCCACGTGTCCCAGTTAGCAGCTGTGCTTGTAATCACTAGACTAATAAAAAATATAATAAGTACTTTCTTCAAGTTATTTACTTGTTCACCTCAATTCTCTAGAGATTAATAAAGATGGTTGACAATTTGAAATAATTAATGACACCAACTGCGTACCTTGTTGTAAGGTACCTCCATTAATTTGAGTAATGCACCGCCATTTTCTTAGGAGTTCATAAAGAATATTAATATTTTTAATGGATCGTATTGATTTTACGTCTAAAAATATATCTAAACGTGTTACAGGTGTTTTAAAAGGAAAGAGAAGATGTTACAATCAAAATTTGTGGATGGAAAAAATTACATCATAATAAGTAGTATCACTCGCCTGCATCATACATTAATCTGAATAAGAATTTACTAGCTTCTGCCCGCGGCTTTGCTCACTTGAAGCTATATCTTTATACATTAGAGAGGTCAACCTGTATCTCAGGTTCCGTTTAATTATTTGAGATAAAAAGTATACCAATTTTTAAGTTGGAACACATACTTTCTAACAGTGATAACAAAATTAAAATCTATTCAGTAGTTTTTGCGCCAACCCGTAACAAACAGACAAGAATTTTAAAAATCACATTTTTGGGTTCGGTGACGCTTATATACCCTAACCCACTTACTGATTTCGCAAGTTTATTTATATGAATATTTATTTCAATATCCCTAACCCACTTGTTCTTTTTTTAAATATCTTCAATTTACAGACAGCTTTATACAATTCTTCTACCGATCCTAACGAATGCTAGCAAAGAAGTGAGCCCGAGTCCGCTCCCAAGCTTGCTTTTATACTTTCCTCCCCACCTCCTCGGTAGTTCATGTAAGACAATTTTATAATAGTAGTGAAGTATTCTTTTCTAAATTCAACTTCTATCTTTCATTTTTATAACCGAATTCTCCCCCCCCCACCCTCCACCTCCACCCTAACAATTATTACCATAAATACAGATAAATATCCCCATACATGGACAGGTCTGTCGATATTCCATCACTAACAAATCACATTGCTGCGTGCCAACTATCCTTTGAATCATATTGTTTGCACAACGGGCGATGGATGGCGAAATTTATTGGCAAGAAAATGTGTCATTAATATTACTTATGGTTTGTTTGTCCGGTTGAATGAGAAGAAAATATTTATACTGGGTGATAACTTAAATGTTTGGAAAAAAATGTATGTTGTTTCCAGATATATGTACATATAGGTATCTAAAGTAAAAAACTTTATTGCAGTAAAAATTTATAAATTATTAACATCATTGGTTTTATCAAAGTTGCCACTGGTGAGGACCATTAGGCTTGTCTTCATTTATGGAAGTATTGTTTAAGATGTCAGTATGAAGAGCGTTAGTATTAAAGATGTCGGTATTAAGTCTGTCAGTATCAAAAGCATTGGGATTAAAAGAGCGGTATTATGGGCTTCAGTATATAGGCATCGATATTAAAAGCGTCCGTATTAAAAGCATCGGTATTCTAGGCTTCGGAGTAAATGCGTTCGTATTAAAAGCGTCGGTATTCTATGCTTCGGTACAAAGGCGTCAGTATTAAAAGCATCGTTTTTTTTTTATGTGATAGTAGGCTAACGAGCAGACGGATCGCCTGATGGTAAGCGATCACCGCCGCCCATATTCTAGGCGTCGGTATTGAAAGCATCGGCACTCTAAGCTTCGGTACAAAGGCGTCGGTATTAAAAGTGTCGGTATTCTAGGCTTCGATATAAAGGCGTCAATATGAAAGGTGTCGTTTAATAGGGCCATCATTGGAGTCTTTATAAAATACATGTGTTCATGCAACAGTAAACATTTTGTTTTACATCTTTATATTCAACTAGCGGCCCGCCCCGGCATCGCATGGGTGGAGAATCCCTAACTTTACTTTCCCCGGCGAGTCTCCTGTGAACCATTATCACTTAAAAATAATAAACAGTAGCCGATTGTCAGACCCACTGAATATGCATATGAAATTTCATAAAAATCAGTCCAGCCGTTCCGGAGGAGTATGGTAACTAGCATTGTGACACGAGAATTTTATATATAAGGATAATTTGTCATTTTTGGTAGATTCATAACTACAATAAAAATAATTTGTGTACCAAAATATACCCCATGACTGCGGGTATTACCGATTGCCGAGCCAAACATTAATTTCAAACTTCAAGACAATATCAAATCTCAACTTTTGAAATTCAAACTTCGAGTGGAAGACGTGAACATACGAAATCAAGTCGCTAAGCTATTGACTGAAGACAATTTACATTTAGCACGAGAACGCCATGTTTGCGCCGTGTGAAGACTCATTAAAATTCAGACGGGCTTTGTATCATAGCAAATAACTTCGTATGAGTTTGTGTGTGTTGATGTAATTCTCTAGTAGAACGGAAATTGATGTTGTCTGTTTATTGTTATTTTTATGCCACGTCATAAGATGGACGTCATCGGTGACGTACTGATCAACCTACACTTTTCTGGTGATAAAGAAAATATGGGTACAATTCTGATTGTTCCGATAGAGGAACCTAACATTACCCGATTCGGCAATGATTCCCTAAGATGATAATCTCCGATCCGCGCATGCGATTAAGACAAGTCTTCTTGGTTCTCCATGATTACATGCTGAATTTATAGATATATTTATAATTTTCATTAATTTTAATTCAGAATTTATAATTTATAACCGGCCAAGTGCGAGTCCGACTCGCGCACAAAGGGCTCCGTACCTTAAATCGCGTTTGTTGTATGGGAGTTTCAATATTTATTTTATTTTTAGTATTTGTTGTTATAGCGGCAACAGAAATACATAATTTGTGAAAATATCATCTGTCTAGCTATCGCAATTCTTGAGATACAACCTGGTGACAGACAGACGGACGGACAGACAGCGAAGTCTTAGTAATACTGTCCCGTTTTTACCCTTTGTGTACGGAACCCTAAAAAGTTGTGCAAGTTTAAGATACACCTGCCGCGGCTATTCTATAGATGGTAATCGCCTAATCTCCGTAACCTTTAGAGGAGGATTAATCTAATATTATTAATTTCAAGGTTTGATAGCAGTCGCTTCGTGTATTGTTTTAATTCGTCTTGTATGTTGGGTACTTTTACAAACACAAATTCTCAAATACACAAACGCCCAGACCGGGAACAACTATCTGTAGGTCATACAATATTTGTTCGTGTGGGGAATGAACCTACAACACGTGGCGCAGAAGTCGAATGCTCAATCACTACGCCGAACGTGTCGTGTCGTCAAGCTGATGTGTTGCTAGAAGTATGCGCACCATTTGAAGGACCACATTTCACAACGTATATAGATAGGTGTATCAACTAGCTTTTGCCCGCGGCTTTGCTCACTTGAAGCTATATTAGGATAAGAAATGGATCCCAAAAATAATTTAAATAAAAAACTAATTCTTTGTATGGGCCTCTATACATCAGATAGGTCAAGCTGTATCTCAGGATCCGTTTAATTTATTGAGATAAAAAATTCACCAGTTTTTAAGTTGGAGCATATTATTTCTAACAGTGATAACAAAATTATAATCTATTCAGTAGTTTTTGCGCCAACCCGTAACAAACAGACAAGAATTTAAAAATTCTTTAAAACGTCTATATACCCTCACCCACTTGTTTTTTTTTTAATATCTTCAATGTTCAATCACAGCTTTTTTACCAATTTTATAATAGTAGAGATTACAGGAAACACAAAGCTACATAACTATAATTTAGAGTCTGTATCGGCAGTTCACCCCATCAAGATGCCCCATAAATGAAGCCAGCAAGTACATCAACATTCTATATCCTCGTAAAACCATAAAATGTGTCAAAGCTGCGTTCGCCCGCGATACGAATTCATAAGCTGTCAGTATTTATGGCATACTAACTTTGCACCCGACGCCCCTCGTGTTATGGTGACGTTTCATTTATTCTGATTGAAGTTTTATCGACTAAGTTTCGGTTCAATCTTAACTGTGATTATTTGGGAACTCTGAACGTTCGTGATAGTGTTTTTGACTTTATTTTTGTTCCACGTTCTATAATGTTGATGGAGCGTACTAGAATTTTAACTTGATAGCCCTCATGAATCTTCTGGTTGTTCCAGCACATTATCTATGGGCTTCGTATGGAAACTAAGAAGTATGGAGCAAGGTTTTATTAAAAAAAAAACTAACGGACCTGTTAGACGTGGTCAGGCCTTTAAAATAAAAACCTGAATCTGATTGCCACTCAGGGTTGGAATTGGGTTCAATTGTGAATCGAAACTATCCAGTAAAAAAATATACACAAAAATGTCTTCATAATCCGTCCAGCCTTCTATGAGTTCAGTTAAATATGCCTACACAAAAACAGTCAGTGTCATATCTATGCTAATATTAAAAAAAGGAATGATAAAATATGTATGTAGCGCCTAAACTCAAAAACTGCTGGACCAATTTCACAAATTCTTTCACCATTTGAACGTTACGTTATTCCAGATAACATAGGCTATACAATATTTTGAAAAAATGTTAAAAATTTCTCCATCCGTGGGAAGCCGGGGCGGGCCGCTAGTCACCTCTATAAAGATAAAACAAATTCATTCGATGTAGTAGTGAGACTGTGATGTCATCGGTTTGATTACCAGGTCGAGTAGTATTTTTTCTTGTAATTTTCAGTAGCAAGTGCACTGCTATTGCTATACCGAGCCCATTGAAGTAAATAATCTACGGCTCGCCCTTATTACAGAATGGGAATTAAAAATAAACCCATATAATTCATAAAAATATTAAACGTCTTTTATACCGCTCATAGCTATAATAATGTTTTGTCTTGTTTTGACATGCGACATGGAAAACAAGATAAAACATATTAAATCTATTAGAGGTTTATATGACGTCTTATATTATCTCTTCTATACTATTATAGAATTCTTGTCTGTTTCTTACCGGTTGGTGCAAAAATTACTGAATAGATTTAAATTTTGTTAGATATCCACTTAGAAAATATAAATATGCTCCAACTTAAAAAGTGGTGAACTTCTTATCTCAATTAATTAAATGAATCCTGAGATACAGGGTGGGTTTCGAACCGGCAACTACATGATCGCAATTCCGATGCCCTAGCTATTAGGCTACCGCCGCTTCTAAGGTATTGACAAATTGGTGAGAGCTTCTCTTATTTCTGATCTGTCAGATCCAACCACAAATATCTAAAATGGCCCACTACTCGGCCACTCAAGTCACCTCGCGAAAATTTGTACCAACAGTTTTACTAGAAATGTGTCGCGGGAGTCTAGAAGCCATTTGCTACCACCCCCCTCTCCTCCTCACCCCCTATACCTTCCCGTGTTAGTGGCACGACGTTGGTGGAATCAGAATTCCTTTTCCCTGGTATCGAGGAGTGTGTCCATTAGCTTGAATTTTTTATTGATAGTTGGATTGAAAATGTTAAGACGTCATGTAACGTCATATGGGTTAGAAGTAAAGTTTCTGATAAAAGGGTACTTCTGTGATAATTATGATTAAAAAAAAATAAAGTAGGCACTCAGGGTAAGTTAAATAAACTATACATTAAATCATAATTTTTAACAACTGCGTTTCTCTGGAAACTTTCTTCATGTCGCCTGCAGTATTTCTGAACCAATACGACCTTCAAACCTTCAAGAAAAGAGCGTGCTCTTTGAAAAGGCGGACAACGCACTTGTGACTACTCTGGTGTCGCGGGTGTCTATGGGCGACGGTAATCACTTAACATCAGGTCGTCCGTCTGCTCGTTTGCTCCACAATCCCATAAAAAAGCAAGATTTACACCAACTTCTTATAGAAAAACAACAATATTTTATTATGAAACCGCTGTAATTTCGATACTAGTTTCATTTAAGTAATCTGAAGCCCAGCCAGGCAGTTTTTGAGTAATCATTATTTAAATTAACAAGTATCGCAATTCTAAACGAAGCCTCGTCGTTAAGGTTGGCTGGGACACTCATTGTTGGCTTCAGCTATTATAAAGACTTCAATTCATATTATTACTCTGATTGAATACCTATAAAATACCCTTTAAGTCTATTCAATAAAGTTTGGGAATATTTTAAAGCAAAGATAATTTAATAAGAAAATATATTACTTATCTTGATTGAAAACTTTTTGACATTTTATTCGATTAGAATGACAGACGCTGACAGACTTTTCTATAAATCTATAAAAGTTTTTCAAAATAATTTGTTTACTATTTTTTTTAAATATGCTGCTCTACGCTAAAATTTAATCATGTATTGTAGGTACCTACATAAACAAAAATAAATTAATAGAATATTAGATATATTGAAATAAATACAAATACCAATGCAGAAAAAAATGTTTTGAGTCTGTAGAACCTAATTATATTTAAGGTATACGAATTTTTTTCCGCGCCAAATTTAATCCTTGACCCTGAGAGTGCGTTCCACTTAGCGCGCCCAACAATCTAAATGCTCATTTAGTCGTTCCACATAACGACCGCGGTCGTTGTGGTCGCGGCGAAAACGTCACTCATGACATCATGACTTACGGTCACGCGAAGCTCACGACGAAAGGTGGGTTGTAGTGATCGTTCCACTTGAGTTTACGACAAAACTGCGGTCGTGCGCGTGATCGTTGTGAACGCCAAGTGGAACACACCCTGATCGCTATTTCGCTTGTTCATGACGTCAAACCATGGTAGAGGAAAATTAGGTATTCTCTTCTCCGTGACAGCTATGTAAGTTGCGTATTGGCATCCGTCGACGCCATTATTTTATATGAAATCACTACACGTAAATACTCGTAAATTAGACGAGCAAAATTTTTTTATTCTTTGTTGAAATTTCAATGGGTAATTTTATAAAGTTTACTTTATCAATATTTAAAAAAAAAAATTGGCCTATTAAATAATTTACTTTATATTCTTCATAAATTAAAAAAATCCTTATTGGTATCGAAACAATCAATTGCAACACTGATCGTGATATTCATGACGTCACTGTGAGCCATCGCGGGAAGAGAATACCAGGGCGTTAGCAAAATATTATTCTACCATGCGTCAATTTTGCTGTCATGTGCACGAAAACTGATGGACAATGTTGTCAATGGAAACGCGCTCTTGAATAAAATCTTCAAGTGAACTGCAACACTGTATGTGATCTGTTTTCACTCGCTCCTCATAAAAGTATCACTAACATTGAAATCTTTGTCTTTTGTATGCTTAATGTTGCCAGATAACAATACTGTATTACGTTTTGTTGACAATGTTGCTAAAATATTTTCTACTACCTTCTGCCCGCGACGTCGTCCGCGTAGCGTGATGATATAAAGCCTATAGCCTTCCTCAATAAATGGGCTATCTAACACTGAAAGAATTTTTCAAATCGGACCTGTAGTTCCTGAGATTAGCGCGTTCAAGTAAACAAACAAACAAACAAACTCTTCAGCTTTATATATTAGTATATATATATATTAGATGAATATTATTTATTTAATTCTATACATACATACACTCACGCCTTTCATCCACAGGTGTAGGCAGAAACTATAGACCGCCACTTGCTACGATTCTTGCATACTTCTTTTGCTTCTTCCACATTCATACATCTTCTCATACACACGCGCCGACATTCGCCTTATTTTTCTAAATTCTTTTCGTTAATCATCTTTCATTCAATCCCTCAATATGTCCAAAACAAATTTTTATTATATAGGATCTTTAATAAATAAAAGTGCCTTAAATGATTTCAGCTATGAAACATAATAGATCACATCATAGAAAATGAGATCAACCACTAAGTACTATTAACAAACATAATAAGGTTAAATTTTCTAATTTAGTTTAAGTTAGGTACAGAACACTAGAGGTTCTGGATTCGATTCCCAGATCGAACAGTGTTACTTGAGCTTTCTATAAATTGTCTGGCTTTTTGCCCGACTCTCCGCGCTTACTTGGAACCTAAACGTACTGACATATTCTGGGTCTACATAAGTACATGTCTAGCTATCCTTTCGGGGTATTCAGGCGTGATGATATAGATACCTAAGCACATATACCTAGTAACATTTTATCAGTCCACATAAAACTTAAAAGCATATAACTCAACCATCTTCACAGCAATAACCTGCACCAACCGAGACGTAAAATTATACAGACTTCTTCAACTTTGTAACATTCAGTTGAAGATTCCACTCCTCACTCTTCATATTGACGTAAAAAAGGGGGAAAAGATGCCCGTTTATGTTAATAAGAGGGATAAAACCCCGCCCACTGGCCATCGAGACGCCCAATGGATAGTTTATGGTTTCATGTGTTTGGCAGATTGTTAGAAGCTGTCATAATAAAGTGCTAAATTAAGGACCTTGTTAGGAGAAGAGGTCTTTGGAGGCCTAGATATTACGATATTCCATTCCAGTATAAGCTATTCCCTCATTGTGAGAAAAATCAAAATCATTATAATTTAGCCGTGTGTCTGTGATGCTTTGAAATCTTTATATGATTGTTTTTATGGCATACGGGGGCAAACGAAGTGACGGATCACCTGATGGTAAGCGATACCGCCGCCCATGGACACCCGCAACACCAGAGGAGTCTGTGCTGCCCACCTTTTAAAAGGGTTTGGGCCTCCGGTATCCTCACTCACTCGACAAAACACAACGTAAGCATTGTTTCACGCTGGATTCCTGTGAGACCGTGGTATTACTCCGGTCGAGCCGGCCTATTCATGCCGAAGCATGGCAAATGGCTTACTGGGCAAATTAGGTATCAAGATGACAACGCGCAAGTGATACCACTGTTGTTGCTGGCGTCTATAGGATGCGGTTATTGCTTACCATCAGGTGATCGGTATGCTATCTTATTGATAAAAAAATGTATTTCCTACAAGTTACCAAACTACAGTCTCATAGCCGCTCGGAACTTGAATTTGTGTCTGGTTAAGTGGAATAAGCTCGCACCTTACATGGGACTTATATGTACCGGCGAAATATACACCACATTTTAGTACACCTCTGCCCAGTTGGTCGAGGATTACAGCGTGATGGTATGTTTTATTATGATGGTGGACTGGAACTTCAATACTAAAACGGAAACTGTCCCCTTTGAAAAACATCATCTTATTTCCCATATCCTACCTTACCGCGAGGGCCCGTAAATCTCCAGAGCTATCAAGTTTCAAATTAAAAGCTCAGGTATTAATTACTTTGAGTAATTTATCGTTTTTAATGAGCGCGGGTTCGTTATGCATTGGTGTTGTCTTACGCAAATTGTTAGTTTGTTAGCGACTCTTCACTTACATTACATAACATAATCAAACCATTATATGTCCCCCTGCTGGGCACGGGTTAGTCTGACAATGAGAGGGATTAGGCTATAGTCCACCACGCTAGCCTAATGCGGGTTGGCAGACTTCACACGCCGTCGAGAAAATCTCTCGGACATGCAGGTTTTCTCACGATGTTTTTCTTCACCGTTTAAGCGCTTTATAATACGTTACATACATCAAATAAATCTGTGCTGTGAGTTCTCAAAGACGTGGCTAGTGTTGGCTTTTCTGTTAGCCTTTCCTTCCAGTCTAACCAGTTGCGTCTGAATATCAGTAATTTTGACGAAGCGACTTCCATCAGACCTTCACAACCCAATATCTGGGTACCTAATACCAATACTTATCGAATAAACTGCATGTCAAGTTAATCAGGCTTCTAGTTTTCTTTTACGATTGTTCGTAAGACCAAAAATCTAGAATAATCTAATTGTGCTCTCCTAGGCACGCAGAAGTCTCAATTTACTAGAGTGACCACTATTCTGCGTTATAATCCCAGGATAACATTTATTTTTATTTAGTAAGTAGTGTTGCCATTATTATATAATAAACAGAATAGGGTAAAACTGAACCAAATTGGCATACGACTGAAATGAAACAAAATGGCGTACAATGTGACTTGAGTTTTATATACGTCCACTGGGTCAGATATGCTAGAACTATACAACTACGCAATATCCTCGAAAAAAGACGCCTCAAAGTAGCTATGTTAACATTGTTATAAACAAAATAACACGTCACTTAATCCGTGTCTAGACGTATAATCAAAATGGCGGACAATCCGTTCCATCGGCCAAAGAGCCGCCATATTTTCCGGGTTTATTCCAATGTATGTGCGTCTTATCCTAGTTCGCCCATAATTTATGGCCAATGGTGCTTTGGCCGCAGATTGGCCAATTACATTAGCCACCAAGATCCCTCAAGGACCTACTTAGGATGAGTGTGTGTGAATTTTTAACAGTGGCGGTGTATAAAAAAATCGGTTTTAATCTTGTCAAGTTGCGGGTTGGGTTGAATTTTTGATTATTTTATTTATCGTTTCCTTGAATTTTTATTATGTAGCAAGCCCTATATAATAAAAGTAACATAAACAACATATTATGTGCGCTCCTAAGAACGTTATTACGCACTTATTTTATGTGATATTACGCTATATGTTTAGTTTTAAATCCTTTTGCTGACTTTTCCGCGCTTATGGTTACAATATAATTATTACGCCTATATTCCTAGATAGGTTAGACAGAGGTGTACTAATACTTGTGGGGTGAACCTACTGCTATTATCACAAATCTAAACTCCAAGTTGCTACTGCTAATTTCACAGATCTCTCTAAAGTTTTGCTCGACCTAAAAATGGAACCCAGGAATTCTAGCGTAGCAATTGCGTTTGTAACCACTAAACTCATCATCTTCCGAGCCTAACTATGCTGAAGTCGGCTTCCAGTCTACCTAGATTCGGCTGAATATTATTAGTATTTTACACGAAGGGACTGCCATCGGACCTCCGCAACCCAATTTCTGGGCAATACCAATGATCGGAGACAGACTGGTTGTCAGGATTTTTTGGGCTTCTGACTATCACTAACAATATTATCATAGATGTGCGTATGATAACCGGGACCGACGGCTTAACGTGCTCTCCGCGGCACGGAGGGGTCTCGATTTGTCAAGAATGGTCACCCATCCACACATTGACCGCGGCGAGCGCAGCTTAACCTTGTAAGTCAGTTGATCAGCATAGTTATTGCCAATAACCTCTAGAGTAGTAGGTCAGAAATAAATGGCATTGGATAAATGGCTACATCAATACAATATCATTGCTTGTGCCATTTGACATCGACATTACTCTTTCGAGAAGCACATTTACAAACGGATTGACACTTGAAATAAAATATCAGCTTTTTTGTTTTATTTTAACCTTTAACCTTTAGTATCGTCGCGTGATAATGGCGGCAATTTATTTCGATTGCATGTGAACACAGCTTAAGTAGATAAATATAGCTCTGATGTGTCTGGGGTCTGCGTTATATTTTTATCAAATACAATGGCACAATGGTATCATTGTATTTAGTAATTACAAGTGATTTGTTTAATTTATTTATTAGATATTGTTTTGCACTAATTTACTTGATAAAAACAGAAAAATTAGCTTTAATATATGGACTGATACGAATCTTCTACTTCTTTCTAAAGATCTGTAACAATTACCTACCAATATTCAACCTGTTTCGAGAAGTAACACGCTTGTAGCTTTGTAAGTAGCATGAATAAACGCACTTGTTAATTTTGTAACCGCTTTGCTATCACGCTTTTCAAATGAGCATAAAAATATGACATAACATACCATCACCCTATATTTTTCAAGGTTAGGCAGAAGAGTACTTATGTTTCTACACCCACAGTTAGCCCAGTTTACCACGTAGCCTCTAGGATGAGCCTATAGCAATTAACAAGGCAAAAAACTCCAAACTATTGGGATTTCCCAATAACGCTTTACTCGACCTGGGAATCGAACTCTGGATCTCTATCATAGCAGTCGAGGTTAGAGACACTAGACTAACGAGGCCTTTTAAATATAAAACAACTCGCGTGGGGTTTAAATGATATTCCTCACTGCCGCTAAGATAGGCATCTCGTAAGAAGCGAGAACATATCTGACCTGCTCGGTGGTAGGAGCTCTTGTGGTCTGGTGTGACTGGCTGGCGACCACCCTTACGTCGCAGTCTGTCGTAAAGCACCTTCGTGTGTGTTTCGACTTTTGCACGTAAGAGCCAGCTCCTCCTCAGTTGCTGCGGCTGTAACAGTCTGCAGTCCGTACGGGCTCTTAGGAGTCCGGCGGACCGAATTTCCAATACAAATATGATACCAAAATTAATAGTAATTCAAATACAATTTATTCGAAGTGTGTTATTATCCGGATTCTGATACCGTTAATATAGGTTCTTGCGTACAAAATACTTCACTGGAAATAAATGTAAGCGAATGAAATTCTAGATAACTTTACCAAGTTTAGAAATAAAATCCGGTTGTTTATTTTCAGTAATGTAGTAGTAGATGAAATGGTACGGTAGGGAACTTTGCTTAATGGTATCTAAATCCGAATACTAACACAATTAGATAAAGAATTGTTTTGATAACGATTTACGTTTTAGTGGGCAACTCACCGTCAAGGGTCGGCAACACTTCAGCAACTCCTCTGGTGTTGCAGGTGTCCGTAGGCGACGATGACATTAGTTCTTTTTCCAACTGAATCCATAAAAAAACTAATTACTAATTCAGTCTGATATACCTACCCTCTCAAGTCTGACAAGACCTTTATCATTATAAGTACTCAAACTACAATCGCGATGGCCACACATGAAGATAGCTCAACACACAGACTAACGTACAATAGCGATGTATTTATGATATCTGTATAATGGCCGGTGATTGATCACCGCCAAACGTAGGGATGGGCGCCGTGATTTATTCGTTGAAGCCAATCGCTGATCGGATGCAGACGGTAGATTATTCGAATCGATTTTTCTAGAATTTGTAATTTAAAACATATCACTAAATTTATTGCTCGAGAGGTTGTCAGAGCTATATCTTCTTAAAGTGTAACTACAATTCGTTGGAATGTTTTAGGTCCTATGTAATAATGGGTCAGCCTTAGATTAACTGAACTCGAAGCTACTACTGAAAGTTTCATGGAGAAACCTAACCTTTGTTTGCCTGCTGTCAAGTCTTCGAAGTATGAATTTGTTTTATGTTTTTGATAAGAGATGTCGCTGTGCCGTGACGTCATATTTGTAGATCGCGGTGTTAAGATTCTCCGCGACCTAATGACCTCTCCCGGTACAAATGATTAAAGTTGTCTTGCTCTGAAGAAGCATTGTTATTTATACCAATTTATTTATATCGAACTCAACCGAGCGGGCCGCGAGGTCGGACTGATGATGAATATGTCGAAGACTAAGCTGATGACTAATAGCACGAAACGTAGGTTAGAAGTCGCAGGCAAAGAAATTGAATACGTCCAAGAGTATATATATCTGGGCCAATTAGTCTCTTTTCAGGCAAGACAAGAAAAAGAAATTTGCAGACGCACTGAAAATGCCTGGAAGAGCTATTGGTCCATGAAAAACCTCATGAAGGGTGACCTCCCTCTCACTCTTAAAAAGAAACTGATGGACGTGTGTATTCTGTCTGTCCTCACCTACGGTGCTCAGACTTGGTCTTTGACGAAACATCAGAAGTCCGCCCTCGGGGTTTGCCAGCGAGCCATGGAGCGCAGCATCTTAGGAGTCCGGCTATCAGACCGTATAAGGAACAGTGTGCTGCGCTCCAGAACTCACGATTGCCGACGTGGGCCAGAAAGCTGCAAGCTTAAAGTGGAATTGGGCTGGTCACATCTGCCGCATGCCAGACGAGCTGTGGGCAAAACTTACAACTGAGTGGAACCCACATAACGTTAGACGACGTCGCGGCAGGCCCAAAAGGAGATGGCGGGATGAGCTGGACATCTATTGTAAAGATTGGCCACAGAAGGCTCTAAACCGTGAGGAGTGGAAGAAGGGTAGGGAGGCCTTTGCCCTGCAGTGGGACGATAACGGCTGAAAAAAAAAAAATATATTTACAAGTTACTAGTTTTTGTGACGTGTACACCTGGAATCGAACTAAATAGCCCTAACGTAGCAGTCACGTGTAAATTCACAATGGTATGGTACGCCGATATACAAATAGTTGATCCACGTGAGAATCAAACTTTTTTATTTTCGTACAGAAAGTTTAACCACTACTCAAAACTGCTAGTTCCCTTAAAGGCCATTTGAGACATAAGACATAGACCCTACATTGTGCTACTCATATATAAATGTTCTTTAAACTTTACTTGAAAACAGATCTTGGTTTTCTGAGTTTTGATGTTTCTTGTCAGAGGTCGTCAGTTAAGAAATGCCAGTGTCTTCTAGCTATATATTACTAAAACTATTGACTTATAATAGTGTCTATATAGATCTACTTACATCAACCCATATGTCCTACTGCTGGGCAAGGGTCTCCTTCCACAATGAGAGAGATTAGGCTATAGTTTACCATGTCAGACTAATGCGGGTTGGTAGAATTCGAAAAGTAAGAGATACCTGCCTTGTATTCGAACTCGAGAGATTTGACTCAGCAGTTCAGTTGTCATATCACTAGGCTATAACTGCTACAAAAAGATCAGAGGCCGTATTATGACGTGTTATTGCCATCATTTTCCGATTGAAAGAGAGGGATGCCGCTCTACAGATTAAATAGCGCTATCCCATTCTCACAACCTAAAAATGATGGCAATACGGCCCCAGCTTACCGAAATAAATATCATTACATTTCACTCAACCACTGGCCCGAAAATAGTGCTCAGTTTTTGTTCACACTTTTGTAAGTATATTGTATTTGTCATGCTCCCGACAATAAACCCAATTACACAGGTAAGGTACTCACATTCGTCACGAATAAAGAAACTCGACTCAACAAAGGGCTTAACTAAATAACATCAAGCACGCACACTTACTATTCTTGCCAATAAATAAAAACTTTTCTTGGAGAATAATCACAGATATTTTATAGTGTACCTACCTTTTTTAACCGACTTCAAAAAGGAGGTTCTCAATTCGATTGGTATTTTTTTATGTATGTTGTACTGGTTATGCTGAGATTTATGATCCGATTTACGTGATTCTGATTTAGTTTGATGCGAAATAGCTGCCATTTGGTCCCATTAAAATTTAACATAGTTTGCCCCAGTAGTTTTCACTTTTTGAACATTATTTATAAAAAAAAATGTTTTACTGGACGATGTACTCGTATTTAAAAAATAACAATTTGGTCCAGTTCTGACAATGGCATCCATGAGAAAACCATATAAGTATTTAATGTAAGACAGATTTCGTACTCTCGTTATTTCCGTCAACGATCTTTCACTCGCCACTGAAAATATTGAATAAAAAAAACATTTAAAAAAGTAACACCGCCTTCGGTTTTACTCTTTTTTAAAGTTATTTCATATGGATTGAGTCGACAAACGAGCTGACAAGCCAACTGGTGGTAATTAAGTAGTCATCATCAGCCATAGACACCAGCCTGCAACACCAGAGGAGTTGCTGATGCGTTGCCGATCCTTAAGAGCCGGCAGATTGCAGACTTTATGCGCTTTAATGCGTGGGCTGAAAAATATGTTTTGAGCATTCCGTAACAGTATTGTATAAATCTTGCACAAGTAAATAACACACCCTAGTTTTAAATTAAGCGTCTGCAGATTTTTCGTAGTTTTGCACTAAAAATCCGGAAACAAGTTACGTAATTAAAATAACTAAAAAACCCGACTGCATAAAAATACTTTAAAAAAACAACCGTCGGGACCCATTCAAAATCGTGACCGTCTCTAAAATTCCCAGTAATGGGTCCCGACTGCAAGATCATGAAAACATTTAAATGGTGTAGTTATTCAATATTACTTTACATAGGTCTGGACTACTAGACTTGTTTTTGTCTTTTTAGTTTTTTTTTAAGTGTTTTTATGCAGTCGGGTTTTTTAGTTATTTTAATTATTTTATGTCTGGACTTTAAGAGACCATGATTCTCTGAGTTTGTTTCAGTGTTTCTTCTCAGAGGTCGTCAGTTAGGAAATGCCGAAGCCATCTAGCTATAAAAAAAACAAAACATTGACTTGTAAAAGTGTCTCTAATGATCTACTTACAGAAATAAATATAATTTCATTTCAATATGAAGTTTGAATAGCCAAATTAATAGAAACAAAATGAATGGAAATTTGTGCACGCTCGATTTGTCGAAAGCTTATGACGTCATATTTGAAATTATATTGAGAATTCTATTCGATTCGCATTCATGTCACTTATCTAGACAGTCTCTGTTCTCATGCGTATGAGTCGAAACACACACGAAGGTGTTTTACTACAAACTTTTTACTTGTGGAATGCCTTTTAGGAGGTAACTAATAGGGTTTAGAATTGCAGAATAGTGAATTCTACGAATGAACTGCACTACTTTTTGTGCGAAAAATCCTTATGAATCGCCTGCCACCTGAATAAAAACCGCACTTACCTTCTCTTACCCAATTGTCACAGCTACGTGTGTCGTGATATTCGACACGAAACTTTTTATAGTGATTATGATAATCATAAAGCTTAATTTATCAAAAAAAACATAAGATATTTTATTATTTCCATTTGTATTG